>OU343222.1:262562117-262672718 GCA_910596185.1 Chrysanthemum makinoi | reverse complement strand
TTTGGCGTCTGCTCATTTTATTTTTTGAAGCTAAAAGAGTGTTTGTTTGGGTGGGATTCTGTCAACAGTTGAGCTCAATAAGCAGTTGAGACTGCTTATTGAGTAGTCTTTAGTAAGAAGTCTCTTGAGAAATCTAGCATCTAGTCACACATTTGATTTTTCCCAAAACCTCTAATTGTTCAAACGCTTAACAAACTGTCAAAGAGGCTTGGGTGAGGTCTGTTGTAATTTCAAAATAAGAGTTGTTTGGTTTGTAACTGTTGGAAATAAGAAGCTCAAACTGCTTATTCAGAGGATTTGGTTCACAAAGTTTTCTCAAAAAAGGTTGATATTAGTTGTGTCCTTAAGTTTCAAAAGGAAAAAGTAAAAAAAAAAATAGATTTTCAAAAAGGGACCAAGGGGATTCGAACCCTGGTCTTTTCTGTCACCAAACGAACACCTCACAACACAACTCCTCAACCAACGCCTGGGACTTGTCTCGTCCATTCTTTGCACAAGTTAATATTTAAGTAACCTTGACAGTTTTGCCTTTAAGCTCTTGTTAGCTTATTTCTTGCTTATTTTCTATAGCACTAGTGTGTTTTTTCATTTTTCACAGATTCTGTAGCATCTCAAGTACTTTTAGTTAAATTTTCAGATTTTTCTATAATGGTTTAGTATTTTTAATAATTTAATTAGTGTTAAATAGTTTTTAATTCATAATAAATAATTTAAAAGTCAAAAAAATATTCCGCTTTTTCCTAAAATCATTTTTAGTCAAATAGAACGTAGGAAAATTGGTTTCACACCCGTAGCCCTTAAATTTCATAATTTTTACGTTTATGGCTCGGGTTGTTTTACCGTTTTTACGTTTTTGCGTTTTAGCACCCTAGGACTTAGTGTAGCTTTGATTTATTATTTCTTAGGCTTAGTAGTAGTTAGTTTGTAGTTTATTAGGGTTCCCTTGCCTTAATTACTTTCCCGTTGGTTAATTTGTAGAATACATAATCAATTCCAAAATCATTAAAAAACCAATTCAAGTTCAAATCAATAAACTCAACGAATCCTTCCATTCACACCTCGTTGATAAACGCACCCCGAAATCACTTCCATCATTTTATCACTCCCGAGGTTTGGCACGTTGACCTTTTTCCTAAAAGGTTTATTTGTCGAATTTTACGGTTATTTTGATATACGTTGATATTGTGTTTTTCACCACTCACTTCACAACGAATCACTAAGCCAAGACTCGACACTCTAAACTCTAGATAACTGAAACAAACAAACATAAATTTAAATGATAGATGTAGGATGGTAGCCCGTATGTTTTTATTATTATTATTTTATTTTTTTTATTTTTTTTTTTTACTCTCTATTTTTTTTCTTTTTCTCTTTTTCTATATTTTTTTCGATTTTTTTTTTCATACACTTTTACTCTACCATCCTCTACGGTAACATCAAAATGATAGAGATTTATAGGCACATCCCTACACTTGATTTTTTATTACTCTAACACTAATTTGACCCGAATTGAAAAGATCAAAACACTTGGAGTACATTATTACGCAAATAAAGGGAATTTGAATTAACGCTCTTCTCCCGTCATTTCATAAACTATTTTCCCATGAGTCCCAATCGTCCCAAAACTGTGTACAAAGGATATGACTCGACTTAGCAACTTATGCAAGCAACTAGATAATTGAACTAAGGGTTTAGTATGATAACAATAATACACTAAAAGTGAGTGCATACGGTAGGCTAAGGCTTATTTGGGTGTACATTTGGCTGGTGGGGTGTAAACAATGCTCTTCATTGATATTCCGGAAAACCGAGAAATCAAGAGAACCGCGAAAAGGATAGGCTCAGAGGGGTTAACTAAGGGTATCGTGTACTAAAAATGAGCACAACACAAAGGTGTGGGGGAATTACTCAACCAATGTGGAAGAAGTAATTATATTACATGTATCAAACAAGGGTTATCCTAATGCCTCTTATCATTTAGTTATTCCTAACTACACAAGTGTAGTCTTACTAGCGATCTCGAGATGCATCACAAAACAAGTTCTAGAATCTATAATACTACCGGTTCACACACTAAGCATTAAAGATGAATTCTTTAATTCCTACTAATCTAAAGGGTGATCCCTGCATTTTGGGTGGAATTTAAGACATTAAAAGGTTTTGTGCTAGTCATGTAGCCTATCAAGTGAAGCTTTGTTAAGACTAATAGCCCACTCCTATATGTTATGAAAAATTAAAAATTTGGTGCCAAAATTACCTAACCGACATTTTCTCATGGTTTATTACACAAAGGCAATTGGACAAAGCAAATATTCAAGGATAAGCATAGTTTCAAAGTTCCCGTTTTATTTTCCCTCTACACTTAAAGCGAACATTGTCCCCAATGTTTCCCGAAAATATCAAAGTTATGATAATAGAAGGTAATAAAAAAGCGAAAGAAACTAATACTCCCACGATTAGCTCGGTAGGATCCGTGTGAAGTATTGGTTAAATCCTTTCCAAGAAGAATGTATGCGTGAAAAGCTCCTTCCAACCTTATGTATCTTCTTGTGATAAATAAAACACGCACACTTAGAAGAAAACAACGAAACTTTCGCGTAAAATAGGCGGTAATAATATATATAAGACTCTACTAAACTAGGATATAATGCTTGTGGAATGGATGTTTACGAGAATTTTACGGAAAATTAAGACTTTGGAAAATTCCAAAATTTATAAGTAGCTTCGAGAAAAGCGAGAAAAAAGTCATCATTTGTTTTACTCCTTCGGAGCCCGTCGAGGTTGCGATCCGGCCGTCCGGTTATCGACAAAGCGTGCGCAATTTTGGAAAAATTTTTGGAAAATTTACATCTTTAAAATCGGAAAAATTTTACGCAAAACATCCATTATCACTCGATACAAGCATTTGACTCGAACAAACACACATGTATATCTTTTAATTGATTGAAATTCTCATGTTTACGTTTCTTTTGAAAGCGTGTGTAATCCTCCCTACACTTATCCTTTATGTAAAATACCTTTATATGTAATTAAGACGAGGTTAAAAAAAAAATAAAGCATTTTTACAAATTCAAACATGAGATTAGACAATCAATAAAATATGTATGACACAAACTAGCAAACAATTAAGCATGGGTTGCCTCCCACGAAGCGCTCTTCTTTATTTATGAGTCTTGTAGCTAGACTCGTAGTCGTGCTCCTACGTGACTTCATTACCGTCACTTTCTTCCTCATGACGGTCTCTAGTGGGTGGTTCCATGTTGTAGAAGTGCCCTATGATACACCTCTCTTCGAGTTCGTCCTCTCCCCACTCATTTCTATATTCCGGTCCTAAGTTCAAGCAATCCTTATAGAAACCGAAAATCTTGGCCCATAACATAATCTACTCCTTTCTCTTTATCCACCTTATTCCTATAATAGGCCAGATAGTTTAAGTTTCTTTTCATCATTAGAGAGTGATGAAAACTTCTCAATCTTAAGCGGCATTTGGTAACTATATCATGGTCTCATCCTTGAACGCACTATTCCTAACGAGGATCATAGGTCATCACGGTGCTTTCTATATGAAAGGTTTCCCTAGAATAAACGTGGGACAAGCTAGGATCTATGGCAGTACTCATATCATCCACTATTATGAAATCCGTAGGAAACGTGAAACTACCTACATAGCGGGCAATCCGCCTTCTACCAAGAAAATTACAACTAACCCTAGGATTATTGGGGTCTTGCCTAGTTGGGATAGGCTTCTTCATTACCCAATTGTAGTAGGTGCTAGTCATTATGTTGATTAGGGACTTGCGATCAATGTAGGCCTTTGCCACGAAAAGGTGTCCTATACAACATGGTATATTAAGATTCCAAGGGTTTCCAAACTTGATCCTAGGGCTTTTCCTAACATACATGTGGACGGAGGTCACACGCAGTAAGGGTGGCGAGATAGTTCTTCTTAGTAGGAAACTTATTGTAAAAATTGTCTACTTCATTTACTTCCTCGGTTGTTTCATTCGTCGGTGTTTCCTTAACCTCAAGTATCACCTCATGGTTCGCGTCATTTTGTTCTATTAGGTTTCACTAAAGGCGATGGTATTGGCGAATTGAGCGTGTAGCTAACTTACTTGGGTCCTTAATCTCTACCGGAAGTTTGGAGTTGAGATAGCGTTAAACTTCCTATCACTATTGGTCATGGCTTTCAAAAGGTTATCTATCTTCCTATCCATTTCCGCTTGTTGTTGGTTAAAGCGGTCAGAGCTTAGCTATTTGGGCTTATTGGGATCGACTAGGTTTTCAACATCCTTCAATGTTTTTGTTAGTTAGGGTAGTGAGATGGGGGCCATGAGAAATCATTGGAAGTGAATTCTTTGGTTTGCCCCTAATAGAAGTCGGGCTTGCCCTTCCATGCTTCTGGGTGTCATTAAAGTCCTAGGTCCGGGTGTTGTAGGGAATCTTCCTCCCGTTCCATTATGCTGCGAGGATGCATAGTCAGCGGAGAAAGCTTGTTACGGGGTCGAGTGCAAATCGGCGTGTTATGAGGGATCACTATCTGACTCCTACGAGGAAGAAACTTTGTTACTATTTGGGTTCAATAATACCCAACCCCTTAATCTAGGATTTGAATAGAAAATAGCGTGTTTTAGTCCAGATTAAACACTAATCAGTCCACTGAGTGCATAGCCTCACAGTAGTCATCTTCGAGGACACTCAGTACAAGGCGTGAAGAAGTCTCTCCTCAGTAAAAGCGAGAACTTAAAGGGTGAAGACTGAGTCAAGAAGAAGATGATGGATTCAGTGAGTGATGACAATAACTCATGAATCCCTAGACTCCTCAACTACTTACAAGACAAAGCTGAAGAAGAAGCGGAAGGATAAATAGATGAAGAAAGAGCGGGACAAGGCGGGAAGTTTGAATCGGATAAAGTCCTTATCAACATAAATCAACTTTCCACGAATGGCTAACTTACAAGCTCGGTCATTCTTGAGTTATGGAAAGCAACCTTGTCTTTTACTTAGAATAGTCTTTGTGCGAGACAAAATACATGATATTTTGTCTTACGTATGATGTCGATTTGTCACTTAGGAAAAGAGTTAAAACTCATACATGTATAAATAGCATAAGAGATGGAGTGAAAAGATTAAACGTTGTAAAAACACACACACCGCATGCCATCTTTCACTCCTCCAAACTAACTTAGTTCACGAGATAGCTCGGTGAGCTCTAAGAGTTGTGCTCGGACTTAGCTTTGAGGTTAGAGAGGAGTCACCAACTTTGTCATTTCAATCCCAAGTACTATTCATAAAGTACTTGGGTACGTATGTCTTTGTTGATTTATTTCTTATAAGAATATTATGTTGAAAATTACTTAGTGTGTTTTCTTATGTTAATCTAGGTCATAGTTCACTATTAACTTGTTTTATGTATCTAAAGCATTTTTAGCGATAGTGAATGGGGAACAACAAGTGGTATCGAGAGCAGGCTAATTATAAAACTTCGTAGAGCCTCTCTAAAGTTTTAAATTAGGATCCTAAATGGTGAAATTGATGTACCCCACTAGTCGTAAAAAGGTGGAGCTTATTATTTGTTGCCCCTAGACTTGAAGTTGGCAAATTCAACAAATGGAAAAGCGAATGCTTTGCTATTTGATTGGGATGGAACCTTATTATATCAAGTGTATAAATGAAGGTCCATTTATCGAAGCTGCTGAAGGGTTGCCCAAACGAGCTCAATGGACCAGGATGAAAGAAGAGTGGTCAACCAGGACAAAAGACTCAAAAGTATCATAATATCTTGTCTTCGGCGATATTATGGAGTATGTTATAAGCTGTAGTACAGCTAAGCAAACCTGGGATGACCTAGTTCATAGTCATGAAGGACCATCGACACCAAGGAAAATGGGATAATGGACACGAACTTGGTATAACACCTTCGAGGCTAAGGTTCGAAACTCTCTCAAACTTACCCCAGATACAAAACTCTTTTAAATGAACTTTCAAATGATGGTGTTAAGTTGTCCAAACATGAAATCAATGTTGGTTTTGTCAACAGTCTCCCCGAGAAGTGGTTGAATTTCTCTCAGGGACTTAGGAATGCTAATCATATCCAAAATCTTGAGCTTCTTGAAATTTATGGGAAATTTGTCTATGAGGAAAACCTCATCAACAGAGACAATACCACGACTTAAAGAAGTCTCAGGAAGTAAAGAAGTCCACGACCACCACTCATCACCAATTTCAACTGCTTTCTTTTCTAACAATGTGGTTCAAGATTTCCAAAAACTCGGATGATGAGCGATGAGAGATCAAGTGAGGAGTACCTAAATGACTGAATCTGAATTGGGGAAAGGGCACTCCTTGCTAACTCTCGAGAAGGTTTATAAAAGAAACAAAGGTTTTTCAACTGCTAAAGCAATGAAGACAGAATGCTATAAGTGTCATAAAAAGGCCATTTTGCAAAAGGCTGTTTTCAAAAACAACTTCTAAACCCTCTTACAAACCATCAGGATCTAATCAGTCTTCAGGCTTTAGCAAATTTCAACCAAAAATCTATCAGTCTCATCAAATGTTCAAAACAAATCAGTCTTAACAAAACCATTGATTATGGCTAAGTATAAAGAAAGCAAAAGCTAAGCTTGCATTGCTTGAGGCCAGTCCTCGAAACAACAAAAATGTTCAATCTATGTAGGGTAAAACAAGGGTCGTTCTTTGAGAACCTTGGGATGAAGAGCAGTCTCATCGATGATGAATTGGTGCATGTCAGTGCAGCTGATGGCCCTCTCCCGAAGCGGACAAGCTGCTTTGTTGGAAAGAATCATGCTAGAAATGGAGAATGGGTCAACATCACAATGAAGAAGGTAAACATTTTACTTTCTATGGATGATGACTCGATTGGCTATCTTACATGAATTATCTAAATGTAGACCTTAAGTTTGTAGAAGAGCAAAGCTGAATCTTTTCTAAGTACAACAAGTTTTGAATTGAATAAGTGTAGGGATGAATTGCTTATTTTAAAACAAGCAAAGCTTGAGGTACATCACTTTGCAAATTCAAAACAAGCGAACTAGTTAAAGAAATCGAGAATCTTCAAGATGAACTTAAAAAGGAAATGATATTCTTAATAGTTGGGTGCTAAGAATCCGGGGTCTTTGATCTGTGGGTGCCCCGATGCTAGAAAGAGGAGTCATAGGTGAAGATCATCTCGACCCTCTCAACAAGACCAGTCTCTAAGCCATTTTGGTTGCGGTGGCATGATTAAAAATGTTGGTGATCCCAATTCCGATTGGATTGAGCGGGTTAATCGAGTAAGCTTCCAAATTTCGATTGGAAGGATTCTTGAGCACTGAGCCAGCTCTTAAGAGCATGCTAGGACTTCTTGAGATGATGGGTGAGTGCTGAACACATCTCTGAGCAGCGAGAATCGAAACACTTCCACCCACGAAATCTCTTGAGGTCGATCAAGCTCACGAGCTTACTCCACTACAATTCAATCCTCATTACCAAAAAGAAGGTCGGACTTGGTAGAACCATCCTACAAAGACAAGCAAAACTAATCAACAAGAGTCACTCCTCTGAGACTTCAACATCCTCTGTCCCACTGAAAGTGACCAAATTCAACAAGCTGTGAACTTGTGAAAGCTACTGAAAAATGGAATCCATTGAAAAGGTCACTGAACCAATCAAGGAGACAAAGTCAGCTTCCTCCAGTTCCTCAAAGTCTAAGTCAACCTCAAAAATAAACAAAAGTGTGAGCGTGTCATTACACCCGCCATACCACGACAATTGTTATAGAATCCTTTTTGCATGATGCGCAAAAGGATGATCAAGGAACAGATCATCTCTGTATGTCAGTCAAGCAAACTATACCAAAATTGGTCATCGGTATGCTTCATCCTCCAAAGCTGCTCCAAAGAATAGAGCAAACCTTTTCCTCACATTGCCTACTCATTGTGGGTTTAATGATCATCATCGGGATGATTGTCTCATGAATACATCTTTGTGATATATGCGGTAATCCGACTCATGAGACATCCCAACATGGCAGTGCCATTCATGCAGGAGAATTCCAAACAACCTAGAGTCAACTGAGTCATCCTCGACCTCTAAATGCAAAACACTGTGGTAGCCTGTGCACACAACCACGACCATGAGTGGATTGCAAATTTCAGAGAGACCTTGAGACCCAGCCCACTAGTAAGTGGGTCACTAAGAAGAAACTAATTGAGTTTACTACTTGTGCGAGAAATGCCAGGGAGCCTATTTGGCATCTAGGCGGTGGATGCTCAAAGAGCATGGCTGGTGTGAAGGAATATCTGCACAAGTATGTAAAGGAACCAGGGCCCAAGGTAGTATTTGGTGATAACTCATCATGTCCCACTGAAGGTTATGGTTGATGGCTGTAATGGAATAGTTTTCTCTAGAATAGCCTATGTCAATGGTCTCAAATACAATCTCATCATTATGAGTCAACTATGTGATGCTCAATACATTGTACAATTCAATGATAAACAAGGTACCATTTTCAATGCCAATAAGGAAGTTGTGTTGATAGCTCCTAGGAGAGATGATGTTTATGTACTAGACATGTCAACACTCTCCCAAGATGGAACGTGTCTCTTTGCCAAACCCTTTGAAACTATCAATTGACTGTGGCATAAAAGACTCTCACACTTAAACTTCAAAAACCTCAACAACTTGGCAAAACAAAACAAGGTCCTTGGCTTACCATCCCTGGTTTTTGCAAAAGACAAACCATGCTCTGCTGAAAGGGTAAACACCACAGAACATCATTCAAAACCAAACAAAATTTCTCCATCAAAAGCTGTCTTCATCTCTCCGCACATGGATCTCTTTGGACCTATCAGGTCCCGGATCAATCCGACATGAAGTATACACTTGTCATTGTTGATGAGTTTTCAAGATACACTTGCGTATACTTTCTTTCCAAAAGAGTCGGCGGTGATACAATAATGTCATTCATCAGGAACATTGAAAACCAGAATGACATTACTGTTAAACAAATCGAAGCGACAATGGTGCGAGGTTGAGAAATCAAGAGCTTGAGAATTTACGTGATGAAAAGGAATTTCTCAAAATTTCTCATCTCCATATACCCACTGAACAAAATGGGGTAGCTGAAAGGAAAAACAGAACTCTCATTAAGGCTGCTAGAACCATGTTAAATGGCTCAGCCCTCTCAAAGCATTTACGGTGAAGCGGTCAAAATGCCTGTTACACTCAAAACAGATCAATCATTATCAAAAGACATAACAAAACCCCATATGAGATCTTGGTAGACTTCCGACATCACTATTTTCATGTATTTGGATGTCATGTGTTCATTCATAACCACAAGGATCATCTAGGCAAGTTTGATGCAAAAGGTGATGATGGATACTTCTTAGGCTACTCACTGATCTCCAAAGCCTTCAGGGTTTTTAACACAAGGAGACAACAAGTTGAGGAAACCTTTCATGTCACCTTTGATGAGAGTCTTTGAAGCATCGGTTCACCAACACCTCAATAGAGGAAATAGGAATTGATAACTCATCAAGATATCCTCCTGATGAGTACAACACTGAATTCAATTCCTATCAAGGCGTCTTGATATCTCATATTATGTCTTACCTCACACCCTACCCCAACCATTATGGTAGTTCATTGAAAATCGGTCAGGTCCCTTTGGGATAAAACGATTCAAATGATGAGGAACACCTGTAACTCATGAAACTCAACGGACAGAACATCTCTCTGATGTTCTAAATGATTATGGCTCTTACACACAACTCACATCGAACACCCAGTGACATCATCAAGCTCAGATCCCGGACACAAAGTAAGTGGACAAGATCTCGGACATTGAGCTTGTAAACATCATTTGGTGAACCCATGAGGGCATGCTCACTAGAAGCATGGTGGCTAGTCTAACTACGCTGACCAATGAATGTCTATATGTTGATTACCTATCGATATAGAACCCCAAAGTGTCCTGAGCTCTAAAATACCCAAAGCTGGGTTCAGGCTATGCAAGAAGAACTGCAATAGTTTGATAAAAACAAGGTCATGACCTTGATCAAATGTCCTGAGGATGTAGTAGTCATAGGAATGAAGTGGGTTTTAAACAAAGCTGATGAAACGGCGTCATTAAAAACAAAGCGGACTTGTAGCCAAAGGTTACTGATCAACAAGAAGGCATTGACTATGATGAGACATTTGCTCACTTTGCAAGAATGGAAGCCATCGGGATCTTCCTGCATATGCAACATATATGAACCGAGGGTCTACCAAATGGATGTTAAAAGTGCATTCTTAAATGGTGATATCAAGGAAGATTTGTATGTTCGGCAACCTCCGGGCTTTGAGAGCGTGAATTTCGACTATGTATGCAAGCTTGACAAAGCCTTTATGGACTTAAACAAGCTCCCGGAGCATGGTATGAGACTCTTTCGGCCTTCACGATACAAAACAAGTTTGTCAGAGGAAAGATAGACAACACATTGTTTGTCTATAGAACCCAACAGGATGTGATACTAGTCTAAGTGTATGTTGATGATATCATCTTTGGCTCAACAAACTACAAACTTTGCAAACAGTTTGAAAAACTAATGACAAAGAAGTTTGAAATGAGGCATGATGGGGAACACATACTTTCTTGGACTACAAATCGGCAACGATAAAGGAATATCCATCAGTCAAGAGAAATACAATCTCTTGAAGAAATATGAGATATTTGACTGTGCCTCGGTGAAGACACCAATGGTCCCACCTAACAACCTTGGACACGATCTCAGCGGCAAATCGGTCAATCAAACTCATTTCAGAGAGTTGTTGGATCACGTGTATCTAACCGCTACTAGACGGACATGCAATTTTGGTCTAGCAAATGCTCAGTCAATCCCAAAGAATCTCACCTCCACTGCAGCCAAGAGAATACTCGGTACACTGAAGGGAACCCCAAATCTTGGACTCTATGATCCAAAATGCTCAGGGTTTGATCTCAAGGGTTACTCGATTACGATTATGCTTTGGTGCAACATGGACAGAAAAAGTAACTCGAGGTCTGTCAATTTCTTGGAGGAAACTAGTTTGTTGGAGTGCTAAAAAGCAACAATCGGTGGCTATGTCTTCAGTGGCGATATGTAGCTGCTGCGAGGATCTTGTGCCAATGTATTATGGATGAAAAGTCAACTCGGTGACTATAACATCCATTACAAAATGGTGCCCATCTTCTGTGATAATACCAGTGCTATTGCAATCTCCAACAACCCTGTCCTCCACCAAAGAACCAAACACATTGATATCAGATATCACTTCATCGGGGATCACATAATGAAGGGAGACATTGAACTTCATTTCATCCCTCGGATACCAACTGGCGATATCTTCACAAAACCCTGGATGAACCCACCTCGGAGCTGGCGAGGTTGGGAATGCTTGACATTGAAAGTCGGGCATCGAAAACCAATCTTAGTAAGTTCGTGAATGGTTCGTCTCCCTGAACATCCAAAACAAACCTCTCACTGAATGATTAAGACTCACTCGGGGTCCTGACGAGAAAGCATTGAATGAGTAACTAAATTTTCCAAGTATTAGTTACTTAAATGTCCTAGGTTGGTAATCCCACCAATTAAATATAGGAATACATGTCTTACTGTCAGGAGTATCATCATTTACCTCACCACACTTGGCATTAAAAGCCTTCTCTCACATAAAATATCCTATGGATATTTTACTCTAAAGTAAATACTTTTACTGTCATGCTACAGCTTCCTGAAAACGGGATTTTCTTTGCGGGTAATGGAGTGGTAGCATTAAATGTGGAAATTCAAACGCCTTTCAAAAACCAACTCTTAATATTCCCATTTGGGCACAAAACACCCCTCCTATCACTCTATAAATACCCTCTTCAAACACAAACAAACACACACAAATCTTTTCTGCAACAAAACTCTGTCAAAATCATTTCAAAAAAATTGTGTGCTCAAAAACTCTTTAAACCTCTTTTGGAAAACCCTCCTTGTAAACATTTACAAAAGTTTTTCATCACAAACTTGAGAGATCCAAATACTTAGATTGTTCTAGTCAAAAAAATTTTTTAAACCCTAAAATCTTCTTTAATGGCTAGAACACAATCTCTCAGTTTGCTTCTCGAGTGGTAGGGGATCTTACTAACGTTGAATTTAAAACAAATAATGTCATAGGAAATTTTGAATACCCGGAAAATGTCCCAACCTATAAAGACATTATAAAATTTTTATTCAACTGCCCACTCAAAACGGCCTTTGTAAAATGTCCTTCAGTACTGTACCCAAACTACCTCGGGGAGTTTTGGGCTACTGATACCTTGCTGACCGACACCTTCGATGAGAATAACCTTAGACCACTCGAGTATCTCATCAAGTTCAGTCTTAATGGGGGCACAATACACCACGGATTACAAAACATTTTGCACTTCAACGGGGTTAGAATATAACAAAGGTACTTATGTCGCCCATCCACGAACCCTCCATGGGATGGGTTAAAACAAATTGTTTTAGATCCAACTTTTTTGGACAAGACACCAGTCACTAAAAGCTCATTCCAGTGGCTTGGAGGATCCTTTTCACTTTTGTGATTCGAGGTCCTCGGCGGGAACCACTCATCCAGCGAACAAGTTAACTCTATTCAGTTGATGATATCTTTTGATGAATGGGGTCACTGTCGACATAGGGAGATCATTTACAGTGATCTCGTAATGAAGCTTCTGAGCAAAACTAGGACAAAGTCGTTTCATATCCTAGGTTTGTCTCTTGTGCTCTGCAATCGTTCTTGGGTTCAAATTATACTCGGGATGAAAAATTTGGAAATTTACACGGCATCCGGAGCCTTCAAATTTTCAAAAGGACCTATCCCTCGTCACTCCCATTGAATTGACGGCCCATGATTCTGTAAACAATCAAAGTGGATCGGTGTCTCCAACCACGCTCCTAAAGAAAAAGGGGGAAGTCTGGTGGGACTAAGACTAAACCAAAGTCTCAGGGCCACGAGGCTTCAGGAGCACGACCTAAGAGGCACAAAACCCGTGACCAAAAAGACCCGACCAGGGCAATCACGGTGACAGCGAAGGACACCGATACATCACGGTCGGTGCCTTGGTCACACCTACTACTCCCAAGATCCGAGGAAACATACAACCCGGTAGGGGCGCCTTCCATAAAGCCCGGTGATGACATTAGCAAATCCAAGCCTTTGTGGGGCACACGATCTCTCCCAAAGACTCGAGGGACTCAAACAACCGCGTGATAGGGATACAACTATCACGACTCGCTAAAGGCGGGAAATGCCCACGGTGTCTCAGGGGTCACTGGGGACAAAGACTCGGAGGGAAAGGAACAACCGGCGATACGGAACCCACAACCAATCGACTCCAGGTGAGCACGGGAAACGCCACCAGTGTCCGAGGGGTCAACGGGGACAAAGACTCGAGAGGGATATAAACCACCCGTGATATGGAACCCATAACCCCTTGCTCACAATTGCGATGTCACTAGGGATATTATTCTCTGAAGATGAGCTTCGAGGCCGATGATGAAATCTTATCATTTGGAGAAGATAATGACGCTGAGGTTCAAGTGAACAAGAGCCTCAGCCGATCAAAGGAGCTTCTGAATCCCCATTCCAACATGATGATCATGCTTCGAATCCTCCTCAAGCTCGATGAATTCAAAGAGTTTGACAATGTTCTTCCCCTCAGATGGCAGTTGGCTCGGTGGATCACCGAGGCTTTAAGGAAGCTATACTCAGGGGTTACTAAAACATTGTGGGAACAACATACTGAGGCAGCTGCAAGTTATGCTGATCTAAAGGCAGAGTACAGGCTCGATGAAAATGTTCATGAACAGAGATCGATGTATGACAACATTCACCGACGGATGAAAACATGGCTAAATTCCTCAGGGCATCTTGAGGTGTAGGTACCACGGTAGATGAAATCAGGGAGTTTGTCAAAGAAGACCCAACAACCAACTCTAAAGTCTTGGAAGCTACGAGGTGTACTGAAACAATCCTCAAACCTCACTGAACTGCTCAATATGCTCAAGTCTACAAATGTTCGGGGTCTTCCATCCTCAGTCAGTCTCTTCAAGCTACAACTGGACTCTTTGAATACAGTGGCTACTTTGGCTCAGGAATCCTCATCTCTGGCCTGGAATCTTGGGCCCAGAATGACTGCTCTTGAAGTTTCACAAGCTAATTTGGAAGCAAAATTCACTGGTATTCAAACTGACACCTCAGATATGAAGGCAATGATCACTGAGATTTATCAAGCCTTCAAGGTCAAGCATTTCCGTCCCCCGGCACCAACACCAACTCTTTCACTGCGGCAGCGGTTGAGGGGGGAGAATATTCTGAAGAAACTCCTCTTCCCTGAGGGGAGCCAACATCATCAATCTCTATAGCTCAGACATCAACATCACCACCACCCATCGAAACTCCCATCTCATCCATCCCAAACATCATCATCAACAACAGTTATCACAACAACACCACCCTTGGTTGCATCATCTTCTTCAGGCGGGACAAAGGCAAAGGCATAATGGCTGACTGAGCACGAGAAGATTCCCTATAAAATGGTGACACGAATACCGCTTTCACCTCTCAACGGTGAGTAAACATCTTGCTAAAGAAGAAGATTGAAAACTAAACGAGGAAGAGAAAAGAATAGAGAAGCAGCAAAGGTAGTCGCAGAAGAAGCGAGAATATGGGATTAGATGCAAGCAAGCTCCCAGGTCGGCGGGACAAAAGTTCAAGGATGCTTTCGAGTCAAATGGTCGCAATGAGAAAGCGGTATGAAAAAAGAAGCTCTCAAAGAAGCGGGAATTAAGAGGAATACAACTGGACAATGAGCAGCCGAAGGCTTCGAAAAATCGCCCGATGTCAAGATTATTCCCAACACCAAACCATTGGCTATGAATGTTTACAGAGGGAATGACAAAAGACACTTTGAGGTTCATGATCCCTTAAAATTCAGTGACTTTGGGATCGCTGAACTTGATGAACTTGGTCCGATCATTGGAAAGAAGCAAAATAAGGTGGTCAAGGAACTGATGAAGATGCTCGACAAAAGATATGAAAGTGAGGGATGCACCTGCCCAGGGAATTAAACATGCCTTGAGCGCACCACAAGGATCTCAACCACAAACATCCACGGCAAAAGGAAGAGTTGAGTTCCAACACGAGATTAAAGTGCACGGACTGGAGTGTAATAGGAGCTACTGAAGGGGTTAAATTTGTGGCCAGTGATTGAAGAGCACGAAGGGAGGCTATTTCACATTGATGTCTATGGAAACCCGGCATTTCAAAGATGGAGTGATATTGATGGTGGTGTAGTACTGCAATGATGGCTATATTCAGTGGCCTCTCGGATCAATCCCGGCAAATATCGAGGTTCGCCAAGACCTAAATGCCAAATAAAGAGACCATCGGCGAGAAACACTCATCACCAAAAAGGTCAAGCTTGAAGCATTGGGAATCCATCTAGATTGACATCATTTTGTTTTATCTTTTGTACTAGTGATAGGAACTATGTATCGATCAATAAGCGATGTATGCTTTATTCATTTACTCAGTGTTCCTTATTGTATTCATTAGTACATTCAGTTTAGGAAGAAGCCATTTGCTCACCTACTTGATCAACCACTAGGCTATTTGTATATCCAAATAGGGGAGACTGTTGGGTTCAATAAATACCCAAACCCCTTAATCTAGGATTTGAATAGAAAATAGCCCAAGTGTTTAGTCCGTTAAACACTAATCAGTCACTTAGTGCATAGCCTCTCAGTGAGTCATCTTGAGACACTCAGATCGAGGCGTAGAAAGTCTCTCCACTCAGTAAAGTGAACTTAAAGGGTGAAGATTGAGTCAAGAAGAAGATGATGGATTCAGTGAGTGATGACAATAACTCACTGAATCCCTAAGACTCCTCTCAACTACTTACACTGAAGACAAACTGAAGAAGAAGGCTGAAGGATAAATAGACTGAAGAAGAAAGGGACAAGGCGGGAGACGTTTGAATCAGATAAAGAAGTCCTTATCAACATAAGTCAACTTTCCCTGAATGGCTAACTTACAAGCTCAGTGTCATTACTGAGTTATGGAAAGCACCTTGTCTTTTACTGAATAGTCTTTGTAAGCAGAGACAAAATACATCGATTTTGTCTTCTCGTATGATGTCACTTTGTCACTTAGGATATAGTTAAATCTCATACATGTATAAATAGCATAAGAGATGGAGTGAAAAGATTAAGCTTGTGAATTGTAAAAACACACACACGCAAGCCATCTTTTCACTCCTCCAAATACAACTTAGTTCTGAGATAGCTCAGAGCTCTAAGAGTTGTGCTCAGACTTAGCTTGAGCTTAGAGAGGAGTTACCCAACTTTGACATTTCAATCCCAAGTACTATTCCGCAAGTACTTGGGTAACGTAGTCTTTGTTGATTTATTTCTAATAAGAATATTATGTTAAAAATTACTTAGTGTGTTTTCTTATGTTAATCTCAGTCATAGTTCACTATTAACTTGTTTTATGTATCTAAACTATTTTAAACGATAGTGAACGGGGAACAACATGTTCACATGGCGTGAAGACTTATGATTTTCGTAGGAGCTCATTAGGAATTTTACTTGATCTTCAAGCTCGAGCATCCTACGGTCGGAAGATTGTGAGTCAATTGGAGGCAAGGAGATTGCCTTAACGGTTTTAGGCAACTCACGGGGGTCATTCCAACTTTCGTTGTCATAGAGAGCAAGGTCCTCTATTATACCCCACGATTCTTCCGCGGTGAGATCACTAAGTTTTCCACCGGCCGCTTGGTCAATGGATCGCTTAGTGGGGAAGTTGACATGATCATAGAAGAGTTGGACTTGAAGCCAAAGATCAATGCCGTGATGAGGGACTTTATGGAGTAAGTCCTTGAATCGAGTCCATGCCGCGTAGAGAGATTCACCTTGACATTGTTGGAACATCAAGATGTCATTCCCGAGCTTAGTGGTTCTCTCTCCGTGGGAAAAATTGAGCAAGGAAGCGAGAGGTGAGATCATCCCAACTTGAGATGGAGCCGGCGGGGAAGTCGCTCAAGCCAATTACTAGCTTGGTCCCGAAGAGAGAATTGGAAGAGATGCAGACGCAGCGTGGTCTCCCGAAAGCAAGAGCATCAAGGTCGATGGAATTGACAATTTTAAGGAAATCCTTAAGATGCTGATTAGGATCTTCGGAATGAAGTCCATGGAATGCACATCCGTTTTGCACCAACCGGTGGTGCGCTCTGACGCGAGCCGTAGTTTGGGCTTGATTGGGAAGCTCAATGGTGTTCCTATAACCTTGGTGGCTAGGTCTGGAGTATTCACCAAGAGTACGGTCTCTTGGCGGGACAATGATTTGAGAGGGGTTATCACCTTCCATGATGAAAAGTGATGGGTCACGAACAAAGGTCACGAAGAAGGGGGATAGACTACGAGGAAGCTAAAAATGAAAAAAAAAAGTTTACTTGATAGGAATCAAGTAAAGAAACCTAAACGAGGTGGACTACTAACTAGCTATTCTATTCCCCGGCAGCGGCGCCAAAAACTTGATAACGCTACACGCGTCGTCGGGGTCAAAGGAACTTCCTTTTCGTCGAGCAAGTTTTTCAACACCCTAGGCAAAGAACCTAATCGTTGTAGTGTAGTATTAGGGTAAGCCACGGGTATTGATATCGTTCTAGAGGAATAGGAATGCTAGTGAGGAGTTACTACGCTAAGGTTGGGGTTGAGGAAGATTTTTTTTTTATCTTTTTATGTTTTTAAGGAAATGGAAAGGTACGAATCTCGGGTTTGGATTTGGGGGTTGGTATTTCTACCGATTACTCTATTATCTAATTATCTAATTAACTAAGGTGAGGGTAGTCTATGTCTAATTATTGTGTGCTCGTATGATGATTTAAAGATGTGTTTACTTAGGTTTTATTACTCCTTAATTATCTCCTATTGATGGTTGAATTGTCACGTCCTTATTCTTAATCGCTTGCGTGTCTAAGGTCGTAGGGTATGCGTTTATCCCTAACTCTTTGAAACTACCAAAGGGTCTTGTCTACAAAATCTCTAGGATTTATAAACTCTAACTCTAAGGTACTCTTTGGATGGTTTAGCCTACAACTACTCTAGGTGTTATAGTCTAAGGTTCACAAAGATTAATCAAGCATTAACTACACAGCGAATGATCTATCGTGACGCATAGATCATTAACAATTCAGATAAGAGACAACCAATCAATATTCAATAGTTAAGTTTCATATTCCCTAAGCAAACACACAAGTAAATTAGTCGGACATGGAGAACATGCAAGCATACACACAAATAATTGAATACATAATTGAATTAATGAAGTAAAACACTTATCTTGGTGTAAGATAGGGTTTGGAACCCTAAAATACTGTACAAGACAGCCTTGGTTCGGTTTAGGTTTTTACTCCAAAAGACTACACACTGAAAACTGAAAAATTCGGATTCTATATATAAGATTACATTCGCGACGGCGTCACCTTATGATTTGTGACGCCGCGGGTCGCCGTCATAGGGTTTCGTCTTGGCCACGTTAGTCTTGCGACACGGCGTCACCTTATGCTTGTACGCCGTCCCTTCAGCCTCTCGACGCGTCTCGATCAAATCTAGGCCGTCTGAGTTGCGACGACCTACTCTTTTAAAGCCTGACACCGTCACTTGAAAATAAGCAATTTGGCTACTGTGTCGTCACAACATGTGCTCCGACGGCGTCGCAGATAACACCGACCGTCCCCGTGTTTCAAAGACTTGAGTGTCTCGATTCTTGACTTTGGCCATTTTCTTCATATATCCGCGCCTTTTCGTCCAAATAAGTGTCATTCCAGCATTTTGCCTTCAAGATACCTAAAAAGTGAAAAGGAACGATATTAAGTAATAACGGATACAAAAGTGATCAAATAAGGGCTTAAACGACCCCTCAAAAAGGTACATTTTAAAACCTTATCACTCACTTCATTTTAAAGAGAAAAAACTCAAATAATACTTCATTCTTAAGCTTTTAAGTATACAAATAGTCTTAGTTCCTAGGAATTTAAAATGGGTTTTTGTGTCATGTTCCTAATTTGATGGATTTGAGTGGTGGCGGCGGCAGATCTAGGTGAAGGTGGAAGTGTCGGCTGGTTTGGGTGGTGGTGATTCTTGTAGCAACGACAACAGGTCTGGGTGGTTGTAGTTGTGGCAACGGAAACGGGTGGCGGTGGCAGCGAGGTGTGACGATGGCTGACGGTGATCTGATATTTGTGTAGAATTAATTAGTTAGCTGATTGATTGATGATTTAATTTTGCACTAGTTTTATAGGGTTTGTTAAGTGTATTGGTGATGGGTAATCATTTCTTTTTGTATAATTAGTTAGATTGAGGATTTTGTGATTGTATTTTTTTATTGTAGTTGCTACATGCTCGTTAGCACGTTCCAGAATATGTTAACAGTAAGTATAAACTCGATAGGTAGGATGTGCTTGAGTTTTTGACGTGTGGATGTTTATTTTGGGACCAATGGAGTTTTGAGTTTTTTTAAATAGCATCTGGTTGTTCTTTTGTGGTTGGGGCCTAAGTAATTTGCTTAGATCATTTTAAGGCACTTAAAGAGGGAAATTGATACGAGGCATGGAGATATACGTGTTAGTGGTTATCAGATGTCAAAAGTTCATTAGATTGTGGCGTTGTTGGTGAATATAGGATTTGAACGATATTGGAGTGATTGGAGTGTGATTCTTAGAAAAAGTGGATGAAGATGGGATTTGGAAATATATTTTGTGTTTGGTGATGATTTGTGGTGGTGGTGGTGAGATGATGAAGATGGTGGTGTTGTTAGTGTGGTTGTTAAAAATAGTAGATGAAGATAGATTGATGGAAGAAGAAGAAAGTTAGGGTAGTTGATGCTAGTAGGTTTGGGAAAAGACTAAAATACCCTCAGTGGATGGGTGCCTAACACCCGTTAGTAGAGCCCGTTAGTGTGGAGGACTAACGCTATATAATGTTTGCCATTTAAGTATGAACGGTAAACCTTTTTTGGTCAAAGGACGAAACTTGTCGGTCAACATAAACCATAAGGACGAACAGTGTAATTTACTCTAATAATAATAATAATAAAATAATAATGAAAAATAATAAAAAAACAATAATAATAAAAAATAATAATAAAGGTGTTTTTGTTATTTTACCGTATCAAACAAGCACTTTAGAGGTCATCTAATGGAATTAGTGGTCAAAAGACCAAATCTGTAGTGGGTCAAAACCACAAGGACATGACACGCTTAAACCACAAGGATATGACATGCTAAAAAAAAAACATAGGGACGAAACATGTGAAACCCGGCAAAACACAAGGACGGATTTTGTAATTGAGTCTATATTTTGTGAAACTTAATTGTCAAAGTCAAACCCTTTTCTCCCCCAAAATCAACTACATAGACAAAAAGTGAGAGATAAAAACACACATCACCGTTCTTGACAGAGAAAGTAAAAAAAAATGGAAGATGAACAAAAGAAAATAAACTTGGAAACGACAAGAGCAGATAGATCTGTATGGTTGATGAAGTGTCCTGTCGTGGTTGCTAAATCATGGCAAAATCTTCAAGATTCTCAGCAGAATCTTTCTAAAGTTGTTGTTTCGCTTGATCCTCTTCGTCCTGAACATCCTGATTCTCAGCAGGTTTTTTTATTTGATTAATGATTAATCGATTGTTGGTTTTTAGGGTTATTTACTGTTTAAGTTGTTGTATTAGGTTGTACTTTAGGAACCCTAGCTTTGTATATTTGCCGAAACGAGCTTCAGCCCGAGCTTTAGATAATGGTTGGAAAACTCGTGAGAGGTGGCAAACTGGCAACTTTAGTTAGTAATGATTGTAGATGTGATGTAGTCCCTTTGATAGAAATAAGCTGGTGTTGGTAACGCGTCACTATAGTGTTTGGAGCTTGGTGGTACTTATTAGTAAGGGCAGTTTCTGTAGCTAATGAGACGATATTTTGAAGTGGGTTCCTGATGCTACCTGTGAGAGCAGACAGAGGGGTGTGTTAGGAGGTGAAATGAGTGATTGAGCAAAAAAAATCTTTTACTCGATGGTAAAAAGCTTTTCAGTGACTAATTTGAGCCAAAAAAAGTCATTGCTCTACCTCCTATTTAGTAGACCAAAAGGAGGGATCAATGAAATCTCCATGGAAAATTGATAAGGATCGAAGTTACAACGAAATCGAACAGTAATCAAGTAAATACTACTACGTAATAGTTATCTGTAAGATTAATCTATGATTAAGTTACCTATATTTACCTAAGGTCTAACAAAAGATGAATGACTATGGCTTGTTGTCTGCTACTCGCCTTGATTGGCTTTGCAGGCTAATAGCATGTGGGGTTCAAAGTCAAAAGTGGGATACTGTTTATTTGGATCTGAGAACTGGTGCGCTTGAATAGCTGAACTAGGCAGAAGGGGCTTGATGTATATTAGTCTAGACTCTTAATTTTTTTTTATCAAAGCAACTTATTTTTTCTTGCTTTTTCCTCTAGCAATCATGAACTCAGTTTCATTTTTTGTTTTTAGTCTATATTGTTCTAATTTTGGAGAACAGCAAAACGCATCTCATCTCATTGTGGTGACAAGAAATAGAACATTTAAAATGTTGGTTTCATCTAATTCTGTGAATTTGTGGTTAGTCATTAGGGGAGACATTTAATAGTTCGAGGGAACTGCACCCTGCTTCCATGATGTTGTTTTTTTAAAGCTTCACATATGGTGCCACATTTGTTTACAGTTTGCAAGTTTAATGAACCCATCTTCAATAGCACTAAGATACTGCAATTCAGTTGGTTTATCAAGCAACAAAGTAAATCTTTAGGATGGTAGCAAAAAGTGTATAAATGGCTGGCAGCATTATTTCTAGAAAATCATGTCGTATTTATAAAAAGTTTAAGTGATTTGTCTGTTTTTATTTTTACCTTTTTGGCGTGTTGGATGAATGACCAGCTTTGTATCTGTTTTTTCTCTACAATTAGTTCTCAATGGAGATGGCTGGTAGCAGTGATATCCCAAATATGCCGAGAAGCTACTCTTTAAATATGTTCAAGGATTTTGTTCCTATGTGCATTTTCTCAGAAGCCAACCCAGGTAATGCTCTTGGTTCGTTTTCCTAATAGAATTCAGTTCGATATTCTTCATCTTTTGGCAACATAGGCATGGCTTGGGGCAATGTTGTCGAGAGTTTTATCTTTTCTAGCTCCTCGTGAATAAATGAATTCAAATATTATTGTAGTATCCGTTTCATTAAGCGCAACACTATTAAATGTTTTATTGATGTGTGGGTGGGTAATTAGATGGAATCGCCTAGAAAGGTAATTAATTAAGAAATCGTCCAAACTAGTTTGTTACTTGTAGATCGAATTTAAGTTTGATGAATGCTAATGCTTCACTTATTCACGAGAGATCGAGAATTACTTTAAATAAATCGTAAGCATACATGGATGGTAAGTACCGTTAAATACATAATACTATGGTGTAATTTTATGCATTAATGACGATTGAAACTAAGTAGTAAAGCTCCTTGATCTTTGCCTTGAATTTCATTAGGAAAAATAGTATAATAATTTTTACATCTCCCATTGGAAATGCTTGTATGATAAAATTTATAAACTTTCATACACAATTGACACCACCATATCATATGAATATCCTAATTAATCCTTATTGGACATCCACTTTTCATGAGTTTGTGTTCTGTTATTGCTTTGAATGGTATTAAAGGGAATCCATTAACTCATTAATATTGTACTATTCCCGGTTTCAATTACTTATTATTAATATAACTAACGCATATATGAGTGTATTATAGGAAAAGTTGCAATGGAAGGAAAAGTAGAAAATAAGTTTGACATGAAACCCCATAACAAGAACATGGAGGAGTACAGAAAGATGTGCCGTGAACGAACAAATAAGTCCATGGTTAAGAATAGACAGATACAGGTATAATTCTTCCTTGTATTACTTAGTCAGCTATTTATTGATTCAGCTATTGTTTAAATTCTAATGGAGCCTGCTGCCTTCCGTGTTTGTTCAACAGGTGATTGACAATGACCGAGGTATGCATATGAGGCCCATGCCTGGAATGATTGGCTTGATACCAACCAATCAGAAGGTAACTACAACTCTGCTGTGAATATTTTTACTTCGTTAGTATATAGAGCCATAAAGGTGGCAAGTTGGTGGATTAAAGAACATAACGGGTCGGGTTGGGTTGGGTTGACCCACACACTTTTTGATACAAATTTTTAAATGAT
Organism: Chrysanthemum makinoi; assembly: GCA_910596185.1. NCBI lineage: Eukaryota > Viridiplantae > Streptophyta > Magnoliopsida > Asterales > Asteraceae > Chrysanthemum > Chrysanthemum makinoi. The sequence continues at coordinate 262,649,384 of OU343222.1, read as the reverse complement.
TCACGTGTTGATTATTATTACAATAACAACATTCTTACAGCAGTACTTTAAATAATTAAACGGGTGAAATGGGTTGAAAGTCACAGCAAGCTGCTCCAGATCTCGGTTCTATTAAAAAAGTAGGTTATTACTGTAATGTGTAATATTATGGTTTTTGTAATCATGATTAATAAATTAGGTGCATTTGGGATTGCATATTTCAGCTTATGCTTTTGGCTCATAAGCCCTTTATTTGCACCTACAAATTAATAGAAAATGGTTATATCTCTAGAATGTAACCAAATAAGCCAACAAGCCAATAGTAGTCCAAACACTTCAAAGTGTTTTTTGCTTTACAAAAGACAATAACTAACAAGCACTTAAGATATGCAACCCAAAAGACTCTTTTAGTAAAGAAAATATAAAAATGGACGAAAAGGTGTTGGTGGTATAACCTGACCCGTTTCAGTCTGTACTAGAAATCGTTTGTTTCAACCTGAACTTGTTTTGACCCGATATGCAGTCCACCAAACCACATATCTTGCCAAAGTACTGTCCTCTAGTGAATACGTTGACTTGTGTTACTTAGTTGCTAGGTTTAAGGTATGAATTTTCTAACTAGACAATTTGGTTTGATATACTCCAAATGATTGCCACATACTTAAAGTGGGCAAAAACTAACAAGTGATTCTGTTCTTGTATTCGTTTGTGATATGTGCTTATTCTACATCCAGGAAAAGAGAAAAGCTGCTGTTCCAGTCAAGGCACCAGAGGTTAAGAGAACCAGGAGGGATCGTGGAGAACTGGAAGATATTATGTTCAAGCTTTTCGAGAGACAACCTAATTGGGCTCTAAAGCAGTTGGTCCTAGAGACCGACCAGCCTGCGGTATGTATTCTTGATGTTAATTCATTGGCAAATTGCGCATAAAGGGAATGTATTGTATTTCAGCGAGATCTTAGTTTAGGGAACCTACTTTTAGAATCAATATCTAAGGGACAATGTTTATAAGTATATGATCAGATAGAGGATCTCATTAACGGGTGTTCTACTTGTAACCTATTTCCTTATTTGAGGGAGGTAACCAATTTTCATCTGATGCTCCCTTCCCAAAAAAAAAGTTGATGTGTTTTGAGTTACCATTTTTTTTCCACTGTGATCAACTTTAAATTTTTTATGTTTACGGTAACATATTATGGTCAAAACGATGAGATTGCACAGTTGCAATTGACATGTTGGCAACTTTGACCTTAATGACTTATCTATGACGTAGAACTGATATGACACTAACATGGCACCTACAGTGATTTAACTTCGAAGATAACTCTGAATTAGAACTGTTTGAAAGTTTGAACCTTTTGTGAGTTTGTATAGAGTTTTCTACAACACAGAAATCAGAAGTTACTTATTTATGCAATTTGCCCCTTACTTGATTATAATCTTATCGCATAGGCTCTTGCTTTTGATTATGAACGCAAACTGACTGAATGTATGTTATTTTTACATGCAATTTGCCTTTTATTTCTACTTCCTCTACAGCTTTTGGAACATGTTTCATGACTTCTATTAATTTGTGTTGCAGCAATTCTTGAAAGAGATATTGAACGACCTCTGTGTGTACAACAAACGAGGATCAAATCAAGGAACATATGAGCTAAAGCCAGAATATAAGAAATCTGTAGAGGAAACAAATGCCGAGTAAATCGATTCTGTAGAAGATTGTGCAAGTAAGTCAAGCTAAACAAACGACACAAGCTACATTGTACTAACCAACACTAACAAATCACGCAAGACATGAAAAAACCTTTGTTATGTTACTATTTGAAGTGTAGCTATCTGATCTTAGAATCAGACAAAGCTTTGCAGTTCTTACACTTGGTGGATTTATATAGTTTATGATTTTAAGATTTTTAAAATTTTGGTTCCTATAATGAGACATGCATGCATCTTTTATATGGCCCATTATATGGTGCAGGAGTTGTGAAAAATGGGTTTGTGTGTCAACTTTCTCAATTAGTCCAGTTGGTTTGGTTATTGGTAGAACCTGTTTATTAAATGTGGCGTTGGATAAGTTTGTATGTTATGGAGAAAACAGGAGCTGATTATGTAGGGAAATTGTAAAACAATCAAGAATAAACAAATATTGCTTGCATACTAAGTTATAGTACTTGGAAAATATTGATTAACAAGAGTATCTTGGGCTACTTTTAGCGGCCCACATTTTCAGTACACATCCTCTTAAACGCCCAGCAACAAAACTAACGTGCGAATATAATAACGTATGAGTATTATTAAAAAACGTCACCGGCGTTTTGGATTAGTATAGATATAGATTATATTTTGACAAACTTGAAATGAGTTTTTAGAGTATCTATTAGTTATAAGTTTATTAAGCTGTATGTTGTCAATCCATAAAACACATTGATTTATTTTAATTTGTTAACTATGACTTTGTGCCTGACTAATTCACGGGGTTTAAACTCAGTGTCACAATTACTCAAGCCGGGCATTTTTTAGAAATACGACCAGTTTTTTTTTATCCCTTTGGCTACACCAGTGTGATCCGTTTTTCTGAAATGTGAACTTGGATTTTGTTGAAATGTGAACAGTGGCCAAAATTGATGTGAACGCTAGGGTTTAATTTTACTTATATTATCGCTTTTCTTTGTGGATATCTCAGTCGATAACGACCAGGGAGGTTCAATTGTTCAAAAATCGATATCTGGATTTTGTTGTACTGGTTTTCCAATAAATTGAAAATGCATTTGTAACTTAAGCTGGCAAATGAAAGCCTTCAAAGCTTAGTAACCAAAGTAAAAAAAAAAAAAAATTAGCTATGAAAGACGGAAAATCAAGAAAGGCTATGTAAGGACATATCCCTGTTGGTCATTGCTTAGTTTGATGTAAAATTGCCAGTATTTGACTAGCAGAGCATGAGGGGGTTCAAGAATACCTCAACCGGCCTAAAACGCAAAAACATAGCCTATTTTTCTAGTGATTCAGAGGAGTCTGAAGGTAATTAGGTCAACAGGAGTATGTCATGCCGATTTTATTCTTTGTAGACTGTTCTGATATGTCTCAGATTCTACATCCCATTGGTTAAGGTTGCTCGGATGTGTGGGAAGGTAAATCTGTTCGTTCTCGGGCAATTACGTTTTTCTTTTGCAGATAAACCTTGCTGTTAACTCTAACTTGCAGAAACTATTGTGATCTAAGACAAATATATTCAGTTTACACTTTGCGTCTTCTTTGCCAATGTTGCTCCACTAACATATGTAACATTTTTTGGAGATCAACTGAAAAAGAGGTTATGCAACTCCTTAAGAAGCTGCAAATGTTCCTATAAACATTACAAATTGATTTTGAATATAATTATGATTATGATGACACTTTTTAATTAACCTTGGTGTCGACCCTTGTACCTGCGAGCCACGTATACATAAACAAACAAGTTAACCAAACTTATGGCTGCCAATATCGAATAATAATACTCGAGTTTACTCTTATTGAGATCATCTCTCAACCACCCATTCTCTCCGGTTCCCGTAGCCCGCTCAACAATCTTCACAAGTGCACTATTTACCCAACTCCCGATTCCAATCTCACTCAAAAACAACGCTCCACAAACACTTTTCATACCATCTGTGGCTTCGTCATAAAAGAACTCCAATTGTCCAACATAGGTGAATGACTCGGCCCCACCCAAGATGAAAAACTGCGGGACCAACCAAAAGACGCTTAAACTTGAAGGGTTGGAATTTTTCTTACGCATATGTTCAACGACTGCAGCTGATGCAAGCGCAAAAATGGAAATAAACAAACCAACACCCATTCGTTGTAAGGCTGTGAAGCCACGATGGTGATTTGTTTTCTTTTTTATGATTGGGACAGCAAATCTTTCGTAAATGGGTACGGTGACAAAAGCATTGACGACTGCAAACACTTGCATGGAGCCTGGTGGGATAACGAATTTTGGGCCAAGGTTGCGGTCTAAGATTTTGGATTGGGCTAAGAAGAAGGTGGATTGTTGTGCTAAGGAGAGGGAAAGAGCTATGGTTGCAGCCCACACGGGGAAGACTCGTACGAAGGTTTTTAGTTCTTCTACTTGTGTCACCGTACATAGTTTCCATCGGTTGTTTATGTCAGTCAACTCTGGATCTTCCATAACTGCTGCTTTGTCTAAGAATCTGCAAAAAAAATAAGTCGATATAAGATTATCACTTGCTGTCTATAAACTTCATTAAAAGACACTCTTAAACAAGCGTTTCTTCATAACATGTGTTTTAAGTTCTAACCCATGGAATTTGAGTAATTGCCACATAAATTTTCTAGAAGATAATTAGAGATGTCAATTTTGACATGGTACTTGTGAACAGATCGATTTGAGTAATATTTTGTCTTCAAATGGTTCAATAGGTAAAATAAAAAACTCGTTGAACAGTAGAAAGTTATCAAAAAAGTGTTATTAATGAATACGACCTCATGAATCACCTTATTCATAAAGTTGGATTATTACGGTCATAGCTAATTTCCTAATTTTATATCGAGGAAGTTGGAAAAAAGAGTGTTTTATGTGAATCCAATCCACCGTATCGTATTAAATTGTGCCAAAGTTGATGTTTCGAACCAACTAATTCTCCCTCGTTACCCAATCCCCCTGCCAGAACCCCATTTGTCACGTGTAGATTAAACCAAATTTTTGCTAAAGAAAGTATCGAGAAGGCCGAAAGTCATCCAAATAGACTTTCTAATGCATTCAACATCTTTTATCCTTTATTCAAATATATAGATATACTCCATAATGATTATAATTAATATAGGGACAAAACTCGTTTGGAGGCTATGAAAGTATCGAGAAGGCCGAAAGTCATCCAAATAGACTTTCTAATGCATTCAACATCTTTAATCCTTTATTCAAATATATCGATATACTCCATAATGATTATAATTAATATCGGGACAAAACTTGTTTGGAGGCTAGGGAGGGCCATGGCACCACCAAAATTCTCGGTCTACGATGTAATTTGTGTAATGAATTAGTGCTAAGATTTGTTATATGCTCTTATGAATCACGTGACAAACACGTGACATACTCCAACAAACATAACTGATTTTCCCTCTTTGTCATTCTCTTTAAATAGTTTCATTTTCTCATTTTCAATTCTTAGTTTTTGATGTAATCTCTTCCGTTTGTAACAAATTCATAATTCCAATAACAAAACCCATTTACATTTCACTCCAATTTGCATTCTTGATATTGTAAATTCAGTGTTATGTTGTGATTAGTCTTCAATCTCATTAGGATTCAGATACATTTCAAATGGTATCGAGCCCATCTTGCGACCATTGTTCACCATTAATGGTCGGAAACCTAGAGAGTTGTTAGGAAACCGTCATATAATTGCTTACAATGGGAAATTTCTTGATCATTGATCATCCACCATACAAACATCAACTCTGGTCACTCTAGACCATTCGTCCAATCCAAAATACGTTTCTTGATTATAATTGATCCGCTCCTAATCCAAAACACGTTAGTTAGGCTGTGGTATGGTGGAATACTCATTCGTGTAGCTCCTGCTTTTCTCTGAATCAGGTTGTTAGTTTGTTAGTTGTTGTAACAAGAAAATGGCGGAACAAGAAATAACAATACAATGGAGCCACATGTAGATGATAGCATCAAGAATTGGGTTACTAATCATGTTACTACTTCTATGTCTTCATTGGAAGAAAGAATGATTAATCTGACCACTTGTGTTTCTGACTTGATGACTCAATATCAAGTGATGAATACTGATGGAAATAAATCAAAATAAGGCTCAAGATTCAAAGAGAATGGGGAAGATGGAGTTTCCCAAGTTTTATGGAGATAATGTGAAGGGTTGGATGTATAGAATCAAATGTAGTTCTTTGTAATTGATGGGGTGATGAAGAAGACAAGGTTAGATAGTTCCATTCACATGTATTAAAGGGCTTGGCTTGGCATTTGCAAATTTATGAAGATCCATGGTAATAATGTTACTTGGCCAGTATGAAGAGGTTTCTTAAGAGATTTGGTGAGGCTAATGAGGATCCCATGGCGTAACTTAAGAATTTGAGGTATAAAACCACAATGAAACAGATTTCGAATGATTTTAAGCATTGTTAACCATGGTGAACATAATGAAGATCGGCCGGCTTAGCATGTATATACCGGTCCGTCAGCCAGCCGTAGAGGTGAATGTGAATGTTCAAGCCAAGAACACTTGCAGACGCTTTTAGTTTATCTTGCAAGAAGCCGCTTAGCTCTTGCTAAACAAAGGTACTACTCCCATTTTAACAAATCCTAAACCTGCGGAATACTTTTGTGAATAGAAATAATTTATCCTACCAAAGCTACAACTACTTTGGCTTTACCTCCAATTGGTCACCAAAATGTGTTGAATAATTCAGAAGTGAATGAGGCCAAGACAGTTAAGTCGAAGAATTTGATGAGAAAAGGGCAAAGGGTTTGTGTTTTTATTGTGACAAGAAGTATTTGCCTGGTCATAAATGTGAGGGTCAGATGTTTACTTTGGAAGTGAAAGGATTTAAGAGGAAGAGATAGAGGAGTGTATGGTCAAGGGAAGAACATGAATCGAGTCACTTTGATGAAGATACACTCATATATCATCTCTTCACGTATTCCACCACATAACACTATGAGGCTTAAAGGGCATGTATTGAACCAATTATTGCATATATTGATGGACTCGGGAAGTACATACACTTTGGACTATCAAAAGCCAAAAGACTTGGTTGTAACATTAGAAAAACTTGTCTCTTCAAGTATCGCTGGTGGAGGTACTAAAATGGTGAGCCAAGATATGGTTAAAGACTTTCAATGGAAAATAAATGGTGGTTGTTTCAAACTCGATGTCATGTTATTACCATGGGAGGTTGTGATTTGTTCTGAGTTCAGTGGCTATCTACTTTGGGAACAATTTATGGAATTTTCGGGACCTAAGAATGCAGTTGTATACAAAGGGTAAAGGTTATTAAGGGTACAACTCACCAGATTGCTTGGTTGTGGAAGGATTTAGCTAGAGCAATGGTACCCAATGTGTATGCCAAATTGTCTGCTATGTGTTGTTTTGGTTCATCTGCTACACTAAATTTGATGCAATGTGCTAATGAAGAAGAGTTACCAATGCAAAAATGAACTACAAATGTACTACTAATAATGGTGATAAGTTTGAGATACCCAAAGAGTTACCACCACATAGAAGTTTTGACCACACCATTCCTTTAAAAAATCAGCCGATGTGAAAAGTAATGTTAGACCTTATAGGTATCCACCAACTCAGAAAGATACAATAGAAGTTATGATTAAAGAGTTATTGGATACAGGGTGATCGCATCGCTAATCCTTTTTCTTCTCCTATTGTGTTGGTTAAAAAGAAGGATGGTTCTTGGAGGATGTGCATTGATTATAGGAATTTGAACAAACAAACTGTGAAGGACAAATTTCCTATTCCTGTGATTGAGGAGCTTATAGATGAGTTGCAAGGAGCTCGTGTATTCTCTAAACTTGACCTTAGATCGGTATCATCAAATTAGAATGCATGAGAAGGATGTACAAGAACGCTTAAGTCTCATGGGCTACTATGAATTTGTGGTTATGCCTGGTTTAATAATGCCCCATCCACCTTCCAAGCTTTGATGAATTCTTGTGTTCAAATTTTTTTTTGAGGAAGTTTACCTTGGTATTTTTTGATGATATTCTAGTGTATAGTCCTTCTATGCTCGAACATCTTGAGCACTTGAAATTGGTCCTCAAAAGTAATGAGGACAACACATTGTTGCAAAAGGTATGTGTTTGGAACAACACAAGTTGAGTATTCGGGGCATGTAATTTCGGTAAAGGAGTATCCACGCACCCTAGTAAGATTCAAGCAATGAAAGATTGGCCTGCTCCTACTAATTTGAAGCGCTTAAGAGGATTTTGGGTTTAACTGGGTATTATAGAAGGTTCATTAAAGACTATGCGTATCACCAACCCCACGCAGACCGTTGAAAAGAATGCTTTAAGTGACTACTCGTGCTCAAGATGCTTTTGAAAGTTTGCAAGCAAAGAATGTCAATCACCTGTTTTAGCTTTGCCAAATTTCAATGAAGAGTTCATTATTGAAACCGATGCTTCGGTTTTGGTATTGTCGTTTTGCAAATGAAGGGTCATCCTATAGCTTACTTGAGCAAATCATTAGCACCCAAACACCAAGCCTTATCTACTTATGAAAGAATTACTTGTCGTGGTTTTAGCATCAGGTAGGAGAGGGTACCTATTGACGTGCACTTTAAAATCCGAATCGATCACTTTAGTTTGAAGTATGTTTTGGACCGAGAATTACTACCCTTTTCACCTAAGTGGTTGCCAGTTACTTGGTTTTGATTATGACATTGAAAGTATAAAAAGGAAAAGAGAACACAAATGCGATGCTTTATCAAGAGTTGAAAGACAAGGGGCTTTATTTACCTTGATAACTAGTGGTGTTACTAATGAGCCGATGATCTAGCGTGGTATATACTTGGTCTAGTGATCCAAGTCTTAAAAAAGTGGTGGAGGAACTAAAACAAGGGACACTTATCGATAGTAAATATACTTGGCATAATGATCGTTAAGAGAGAACAAGCTGTGGAGGTAAAAGATGAAGATCTTAGAACTAAGTCGGTTCACTTTCATGGTACGCCTATTGGTGGTCATTCGGAATACAGCTACTACTAAAAGACTCACCACCACTTATTTCTATTGAAAGGATTTAAGAAGATGGTTGGCAAAATGTAAGAAATTGTGACATTTGTCAAAGGAATAAGGTCGATTTGTTCTGCTTATCCAGTGTTGTTACAACCGAAGGTTCCAGATAGAATTTGGGAAGATATTTCAATGGATTTCATAGAATCATTACCTATGTCTCATGGGAAAAGTGCCTTATTGGTGGTTGTGGATAGACTATCCAAATATGCCCATTTTCTCCCAATCAATCACCCCTACACAGCTTCTCAAGTGTCTCAGTTTGTTCCGATAATGTCTACAAACTTCATGGGTTACCCAAGTCTATAGTGAGTGACGTGAGACAAGATTTTTATGAGTCAGTTTTGGCAATCATTGTTCAAGATGTTACAAGTAGCTTGAAAATGTCATCTGCTTATCATCCACAAAGTGATGGCCAAAACGAAGTAGTCAACAAATGTTTGGAGACATATCTCATGTGTATGACAAGGGAGTCTCCAAAAGATTGGGTTAAGCGATTCATTGGCTGAATATTGGTACAATACCAATTTTCATAGTGCCATTAATACTACTCCTTATGAAGCTGTGTATGGTCAAGTTCCTCCTTTGCATATTCCTTATATGGCCAGAGATAGTCCTGTTGATGCTGTAGATAGAGCTTTGCAGACAAGGGAACAGAAAGTTCAGATGTTAAAGTTCAATCTCAAGAAGGCACAAGATAGAATGAAAGTGCAGGCAGACAAGCATAGAACTGATAGAGAGTTTGCCATAGGAGATTGGGTGTATCTGAAATTGCAGCCTTATAGACAGTTAACTGTGAGACAAGGAAGACAAAACAAGCTTTCTTCTAAGTTTTTTGGGCCATTTCAGGTTATCCAAAGAATTGGGAAAGTGGCTTATAAACTTCAACTACCAACTAGTGCAAAAGTCCATCCAGTTTTCCATGTTTCTCAGTTGAAACCATGTTTTTGTGAATCTGTTTCCATGGGAGATTTTCCTCAGTGTAATGATGAAGGATTGATAGCTGCTACACCATTCAAGTTGCTTGAAAGGAAAATGGTTAAACAAAATAACAGGATGGTAGTGTTTGGTCTTATTCAGTGGTCAAATGGTGATGTTGAAGATGCTACTTGGGAGAATTTAGCTGACATTGTGCAGAGGTTCCCAGACTTTGTGCTTGATCCTTGAGGACAAGGATCATTTGAAGAAGGATGGATTGTTATATGCTCTTATGAATCACACAAACACGGACATACTCCAACAAACATAACTGATTTTCCCTCTTTGTCATTCTCTTTAAATAGTTTCATTTTCTCATTTTCAATTCTTAGTTTTTGATGTAATCTCTCTCTTTCCAGTTTGTAACAAATTCATAATTCCAATAACAAAACCCATTTACATTTCACTCCAATTTGCATTCTTGATATTGTAAATTCAGTGTTATGTTGTGATTAGTCTTCAATCTCATTAGGATTCAGATTAAGCACATTTCAAGATTTTGCTTCAAACAGTTTGGCTCCTCTAAAATCATAAACGTTTTAGGCCTCTTCATAAAATGGTTCAAGTCTAGTCACTCATTAAAATATAGTTTTTGATTCAGAAGAAGTGGGAGTAAGGAACAAACTAACCTGTATTGCGGCGTATGAGAGAGCTTTCTCGCACCCACGATATCAGATTCTTCTGTTGCCACCTCATAAAGCTTAACATCAGGACTCGCTACAACACCTTTAAAATGATTCCTTATCGAAACAACAAGCACTTGAATAAATCTAGTAAAAACACTCCCCATCGGCTTCTTATACCTATACACCGGGAACCCGGCTGCCAAAATCACGACAGATGAAAACATGATCACAGTCGGAATTCCAAACCCCCAAGCGTACCCTTTTTCTTGTTCTATATACACCATCACTGTAAGCCCTAACAACGCCCCAACTTTGATTGATAAGAAAAAAAGGTTGAAGAATTTGTACTTATATGATAGTTCTTTCTCGTCGTTTTCATCATGTTGGTCAGCACCAAATGAAGGGACATTGGGTTTCACCCCACCCGTCCCTAGGGCTACTAGGGCTAGGGCACAGTAGAGGAGCGCCGATTGGCCCGGGGTAGCGGAAGGGCAGTTTGCATTGTCGGCACAAGGTGGTGGGCGTAAGCTTTTGACTGATGCCGAAACGGTCAATAGTATCATTCCCTGATCATATCAAGTAGTAATAAGTATAATCAACTACTGCCAGATCAAAATTCATCTGCTTTAAGGTATCAGGGTCACACTTTTTAAGTTGAGAATTTTATCCAATTTCTAAAATAGCGAGAACCATAAAAAAATTTCAATATGATATTCTTACAAAAGTATTAAAATCATCTTTGTTTTCACCTGTAAAACATCATCTTGTCCAAAATAACAATCTACACACATGTAAAAACTGCTAAAGATTTTTCTTATTTATTATTATTATTTTTTTTTTCAAAGATTAACATAAATAAGAAAGTACTACAAAAATCTGTTGGTAATTCAATTTTTGTTCTTTTATAAACAGATTTGGAAATGTACAAGAATTATTTATTTTGCAAATTGAAAAGTAATGATAAATCAAATATAGAAATTGCATTTGATTCTGTTTGAAAGTTCATTCACATTAAAGTCTAAAACCACATGGTTGAACCATCAACATCAACTTTTATATTTACTATTTAGTTTTAAAAACAATATTGTTGACAACATGAGCTAAAGAACAAAATCATTAATTCCATGTTTGAATAATCAAATAAATTTGTATACACGTTAGGACTATACTTGAAAATGTTGTACCTAATCATCAAATAAGTCCCATTCATATGACTGACCAATAACTTACGCAAGCTAAAACCAACCATATAAGTGTGATCCACATCCACCAATCCATAGTGTTACTTGTCAAAGCAAAAAAATAAAATAAAAATGAAACGCAATTGTATCTTGCAAGGAAAATGCTATTTCCTCCTAGCAATTGTTGCTACTTATCTTCCTACTCACAAAAATCGGTGGGAAGAAAATATATAATATTACTTTTAACCAAAATGTACAACATATATTTTGTTTTTGCAATGAGAATCACTATACAAATTATGCCATTTTAGTTAATTCTGTGTACTAAGGGCGTGCTTGGTTGGGGAGTTAAAGGAGGTGGGGAATAGGTAAGGTATTCAAAAAGGGTCCACCTCACTCATTATTTAGTGCTTGGTTAGGGAGTGCAAAGGGATTGATTACCCCGTAATGGGTAATGAACCATTATAGAATAAATTGAGGGGTAAGGGATTGATTACCCACCTCACTCATTCCTTTGCATTCCTTTTCCCTTTCATTTTCCCTTTCCCTTTCCCCACTTTGAACCAAGCGGGAACATCCACTATGAAAAATCTTTTGCAAAAGGTTTATACAATGAAATATTAATACATTTTAGACCTTTAATATTATAAACCTACATTCATTATAGCATAAACCTATACAACTTTATAAAATGTCTTGTATAACAAATGCAATAAAATGAATTAAAATTCAAAAAAAGATTCAAGAATTAAGACCTCTTTATGCTACATAGACATGAAATGGGTGTCCACTATAGTTAAAATAGAACATAAAACTTTTCATCTTTTTAAACCTTTTCATAAACCCACCATAGTTGATGCCCTAACCTCGATACCATCTTTGTATGTCTCTTTCAGTTTAATAAAAATTTTGCCTATCTTAATCTTATCGATACCATTATGGTTTCCATCCATATAGTTTCCTTCCATATAAGTTCAAAGTTAGAACCAATTATACATTCATCCATTTCATGCACGAGGAATAGTCAACAATTCATATACAACCTTTTTCACATTATGAAAAAGAGTAGTCGTCGATAGTTCATACACAATCTTTTTTCATTTAACGCTATTAAGTTGATGATTATTTTACGTAATATGCATAAACGCTATACGAAAGACTTAATCATACTTTAGCAACTGTAATTATCAGATGTTTTAAATTTCTGTAACTATGCACGGGTAGTAGGCTAATTTAAAATGAATCATGCAAACTATGCCATTCCATTTCATATATGTTGCTATAAATTTATGTAAATACAAGTAGTAAGATTATCACATCTTTCAAGATTTTTTTTTTTTTTTTTTACAAAAATAACCACATATATTTTTTTATATTATTACTCCTAATAACGGATTACAATAAGACGGCAAGCAAACGGGCAACAAGCTGTGCCGCAACCCTTTTTGAATAGCAAAACATATTCTACTAAAAATGAAATTTTGTGACTTAGGGGTCGCAAAATTACTTTGCACAACCCGTTGAACCCTAGTAAAAAACTCCACAGCTGCCGAAGCTAGGAACCCAAATGTATCAAGAAATGAAAGAAATTTATGGTAGAAGTTGCAGCAATATTTACTCTTCATCAATAAATACAAAGCATTGAAAACCCCAATTGTGTCCCGTAAAATCTTCTATTTCCAATTTTAGAATATACTTCTCAAAATATTTTACCATGCTCTCCTAAATGCAAAGAGGGATAACAAAGAACAGAAGCACTTACAACAAGATAAACGGCAGAAGACAACATAACTGTGAGATAACGGCCCAAATATGCATCAGCAAGAAATGCTCCTAAAAGCATCAAAAGATATGTGGCTCCAACCCAATCACTAACATGTGTTGCTGCATCCGGCAATGACTCCCTCATTTCTTTTGTTAAATATAGCACCAAACTTGCCGACACCGTAAATGCCGACAACCTCTCAGCCGCCTCATTAGCTACACATAGCAACAAAAATAGATAAGCAAGGTAGAAAGGTGCTTATTTATCCGAATTTACTTTATGTCAACCATAACCAGCTTAATGAAGGTCGGAATTTCAAATAAAAATAAAGTCCAAAGGCTTATTAAACACCCCAAGGAGTTTGTTATAAGCGGTAATTAGAAGAAGAAAGAAAGCCATCCTCAAGGCGTGTTTAAGATCGCATATTTTTGTTAGAGCGACGACAAATGACAAAAATAGTTATATATTTTCAAAATTTTACGCTACAATTTTTCCGCCGATTGTTATAACTTCCAAGCACTTTAAATTTAGCACCTACCAATTTTCTTACTTAGAAGAGTATATTACATCAAGATATACACATCTCATAAATATAAACACTATTTAGAAAATCATCAAAAAGTTAATAAATCATACAAGTTATCCCCTACGGTATGAAAGACCACAATTGTATTGTGATCAATGTTAAGCTGGTAGCTTTTCTTTTCTACGACCTATGGGATCATAATTTCTTTTGCAATAAAAAAAATATTCACACACACACACATACAAGTTAATCGGCCTTTTTTTTTTTTAAAAAAAAAGAAAGAAAAATTAATTACCTCCATTGAAAACTCAAATTAAACTAAAAAACAATAAGCATTTAAAATATGCAACTTACCACCCACTTGATCATTAAAAATAAAACATAATACGTGTCATGATCTTGGACGTATAAAAATGAATAAAAAAAGATCATGATAAAGTTAGGAATAATACATACCGATGATCCATGGAGAAGCTTTCCAACCACCAGTTTTCCGTTTATTAGCGACTCTTCCTCTAAAGTCGACGCTACCGTTAGTCACTAAATCCATCGAATAAGTTGAAGACGAAGCAGCTGTATTATGAACCGTTGCTGGATCACTGGTATCAAGCAACTGATAGCTCATGAGTTATAATAATAAAGTGAATATATATGAATACAATAATAATTGGTTACAGGTGAGAAAACGGATTCCAGGACGAAATAAAGTCGTGATTCTGTCACTATTCACAAGTGTCCTGATACAGTGAATCAGTGACAGTTCAATTTAAAAAGGTTTGAGATTTTGTCAGTAAATGGTAGGGGAAAAGATTTGAGGAAATTGTGGTAATTTTGTTGTTGCTAAAAAGAAGCCTAGATATTCGGAGAGTTGTATATCGATAAGACCTTTCTTTTTCGTGTACTTATCGACATATAGCATAGGAGGTGTGGGGATTTAGTTGTTTTCTTAAGAAACATAATTGTCTTTTTCTTTTCTTTTTTTCTTTGATATTTGGATAAATGAAGCTACCTACTGATGTTTGTGGTTTATTTTGAGCTAAAATAATTTCTTTGTTGAGCTGATTATATTCGTCTAATAAGTTTTTCCTAAAGACTTTTTTTGGGGAGGGGTGGGGGATAGTAAAAAGATGGCTTGGGTCAAATGGGATTGGGTGTTAGCACCTTATGGGCTGGGGGGGCTAAATATTGGGTCTTTAAGGGCAAAAAATCGGGCGTTGATTAGAAAGTGGTGGTGGAGGTTTTTGGTGGAGAAGGATGCGTTATGGAGTAAAGTGATTAGGAGTATTCATGGTCGAGATGGGGGGTTGGGGTTGGGAATTCTTCTGTGGTGTCTAGAAGTGGTATTTGGGCGGATGTTATTAAAGTAGGTTGTGACATTGATAAAACGGGGGTGGAGTTCTCTACGTCTTTCATTAGGAAGGTTGGTAGCGGGGAATGTACATCTTTTTGGAGTGATAGATGGGTTGGTCAAAGTCGATTGAGGGATGTTTTTAATAGATTATATCATCTAGAAAGCAACAAAAATGTGTTAGTTTGTAATAGAGGGGAGTGGGATGAGGGTGTTTGGAAGTGGAAATGGGAGTGGTTAAGGGATCCGAGGGGTAGGGCGAATGGTGAGGTGGAAGAGCTGCAAAATTTACTTTCTCGATTTTCATTGTCTTATGATCGTATGGATTCATGGAGTTAAAGCCTCAATGACAAAGGGATCTTTTCAGTTAAAGAATTATCAAACATTATCGATGATAAATGTTTGCTTCTTAACGGGTTGGTTCAAGAAACTAGATGGAACAAGTTAGTTCCAAAGAAGGTAAATGTGTTCGTGTGGAGACTGCTACTAGGGAGGCTTCCGGTTCGGGTTGAGTTAGATAAAAGAGGCCTTGATCTGGATTCTCTCCTTTGTCCTCATTGTGATGATGGAGTCGAATCTATTGATCATGCGTTTCTATTTTGTAATATGGCCTCTAGTGTGTGGAGCAAAGTCTTTAATTGGTGGAAGGTAGGTGATGTGAATGCATTTACAGCAAAAGATATCATGGCACATCCAGGTGGTTCTAATTTTTCGACTCAAAATAAATTGACGTGGCAAGCTACTGTTTGGATCACTGGATATATGTTATGGCAGTTTTGTAATGAACGAGTGTTTAAAGGAAAAGTACACAGCGCAAATAAGATTTTCCAGGATATTCAAGTAAAGTGTTATGAGTGGATTTCTAGAAGAGCTAAGAGAGGTGTGATTATGTGGCAGTCGTGGGTTTTTAATCCGTTGGAATGCTTATAGGAATCGGAATAGAGGAGCGATTGTTGATGGTGATCGATGTTATGTTCTAGTTATTTAGCTGGTGTGTTTGAGGACTTCAGTGATGGAGTGTTTGTTGCTGCTACTGTTGTCTTTTGTATATTTAGGGGTGTTTGGGGCTACTAATTCTTTGGCTTCCTTTGTTTTTTAGTGGTTTTTGCTGTGTTGGAGGTCTCTCCCTTTTATCTCGTTAGCTAGTTTTCTTTTGTAAGTGTATGTTGGTGGGCCTTGGCTAAGGTTTGTTTAGCTTGGCTGTTTTTGTTTTATTGTTATGAGGAGAGTTATTTTGCATACAAAATTTTTTTTACATACCAAGGGACTCATTTTCACCATCCATCTAAAAAGAAATCAATGGATGAGATTAAAAGCATTTTATTATTTCACATATTTTTTATAATTTAAATATCTCTTAAACCGTTAATCGTTAAGTGAAAATATTTACACCGTCGCGAACAGTATTTAATTATCTTTCTATAGACGGGCACTTTGATATACTTTTAAAAAAAGAAAAAAAATTTGTTTTTTTCACGTTTTTTCATTTTTTTACGTTATTTGAAATTTACATGAGAAAAATCATATATGATATGTGATATCACATGTGATATTACACTAATATCACATGTGATATTACATATCATATATGATATAACACTAATATCATATATGATATAACACTAATATCACATGTGATGTTCAAATTAGTGTTTTATCATATATGATTTTTAATGCAAATTTCAGTAACGTAAAAAAACGAAAAAACCTAAAAAAAAAGGTGAAAAGTACGAAATTTTTTTTTGTCGAAAGTATATAAAAGTGCCTATCTATAAAAAGATAATTAAATGCTCGTCGCAATGATATTTTTTTTTCCTTAACGATTAACGGTTTGAAAGTTATTAATATTTAAAAAAAGGAGATGAAAGTAGGTTTTTAAATGTTGGGATTAATCTAATCCATTAGATCAAATAAAAATGTATGGTGGAGATTGATCCCTTGGTATGTAAATAATCTTTTGTCCTCAAATGATCTTAAATCTATTGTTATATATTATGCCGTTTTTCAAAAAAAAGTTTTTCCTAAAGAAAATATGACTGAAATACATTATACTTATAAATTAAGAGAGTACCTTTTAGTACGGATTCTATGGGTGCGTTTAGTTGGAGAACAAATTCTCTTATTTTCTATCTCTAGTTTTGTAAAAATTTGGAAGGAGAATTAATCTCCACTAAACATTTGAAAATATAGAAAACGCGTTTAGTTGATGTTTCTATTTTTGTTGAAAAAAAGGAGGGGGGAGGAGGAGGGTTATAAAGGAAAATAAAGAAAACAACTAAAATTTGTTTTGTAATTTTCCTTGTTAAGTTAGGAAATAGGGATTTGTGTTTTGCAAAACATTTTGTTGGAAAACGTTGATTTGAACACAATCTTTGTTTTCCTTGTTTTTCACAAAATATTTTGTGGAAAACAAGGGTGTTTTCCCTCAACTAAACGCAACCTATATGTTTTTAATCGCCTTATTTCGATGATTGAACAAACTGAAGCAGTTATTATCAACTAGCATCTATCGGGTGTTCGATCACTTTAGCAAAAGGCCGGGTTCACGTTCACCTTTGCAAAAAGCCTCTGTAACGTACTTGTTACTAGTTTTTTTCTTCTTTTATTTTCGATGTTGGATTGCAAAGATGAAGGATTAAAGAGCCTTATATATTTTAGGAACTTGAACGCTATCACAATTAAGGTTTTTAATACATATCTATACTATATAAAATGGAAAAATGGTCAAAGTGGAAAAAGTGAAAAATGTTGAAAGTTGAATGTTGAAAACATGGTCAATGGAGAGAGAAATAAATAATATAATTAATACTCTTATTAAAACACCCCATTAGTTAAAAGTACAATAATTTATTCACATTGTACACCCAATTAAAAGCACATCTACCAAATTAAAAACAACCAATTGAAACCGATACCGGGTTGACCCGTTGAAACTGATACCGGGTTGGCCTGTTGAAACCGATACGGGTGACTGGCGCGTCCAAACCCGGGTGCCCAAACCCCGGTTTAATTTGGCATTTTCGACCCAACCTATCGGTTTGACTCGGTTTAACAGCGACCTTGTTTTATCGGACGGTTCAACCAGTTGAACCATCTGGGTGAAATCGGGTTTCAAATTTGACAAAATTATATGAGAATGATGAAGAAGTAGTTGGGAACCCGTGACAATTTTTTGAAAAAGAGACCAAGTAATTGTAGTTTTTGTTTTATTTTGCTTTGACACATGTAATTTGTCATTTGTATAATGTTATTTTAAAAAATGTTGCTCTGGCAATTTAAGAGACTAGCATATATGAATAGTCGTTTAAAAGTTAATATATATTGTATAGCCCTTTGTCAGGTATCAATAATGTTATGTAAGTTTATTAAAATCACAAAAATAAATAGTATTGTTATCTTTAGCGATAATTATTTGTACCTCAAACAAATAGCTTTGAACAATGCATAAATATCTATACAAATTGATAGTACAAAATAATCTTATATGGTGATATCCAATTTGCAAAGTTACAATTTAAAAGCCACACACCAAATGATAAACGTTACACATGTAAAAAAAATAGTTATCACTGCTAAATTACTGACAAAACAAGAAAAGGCGGTCACACTCGTTGGCTATACCTCTAAACTACAATATAATATTGTCAACTACATAATACCGTTGCTTTTTGTAATGTTTTGAATCTATTATTACTAAGATCTTAATAACTTAAAACAATCCTATTAGAAAATATACTCACACACTTAGATCGACTCCACATAATTTTTTTAAAAAACTATATATTTATGCTGCTATGCACCCACGCATCAGAATTGTAGTTATTCGAAAACGATTCTCTAATGCTACAAATATAGTTTGTTGAAAGAAACTTATGGGTAGTCGGAACTTTGCAGAAAACTAGACATCGCTGCCGCTAGGCGCGGGTACTCGTCTAGTATCGTAAGGAATCTTAATTTCTTTTCGATCAACTCCTAATATATTTATCCATATAATTTCACACAGAGCTATTTATAGAAAACTAGAAAAGGGCTAATTACGCACGTATTTATCCAGTGTATACCAAATGTTATGTATCTATACAATCTGATCATAAACAAGTCTCTAATTATTGAACATTAATTTAAAGAATATGTATATTGATGGGTATTGACATATGTATCCAAAATCTTTATATGCTGACAATTATAATTAAGATAACAAATCAGATAGGTAAGCGTCAAATTTTAGATTAAATGTAATTTTTGTGTATAAAAATTTTCAAAATCAAATTCAAAATGTACGTGACAATATGTGTAAGGGAGCGTTTGTTAAACACCTTTTAGTAAATTAAATTGTTTTAATAGAGGGTTTTTATTTGAAATTAGAAATAAAAGACTACAAGATAGGTGAGTTTTGGTTTTCATTTTCAAGCCCCAATATTTCTTCCCTCTGGAGCCATACATTTCATTTTATATTAACTTTCTTATACATATTAATTATTTAAGTAAATAAATTTAAATAAATATACATGTTTTCTATCTTCATTTTCTTTCATATCAACACCAAAGGGCCGTTTGGTATGTTATCAAAAATCATAATGGGTATTAGATTTGGTGTGAGGTAGAATGATAATGAATATTAAAAAGTCTATCATTACGATTGTTTATATTTGAATGACAAAATATGATATGAAAAATTGTATAGATATTTGAATTTTGTGATGGAAAAAGAGAGGGCCCGTGGAATGGATTTCATATACACCAAATTGGTGAATAATGAATTTATGACTATGATATACTCATTTCATTCCTGAACCCACTAAACAAACACTTTTAATCACTATAAAACCTATAACCTCATTCCCATATATCCACACCAAACGCACCCCAAATCTAAATCTTATTCTAAACCCATCTACAAAACAAACAAACGAACCCTACTAAGTCATTTAGGTCCTACTTATGTTTGTGGTATGACATATGACAATTTTGTTCATGAAGATAATGTTAAATATAATCTGAAAATATTTTGTGGATAACTGCTTTTATCTATTTCTATTTGATAATTGTGACAATAATACACCAAAGCCTATTTCGTTTCTTTCTTTCAACTTACATTCATATAAAAGTTAAGTACATAAAATATACATTTTGCATAAACATAACATGTATTTATGTAGGACCTTAGATATATCAACCTTATCACAAACCCAACACAAATACCACGTTTAACCACGTGAAACCAAACACAAGTAAAGCTTAGAAATAAGATGAGAAAGATGGTGACTTGAATATGAATTCGTGTATGTGAGAGTATAAGATAAACACAATATGTTGTATTACTTCAAAGGAAAAACACACACACACACACACACTTTCAAGCACACCCCTCAAATGACCATTTGAGGGGTATTTATAGGTGGAATACATGAAAACCTAAAAGGCTTTCCTATGGGCTTTTCGTGGACTTGGATTGGGCTTGGGATGCTTAAGCTTATACGCGGCTTAGCATACGCGTAACATTTAACCAATTAGATTAGCCCAGTCCACGAGCCCGTTGACTATTCTATCACGATATCTAACACACGTTACAAAGTTCCTAATCGTGAATGACCATCACTTCTAATAAAACTATTAAGGCTAACAATCTCCCCCTAAGGGGTGGTCATTCAAATGATGCTCCACTAGATTGGTCTCTTACTTTTCTGCCGAACTTTGTGTGTAGATATAGAATAGTCTTGATTCTTTGTTCCTTCATGCTTTGTGATCGGATAATGTGGTTGTTGCGTTGTCAACTTCGTTGGTTAGGTGTCTCCACGTCTTTCTTCACCATGCTCACACTTCTATTTGTCTTTTGGTTACCAATGATGTAGTTCTCGAGTCTTTAGATTCATTGACGAAGAATCATCTTTAACTTTGTGTAGCCTTTGATTTTGATGAGAACTTTCATGTGTTGTTGGTATGAGCATGTGGCGAGTCTGCACGATCCACCGCTCCGCCCGAGCTTCCATAAGAAGAAAACATAAAAACAGTTAGTAATAAGCGGATTCCGGTACTTACAAGTTTGAATTTCGAGGGTGTAAAACAAGATAGTGTGAAAACACATCTCTAATTCTCAAAAGGCCGTTCTGCAACTGGAGTCCCACAAATGAGATAACGCGATATACCGAAGTACATCTACAGTTCAGATGAGTCGCTGAGGTACACCGAAGCATCACCTCACGACTGTAGACCGTTTGAGACACACTAAGCGTAATCCACGGGGAGTTACCGAAGTGACCTGTGATGAGTGTCTAAATACTCATCATTTTTGTATTATCTAGACTGCAAAAACATCTGAAAACACTCAGAAATGCTTCAAAATGATAAAAATATCACAAACAAGTGTTTTATATGTTTTAAATGCAAAATCATCAAAATCTGGTGAAAAACGTATCAAATTTGCATAATTGGCAGTTTTAGTCCCCCAAGTTTCAAAAATTGTCAAAATTAGTCCCTGGTAATTCAAAAACTTGTAAAAAGTCAATTAAGGTCCATAAGATTCAAAAGTTGTCAAAATAAACCCTTTAAAGTTCAAAAATCACAAAATGACAACTTTAGTCCCTAAACTTTGAAAATTGTCAAATATAGTCCTTGGTTAATTTAAAAAGTGAAAATTATCAAATTTTAACCTTGTACTATTCATAAATGACAAAATTGGTCCTTATAGTGAACTTTTGGAAAATTACATATTTGGTCCCTCAAGTTTCAAACTTGACAATTTTAGTCCTTGGACTTATAAAAATGGAATTTTATGAAACATTTGTCCTTGTACTAACCATATTTGGCAGGTTTAGTCCTTATTATAACTTTGGAAAGTTTACATGATCAGTCCCTTACTTTTCAGGGAATTGCAGTTAGTCCTTGTGTTATTAACTTAAACCAAACGGACCACTTACATCAAAACTAAACCCAGCTGTGGCCCAAATCCAATCTATTACCCAAACCCGCCCATTTTAAACGATAAAACCGCCTACACTGTTATCCTCTCACCCCCACTCATGGTTTCCACTCTCTTTCCACCTCACCTACCTTATCCCCCAAATTGGTTAACAACCCCTCCACCTCTACATACAACCAAACCCAATTAATGCAATAAACCTGCCTAAGACTTTTTGGCCCAAAAGTAAAATTGATGGCTAGGATTTGTTTCAGAGATCCAATGGTGGTGGGATAAGCTCAGAAGCATGTGGGGAGCCTAAAGAGGCTATAAAGAAAGAAAATAAAGCAGAGGAGAAAGGCAAGTAGAGTAGTTTAGTTTAGTTTTATGTCGTTTTATGTAGTTTTCATATTCTAGTATAATTTTAAGCTTCCAAATACTTTTGTTATCAATTTCAGTGTATATTAATCCTTTTTCAATAAGCAATTTCAGTTTTAAGTTCCATTTCAAGTTTATGCAAAATTTCAAGTTTATGCAAAATTTCATGATGATTCGAATGTTGTTTTTAGTTGTTGTTTTGGACTCTTAAGCTAACATAAGCTCCTAGATAACTTATAAAAGCTATTAGAAACCTTAAAAGTTAGTTTAGAAGTCAAAAGAGAAAAAAAATCACCAAAAATACAAAAAAATTAGTTAAAAATTAAAAAACAATGGAAATGAAGATGGAAGCTGAAGAAGGGTAAGATATGGATTGCTTGTGGGTTTAGAGCTTCTTGGGAAGCCATAGGGTGTGATCTCAGGCCTTTGTTCTCAATCTACATTTGAATTCCAATTTGTAAGCTATTTTCTTAAGATTTGCATATTCTAGTTAAAGTGCTTAAAACCTCAGATGTTAGCTTAATCCTATTTAAAAGTAGTTAGTATAAAGTTTTTAATCATTTGCATGGTCTTAATCAGTGGAAACCTTTGAAAAGCTTCAAAACTGCTTCTTTAAGGGGAGTTTGGATTTTCCAAGTTAACTGTGGTATAGCTTGTTTATGTTGTTGTTTGTGCTTGCTTCATGTTACAGTAGTGTCTAAGAACTCAGTTCAAGCATAAAAACTAGTACTTATTTAGTAAAAAGTCAAAATCATTTGTAATTTAGCTTATTTCTTTAACTGTTAAGAATTGTGATTGCATAATCACCTTTTCGCTTTAAAAGTTGTTTATCTAGCTTACTTCAGTCTCAAATTAGCTTAATACATCATAATAGATCATCTAGGATCATCAGAAGTTCATAAAAGTCAATCTTGTTCACAATTAAAAAAGTCAAAATTTCTTATATGCAGTTTTTGAATAAAATGTATAATTTTGTGTAGGATTCAATAGTAGGATTTAGCTTTAATGCTTTTGGGATAGTAAACTTTAACTGCTTAAATAAATTATAAAAATACTAGTTTACTTTTTATCAGCTTATTTAGTGCTTATTTTATAGCTTCTTTTGAGTACCTTAACTGAGAAAGTGCCCTGTGCACAGATTTGGTACCCAACTTCATAAGCTCTCAAAGAGCTTATTAGTTAGCTTCAAATTGTGTATCTTGGCTTTTTGATAAGCTCACCTAGCTAACTCAAGGTACCAAGTGCTTAATTTCCATAATTAGCTTATTTACCTAGCCTGCAATAGCTTTTTAGTTTTGTCCATTTTGTTTAAAGTTAATCAGTTATTCAGTGTTTTCCATTTTTCAAAAGCTCACAAGCTCATTTGTGAAAGCCAATTTGTGTAATTTAGCTTTTTGGAAAGCTCAGTTGCTTAGCTTATTAGTTTCAGTGTCCTTTTTCATTTCCTAGATTATATTAGTGCTTAAAATTAAGCTAAAAGATGCCTAGTAAACTACCAAGTTCATGTGTAAACAAGTGGAGACTAGTGCTTATTTTGATTGTTTAAGTGCTTATTTCTCAGTAAAATAGCTTACTCAGTTGTAATATTAGCTTATTAATAGTTTATTAGCTTATTTCCATTTCCCTAGTGCTTATTTACTAGCTTATAAGCCAATTGGTTTAAACTTTGTGCTTATTTCCAAATTAAGCAACTGTTAAGAAATCTTAAGCCAAATCAGAGCTTATTAGTCATTTTTAGAAAAAGTTGTAGTTATAAAAATTACTTATCTTAATATACTTAATTAGTTTGTAAAATAAAAATTTGAAAAAAAAATGTTTTGCAAAAAGGTGGGGAGGCAGGCTCGAACCTGAGACCTCCCACCTTTAATGAGAGTGTTAGAGTGTGTACCTTGATAGATCGCCCTTGGGTCTTTCTTGTCATGATTCGCACAATCTATATACTTAAACCAACCTTTGCCTTATTAGCTTATTTTAGCAGTTGGCTTATTATCAGCTTATCCAATCCAGATTTTCATGTTTTTATTTTTCTTAGCTTTGTATTAGTATAAAGTATTTTATAAAAAAGTTTCAGATTTTTCCTAAATGTTTTAGTATTTTTAATTAATTAATTAGTGTTTAATAGTATTTAATTCATAATAAAAAATATAATAGTCAAAAAAATATAAATCTTTTTTCTAAAATTTTCTTTTGTCATATAGTAGGTAAGAAAATTGTTTTTACATTAGTAGGCCTTTTATTTCATAAAATTTACGTTTTTGCTTGCAAGACTCTCGCTAATTTTTAGATTTAACGACGTTTCATTTTAAATCTAGTTTTTAGGTAATTTGAGTTTACGTTTTAGTTTAAATAGTTTATTTAAGTCATTTTATTTTATAAATCACATAATCATCATTGTAAAAATAGTGATAGCGTTTATTTAATATATTTTAACTTTTTAATTTTCTTAATTTGCATTTAAGTCGCTGTAATTTATCAATCTTTTCTTTAGGTAATTATCCATCAAATCCTTCATGATCACTATCCTTAGTGATCATTCTATCATCTGAAGTTGTTTAAACACCAATTCATCCTCCGTGGGACGAATTAACGACCCGGAATACACTATATATATTCCTCTCGATCTAAATTGCATTTGGTGTTTGAGTGTTTGAGTTTCTACGGTCATTCACAAGTGGCTAGCTGCGTGAGATAACTTGAATTCGGTTCAGACCGATCAATTTTTGGCGCCGCTGCCGGGGAGGCTGTAAGCGTGTTTTAAGCATTTCCAGATCCATTCTTGCACATATACCACCTTTTTGTAAACAATTTTTAAAAATCAAAAAGTTCATTAACACTTTTCCTAAAAGTGTTAACAACACCAAAAATATTTTCATTCTTTGTTTTTTATAAAATGTTTTTCAAAAATCCAAAAATATTCCTCTTTACCCTCTTACCCTTTTGATTCTTCATTTCTTACCCTCTGTAAACCTTTGATTCTTTCTATGTCTTATCCTCACCCTATTGGTTGTCAATGGTGTGGTGGTCCTTATAATGGTGGCAATTGCCCCAGTTGTAGCATGGTGGAGTCAGGAAACGGTCTCGTCTATAACCAAGATCCCTATTCCTACCATAACACAACTGATTTATTCCATCAGCTGCCACACTTTGAGACTCAGCAGTTATACTGTTGTGAGTACTGTGATGGTTCACACTCCAGTTCTGATTGTCAATCGGGAAACACGCTTGTCTATGAGCAGGTTCCTGATAACAATTATGACTACAACACATATGACTCACAGCACATCAGTTTTCATGTTGTGAGTATTGTGGAGGTCCTCACTCTAGCTCGGATTGTCAAACAGGGAATCCAATTCTTTGTAACAATTACGACTCTTCGTTTCAAGACCAACCTCCACAATACCAAATGATTCAAGCAACTCCTCATGAAACTACGACAGACCTTCTACTGAAGAGTCTTGAGTTATTAAAAGAACTTAAGGAGGAGTCGGCTATGTCACATGAGAAATCCATGGAAGAATTGTTAGCGGAGGAACGGGCTGCTAAATTAGATTCCCAGATTGCCATTGAAAACACTGTTAGGGAATCAATTAAACTACAAAAAGCATTCAAATCTAGCTCTCAATTCCATTTCATTCCTGATGACGATGATGATGAAGATACCCTTGATATTCTACAATTTTATTCATCAAGTTCATCAGTTGAGATTCCATCCGTGGAAATGCAGGGAGAAAAGAATATGACTGAATCACTAGCAGTAGAAATAATGGAACTTGTAGAATCCATAACTGCTAGTCCTTCTCAACTCCCTCAGTCTGCTGTTATCACACCCGAGGTTCACACTCACTCTCTAAACATGGGGGACGAGCATCTTGACACTGTTCCTGAAAAGGAATCGGACGAATTCATAAAGTCTAGTGTTGAGAACCTTGTCCCAATCCCGAGAGAGTCACAGGGAATTCTTGATCATGTGTGTGATATCCCTCCTCCTCTTGTCTTTCAAAATGATCATATTGAGATGTTCTCTGATTCTGATGAGGACTATTCTTTATCTTGTGGAGACATAAGTTATGTGGGGGAATTACCTTCTGAGCTTGTCAGCTTAGGAGAAGAGAATGATGAAGAAATAATCCAAGACGAAGCTCTTCGTCTTACATTATTGAATGTTAATCTTCTCGTTTCTAGAATCGAGGCTTTTAATGAAAATCCTACTTCATATCCTATCCCCTTTGAGGATAGTGAACTTTTGTTCAATGATTCTATTCCCGAATTGCAAACGTTCCATTTTGATCATATGGGAGAGAAGATTAGTGGTATTACCACTTCTCATTCTCATAATTCTCTCCCCGATTATGAATCATTCACTTTTGAGGAGTTCCCCAGTGAACTCACTCAAATCAATCCTGAATATGAATCATTCTCCTTTGAGGAGTTCTCCTGTGAACTTACTCATATCATATCTCCGCCGGAGTATGATAATTTCTACTTTGATCTAGACACACCCATAATATGTCTTGATCAAATGAGCTTAAATGATGAGATTCATGATCCAGAAATCATGAATTCTCCTTCTGATGATGATGAGTTAGTCATGATGTTTATCATGATTTTCTTTCTCTTCTTCACCTATCCCGTGGCTTCTCCTGTTCTTCACTCCTTCGGGAATGAAGACATTATCTTTGATCCCGGCATTTTCATTTATCATTTTTGAGCCGGTTCTATGTATATCTCATCGGTGTGGAACTTTCACGTACTTCAATGTTTATACAAACATCTTGAATGAAAGTCCGATGGAGATTGTCTCTTCCACTTGCTTCCCCATGAACCAATTAATTCGGGGTCGAGTCAAGCTAGTGACTCGGGAATCAAAAACAATAGTTAAACATGGGTTTTCACCCGTGTGTACCACCTTAGTGTGGGGGAGATGCCCCACATGTTGTATATAGATTTAAAAAAAAAAAAAAAAAAAATGAATGAAAATTGTAAATACTAAAAAAGAGAATAACTGTTGTGTTTCTACACTTAGCTAGTAATGTTATCTTTTTATGTTCTAAGTTTCGGCATAACAGCCGGTACTTTGAATATTGAGGACAATATTCATTTCTAAGTGTGGGGGGGAAATTCTGGCGAATTTGATCATAAATGTACCCTTTTAGTCCCTTTTTCCCCCAAAATGGCCAAATTTAAAAAAAAATTTATTTAGTGGAAGTACTATGTACTAAACACAACAAATGGTAATCAGTCCACCATGTCTAACCCACATAAGGATTGGCTAATCCAGGAGCAAACGGATCTTGGTAAAGATATCTCAAATCCGTTTATGGCTTGCAATTTGCCCAAAATTGTATGGTGTTCAGCTCACCATATCCTAAAAAGTGAAGAGTTGGCTAGCCCGCAAGTTTATGGCTTGTGGTAAAGGCAGTTGGAAATCCATAATTGGTAATCGACTCACCAAAGATAATATTGATAATTTATCTAAGAGTTGGCTAGTCCAGAAGCAAACGGCTTCTGGTAAAGATAAATCAAACCCGTTGAAAGCTTATGATTTGCTCAAAATCATTTGGTTATCGTTGTACCAAGGTTCTTACTTGAACTAAAACAATTGGCTACTCCAGAAGTAATGGCTTTTGGTAAAGAGATAAAATCCATTAACTTTTCATAAATCATTGCTAGGGACTAGCAATATCTTAGTGTGGGGGATTGATGAGTGTCTAAATACTCATCATTTTTGTATTATCTAGACTGCAAAAACATCTGAAAACACTCAGAAATGCTTCAAAATGATAAAAATATCACAAACAAGTGTTTTATATGTTTTAAATGCAAAATCATCAAAATCTGGTGAAAAACGTATCAAATTTGCATAATTGGCAGTTTTAGTCCCCCAAGTTTCAAAATTTGTCAAAATTAGTCCCTGGTAATTCAAAAACTTGTAAAAAGTCAATTAAGGTCCATAAGATTCAAAAGTTGTCAAAATAAACCCTTTAAAGTTCAAAAATCACAAAATGACAACTTTAGTCCCTAAACTTTGAAAATTGTCAAATATAGTCCTTGGTTAATTTAAAAAGTGAAAATTATCAAATTTTAACCTTGTACTATTCATAAATGACAAAATTGGTCCTTATAGTGAACTTTTGGAAAATTACATATTTGGTCCCTCAAGTTTCAAACTTGACAATTTTAGTCCTTGGACTTATAAAAAATGGAATTTTATGAAACATTTGTCCTTGTACTAACCATATTTGGCAGGTTTAGTCCTTATTATAACTTTGGAAAGTTTACATGATCAGTCCCTTACTTTTCAGGAATTGCAAAGTTAGTCCTTGTGTTATTAACTTAAACCAAACGGACCACTTACATCAAAACTAAACCCAGCTGTGGCCCAAATCCAATCTATTACCCAAACCCGGCCCAATTTTTAAACAGATAAAACCGCCTACACTGTTTATCCCTCTCACCCCCACTGCAAACCAAAACCAGCCATGGTTTCCACCTCTCCCCACCTTTCCACCTCACCTACCTTATCCCCCCAGCTGGTTAACAACCCCCCTCCACCTCTACATACAACCAAACCCAATTAATGCAATAAACCTGCCCAAGACTTTTTGGCGCCAAAAGTAAAATTGATGGCTAGGATTTGTTTCAGAGATCCAATGGTGGTGGGATAAGCTCAGAAGCATGTGGGGAGCCTAAAGAGGCTATAAAGAAAGAAAATAAAGCAGAGGAGAAAGGCAAGTAGAGTAGTTTAGTTTAGTTTTATGTCGTTTTATGTAGTTTTCATATTCTAGTATAATTTTAAGCTTCCAAATACTTTTGTTATCAATTTCAGTGTATATTAATCCTTTTCAATAAGCAATTTCAGTTTTAAGTTCCATTTCAAGTTTATGCAAAATTTCAAGTTTATGCAAAATTTCATGATGATTCGAATGTTGTTTTTAGTTGTTGTTTTGGACTCTTAAGCTAACATAAGCTCCTAGATAACTTATAAAAGCTATTAGAAACCTTAAAAGTTAGTTTAGAAGTCAAAAGAGAAAAAAATCACCAAAAATACAAAAAATTAGTTAAAATTAAAAACAATGGAAATGAAGATGGAAGCTGAAGAAGGGTAAGATATGGATTGCTTGTGGGTTTAGAGCTTCTTGGAAGCCATGGTGTGATCTCAGGCCTTTGTTCTCAATCTACATTTGAATTCCAATTTGTAAGCTATTTTCTTAAGATTTGCATATTCTAGTTAAAGTGCTTAAAACCTGTTAATGTTAGCTTAATCCTATTTAAAAGTAGTTAGTATAAAGTTTTTAATCATTTGCATGGTCTTAATCAGTGGAAACCTTTGAAAAGCTTCAAAACTGCTTCTTTAAGGGGAGTTTGGATTTGCCAAGTTAACTGTGGTATAGCTTGTTTATGTTGTTGTTTGTGCTTGCTTCATGTTACAGTAGTGTCTAAGAACTCAGTTCAAGCATAAAAACTAGTACTTATTTAGTAAAAAGTCAAAATCATTTGTAATTTAGCTTATTTCTTTAACTGTTAAGAATTGTGATTGCATAATCACCTTTTCAGTTTTAAAAGTTGTTTATCTAGCTTACTTCAGTCTCAAATTAGCTTAATACATCATAATAGATCATCTAGGATCATCAGAAGTTCATAAAAGTCAATCTTGTTCACAATTAAAAAAGTCAAAATTTCTTATATGCAGTTTTTGAATAAAATGTATAATTTTGTGTAGGATTCAATAGTAGGATTTAACTTTAATGCTTTTGGGATAGTAAACTTTAACTGCTTAAATAAATTATAAAAATACTAGTTTACTTTTTATCAGCTTATTTAGTGCTTATTTTATAGCTTCTTTTGAGTACCTTAACTGAGAAAGTGCCCTGTGCACAGATTTGGTACCCAACTTCATAAGCTCTCAAAGAGCTTATTAGTTAGCTTCAAATTGTGTATTTTGGCTTTTTGAGAAGCTCACCTAGCTAACTCAAGGTACCAAGTGCTTAATTTCCATAATTAGCTTATTTACCTAGCCTGCAATAGCTTTTTAGTTTTGTCCATTTTGTTTAAAGTTAATCAGTTATTCAGTGTTTTCCAATTTTTCAAAAGCTTCTCACAAGCTCATTTGTGAAAGCCAATCTGTGTACTCTAGCTTTTTGGAAAGCTCAGTTGCTTAGCTTATTAGTTTCAGTGTCCTTTTTCATTTCCTAGATTATATTAGTGCTTAAAATTAAGCTAAAAGATGCCTAGTAAACTACCAAGTTCACTGTGTAAACAGTGGAGACTAGTGCTTATTTTGATTGTTTAAGTGCTTATTTCTCAGTAAAATAGCTTACTCAGTTGTAATATTAGCTTATTAATAGTTTATTAGCTTATTTCCATTTCCCTAGTGCTTATTTACTAGCTTATAAGCCAATTGGTTTAAACTTTGTGCTTATTTCCAAATTAAGCAACTGTTAAGAAATCTTAAGCCAAATCAGAGCTTATTTGTCATTTTTATAAAAAGTTCCAGTTGTAAAAATTGCTTATCTTAATGTACTTAATTAGTTTGTAAAATAAAAATTGAAAAAAAAAAATGTTTTGCAAAAAGGTGGGGAGGCAGGCTCGAACCTGAGACCTCCCACCTTCACGAGAGTGTTAGAGTGTGTACCTGGATAGACTGCGCCCTTGGGTCTTTCTTGTCATGATTCGCACAATCTATATACTTAAACCAACCTTTGCCTTATTAGCTTATTTTAGCAGTTGGCTTATTATCAGCTTATCCAATCCAGCATTTTCATGTTTTTTATTTTTCTTATCTTTGTATTAGTATAAAGTATTTTATAAAAAAGTTTCAGATTTTTCCTAAATGTTTTAGTATTTTTAATTAATTAATTAGTGTTTAATAGTATTTAATTCATAATAAAAAATATAAAAGTCAAAAAAATATAAATCTTTTTTCTAAAATTTTCTTTTGTCATATAGTAGGTAAGAAAATTGTTTTTACATTAGTAGGCCTTTTATTTCATAAAATTTACGTTTTTGCTTGCGCACTCGCGTAATTTTTAGATTTAACGTACGTTTTCATTTTAAATCTAGTTTTTAGGTAATTTGAGTTTACGTTTTAGTTTAAATAGTTTATTTAAGTCATTTTATTTTATAAATCACATAATCATCATTGTAAAAATAGTGATAGCGTTTATTTAATATATTTTAACTTTTAATTTTCTTTAATTTGCATTTAAGTCGCTGTAATTTATCAATCTTTTCTTTAGGTAATTATCCATCAAAATCCTTACTGATCACTATCCTTAGTGATCATTCTATCATCTGAAGTTGTTTAAACACCAATTCATCCTCCGTGGGACTTAACGACCCGGGAATACACTATATATATTCCTCTGATCTAAATTGCATTTGGTGTTTAAGCTGTTTTGAGTTTCTTACGGTTGGTCATTCACAAGTGGCTAGCTTGCGTGAGATAACTTGACGGTTCAGCACCGATCAACTTGCTGTCAGGGCTGCTTGATGTTGACCCTGGCAGGAGTTTCCATTCAATCACTGAAGATCACAGATGTGAAACTTCTCATAAATGTTCTGGCAAAATGCTAAGATCTGCGTAGGACTCTATAATATATCACTTGTATCCTTATTGATGAACAACAAGCGATGTCATGTCAAGTGTTCCTATGAGATCTTTTGATGAATCTCGTGGCTCTAGACTCAATAGTGCGTTTTGGTTTCCTAAGCGGAGACTAGGGAGAGGGTCTCCTTCTTCAATATCAACGATCTCTAAGAGAAGGTCAATAGATTATGTAGGGTTCCCAGTGAGAATGAAACAAATCCTTTTAAGAGGAATTGAGTGGCTAGAAGGTTTAGTGCAAGGCGTCACTGGGTCCATGACGTCTTTGTCTTCAATACCAGTGTCATCTAGTGACAACCAGTAGCATATGTATTGAACCCGGTTTCTGCCCTAAGGTTGAATATGGAGGGCTATTTCTTTTCACCCTTTTTCATTACATTTCTTTTTAATTCTTCAACCCCTTCTTTCTCCTTTCTCACATTACTCCTTTTTTCAATCACACCTAAGGACTTCTAATACTAACTATGGGTATTGTCCTTGGGTAGATCCCTCCGCTCTGGCGGATCATAGGACGGATTTCCTATCCTTAGTCACCTTATAACTCCATGATTGTCCTATTGTTGCCATAAACCATTTTTCTTGAAAATATCACAGAGTGTTTATGATAGAAAAACATGTTTGAGACACTCCGCGAGTTTTATATTTTCAGAAACACTCTCCCTTCACATGTGCTTATAAGTTTTGACAAAAATCTGCACATCGAGGGTAGAGTTCGCACTTTTTGAATTGATCGGCTTATGATAGACAATTCCCCACGAGACACGGTTACGTTGCCTAGTTAAAGAGTTCCATTGTCAGGTTTTAGGTGACAACTAGCTCTAATAACTAACTTGAAGTTGTAAACACTCCTTGAAAAGGAGGTTAGACCCATGAAGGTGCATATCTATCACAAGTTTCTCGAGATGGTACATTTACTGACTTTGATTCCCGTCAATTCATTGGTTTCGTCTGAGTCGAGCTCATTGTGAGATTCAAACACCGATCATTAAGCATTTTGATCACATTTTAATCACGTCTCCTCCCCCTCAAAAATAGCATATTCGTGATATTTTTGATATCAACGGATTAAACAACATTTTAGAATCTTTTGGGGAGACAAACGGATTTGATTTAAGCATGAATATGGAACATTTTAGTTTTATACTCTCTCTTTAATAAAGCATAATCAATTAAAGGGTTTTAGAGGGAGTTATCTTGAGCACAAAGTATTTTGAAAGATTTTGAAAAAATCTTTTTGAACAATCTTGAAAAGGTGCTCAAGATGATGATGATTTCTCACCATTTTTAAATGTAGTGCACTGAAGCGTACACTTGATTTTTCTATAAAAGCACGAGTTTTGATTTGAAAAATAATCAAAAGTCATCATTTCGGTCCGGGTTTCGTACTGAAGTATACGAAAGCCATTTTATGAAGAATTTTTTTTGAGAGACGACATG
Source organism: Chrysanthemum makinoi (assembly GCA_910596185.1). Classification (NCBI taxonomy): domain Eukaryota; kingdom Viridiplantae; phylum Streptophyta; class Magnoliopsida; order Asterales; family Asteraceae; genus Chrysanthemum; species Chrysanthemum makinoi. Next base: position 262,615,895 of record OU343222.1, on the reverse strand, counting down.
TTTTAGAAAACAATAAATAACTCTCGCTCAAGCATCTGTACATACCCGTATCATTGTTGAATGACATTTCTAGAAACGTACAGAATATCGATTATACGAGAGACATGTCGTGAGAAGAATATTTTTGGATTTTTGATTTTATATTGTTTTTGTATTTTTGAAAATTTTATATTTTTATATTTTGCTTTTGTTGGTTTTTCAAATTTTGTATTTTGTTTTTCAAAAATATTTACAGCGAAGCTTTTTGGAAAATCATTTTCAAGAAGATTCGAGAAGACGTTCTAACTCCTCAGGGGTTAGGCTTCGCATTCCAATTCGTCGAACTAAATAGTCAAACCTTTCTTTTGGAAGGGCTTTAGTTAATAGATCGGCGAGTTGGTAATCTGTCTTCACGAAGAATAATTCAACAGTACCATTTTCGACATACTCTTTGATGAAGTGATAGCGGACTCTGATATGCTTAGTCTTTGAGTGATGAACAGGATTGCATGATATGGCTATGGCACTTTTCGAGTCACAATACATAGGTATTTTATCGAAAGTAAAGCCATAATCTGTGAGTTGTGTTCTCATCCATAGAACTTGAGCACAACACGCAGATAGAGACACATACTCAGCTTCAGCGTTTGAAAGTGCAGTGCAATCTTGTTTCTTTGAAGACCAGCTTACTAACTTTTCACCCAAAAATTGTGCTCCTCCAGATGTACTTTTTGCTGTAACTTGATCACCTGCGTGGTCCGTGATCCTAAAGGCAATTAGATCAAAACCGGATTCCTTCGGATACCAAAGTCCCATGTGAATGGATGTCTTCAGGTACCGAAAGATCCGTTTAACCTCTTTGAGGTGCAGTTCGGTAGGCTTTGCCAAACCATGCTAATAAGCACACAGCAAAATGAATATCTGGTCGACTAGCAGTAAGATACATGAGAGAACCAATCATGCTCCGATATTTCTTCGGATCAATAGGTTTCCCAAACAAATCGGCTCCAATTTTTGGTGAAGTTACCATTGGTGTTCCGACCGAGTCACAATTATCCATACCATGATTTTTCAAAATCTCAGTTGTGTATTTAGCTTGATTTATAAAAATTCCACGTGGGGATTGATGTATTTGTAAACCAAGAAAGAATTTTAGTTCCCCCATCATGGACATTTCAAATTTACTTTTCATGAGATTTTCAAAATGTTTTGAAAGATTCGGATTAGTGGACCCAAAGATGATGTCGTCCACGTAAATCTGAACAATCAAAATTTCGTTTTTGCATTTTTGTGTAAACAAGGTAGGATCAACTGTTCCTTTGGTGAAATTGTTTTGGATAAGGAAAGAGGACAGTTCGTCATACCACGCTCTCGGAGCTTGTTTCAATCCATAGATTGCCTTTTTGAGTTTGTAGACGTAGTCTGGATGATTCATGTCTATGAAGCCTTCTGGCTGACTCACGTACACTTCTTCTTTCAGAGTTCCATTCAAGAACGCGGTCTTAATGTCCATCTGATAAACCGTGATGTTTTTGTGAGCTGCATAGGCTAAGAATATCCTGACTGCTTCAAGTCTAGCTACCGGCGCGAATGACTCTTCAAAGTCTATCCCTTCCTCTTGTCTGTATCCTTTGGCCACAAGACGAGCTTTGTTGCGAATGACAGTCATTTCTTCATCCCGTTTGTTTTTCCATAACCATTTAAGATCAATGACGCGAACGTCAATGGGTCTTGGAACCATATCCCAAGAGTCATGTAGACGGTATTGGAGAAGTTCCTCCTGCATCACTTCTATCCATGCGGGTTCTGCCATTGCCTCGCGAATGTTTTTCGGTTCAATATTGCTAATTGAGCAAAGGTAAATGCACAAGTCGCAATCGGTGGCAAGTTGGCGTCTCGTCTGAATTGGCCTTGAAGGTTCACCAATAACTTGTTCAATCAGATGGTCTTTTGTCCACTTCAGAGTAGAAGGATACCGTTGGTTAAGCGTATGCGAGTTAGATGGTTCTCGTAAGCTTGAAGAAGATTCAGCTGATTCCGTAGCAAACGGGTTTTCAAATAAGTCTTCATCTAACGTTGCATCGTTATGGTTTTGGTTTTGCTCATCAACTGCTGGTAGAACGGGTGCAATAACTGTAGTAGATGTAGATGATGTAGATGGAATTGGTGCATTGGTTTCGACCGTTGTAGATGCATCTTCTGTTGGTGGTGGAGGATGATGTTGAGCGGGTGCAGCGGAATGATGGTTTGATGCATTTGTCGAAGTTCCACCATAGTATTCATCGAACATTAACTCAAAGAAATTCTCCCATTCTTGTTCTTTAGGATTGTCAATCGAAGTTGATTGAGCTCTTTGAGGTACGAGTCCTGAACTGATGTGTCCAGAAGTCTGTCGGTTTAGTGCGGGTTCTAGAGCGAGTCTCTCAGAAGCCATGTGTGAAAGTTCGTCAAACTTCACATTCATCGTCTCCATGATCCTCCTAGTTCTCTTGTTATACACCCTGAATGCCCTCGAGTTATCTGAATATCCAATGAAGATTCCAATATCACCTTTTGCTTTCAGTTTTCCAAGATCTTCTCTGTCATTCGTAGGATAGCACAAAGCGCCAAACACGTGAAAGTAAGAGATATCCGGTTTTCTGTTGTTCACAAGTTCATATGGGGTTTTATTGAATCTTGGATGGATGAGGGATCGGTTCTGAGTGAAACAAGCAGTGGCAACAACATCAGCCCATAGAAATAACGGTGCACTAGAATAGATTAGCATTGTGCGAGCAGCTTCCACAAGAGTTCTATTTCTTCTTTCAACTACCCCATTCTGCTGTGGAGTTCTAACAACTGATGTCTGATGTGTGATTCCAACATCTTCAAAATAAGCTCTTAACTCCTGATTAGTGAATTCTGTGCCGTTGTCTGTTCTTACAACCCTTACTGGAGTTTGAAGAAGTACTTGAATACGCTTCAGAAAGGTGATGATGATGCCTGGTGCTTCGTCTTTTGATCTCAGAAACTTAACCCATGTATATCTTGAATAATCATCGACGATAACAAGAATATACTTTTCCCATTAATGCTTTCAACTCTCATTGGGCCACATAAGTCCATGTGCAACATATGCAACTTTGCTTCCGAACTAGGTACGGATTTGGGTTTATATGATGCTCTTTTGCTTTTTCCTTGTTCGCATGATGGACATAAGTGATCCTTGGTGTATTTGAACTTTGGAAGTCCGTTGACGATGTTGTCTTTGGCAATTTTGTTGATGGTGTCGAAATTGAGATGGGATAACCGTCTGTGCCACAACCAGGAATGTGTTCCAGATGCTCGTGTCATAAGACATATTGGTGATGAAGAGGCCATTTGATTGATGTCGATAGCATACAAGTTTGTATCACGATTCCCGGTAAAGAGATCAGTGCCATCCAAGTTTCTAACGAAGCAAGCATTTCTCCTAAAAGCAACCTCTAAATCTGCATCACAGAACTGCCCGACTGAAAACAAATTGTGTCCCAATCCTTCGACATAGTAAACCCGAGTGATCAAATAATTTCCAAAAGGTAGATCTCCATAACCCATGATAGCTGCTACATGATCATTTCCAAATCGAACGGTTCCCATGAATTTCCAGACGAAATTGATCAGCAGCTTCAGATTCCCGGTCATGTGCTTGGAGCAACCCGAGTCGACGATCCAAAGACATATTTCGATAACCTGCCAATAACAGAAGAAGAAGATTTTGGAAACCGTTTTGAGTTTGGTTCCGTTGGGTTAGAGGTAAAATCCGGATCACACTCATAGAAGTTTTCAACTGGGTATTCTGGTTGGTCACTCATTGTACCATTCTGGAGTGTGAAAGTTCTACCTGTGGGTTTCCAAATGTCATCCCTAAAGTAAACATTATGCTCCCTATCAGTAGTGTAAAGCCTAAGTCTCGCAACTAGCCTTCCTATTCGTTTAGCATAAGTTCTTTTGGGAACATTCTTCTTAACAGGCTTAACAATCTCATTCTTAGAAACACAATCATCATGAACATTAGATAAAGATTTCTTGCAAGTTAAACAAACAGATTCAACAGATTCATTAAACTTAGCAGATTTCATAGGTTCATTACATTCAGATGAAATGTCTTTCTTATTCAAAAACGGTAAATTCCTAGGGTGTTCTTCTACTTTCTTCTCTTTATTCAAGCGACTACTCTTAGAGGCCAGCGAGACTCTATTGTTCCTTGTATTGCTCTTAGGCTTTAGTCTGCTGCTCCTAGAGGTGCTTCCTAGTCCTGTAGAAGGTAAGGCACACTCATTAGGATTCACAATCTTATCTAGAGAAGTGGTTTTAGCTTTCCTAGTCTCTTTAGAGTTCTTTTCTAAACTTATGACGTTTGTTCCAGATGTTTTAGATGTGGAGGCAGACGCATTAGTGGTACTCATCTTAAACAGGCCAGGAGCTAAAACTTTTGGTTTCTCGATAACCGCTTTTCCCTTATCAACATTTTGTTTAGGTAGAGCAGGTGGAGTGACTGGTTTTGATAAAACATTTTTCTCATTGACTTTTGGAGGAGGCATTGAAACAGACATTTTTGGTTTGGAAACCGGTTTGGGAACATTTGCTTTCTCCGCAGTCAATGGTTTTTTAATCACAGTATCCACTGCCTTTCCTTTTTGACTTTCCAGCTGAGCCCTCAAAAGATCATTTTTCGCTTTCATGTCATTGTAGGCACGCTCATACGACAGTTTGTCATATTTGCATTCCTCAGTTTTTCGATCAAGTTGTTTAAAATATGAGACATTTTCTTTTTCAAGTTTTTCAAGAGCTTTTTCATATTTTGAAACAATTTCGGAGGTCTCAGACTGGAGTCTTTCATGATCTTCAACAGAATACGTTTGCAAAATGATGGACATAATATTAGTAGTCAGAACATCTTCGAAGAGAGAGTCATTTAAATTTTCCAAAACTTTGATTTGTTCAACACAGTCAGTAGCTTGCTTTACCAGGGATTTATGGTCCTTGACAAAGTCACCTGTTTCTTTCAAAAAAGCTTGTTCAAAATGAATTACCCTTGCACTGATGGCATTCAGCTGAGGGGCAATTTGAGTTTCAAAAACTTTCTTTGTTCGATGTCAAAACTAGAGAACCAGTTGTTAGGTGTAATAGTGGTTTTAGTTTTAACAGTATGTCTTGAAGATCCACAATTCTAGTTTTTACATTTTCTAAAATACTTCTCGCATCACTTGTGTTAAAAGGATTGTTTGAAGACATTTGTTCAATGTTCGAAGAGAATTGGAGACAACAACTGGTTTTGAAACAGATTTTGAAACATGTGTTGACTCTTTGTTTGAAACACTTTGTGTGATGGAGAACTTTGACTTTTCTTTTTGATTAACAAAAGTAATTCCGTTAATTTTGTTCCATTTGTTATAATCAATAGGTTTGATTTCTGGATTCTTTTGTTTCATTTTTGATCTACTCTCCTCAGATAGTTCTAACGTTTCAAGAGAATCACGAACAATAATGGGTTCATGTAAAGCTTTTCCATTGTTTAACACATTCTGAGATTTCTGAGCTTTCTTGAGGAACGAAGAAGGGTCGTTACCAAGTGCCTTTCTATTGTTAGTATGAAAACGCGGATTTACTTGATTAGAAAGCATCTTGATTGTTTGAGCAGAATGACCCGTTGTAAGAAGCAAATTTTCCAAAGTTTTTATCTTTTCATTCTTATCAAGAATTTCATCAAGAAGAGAATCTTCTCGTTTTGAAAAATCAGTAATCAACTGCTTCTTTTCTTTTCAAGATCAGAAAACATTTCTTTTTGTTTAGAAAGTTGGTTATTTAAATCAGAAATTTCCTTGTTTAGAGATTTAATTTTCAAGTTCGAATTCACATCAAGTGTGTTATACTTGATTTGCAATTCTTTTTCTTTAGAAACCAAATTTCGATAACCAATTTCTAATTCTGATTCTTTGTTTTTCTGAAATTCAAAAGCTTTTGCGTTCTCCTTGTAACTCTCAAGCTCAACGGTCAATTTGGCATTCGCGGCCTTAACATCGCGATTGACCTTTTTAACTTTCTCAATTTCAATGCCACAGTTGTTGATTAATGATTCAAAATAAGCACGAGTTTCCTCATCAGTCTCAGTATTTTGTGCCACACGGCCTCCACTAGGATCCACATTTGGAGTTTCAGAGTTAGTATTGCTACAACTCGGATTGTCCATGTATGTATCATAAGTAGGTTCTGATGTCACAGAATGCTGTTCGTCATGAGTAAACACATCAAATATGACATTGTTATAGCATGGATCGATGATTGGTACCTCAGATACTGCGTTGGCGTCATAAACAGGAGGTGCGTCAGAATCAGTGTCGTACTTAGTCTCCTGAAGATTTGCCATGAAGATGCAGTTTGCATTGAGTTCCTCGAGGTCTTCCAAATCATCCATAATAGCCATGAAGTCATTTTCCTCAGCACTCAATTGAAGTCCAGATTGTTCCTTTTGTGCCAACAGAATAACTTTCTGAAGATACGCAAGATCTTTCTTTTTCGGCTTAGTTGGACAATTCCTTGCCATGTGACCCAATCCTTGACAGCTTATAACACTTAACCCGATTACCTCGATTCACATTTCCATACTTCCCAACTACTGGAGCTGCAACATTCCCATTCTGATTACCCACTACTCTATTTCCAACATTCTGACCCATCTGATTACCCGATTCGGAACAGCCGATTACCCATGCGAAACCCAGTAGCATATCCCTGCTGATTCCCAATAACTCCAACCATTTGACCTTGATTGCCCATGTTCACACCCGGCTGTGCAATTTGCCTGCTGCGAGTGTTTGATGAAATCCTTTGGTTGTTGTTAGTTGGTGTGGAATAGCGACCTCTGAATGCTTTACCCAAGAATACAAATGCTTGTGACAAAGCTTCTTCTGGTTCCATTTCAAGATCAGTGATTCCTTGTTCCTGGTAATGTTGTTGTTCAGGTGGATAGTTTTGTTGTTGAGGGATGTATTGCTGCAAGTTGTGGTTAGTGGAAGATGATGAAGCTTGTTGTTGTGTATTCACTGAATTTTGAGTCTTTGCAATGAGTGCCAATGGATCATGATTCTTTGCTAATCTTTCTTGCCTGACTTCATTCACTTCATTTTGGTTTTGTTTCAGAAAATCGTTGAGTTGATCAAAGTTCACTTGATGTAAGTCCTTTGTTTGGTTGACAATAGTGACATATCGTCCCCATTCTTCTGGTAGATTGTTCAAGAACTTGATGTTGCTCACGATAGTTCTGGGTGTCAACTTGTTTCTGATCAGCTCATTCATTAACTTGCAAAACCTTCCATAGTAGGATTCAATGGATTCTCCTGGAGTAGATGTAAACTTCTCCCATGCAGTTAGCAACTTGTTCTCTGTGTCTTGTTGACCGATTTCAGTTCCATGACAAAGTCGTCTAACACGTTCCCACATGTCGAAAGCAGTTTCACAACCGTCTACAGCAGCAAAGATGTCTCTTGGTAAACCCAGTTGTATAATATGAATTGCCATGTCATCTGCTTCGACTTGTTTCTGATCCTCTTCAGAGTATTCAGTGTCTTTTTGAAGACGAAAAAATGGTGGGACGGGAGGTGTTGCATCAGGATTTCCAGGGTCTTGGACTTGTCGAGGTATGAAGGGTCCATCCTGAATGGATTTGATCATCAATTTTCCATTAGGTTTTGTCTTGATGTAACGAAGCATTCGACTTGTCCATTGAAGATAACCACCTTTTTCCAACATAGGAGGACGGTTTTCAGCACCAGCTGCATGAATATCTTGTTGAGTTGCCATTGATGAAGGTATGATATGATAAAGTTGATGTAGGATCGATTCAACGATAAAGGAGTTGTGGTTGATGAAGATTAAGCTCAGTTGAGGTGTTTCTGAAAGTCGTACTCGTAACCTTGGTTCTAAAAAATTTTCGCCCAAAATTTGAAATTCACTATAAAAATCAATTCTAAGGTCATATGAAAAATTTGAGTGATGACAATTTTGACGCTAAATTTGACCCTAAAAATTTGAATTTAGGCCCAAAAATTTGAATTTTTGACCAAAATTTTCACAGTTAAACCAAAATTTGAATCTCGCGTAAAAATTGAACGTTTAGTCTCCTCAAAAATTTAAATTTTACTCAAGTTTTCCCGCCAAAAAACTTTATGCGTAGAAAGAGCTTAGGCGTAGAAACAGAAGTTACGAGTAGGATATGGTGCTTAGGCGTAGGATCTTATGCGTAGGATGCTTAGGCGTAGGATGCTTAGGCGTAGGAATCCTTAGGCGTAGGATGCTTAGGCGTAGGAATCCTTAGGCGTAGGAAATTCTTATGCGTAGAACCCAACTTACGCGTAGCAAGAGTGCTTACGCGTAGGAATAGCTTACGCGTAGGAATGGCTTACGCGTAGAATCCAAAAATCCTTTACACTATCACAGTGTAAGGGATATCCACAAGTCGAAGTGTTCCACACACTTATCCAAGTGAGGGAAGCACTGAGTAACCTTTGATGCTCGAAGATTCTTAGCCAAAAAGTTATGAGTAGAAAACTAGGGTTTTGACTTTTTGACTTCTACTCGTAAGAAATTTCCAATGATTCAAACGATATCTCTTGCACAGAAATCCTTAAAAACACTCGACTAACCCAAAAATGTTGACCTTTTTCACCCAAAGTGCTTATAAAAGTTACGAGTAGAAATGACCACCTTCAAAAACACGAGTTTAAAACTTAACCAAAACGCGTAAAGCTTCGAACTTTTTGCAAAAAACTGAAACTTTAGCACCAAATAAACCTTAAACCACAAGAATCTTGAATTTTTGAGTGCAAAAATTAAAGCTTTAAGCGTGACAACGTTTATAACAAAGCTACGCGTATAGTACCAACCTTCAAAACAAACACAAACACTCCTAAACCATTGTTAGGCGATTGATACCAATTGTAGGACCTTAGATATATCAACCTTATCACAAACCCAACACAAATACCACGTTTAACCACGTGAAACCAAACACAAGTAAAGCTTAGAAATAAGATGAGAAAGATGGTGACTTGAATATGAATTCGTGTATGTGAGAGTATAAGATAAACACAATATGTTGTATTACTTCAAAGGAAAAACACACACACACACACACTTTCAAGCACACCCCTCAAATGACCATTTAAGGGGTATTTATAGGTGGAATACATGAAAACCTAAAAGGCTTTCCTATGGGCTTTTCGTGGACTTGGATTGGGCTTGGGATGCTTAAGCTTATACACGGCTTAGCATACGCGTAACATTTAACCAATTAGATTAGCCCAGTCCACGAGCCCGTTGACTATTCTATCACGATATCTAACACACGTTACAAAGTTCCTAATCGTGAATGACCATCACTTCTAATAAAACTATTAAGGCTAACAATTTATATATCGACTATACCGAACATGAGCTTCTATGACTAACTAATAACCTCCCTTCTAAGGTAATTTAGTGTCGCGTCGTTTAATAAATTGCAATAGTTTTAAGGAGTCGAACTTATGTCACGATTGTCAGTTAGGCAAAAATATTAAGCTTCCTTTTTATAGTTCTCAGTCGTGTGTTGAGTCTGTACTTGATATCATTCACTCGGATTTGTGTACATCCCCGATTTCAGTGTTAGTGGAATTAAATACTATGCTACTTTCTTAGATTATTTTGCTCATTATCTGTGGGTTTTATATTATAAATATGATTTATTTGCTAAGTTTGTTGAATTTCGTGCATTTGTGAATAAGCAATTTAATGTTGATATTAAGTCCTTGCAGTATGACAAGAGGGTGAATTTGATAATACTCGTTTTCATACCTTTTTTCGCCAACATGGAATACACTTTTGTTTTTCATGTCCTAAGACATCCTAACAAAATGGGAAAATCGAAAGATGTGCTCCGGACTATTAATAACATAGTTTGCACCTTACTTTTTCAAGCCCACGTCCCTCTTAATTATTGGTCGAAGCACTTAACATTGCTACATACCTTTTAAATACCTTACCCTCTATGACAATTAAGAATGAAATACTTTTCACCAAACTATACTATAAACAACTCATTTATCACGACCTTCGTGTATTTGGGTGTCTTTGATACCCTCATTTACCTATTGACCACAAGTTACAAACACATTTCACATCTTGTATTTTTCTCGGATACCCATATCATCATCACGGATACCTATGTCTTGACTTATCCACCAACAAAATCATCATTTCTAGTAATGTAACCTTGATGAGGATGTCCCTTTTATTGCTTACACCAAATTTAGCTCCTACTCCACCACCTTAACCACCTCTTGTTACTACACCACCTTTAGCTCCTACTAGATCGATTCCTAGCCCAACCTCTTCGGCCCAAACAACTTCCCCTCGCCACACCATATTCCACTCCCCAGCAAGCCCAACCGGCTCCATCTTACATGCAAGCCCAATCTGCCCTACCTTCACAGCCGGCCCACTCGGCCTAACAATATAATCCACCCGTTATTCCTACTGTCCAAATACCCACACCCACTCCCGATACCGCATCTATATCTAATACTCACCTGATGGTCACTCGTGCAAATGACGATATCTCTAAACCTATTGATCGGTTGAGTCTTTACACTACCACTGCCTCGCCCCTTATTCGGTCTCATGTTCATGCCATTCGTGACCCAAATTGGTAAAAGACTATGTTAGATGAATATAATGCTTTAATTACTAATTGTACGCCGGTGCTTGTGCCCTGTCCAGCTAAATTAATATTGTGATTTATGTGGCTTTTCAGGCATAAGTATCATGCAGATGGATCTCTGAGTCGCTATAAGGCTCGCCTAGTGATGAATGGTCGCAGTCAGCAGCAAAGCATTGATCGTGACGAGACTTTTAGTCCGGTTGTTAAACCGGCCATTATACACACTGTTTTGAGTGTTGTTGTATCTTGCAACTATCCTTATAATCTATTGTCTAATACTATTCATATGTCATTTTAATTGATAAAATCGCTCTAACTTCTAGAAAAAATTGCAACATAACATCCTCAAAATTCGAAACGTATTCTAATTGGAACAAATCCTATTTCATGTTAACCAAGAACACATGAAGTATATCTCTTTCACTTTAAATCATCCTTAAAAATGACACGTACATGACACAAGCGAATGTTTTCTTTTTCTTTTTCTCTTTTCTTTTTTTTTAACAGCAAATTCCGTTGACAATGAACTTTATAGCTAACGTACTTAATGATAATAAGCCATTCTTTCTTGCACCAAATGCATGATAATCTTGTGAATACTTGAGGTTTCATGTTGTACTTGAATACGAAAGATCTATCTGAGACTTTTGTAAGCATCGATAAAACTAGTTTGATGCTGTTTTTAGAAACTAGTGGCCAAAGTAGCAATTTCTAAACTTCTACTTTATCAAAATGAGGCCAAAATAAGAGATTTCAAACTCTCTATAATAGTGAGAGGCCATAAATTAGCTATACCAAATTTGGCAAAAGAACATAACGTGAAAAGTGGTCTTTTCCTTCTGCTTAACCCGATCACTAGACCTGACCCGATCCATTACCATTATCAACACTCCATAGCTTCAGTTATGCTTGTTTTATAAGAAACCGCGACAAAATTATTTACATGCAAGGATATATAACATCTCATTTTTTAGCTCTCATTTTGGCTACAAAGGGATTCGATTTGACTCCTGTTGAAAGAAACATCTTTGACCAACTTATGAACCTTCAGGGTCTAATATGTAAATATATTATGCCTAACTTTATGTTTTGGTTCTGTTTGTCATGTTTATATTTCTCAGGGGTCTTTTATGGAACTTGAGGTGTATATAAGCTCTTGGACGGATCTAGGGTTTCATAACTTCATCTTCACACAAATAATTCTCTGAGTGAATATTGATCATCTGGGTTGGTAGTTTAAGTCTGGTTTGTGTACCAAGATCTGCTTGATCTTGTTCATTGTCTTGTTTTCAGTTTTCTGGGTTTGTATTGGGTTCAGGTTTAGAGTGTGAGTATTTGTAGACAGCACCTATTAGAGGGACTGTCATATCTTTTCTTTTGTATTGTTTGCTTGCATCCGTGTTGGGGATAAGCTATCTGTGTATATTGTTATAATAATAGTGAATGATCACCAAGGGGTGGTTGGTTGGGTGATTAAGAAGTTCTTATTGTTGTTATGATATCATTTTAACATGGTATCAGAGCCAGGTTCTGATTGATTAAGTTCTTGATTGGGGTTCTGATTAATTGGGTTCTTGATCGATTGATTGATTAGGTTCTTGAATCTTTTGATTCTTGAGTCGAATCGGTGTTTGGGATCTTAATTAAAATTTTAGGGTTTTTCCTTGAAACCCTATAATTTGGGGGTTTTGTTTTCTTTTGCAATTAAGAGGTTTTGGTTGCTGGTTATTGAAGGATTGACGGTTAATTGGTGGTTTCTTGGTCAATTGGGTTGAAACCCTAATTTGGAATTTGGGGGTTTCTTGTAAGATCTTGAGGTTTGTGGTTTTGGGTTCTTTCTTGGTCACGTTTTGTGACTGTCTTCCGCTGCCTGTGGTTATTGCTCTATAAGGTTCTCTTTTCTCTTAGGGTTAACTAGTCTTGAGTCTAGTGAGCGTAAACGGGTTGGCTAACATCTTGATCCACCACCCTTGAGTGGTGTGAATACCTGCTCTGGCCAATCACTGTTTGCTGACTGGGGCTAAGTTAACTCTGGGTGTGAGTTTTAGTTTCTCTAGTATTTTTCTTTTCTGTTGTGAGTCTAGGTCGCAGGAGGATAGGTTTTGGGTTGTTTTGGAAGTTATGATTGGTGAGATTATTGGTAGTTGTTGGTTTATTTGTGGTCTGTTTGGTTATCTGCTTGTTTGCTGGTTCTTGGTTTATTTCTTTGTTTTTCTGTTGATTATTTCTGTTATCATGGCTATTATGATTAGTAGTTTGGATCAGAGTAATCCTCTACATCTGCATCCTAATGACTTTAATTGTGCTTCTATTGTGACTATTAAGTTGTCTGGGGTTAAGAATTATAGAATCTGGGCTAGTTCAATGAAATTAGCTATGCAAATTAAAAATAAGATGGGATTTCTTGATGGGTCTTGTCTTAGGTCTGCTTATGCTGCTAGTCCTCTTCTTGAAGCTGAGTGGGATAGGTGTAAAGCTGTTGTTCAAAACTGGGTTCTGAGTTCTTTATCCCAAGATGTTTATCTTGGTCATGTGTTTTCTGATAATGCTTCTGTTGTTTGGAAAGATTTAAAGGACACTTATGATAGGATTGATGGGTCTGTGGTGTTTAATTTGCTTCAAAAAATAAATGGTTTTAAACAAGGTGGTCTTCCTGTTTCTGAATACTACCATAAGTTGAATTCTCTTTTGAGAGAATTTGATATTCTTACTAAACTTCCAGACTGTGCTTGTGATGCTAGACAAGAGTTAATTGATCATGGAAAACTTTTAAAACTAATGCAGTTTCTTATGGGTCTTGATGACATCTATCAACCCATAAGAAGCACTATTCTAACTAGAGAAGTTATTCCTGAGGTTAAAGATGCTTTTGTTATTGTTTCTAGGGAAGAATCCCACAGAGGGATTCCTACCACTTCTGTGAAAACTGAGAAGGCTCAGGTGTCTGCTTTTGTTTCTAAATCTGTGGATAATAAGAACACTACTTGGAAAAGAAACACTGGTACTTGGAATAATAATTCTGGAAACAATAACAGGGGAAATTATGACAGTTTGCTTTGTACTAATTGTGGTTTAAAAGGACATACTGTGGATAGGTGTTTTGAGATCATTGGGTATCCTGCTGGGTTCAAAAAGAATCAAAATCCTAAATCTGTTTTTAATAAACCCAATGATCCCAAAAGTGCCAATGTGGTTAACAATGGTTTAAAAACTAGTACTGGTACTCTGTCTTTCATTAATGAACAGGTTATGAAGTTAATGAATCTTTTGAATGAGAAACCTAATTCTGCTCATGCCAATATTGCAGGTAGTTCTTGTTCTTTCTTTAACTGCAGTGTTTTCTTTAATCAACATTTTTATCAATTCTTCTGTGCTAATGTTAATTTGAATGGGGTTAATTACCATTTGGGTTGGATTATTGACTCTGGGGCTAATCAACATCTAACTAATAACTCTAAAGATATGTTTAATCTGGTTGATATTTCTGAATTAAAGTTAACTGTTGGTCATCCTAATGGCACTTTGGCTAAAATTACTCATGTGGGTAATTTGAGGCTTAATAAAGATGTGGTTTTGTTTGATGTTCTTGTTGTGCCTGAGTATTGTGTTAGTCTGCTGTCTGTTAATAAATTGATTAAGGATAGTAAGCTAAGTGTTGGGTTTGATGAAACTACTTGTTATATTCAGGATTTGAAAAAGCAGAAAGTGCTGGGGACTGGTATTGAGTTTGGTGGTCTTTATTTGTCTGATAAATTTCATAACATGTCTGCTAGTGTTGTTAAAAGTGAGTTTTTTATTTGTTTTGTTTCTAAAGAAATTTGGCACAATAGGCTTGGTCACCCTGCTAATCAGGTTTTAAAATTACTTAAAGGACCTCTTAAACTGACTAATGTTGATCATAATGGACCTTGTGAAGTTTGTCACAAGGCTAAACAAACAAGAGATTCTTTTTCTATAAGTGAGCATAAATCTAATGTTTTTGGAGATTTAATTCATCTTGATGTATGGGGGCCTTATAAAATTGTTAGCAGGGAAGGCTATAGATATTTTTTGACTGTTGTTGATGATTATAGTAGATCTGTTTGGGTATATTTGCTTAAGAGGAAAGATGAGGTTTTTGACATGTTTTTCAGGTTTTAACTCAGTTTGATAAAAAAAAGTTAAGATTATTAGATCTGATAATGGTACTGAGTTTATAAATAATAAAATGAGTGATTTTGTTACCACTATGGGTATTCTTCATCAGACCTCTGTAGCTTATACCCCTCAGCAAAATGGGATTGCTGAGAGGAAACATAAACATGTGCTTAATGTTGCCAGAAGTCTTATGTTTCAGGGAGGGATTCCTCTTGTGTTTTGGTCTGAGTGTATTTTAACTGCTACTTACCTGATTAACAGGTTACCTTCCTCTATTTTGAATGGGAAATCTCCTTTATGTATGATATATGGTAGGGAACCTAGTCTTGTCCATCTTAGGAGTTTTGGTTGTTTGTGTTTTGCCACCATTTTAAAAGAAACTGATAAATTTTCTGAGAGATCTGAGAAGTGTGTCTTAATTGGATATGCTAGTGGTAAAAAAGCTTATAAACTGTTAAGTCTTGAAAATAGATCTATCTTGTACTCAAGAGATGTGAAGTTTTATGAAACTGTTTTTCCCTTTAAAATGGGTCAAAATAGTTCTATTTCTGAGACTAATTCTGATGTCACTAGTTTAAATTTCTTTGATTCTTTTGAGTCTGAAATAACAACCAAAACTTCAACTTCCTATGATGAAAATTCAAACAGTTTTATGCCCCTTCCTGAAAATACAACATCTGGTTTTGGTAGAGAAGGTAGTGTGCATCAACCAGATACTGTAGGTAGCTCTAGTGGGTCTGGTTGTGAAGAACAGATACCACAATCATATCCTGGAGTTGGTACTCAGTCTGGAAATGATGATCTACACACTGCAACTCCCTTAGGTGATCAAAATAATTATGAGGGAAATGTTTTTCAAAATCAAAATGAGGTTCATGTTTTTCAAAATGTTCCTGTTCAGATGGAAGAAGGTAGTAGTAGAAGGTCTAGTAGAGTTTCTAAATTTCCTGGTAAGTTGAATGAATATGTGCTTGATAGCAAGGTTAAGTATGGCTTACATAGATATGCTAATCATGATGTGCTTACTATTGAGAATTATTGCTTTGTTTACAATTTGAATAAGTCTGGTGAACCTTCTTCTTATGAAGAAGCTTCCACCAATATTAACTGGATAAATGCTATGACTGAGGAAATGAATGTCTTATATGAGAATGATACTTGGGAAGTTGTTGAGCTTCCTTGTGGTAGGAAAGCCATTGGGTCTAAATGGGTCTTTAAAATTAAATATCAGTCTTCTGGTGAGGTTGATAGGTATAAGGCTAGATTAGTAGCCAAAGGATATGATCAGAAGGAGGGTACTGATTATGAAGAAACTTTTAGTTCTGTTGTTAAGATGGGTACTGTTAGGTGCCTTATAAGTCTGGCTGTTCAAATGGATTGAAAACATTTTCAATTAGATGTTAACAATGCTTTTCTGTATGGTGATTTAAATGAGGAGGTTTATATGTTACCTCCTCTAGGGTTTTTTAAAGAAGGAGACAATAAGGTTTGTCTATTAAAAAAGTCTTTATATGGCTTGAAACAGGCTCCTAGACAGTGGAATCATAAACTGACTGAGGCCTTGTTTGAAGCAGGTTTTGAACAATCTAAAAATGACTATTCTTTGTTTGTTAAAACAAAAGGTGAAACTGTTTTATTTTTGCTTGCGCATGTTGATGACTTGGCTATTACAGGAAATAGTGAAACATAAATTGAAAATTTTAAAAGTTTTTTGAAAAATAAGTTTAAAATCAAGGATTTAGGAGAATTAAAATATTTTTTGGGTATTGAAGTTCTAAAAACTAAAGAGGGTTTGTGTCTAAATCAAAGGAAATATTGTTTGGAATTGCTTCATGAATTTGGTTTATTGGCATGCAAACCTGTTATGACTCCTTTACCTGAAAATGTTGTTTTGGCTCATAAAGAGTCAGATGGTGATAAATACTTGAAAAATATTACAAGTTATCAAAAACTTGTTGGTAAACTGATTTACTTGACTACGACTATACCTGATATTGCCTATGTTGTTCATTGTTTGAGCCAACATATGCATGCTCCCTTACAATCTCATTTTAATATGGGTTTAAGAGTGCTTAAATATTTGAAATTGGCTCCTGGTAGTGGTATTGGGTTTAGTAAGAGTCAAAGTGGGTTTAAAGTTGTTGCTTATTCTGATTCTGACTGGGCAAAGTGTCCTATTACTAGAAGGTCAGTTTCTCGATATTGTGTGTTTGTGAATGGGAATTTGGTTTCTTGGAAGAGCAAGAAGCATGCTACATTGTCTAGGTCTTCAGCTGAGGCTGAATACAGAGCAATGGCATCTGCTACTTGTGAGATTATGTGGATTGTTAAGATCTTGAAGGATCTTGGTGTGGGTGACTCTTTGTTACCTGTTGAGTTGTGTTGTGATAATAAGTCTGCTATTCAAATAGCTGCTAATCCAGTTTTACATGAAAAGACTAAACATTTTGACATTGATGTACATTTGGTTAGAGAAAAAGTTGCTACTGGATTGATCAAAACTGTCAAGGTTGACTCTAAAAGTCAATCTGCAGATGTTTTGACCAAAGCTCTTGGTTCCGTGCAGCATGGTTCTATGGTTAAGAAGTTGGGCATGGTTAATCTTTATGCAGGTTCATCAGTTTGAGAGGGGGTGTTGAAAGAAACATCTTTTACCAACTTATGAACCTTCAGGGTCTAATATGTAAATATATTATGCTTAACTCTATGTTTGGTTCTGTTTATCTTGTTTATATTTCTCAGGGGTCATTTGTGGAACTTGAGGTGTATATAAGCTCTTGGACGGATCTAGGGTTTCATAACTTCACCTACACACAAATAATTCTCTGTTTTTCTCTGAGTGAATATTGATCTTCTGGGTTGGTAGTTTAAGTCTGGTTTGTGTACCAAGATCTGCTTGATCTTGTTCATTGTCTTGTTTTAGTTTTCTGGGTTTGTATTGGGTTCAGGTTTAGAGTGTGAGTATCTGTAGACAGCACCTATTAGAGGGACTGTCATATCTTTTCTTTTGTATTGTTTGCTTGCATCCGTGTTGGGGACAAGCTATCTGTGTATATTGTTATAATAATAGTGAATGATCACCAAAGGGTGGTTGGTTGGGTGATTAAGAAGTTGTTGTTTTGATATCATTTTAACAACTCCACATTGTAACCAATATTTCAACTTTCATATTTCAGCTTCTAGACAAGATATGAACCGATAACAAACCTCCTAGAAAAGACAAATTAGGAGTTTGGAGACGAGATCAAGACTCCTTACCGCTGGATAAACCATAATTCAAAACTACGTTTAGTTTGATACGATTGGATCACGGATCCACAATTTATATGTAACATTAGTAGATGCATTGCCGCTCAAAAGTTTACTTTCAGATTTCACCTACTAGGAATCACAATTCCTAAAACTTTGACAACATTAAAAGTATGTGCTTAGAACATGTAAAAGTAATTTAAGCTATTTTTAACAAATGACAAGGATTCTTACCTTCAACCAGGGGCGGAGGGACCATACAAGTAGGGGGGGGGTGCCCTCAACAAATTGGGCCAAAAAAATTTTATATAGTGCAAATATTGTGTTTTAGTGGACTTTTATATTTGATGCCCTCAGCCCAAAACTTATTTTGCCCTCAACAAAACTGAGCCCAACATGTAATCTTCACAAAATCAGTTCACGTATTATTAGACAGAATTGTAGAATATGAAACGATCACAGCAAAGAGGAGGGAAAAACTGGATATTGTGGAAGCGGTTTCGATGGTCAAATCAACCAAGGAACAATTGAAAGAATTTAGATCGAACGGGTTTGTTCCACTTTTAGATAGAATATCTTCTTTTTGTGAAAAGCATAATATTCGAGTGGTTAACATGGATGAAGTATATGTTAGTCCAAATGGTCGGAGACGAAGGGTTAGTGTTACTAATAGACATTTCTTTGAGGTTGAATGTTTTAACACGGTTGTAGATATGCAAATTCAAGAGTTTAGTGATCGTTTTAGTGAGGCAAGCACCGAGTTACTTGCAAATATGGCTTGTTTGAACCCGTTTGATTCATTTGCTCAATTCGACGTATCAAAGTTAGTAAGATTGAGTGAGTTGTACCCAAACGATTTTGATAGCGTTGAAAGGATGGAACTTGAGAGTCAACTAAACTTGTACTATGCCAATGTCAAAGAAGATAATAGTTTTCTCAACTTGAATGGTATCACCGACCTTGCTACAATGATAGTGAAGAAAAGGAAACACATTTCTTATCCTTTGGTGTATCGATTATTAAAGTTAGCTTTGATTTTGCCTGTTGCAACCGCAAGTGTTGAAAGATGTTTTTCTGCAATGAAGATTATTAAATCAGACTTGCGTAATCGAATTAGTCAAGGGTTTTTAAACTCTTGTGTTATATGTGGCGTAGAAAGAGAAGCACTTGCAAATATTAGTGATGAAGATGTGATGAACCGGTTCCAAAATATGACAGATTGTAAAGGACAACTTTAAAATGTTTGTTTGCTCAAGGTAAGCATTTTTCGTTGTTATTTTTATGCTTGAACAAGATGTACACGTTTTTTTCTTAATATATACTCTTTTTTGCACTTTATAAATAGGTTTGGGATAGGATTTTGCACCTTCAAAGCTGTTTTTTTGAGCTGTTTTTTTTGCTGATTGTTGCTGAAATTTGGTACTAAATTGCTGCTGTTTTTTATACAAAATTGCTACTGATTTGTTGCTGATTTGATGGCTGAATTGCTGCTGATTTCCTGCAGAAAAGCTGCTGATTTCGCTGCATAATAGGTGCTGATTTCGCTGCAGAAATGCTGCTGAAAGTTGGTGATGCAAGCTGATTTTTGTGCTGAATTTTGGTGCAGTTTTTGTTGAATCATAGGGCTGATTTTTGTGCTGAATAAGGTGTGTTTTGTTGCTGATTTTAGCACTATTAGTTCTTTTTATGCAATATTAAGTCGGTTAAGTTCACTATTGTTTCGTCGTTAAAAAAATTTTCGGCAATACTATTTTTGCCCCCCATATTTCAATATCCTGGCTCCGCCACTGCCTTCAACTGTGGCTAATTAAAACTTGAATCAAGTCTTAATTGAGTGCCATCCCCATATTTGCGTTTCAAGTAGACACCACGATTCCTGAAATTTTTTGGACTTTTGCTAGAGTTTTTACTCGTTATTGCATCTTTGATCCATATATAGAAATATAAAAACGGATAACCATCGAGAATATAACTAAAAATTGAGCCACGTAGAACCATCATTACTATCCCTCTCACTAGCCACGTAGAATTACCTCCAAATTCATCAATGCCTTAAAATTTGACAACATTAAAAGAGAGCTAGTTAGTTGTTGGTGTAAATTCAACTTTCAAGCATTGTTTTTAATAAACAAGATATCAATATTGCATAAGTTAGAAGAGCCAGAAAGAAAGGAAAAATGGCGCACGTACAAAGTATACCATACATATATTTATAGTATGACATCAACAACAACAATACCTAATCCATGCCAGTCGGAACGAGGTATAGGGAGCTGAGATATAGATAGTCATACCATGCTCGACGGTAAAGAGGCAAGTAAGGGATGAAGAGGGGAGGCTCTCGAAACCAAACAACAAGATATGGTTGATCCATAATGCCAATGGAGAAAGAAAATGCACATGACGTAGGTACTATCTTTGGATGGATTAAGCATATTTACAAATAGATATGTCGATAAAAAATGTTAGTACATAATGATTTATTTTTTCTGCTACTACGACGAGCGACGCGATTACCAAGCGGGGACCCAAGGACGACATCGTCAAGAGGTGGAGTATTTTCCATAGGATACCGACTACCGAGCATGTCCTGGCTGTGACATCCCCATGCCATATTCATTCCGGATGCTCTAGTTGAGATTGTTTCATGTTTGACTTTGACAGTCAACTTCATAGTTTTGACTATATCTTTTATATAATAAAACAAAACTCTTAGTGAGAATTTTTCATTTAAAAAAAATCAAACCATACCTTATTTAGTAATAATTTTTATTATTTAAATTTTCTTTTTGAATTTTGGAAAATAATTAAACAAAATTATTTCCTAATTTGGCTAAAAAATTTGGAAAAACGTTTTTAGGTTCCATGTAAAAAAATAGATGAAATTACACATGGGTTTCAATGTTATTTTTTTATAATTGTAGACTAAAAATGTAATTAAAAAAAAAAAAAAAAACTGGAGTCCCATTCAAGAGATATCATCTCCGTCCCTTACAAATCTCAATGAAAAAAACAGAAAGCTAAAAACCTCACCCCCTTTTTTTCTGATCGCCTGACACAACAAAAATACCCTACAACAAGAAAAAACCCTAATATCAAGCTTTAGTTTTTGATTTAGTGATTAATTAAGGTTCCAAAATTCTTCAATGTTTGATTATATTCCGATTTCTTTGAGGTCTTCCACGGGTCAAAACAACAATGGTTGCGAACAAAACCAGATCAATCTCATACAGGTGATTACATTGAATTTTTTAATTTATTAATTAGCTAAGTTTATTACCCTTTTAACTTTTGATTAATTGTGGTTTAGGTATTGAACAAGTTGAGTATATATATGATGATTCCTTTTCATAGCAAAAAAAGTAAGATCACTTGTGTCAGGCCGTTAAACTGTACTTTGCTATTAGTTAGATGTTTAGAGAGATTGTATATTATTGATATTGGTTTTGTAGCGAGGGAAAGCTTTGAGTTCCAAGAAATGGTTAGTGTCAATAGTTGGTGCTTTCATGATATGGGTGTTTAGGATTGCTTATTAAAACACGTTGTCTGCTTCTTGAGTTTCAGTACATCAATAAGTAATATTGAACAGGGCCAAGCGATAAAAAATAGTAGTGTTTGTAGGAAATTTTAGTGGATATATAATTGAAGATAGTTCGAAGATGTAAAGAGTATCCTAAGCTGCTGACCTTAGTGTTACATCATACCAAAGATCTTTGGTAATTTAGCTAAGTGTCATGACATGTATGCTGGAGATGATTACGTTGTAATGTTGCTGCAGATGTTTCCTATTGGCACAAATAGTTAATCTTTGTGGGTTGTAAGGTGACATATATATCTTTGTTTATCGGAAGTTTATCTCCTATAATTGCTGATTTTTTTAGCATTTCAATTAACAAATTTTTGGCTGGAATTTTGGAAAGATAGAGAGATAGCAATGACCGTTAAAAATACGT
Source organism: Chrysanthemum makinoi (assembly GCA_910596185.1). Lineage (NCBI taxonomy): Eukaryota > Viridiplantae > Streptophyta > Magnoliopsida > Asterales > Asteraceae > Chrysanthemum > Chrysanthemum makinoi. The sequence continues at coordinate 262,593,863 of OU343222.1, read as the reverse complement.
TAAATTGAGATAGGTTTAGCATTTTACGAAGTATATTGTAAGGACGATATGAATGATTGTGATTTCTTTGTTAGCTCTTTATATTGATCATCCATTTATATAGTTTCCTGAGGAGATTTAGTTATTTAGTTTCCGTAATCTGAATTGCAAACCTATAAATATATGCTACACACCTTAATAGATTGTGTCTTATTAGATGAAACTTGACAGTTGAATTATTTTTGATAGCTTGGCAAAGGTTCAAGAAAAATAAAATTTAAACTCAAGAAACCCAATTATCCCATCCATCTAAAACGTCTAAGGTATACTTCTTCTCTCGATCTTCTGTTTATTGTGTTTCAAACTCCAAGATAATTGTATAAACTCATTATAATACATGCCATCTTAATTGTTGTTATAAAATGAACTTTTCAGAATGGTAAATTGGTTTCAACTAAAATTTCATACCAGAAAGTGGGTTTGTCACAGATACTGTTGAGGTTTTTCTGTGCATACAACCTCCTAAATTTTTTAGTTTAAAACAATTGCTCAAAAATATTTTATGGCATTCTGACCCAACCCACTTTGTCAATAAAAAAATGACCATTTTTTATCCAACTTCTTTGAACCAGTAAAATACGTTACCGGTTCAAAACACTAAAGTTAGAATTTTTGTTAAGATGGGAAGATGGGCATGTCATGACTTCTCATGGTTTTAAGTTTTTTTTTTTTCCATCCTCAAGCAAGGTTGCAGGTCATCTGTTGCGAGTTTAGTCAGATAAAAAGTTTATCAAATTTATTGTGTCTAACTTAAGGGTTTACGTTTGGAGATACAGAGTATGCATTTCAAATCGTAGCTGATTATTTCTCTTTTCCAGTTTAGTTTATTTTTATTCAATGGATTGATATTTATATCAAGTCTGAGCACTTCATTGTAGTTTAGAGTTGTATATAACAATAGATTACAATTATTAATCATGTTTTGATTTTGTGTATATATATTTCGAAGGGTTTGCTAAATATTACTTGAGGACTTTTTTATGGTAACCAATTCGTTTACCTGATACCAATGTTGGCCATATTTAGGTGTTGATATCATATTTATATAATTGGACATTCAGTAGCCACACATTGTGGCGAGATTTCGGACAATCTAACCTATCTTATTTTACATTTACAGCAACAACAAGAATACCCAATACCTTTACTTAAACATGACCTTTTTAGTACGCAACGCAACCTTTAGATTTAAGGATTTCTATTTAGTCTACTGACAGATTATGTCAGTGATGTTTACTTTGTGATGCCTTTGTGGATCACTTGCGTTATCATTAAGTGCATCAAAAGTAAATAGAAATCATTAAGTGCATCTACATGATCATTACTTTTGATTCATATCTAAATCCAGTAAGTGCATCTAACTTATAAGTAATATATATCAAAACATATATACATAAGACTCCCTATCTTTAATCCTGTAAAGCAAAATGCCACACATTAGGTTATTTGTATTTAATCGATAACAATACATAAATCAGAATTTTAGATAAAACCCCGTGCGTGCACGGGGTATTATAACTAGTTAATTAGTCAAATTAAATTCTGGTCAAATACCAACTTTAACCGAGAGGGTTAAAAGAGTGAAAACCCGAAATGAAAAGCGAAAGCAAAAAGCCCAACCTAAAGCGAAAACCGATAACAAATGAGTTAGTTGAGAGAGGAAAACTGAACCCAATAGGTTAAAAACCGAAGAACCAAGATTTTTAGTATACATTGCTTCAAACCAAAACTTACGTTCGTAGAAAAACCATACTTACCATTCTTAAACTCACACCTTTTAAATTATATAATATGTTTTATGGTATCGCTAAGCTAAAAGTATGTCAAATGACCGAGAAACCAAATGAAGGTAATCGTAAATTCAAGCTTTTGGTCTTAACAAACAAACGAAATCAACATGAGTTTTGTAAATACACAATCAGTTACTGGAAAAAAATGATTTTTCAAATAATAATGCCTAAGATTTAACTTTGATCATCCTTAATGGTTTCATCACTAACACTACCTATGGAACTTGCTCCATCTCGACCCTTGTAACGTCGAGCAACCCACATATAAATTACCAGATTGAGAGCATTAATCGCCATCAAAATCCAGTACAAATAATCCAATTTGCTCACGTTCAAGTCGTTCCTCAACCACCCTTTGTCCTCCTTTCCGGTCGCCTTTTCAATTATCTTCACGATCGCAGTACTTAACCAGCTCCCTATACCAATCTCGCTCAAGAATATAGCACTACTTAAACTCCTCGTACCATCCGTAGCTTCATCGTAAAAGAACTCTAGTTGTCCCACATATGTGAAAACCTCAGCAGTACCCATGAGAAAAAACTGAGGAAACAACCAGAAAACACTTAGGCTTTTCGGGTCAGAGTGAGTTCTGCGTTTATGCTCCACCACTGCAGCAGATGCCATAGCGAAAATAGAAACGAATAGACCTACACCCATTCGTTGTAAGGAAGTTAGACCACGACGGTGGCCAGTTTTGCTGCGGAGGAAAGGGACGATGATCTTTTCATATATGGGGACAAGGATGAGAGCATTGACGGCAGAGAAGACTGGGACCGAGCCAGATGGGATGACAAAGCTTGACCCGAGTTTCCTGTCCATCAAACTGGCTTGGCTGATAAAGAAGGTAGAGAGTTGTGCGAAAGAGATTGAAAGAGCAATGGTTGTTGCCCAGATAGGTAAAACCCTAATGAAGCATTTGAATTCTTCGACTTGTGTAACTGTGCATAAGTTCCATCGGTTTTGAGTTGTGTACGGTTCTGATTCGTGATGTTTGACGGCTGCTTTGTCCAAAAATTGGTATTGTGGTGTGTGAGTGAGTTTTCTTGCTCCGAATATGTCAGATTCTTGCGTTGGAACCTCGTAGAGTTGTTTGTCTGAGATAACTTGGACTCCTCGGAGATGGTTCTTGACGGCAACCACCATTACCTGCAGTGACGGATCCAGGAATTAATTATTAGAACATCATATCAAGATTGAATTACTTACCATACTACAAAAATAGATCAATATCGTGTTGAAGCTATATATTTATGAGAAGTTTATACATGCCAACATGATATTCTATATGCTAATATGCGTAAGTATTTCAGTAATGAAATTACCTGAACAAACCGCGTAAAAGCACTCCCCATCGGTTTCTTGTATCGATAGCTTGAAAATCCGGCTAGCAAGATTATGATTGACATAAACATGGTTATGGTGGGAACACCAAAACCCCAAGCAAACCCTTTTTCTTGTTGTACATACACCATAAGTGTAATTCCAAGCAATGCACCCATGTTAATAGCAAAGAAGAACCAATTGAAGAATGCGTATTTCTTCACAACTTCTCGATCATCTTCTTCATCGAATTGATCCGCTCCAAAGGATGAGACACAAGGCTTAATTCCTCCCGTTCCAATGGCAATAAGGCCAAGTGCCGTATAAAGGAACGCAGTTTGACTAGTGGATGCTTGAGGACATGGTCTTTTGAGGCAAATTGGGGGACGTAAGCTGTCGAGTTTTGCTGAGAGTGTGAGCATTACCATTCCCGCAAAGTAGATGAAGGAGAAGACGATGATGGTTAAGAACCGGCCCAAATAAGCATCAGCTATGAATGCTCCAAGGAGAGTGAGAACATAGGCAGCTCCGATCCAGTCAGTGACATGGGTAGCAGCATTTGGTAGCGACTGGTGCATCTCCGTCACCAAGTACAACACCATGCTCACTGCTACCGCGAAAAAGGCCAACCTCTCCGCCACCTCATTCACTATAAAATAATAATCCGAGACATTTGAGATGAATATATATGAATTAACCAGTTTATACATATATAGATAAGAGAACTTAAACACTAGTTAACTCTTAGTCTCTTACCAATAATGAATGGAGAGGCTTTCCATCCTCCAGTTTTTCGCTTATCAGCAATATTTCCTCTAAAATCAACACAGCCATTGCTCACCAAAGTCATTGTTGACATATCTATCGCGTCTAATTCCTGAATAGTTCAACATATGAAAAATGTCACAACTATGATAAAAGCTAAAAACAAGGCATGCTATAGTGTTAGCACACACTTCATTACCTTAAACGATTTTTGTTCGAGAATAGGACCCGTAACAATCGAGGGTTCTACATATGACGATTTCTCGGATCTTTCACTGATAGTATCCATAATACTTTTTAGCGTTTCAAGTTTTGTTCTTAACTATATTTTCTTGTTTTTGGATACGTCTCATATGATATATTTCATGAGCTTGTACAAGTTTAGCTTGTTATGAGGATATATTTTATATTACAAGTGTGTTGGGGCGTTTGAGTAGTAGGAGCCTAGGAGGACGGCAGGAACACATTTTTGAAAATAATTTAGTGAGATTCTTTTGTCATTTTTCACGATTGATGCCATTTCAATCAAAAGCATTATATGCTTTCTGTTAAAATAATACTAATACTTACTTTTATAGCTTTTGTCTTGAAGAAAAAAACTTGATACTCACTTTAATATTTACTCACATACAACAATCTAAAAGGTGATTACCTTACTTTATTTATGATTCATTTCTGTAACAACTTAAACAATTAGTCCTATAACCGAAACATGACAATAGAAAAAATGACCTGAATGGTGATGTAGAAGTAAAAGTAAGGTCGTACTCACAATTCTAACTCATTATACATAATCAACTAACAAAATTACTATTATGCTAATCTAACGTAAGTGATAGACAATGTTACTTAGTCATACATACGTAGTGCTCTCATGAATCAACCTATGATTCTATGAAAATCATAACATACAACTTGCATTAGTGATAAGGCCAATGTTAGAACCAGAGACTTGTCAAGGAAGATATGGTCAAATGCCGCTTAAAATATGTTTTTCATAAACCAAGTCAAACTTACTGATGGACAGAAAACCCACATCAGAATCTTATTAACAGAGTTGTGAGGCTTTGGCATATGGAACCCGGCCTAATCACTTCTTCTAGATAGGTATATATCTGTCACTTAACTTGCAATTCATTACCGATGTTATTAATATATTTTTGTAACAACAACTAACTATAATAGATGCACTACAAATTTATATCACATGTATTTAATTAGAACTTAAAAGCCCACAACTATTTGATTGAGAGCTTCACATGTGCTATTGGGACAACCATCTAAGTGCATTAGCAATATTTATCACATAATTACGTTTGTTATTTTAGTTTGTTTTAAAATATGTATCAACCATCTAAGTGCATCCCAAATTAAGTGTGCACTTGCAAATTACAGTGAATCAAATTGTAAATGAAAAACAAAATGATATTTGATTGAGAACAACATAATAACTGAATTTTCTTATAAGACGATGTTAGTGGTGCATAGACACTTAATTTGAGGCGCAAAAAGAATAGTATGTATTAATCTTTGTATTTTACTAGCTAACTTTAGTACATGATTCAAACTATAAGTGCACGAATCGGGTAAATTTCAAAATTGTTTCAAACTGTTCCCGGTTTTAGTCAACTGGTCAAAAACCAGTTTTGGCTCAATCCGGACCGGTTTGAAACCAGTTTTTGCCAAAGAAAACACAAACCGGTAGTGATCAGTTGGGGATCGCTTTAAACCGTTTTTTTTTTATTATTTTTTTTATCGAACTAAATATAATAAGAGCAGTTCTTTTTTTGGAATAATGGACTATATATAGGAGCAGTTTTTTTTTAGTTTTTTTTTGTTTTTTTTTAACCAGGTATATAACAAAACACAAACACAAACACTAAACATATTTAAACATCAAACATCAAATTGTTTCTTGCATACATAAACGAAAATACGAAATACATAAAAACATCATCTTCTTGAATTTAAACGAATAACATAAAATAACGTCTTGAACTATTCGTCTTCGTCAAGAGGTAGGGCCATACTAGTCGATATTTCTTCCAAGTGTATTTCTTCGTCAACCCGTTCCTATTCGCCTTCGAGTGGTGATATATGTTGAATCCTTTCAATGCCATCGAGGTAGTCTTTCAAACAAATGCAAGTTTCCACTGACACCAGAGTGAGTTTTGATCTTCTTGGTGATATTACCCTCCCACTAGTCGAAAATGCGGATTTCGAAGCTATCGTACTTGCTTGGATCGTTAGTAGGTCACGGGCCATGGCGGCTAGAACCAGAAATTGGGATTCCTGTTCTTTCCACCAACCCAAAATATCCAAACTCTGAAACTCTTCAATGGTCATTTGAGACAAGAAATCGGATCCTTGGTACCTTCCGAGCTCGCTACTAGGGGTGTTACCTCGAGCTCGTTTTTTATTCTCATTTCTTAGAAGATTTTACATTCGAATTGACTCGTTAGTACCATGAGAACTCGAACTCGCCTCTTAATCATGGATATGTGAAGAGCATGAGCCATATTTAGTTAAATAAATTTGAAACATATTTTCAAAAGCACAATTGAAGTGATCAACTTGTCTAGAAACATAGCCCGAGTCATCATCGGACAAAACCAAATCATAACCAACGGTAGAAATCAAGGCGTCAACCTCGGTTCGGTTTAGAATTGGGTATAAAGCGGCGACGCAAGTTATAACGCAAGGCAATTCTTCAAGATATTTTTTTTAACTTGAATTTCATCGGTCTCACCATCTCTCTAAATAAATCACTTTTCGATTCAACCTCCTCTAACTTTGAAGCCATTAAATAAAGTTGGTTTAAAACTAAACAACTTGTAGGATAGTAAACTCTCGGCAACAAGTAGTAACGTTTTTTAAAACTTCAAGTATTTCCATAACAACTTTTATGTCATATCAACCATCCTCGGGATAAGAGTTAACCTTAGTTTTTCGTGCAAGTTGTTCATGAAACACTTTTAAAGTATTTTTTTTTTCATAAAGCACTTTCAAACATCAAACAAGTGGAATTCCATCAGGTAAGTACGTCCCAATTCGGACCTAAACAAAGAGAATTTGTTCTAGCACAAAACTTGATATAGTTATGATATCGTATATTACTACTACTAAAAATAGCTTTTAACATATTTTTAAAGGGTTAATATACAAAAAAGTTACTAAACTTTCAAAAAAAATTGTCCTAAGTCACTAATGTTTATCTTCTGTCATCTAGGTTACTATACTTCACGGGTTTTTCACATATGTCACTAAACTTTTTTATATGTGCCACCCTAGTCACTACATGGAAGGGCAACCGGTTGTGGCACACTTTTTCAATATATGTGTCACCCAAGTCACTAAACTTTGCGAAAAATTTGTCTTAAGTCACTAATGTTTCATTCCTGTCATCTAAGGTACTAAACTTTGCGAACAATTTGTCCTAAGTCACTGATGAAAAATTTGTCCTTAGTCACGAGATGTGGCACATGTTACTGAACCTTTAAAATTATACGTTTTTATTCATTTTCATTCGTTTTTATACGTTTTTATTCATTTTAATTCGTTTTTATACGTTTTTGTTTGTTTTCTTACGTTTTTGTCCGTTTTTATACGTTTTCGTCCGTTTTTGTCCCATTTTTTACGTCTGTTTTTATACGTTTTTATGTTTTCATCCGTTTTTATACGTTTTTGTCCGTTTTTATATGGTTTTGTACATTTTTATACATTTTTATTCGTTTTCATCCGTTTTTATATGTTTTTATACGTTTTCGTCTAATTTTCTTACGTTTTCGCCTATTTTCTTATGTTTTCAAAAATAAAAAAGGGACGAAAACGAATGAAACATAGAAAAACGGGCAAAAACGTAAGAAAAATGGACGAAAACGCAAAAAAACAGACGAAAACGGATGAAAACGAATAAAAACGTATAAAAATTGTACAAAACCATATAAAAACGGACAAAAATGGATGAAAACATAAAAACGTATAAAAATGGACGTAAAAAATGGGACAAAAACGGACGAAAACGTATAAAAACGGACAAAAACGTAAGAAAACAAACAAAAACGTATAAAAACGAATGAAAATGAATAAATTTTTTTAAAAGGTGTATAAAATCGTATAATTTTAAAGGTTCAGTAACATGTGCCACAACTCGTGACTTAGGAAAATTTTTTCGCAAAGTTTAGTACCTTAGATGACAGGAATGAAACATTAGTGACTTAAGACAAATTTTTCGCAAAGTTTAGTGACCTAGATAACATGTGTCACAACTTAGTGTGTGTACACGTCAGCCAAAATACCAGTAAAAAAAGGTTGGGTGTCCAAGATAACCGGTTACGTAAAGTATAGTAACCTAGATGACAGAAGATAAACATTAGTGACTTAGGACAAATTTTTTTGAAAGTTTAGTAACTTTTTTGTATATTAACCCTATTTTTAAAAGCAATTCTTGTTGACCTGATAACATTTAACCCGTCTTGCACAACTAAATTAATGATATGTGCTACACATCAACTATGAAAAAAGTCACCGTTGCAAATCGGTTTGTATTTTAGTTTTAAAGACTCAACCACATTGGTGTTGTTCGACGCATTATTGAAATATATATATATATATACAAAATCTTTTCTTGTAAATTACCTATTTGGATGATCCAATCTAAAATAAGATAAAAATTATCGCCGATATGGGGTATCCAAACAATTGAAACGCAATTGTACGCTTCATCATTACCCACGTTTTAGGATTTACCCAATTAGCGATAACACAAAGATACGTATCCGGTGAACTGGATGGATCCGTCCAAACATCACACGTTAAATTTACATCGGTTTCTAACGCTTGAAATCCTAAATTCATTTCTTCTTTAGCCATTTTCCACATTATTATAAAATCATGTCTAAGGATCATTCGACTTACACGGTTATATCGAGGTTGAAGCGTATCTTTAATAAGTGAGGTAATTCGCTTATTGTCGTAGTGGTGAAAAGGCAAGGTTTCTTGAATCGCAAATTTCGCCATCTTATCACGAACCTGATCCGCCTCGTATACAAACAATGATCCATAAACCCCCATTGTTGTTTGACTAGAACCCAACGCCGCTTTAACAACGGGACAACTTTTCCTCATATGATTTTTCAACGTACTATTCGAGTCATGTTCGGAAAAAACCCCATATTGCTTACATCTCGCTGTTTTCGAATTGTCCGACACCAAACACAAATCGAAGTTTACCCAAATTTCCTTGTTTCTAGTCGATGGTAAGACATAAGCCATTTTTGGATCGGTTGAAGAACACCCAACGAAAGATTGAGATTTCCCGAATGTCATTTTTTGAGAGAGTTTTTTTGCGTTTTTAGGGAGTGTTTTTGTGTTTTTTGAAAGTGTAATTTAACCTCAATACTTAACATACTTATATGCTACAACTGGGTATTTAAAAGTTGATTTTTTAGTCAAAAAGGAAAAAAAAAAAATCAAAATTTGAATTTTTTTGGGTCAAAGTCTTATTTTTTGGGGTGGGACAAAATCTGTTTTTTTTTTCAGCTATTCAATGCTATCATAAGGGCTGCCAAAAGTTGTCAAAATGGGACAAAATAACTTAAAAAAAAAGCTGTGAAAATCCATTTCGAAAAAACGGTTTAAAATCGGTTTTCGTAACCGGACCAGTTTTAAAACCGCCCAACCAAAAAAACTATAACCGGTTATAAATCGCCGGTTCGGTTCAAGGGAATTCGGTTTTCCCTAAACCAGATTTTGGGAAAATTGGTTTCGATTTTTTTTCCGGTTCGGTTCATGAACCGGTTTTTTGTGCATCTCTAATTCAAACTTAGAATATCTGAGGGAGTAGCAACTAATTCGTATGGTAGTTTTTAGGTAAAAAAAACTCAATATGATAAAATTAATAAAGTATGAATATCACAAAAGTCCTCAATTTCTTGCTTAGAGTAACGTTTGCGTTGAGAGAACGGGTGGATGAATGCCTGATAACTTAGAGTAATGTTTGGTTGGGCAATGTCTTTTTTTTTCTTCTTTTTCTTTTGGTGCAAAGGTGAAATATATATTAGACTAAAACACTGATTACATCTTAAAACACAAACTTATTTGAACATGCTCAAAATCATGATACAGTTAGCTATCTATACTTGCCCAATATTAGACAAAACACAAACATCCTGTCTGATATCAGACAACACAACAACAAACTAAACTCTGATAGTTAACCCAAACACATGCTAACTACTACCAGACTGCAAAATGGTTGGGCGGTTTTAAAATCGGTTAAAACTGGTCCGGTTGCGAAAATTATTTTTTCGACATGCATTTTGACAGATTTTTTTGAAAGTTTTTTGTCCCATTTTGACAGCCCTTATGACAGCATTGAATAGCTGAAAAAAAAAACAGTTTTTATCACACCCCTAAAAATCGTAAGTTTGACCAATTTTTTCTCAAATTCTGAATTTATTTTGTGACTAAAAAATCAGCTTTTGAATACCCAACTGTAGTATATAAGTGTGTTAAGTGTTGAGGTTAAATTACACTTTCAAAAAAAAAAAAAAAAAAAAACAAAAAAAACAAAAAAACAAAAGAACACTCTAAAAACGCAAAAAAATAAAATAATAAATAAATAAAAAAGAATAAAAAAATCCTCAAAAATGGCATCCGGGCAATTTCAATCTTCCGTTGGCGGTTCTTCAACCGATCAAAAAATGGCTTCTATCTTACCGACGACTAAAAACCCGGAAGTTTGGGTAAACTTCGATTTGTGTTTGATGTTGGACAATTTAAAAAGAGCGAGGTGTAAGCAATGGAGGGGTTTATTCAGATACAACTCGAATAATACATTGAAAAATCATATGAGGAAAAGTTGCCCCATTTTAAAGTGGTGTCGGGTTCTATTCAAACAACAATGGGGGTTGATGGATCGTTGTTTGTATACGAGGCAGATCGGGTTTGTGATAGGATAGCAAACTTTGTGATTCAAGAAACCTTGCCTTTTGACCACTTGACAATAAGCGAATGACCTCGCTTATCAAAGATACACTTCAACCTAGATAGACCCGTGCAAGTCGAATGACCCTTAGACGTGATTGTAAAAAAATGTGGAAAATGGCTAAAGAAGAAATGATTTTAGGATTTCAAGCATTAGAAACCAGTGTAAATTTAATGTGTGATGTTTGGACGGCTCCATCCGGCTCACCTGATGCATATCTGTGTGTTACCACTCATTGGGTAAATCCCAAAACGTGGGTAACGATAAAGCGTACTATGCATCAAGAGGCGGGTTCGATTTCTCATTGTACTAACTAGTCATTTCGAATGTATAATCATCTAAGAAATGAGAATAAAAAACGAGCTTGAGGTAACACGCCTAGTAACGATCTCGGAAGGTACAAAGGATCCAATTTCTTGTCTAAAATGACCATTGAAGAGTTTCAGAGTTTGGATATTTTGGGTTGGTGGAAAAAACGGGAATCCCAATTTCCGGTTCTAGCCGCCATGGCCCGTGACCTACAAACGGTCCAAGCAAGTACAGTAGCTTCTGAATCCTCCTTTTCGACTAGTTGGAGGGTTATATCACCGTAAAGATCAAAACTCACTCCGGTATCGGTGGAAACTTGCTTGTTTTGAAAGACTACATCGATGGCATTGAAAGGATTCAACATATGTCACCACTCGAAGGCGAATTGGAACGGGTTGAAGAAGAAATACACTTGGAAGAAATATCGACTGGCACATACCTCTTGACGAAGACGATTAGTTCGAGACCTTATTTTTAGGTTATTCGTTTAATGTTATTCAAGAAGACGATGTTTTATTTTTATGTATGTCGTATTTTCGTTTATGTATGTAAGAAACAATTTGATGTCTGATGTTTAAATATGTTAGTGTTTGTATTTTGTTATATACTTAGTTCAAAAAAACTATATATAATCTATATGTAAAAAAAAACTGCTCTTATATTTTTTCGTTTAGTAACAAAAAACAAAAAAATAAAAGAAAAAAAAAATAAAAACCGGTTTTTGGAGCCGGTTTACCCCAAACCGGTTTAAACCGGTCACTATTGGTTTGTGTTTTCTTTGTCAAAAACCGGTTTCAAACCGATCCGTTTTGAGCCAAAACCGATTTTTGACTAGTTAACTCTAACCGAAACCGGTTCGGTTTTGAAATTTACCCGATTTGTGCATCTCTATGCTAACCTATTAATGAGTTATATACGTAACAACACGCATGTCGTTCTCTGTTGATTTATTTTGGAAGACTGGTTGTACTAAACGATAACGTATTCATTACTATAAGTCATATAGTAATGAATTACAAGTTGCAAAAGTTACCCATCATACATTATTAAATAAATTCAATGGAGTTTAATTGGATGTGTATAATGAAACTATTTGTTTTATCATTTTGACATGAACCTCGAATTAGCATTAGTAATAGGATTTTGCTAACAAACAAACTTTTTTAATTAACTAAAAATACATTAAATGACTTGTAAATTATTATATTTGAACATGATTTTCATTTAAATAAATGAAAACATTTATTTTATAAACAGATTAGTTCATGTCTACTGTGTAGAGATTAGCAAAGCCCATAAACTAATAAATAACAAACACAGGTTTCTAATATTTGGTAAACCGATTTTGGTTTGGATTGTATAATTTATTATATATAGTTGACTAAATAATTTCAGGTAATTGTAACAGAAGTTGAATTATCATCAAATGGTAAAATCTTAATCTTTTAACATGTTTGTGAAACAAGTATAAGCAGTTAGTCATGTCTTCCTATGATGTCTAGCTAGGGACAAGCCTCCAAGTTTAGCAAGTTTCATAATACGAATTTTGTGTATGCATAAAGGAAACGCACAAACCTCAGAATATAAATTACGAGCTACATCAAAACCATAAACATCCTGAAATCTGGTTAATTTTAAAATCCAAAATTTATTTATTAGTACACGAATGTGAGCACAAGCTCAACAATAGACACTTTGATGCTAAGCTCCATTCTAACTTATAGATCTTATATTGTAGGAACTTAAAACCATGTTTGTTGAATTGGACTATTGATTCGACTCTTGCTTGTTCTATGTTGTAACACATAGTAAATTCTTATTTTGCTTAGCTCCTTGTTAGTTAGTTTTTATAAAATCGCAGTTATAAAAAAAAGAAAAACATATACTATTACTATTATACCTTCGAAGGTAAAATCTGATGTTCATATATTGTCCAATATAATTACTTGGAATGTAAAACGAGAAAGTGACAAGATATTTCAGTAACTAAAGTCGTTTTCAACCTTTTTAAACAAAAATAAAAAGATTAGTTTAACGGAAAACCAACCTTCAAAGAAGTGAACCCAATTATCACACACAATCTTCAGTCTTCATACGTTAATGATTTTCATGGTATGGTGTTGCAAACTTGTTTTATGTGTTTTGTGAAAAATTATGATAGTGCGTGTAGGTTTATACATAAATGAGAGTGTCTATAAGGAGATGGAGAGTAAGAGCGTAAGACTAAGTTTAAATGAATGGTATTTGTTGCCGTTGGTGAGAAATTAATACAACGTCTACTGAAGTAATTTGTAAACACGTGGTTTTGGCAGTGTTTCAAGCTGCAACCGTTTTAGTTGGTAGTTGCATTTATGTTACAGTAGTCTACGCTATTAATTTTTGGTTGCATTTATCTTTGGTTTATTTTGCCCTAGCTTTGTTCACAGCGTAGTCAGGGACGGAGGTGGTGGGAGAGTCGGAGGGTGCTCGGTCTCCTCCGACACACCAATCATTTTGCTATTTATCTTATAAAGTTAAAGCATGTGACCTAACTATAAGCAAATGACCTTTAGCTTTGTTTACAGCGTAGTCAAGGACGGAGGCAGTGGGGAGACGGAGGCAGTGGGGAGCCGGAGGGTGTCTGGTCCCATCCAACACGCCTAATCGTTTTATTATTTATCTTATAAAGTTTAAGCTTGTGACCAATTATAAAGTTAAGGACGGAGACTGTGGGGGTAGCCGAAAGGTGCTCGGTCCCCTCCAACACGCCCAAAAATTTAGCCCCCCTTATTGCTAATTCCTGACTCCGTCATTGAGTGTAGTTGTGTTAAAAGTGTTGTTAGGAATCATCCTAACACGAAAATGTGACAACATATTCGGTATTACAGGCACAAACACATGGACTGAAACCGTCATTTATGTAAAGTCATGTGTTTGGTGCCGTATATAAGCCCTCTTAAACTTCACTAGGAGGGTGATGCTTAATGTGTAATCTATCATTTTCCTTATCATTAATAAAACACAAAGTTATCCCTTCTCTCTTTACTTTCTCTCTCTAATCATGGATATCATTTACTATCATAATCCCCGACCTTTCGATTCACAATATCAACTAATATAAACGTTCCAACAATTGGCATCGGAGCTAGGTTATTATCATTGGTTAATTTGTGGTCCAATCTTGTCAAAAGCGTCCTATTTTAAAACTGTTATTACAAGTATTTTATTGTCTTACATATTATTTGTTTTAACAGTTTTAAATGGTCAAAGCTGGTGTTATTTGTGGTCAATGACAGTAAAAAAAGTGATAGTTTGAATCTGGGTTTTCAGGGTCTTTCTGGTTTTTAGTTTGAAGATTTGCGAGTTTGCTTAGTTTTCGTCGAAGATTTGCGAGTTAGCATATTTTTCGTTGAAGATTTGCGAGTTAGTGTTAATACAAATTCGGGCGCTCCTCTGCAGAGATTAGTGTAGGCTAACTCCTTGAGGAATAGATCTTGTACTAAGTATGAATCTCGGCTAAAAACTGCTAAGAAAGTAGACACCGTTAGTCTCACCGCGGAAGGGGGGTTCCGCGGCCAACCTCCGGCGTGAGAGTATGTATGGGTTTAGAGAGATAAAGTAAGTTCTAGAGAGAGAGTGAGTGAGTGTGTGTATTAATGTTTGAATATTGGCGAGACCCCTATTTATATGGTTGACCTTTCTGTCGTGTTCCCATGGTCACGGGACATGAGAGTGACAGTTTGCGAGTGGGAAATGACATAAGTCAGCCCAAAGCTTGTCTCGTTGTAATGACAGCGATGGTTTTGGGCGGGAACTTACCCCGCTTTCCCTTTTTAGGGACTGTAGGTGACAGTACCTCCATCCTAGGTGAGATTCCTTACTCTTTAGCTGGGGCGCCGATGGGGCTTCCTCCGGAAGTGTCTCCCATCCGCGGTTTGACATCCCCGTCCAGGTAGTACCATGCGGGTATGGACAATGCTCGAGTGGATCCGGTCTAGTGGATTGCGTTCCTGGTCCGCGTCTAACCCTTCTATGTGTCGGGGGTACCGTACGCGATCAAGTCCCCCCAGTCTAGTATGCTTGTTGGCTCAGGACAAATGTTCTAGACTAAGTCGTTTTTCTCATCCGCGGTTGGGTGTCCCGCGGTCTATCCTTGCTGGTGCTGACTGTGTATTCCACTTATGTAACGGATAGGCGTTATAGATGTTCATTGGGAGTCGCGAACCGTTTCTGACCACGTGTTCTCTGACTGACGTGACGTTTTGGCTGCTCTCATCTCATCC
The DNA here is from genome assembly GCA_910596185.1 of Chrysanthemum makinoi. Taxonomy (NCBI): domain Eukaryota; kingdom Viridiplantae; phylum Streptophyta; class Magnoliopsida; order Asterales; family Asteraceae; genus Chrysanthemum; species Chrysanthemum makinoi. The sequence continues at coordinate 262,578,390 of OU343222.1, read as the reverse complement.
GTTGATCTAGGTAAATCTGACCCATTGGATACAGATCGGGGACGTGACACTTTTTTGACTGTTCCATTGACCGGTTAGTTTACCTTTAGGAGGGTATAAATACCCCTCATTTTTACCTCTTTGTCTACTGTTGCCTTTTCGTCTTCGCAAGTAAAAAAGAAAAAAGCTACCACCGTCTTTTTCGTGCGTATTCTTTGTTCAGGTTAGGTTTTCCTCCTCCTATTTTCTGTCATGGCTAGAAAAATTCTTAGTGATTTCACGTGTGAGTTGACGCAACAAGATTTAGATGCTTTTTGTTCCAAATATCATATCCCTGACACAATACATCCTCTTCTTCCTGGCCCTAACGACACCATTAGGAATGCTCCCCAGGGTAAAGTAGGCGTATACACTAGGTTCTTTGAGTTTTGTAACTTTTGGATTCCTCTATCCAAATTACTGTGCAGTGTCTTAGAGTATTTCCAAATCCACCTGTCCCAATTGTTCGTTTTGGCCACGGCTAGGGTTAGCCATTTTAAGATCTTATGCCGCCTCTCCATGGTGACATTCCCACCATAGCTTTATTTAGGAAATTTTACTATTCCGGGATGAAGGACGGATGGATGACCCTAGAGAAATGGAAGGGTCCTAAAACTTTAGTTGTTCCAGTGTGCCATACTGCCACCCTCGACTCCGTGAAGAATTGGAAGGAGTATTTCTTCTGGGTTGACGCGACTGTCTTTCCGTTATCAATTCCATGGAATGATAACGTTTCAGTTGACCGCGATCCAGTCCTATCGGATGACGATGTGGATTTGGACTTATTGTCCATTCTTGATACGAGGCGTGCTCCTTTCAAGAAATATCCGGAGCCATTCTTGTGTATAGTGGGCCTTAGCCATGCTTGGGATGATGCGACGGCACTAACGACACCATTAGGAATGCTCCCTAGGGTAAAGTAGGCGTATACACTAGGTTCTTTGAGTTTTGTAACTTTTGGATTCCTCTATCCAAATTACTGTGCAGTGTCTTAGAGTATTTCCAAATCCACCTGTCCCAATTGTCCGTTTTGGCCACGGCTAGGGTTAGCCATTTTAAGATCTTATGCCGCTTCCATGGTGACATTCCCACCATAGCTTTATTTAGGAAATTTTACTATTCCGGGATGAAGGATGGATGGATGACCCTAGAGAAATGGAAGGGTCCTAAAACTTTAGTTGTTCCAGTGTGCCATACTGCCACCCTCGACTCCGTGAAGAATTGGAAGGAGTATTTCTTCTGGGTTGACGCGACTGTCTTTCCGTTATCAATTCCATGGAAAGATAACGTTTCAGTTGACCGCGATCCAGTCCCATTGGATGACGATGTGGATTTGGACTTATTGTCCATTCTTGATACGAGGCGTGCTCTTTTCAAGAAATATCCGGAGCCATTCTTGTGTATAGTGGGCCTTAGCCATGCTTGGGATGATGCGACGGCGCGTCCCTATGGAGTCGGATAACGAGGGTGGGTTTTCTTTCTAGGGTTTGTCGCGTCTTATCATTATTATTGTTTATTTTTTTAACAATTGTCGTTTTCATTTGTAGAGATGGATCTTTTCTCGTTTATCAATCAGCCGGATCTGTTTGCCGTGGTCTCCGGAGAGAGGACCCTGCAGGAAGGTGAAAAGACCCTCCAGGAGGAGACTGCGGGGCGCGTCATAGAGCCTTCGGAAATCTGCTCACCTTGGTCCAGGAGACCATTGTGGATTCCGTGGAGGCGGCCAAAGCCAGCAAGGCTACTGGGAAGAAGAGGGTCAGGATTCACGCCCCTCCCAAGCAGCCGAAGAAGAAGTGGAATGTTCCTGTGCCGGAGCAAGTGTTAGGTCACTAGTTTTACAAACACAAGTTATATAGAAAGGAGATGAGGCGATTGAACAAGTATCAAACACACATACACACAATATAGTATACGGTTAGGCGTGAGGCATATGTGAAAGAAAAGAACTTGAACAACCAACCCTCAAGTGAGGGTTATTACATGGTTTATATAGGCAAGGAGCTAGGGCAACACTCCTCTCCTTCCTATTCCTTATTGGACATGAGCCTAAGCTTATGGGCCTTCTACATAAGCTTGACCTTAAACAAACATAAAGGCCATAATAAAGCTACCTATTACATATGAAATATAAATACTTGAAATCCTGTTTAGGAGTGATTCCAACAATCTCCCCCTCAAGTATATATGAATGTAAACGGTGAAAGCGTTGATGTAATAGTAGCGATGGCGATCTTCGACATTCTTCTTTCTTGTGAGAGGAATTGCCTTGATGAACAATCTCCCGATTATAGAGATAGTTATCTTAGAACAGTTATGCTTTGACGTCATCTTTAACTTTGTTCTTTGATAATTGTTCTTTGTGGTGAAATTGATAGTATGTTGTTGTGCGCATCTGATGCGCCTCGAGTGCAGCCCATTTTGCTCGATGTCTCCGCGTCATTCTTCAACATGCTCACCGCGCTCTTTGGCGTTGGAAATCAATACTGATGAAGTTCTTTATGTCTTTGACTTTGTAGATTCTTTGGTTTGGCGAAGAATCATTACATTGTTGTGTTGCATCTGAATAGAACTTCCATTAGTGATGATGTTGGCGTGAGCATGAGAAGAATCGGCACGATCATCCCATCGAGCTTCCATAAGAAGAAAACATTTCAAGCGGTTAGTAGTAAGCGGTTTCCGGCACTTACAAGTTTGAACTTCGAGAGTGTCAACGGCATAGTGAGGGCACAACTCTAATTCTTACAAAGGCGTTCTGAAATGGAGTCCCACAAGTGAGATAACGCGATGTACGAGAGTACATCTCACAGTTGATGAGTCGAGGTGTTACGAGCATCCTCCTGACGTAGACCGTTTGAGACACACAGCGTAATCCGGGGGAGTGAAGTGACCTGGCAGCGGGGGCTATTGATGTTGACCTGGCAGGGTTTCCATTCAATCATTGAGGATCACGGATGTGAACCTCTCATAAATGTTCTCGACAGTTGCTAAGATCCGGAAGGACTCGATATGAACCACCGATGATCTTATTAGTTGATCATCAAGTGATTAAATGTCAAGTGTTCCTAAGAGATCTTTTGATGAATCTCGTGGCTCTAGACTCAATAGTGCGTTTTGGTTTTCTGGAGACTAGGGAGAGGATCTCCTTCTTCAATACCAGCAATCTCTAGGAGAAAGCCGATAGTTTACGTAGGGTTCCTGTGAGAATGAAACAAGCTTACGTTGAGAAAAACTTGAGTGGCTAAGAAGGTTTAGTGCATGCGTCACTGGGTCCATGGCGACTTTTAATCTTCAATACCGGCGTCACTAAGTGACAACCAGATATATGAATTGAACGATTATGCCCTTAAGTTGAATAATATGGAGGGCTATTTCTTTTCACCCTTTTCTTTGCATTTCTTTTTAATTCTTCAACTCCTTCTTTCTCCGATTCTCATTTTCTCCTTTTTATAATCATACCTAAGGACTTCTAACACTAACTAAAGGTAGTGTCCTTGGGTAGAATCCCTCCGCTCTGGCGGATCATAGGACGGTTATCTAACCTTAGTCACCTTATAACTCCATGACTAACCTATGTTTGCCATTAAAACCCTTTGTATGATAACATATCTCTCAACGGGTTTGTTAATGAAAAACATGTTTGAACCATTGTGAGAGATGATGTTTTACATAAATACTCCCCCTCCACATGTGCTTAATAGTTTTAATGGTTAAATGCATATGAGGAAAAGCGCACTTTTGAATTGATCCACGAAGATAAAGCAGGTCCCTGCGAGACAGTTACGTTGCATCGTTAAAGAGTTACATTGTCAACTTTTAGGTGACAACTAGCTCTAATAACTACCTTGAAGGTGTAGACAAACCTTGGAAGGTTGTCAAACCCGTCGGAGTTCATGTCTATCAAAAGTTTCTCGAATGGTACATTCTACTCAGACAAGTCCTTCGCGAGACACGTTTACATCACTAGCGAACTAGCTTGAAATTATTACCCGTCGGGACAAGTCTTTTCGAGTTACTAACAGTTAAGCATCGTCAATTCGTTGGTTAAGTTCGACATACTGATTCATTTGCATTTTTACAACATATTTCTTATCACACAATTTTCTCCCCCTCAAAAATGGCATATTAAAGTGTTATTTTTGAAGCGTTTGAGAATAAATATGACCATTTAAGTGTTGCGGGAAGGCGACTTGAGAACAATTTTAAACAAAGTTTAGAATCAAGTACTCCCCCTCAACGAGTGATATAAACGGTTGAGGTTTTGAAAATCATAAGGGAAAGTACTTGTTCTTTTGAACAAAACCTTGAAAAGTGAAAGGTTTGATAGGTTTTACTCAAAAGTAAGAAGCTTTGGCTCCTTTTATAAGGATTGTGGCCTTTGAAAGTACCGGGGTCCTTTCTTGACAATTACGGGTTGTACACCTTTGTTATGTGCACAAGCCATTTAGGAAAAGATGAAATAAGTATGAAACAAATTAACCTTTCCCCATTGGCGATGTTTCTAAATGCTTCCCCAAACTGATAGCGTCTTTGCAGATTTGAAACTTTGATGAAGTCTACATTTCCTCTAACTTTTGAAGGTTTTCAGTCTGCTTGTGAAATTTGTAGATGGCGATAAACCACACAAAAGAAAATCGACAAATTGCGGAAGATCCGTTAGGGTAACATGCCAGAAATCAACAAGATCTTCTCCCGTATGTAGGCGCATCACCAAACAAACCATGAAAGATGAAATTGTGACTTTCCCTAAATGTTGTGGTCTTTGGAATACTAGTCCTGTGAATATGCAACAACTCGATACCAAGACCGTGTGTGAGGCATCGTAACATTATATTTGGGTAACTTCACACAAGATAACCCGTGGTTGAGAGCGATAGCCCGAATTAAGGCGTTTGAACCACGAGATCGTCTCATTTCTTCTCCCTTATGGAAGAAATTTTGGAGAGCATTGGGTTTTCGCAAGGAATCATGTGGTCAAACAAAAGCAAAGGGGCCTACACTTCTCCCCCGATGTTTTCAATGAATCGAGAATCATACACCGTATGTTGATGATGTATTGAAGACATCGAAACCATGTATGAGGAGATAGTGAAACCATGTATGTCAAGCAACGAACAAGTGTGAAGTACCATAAATATCTTGAGAGAATCAGCTGGCGGCGAAAACACCGAGTTCAATAAGTTGATCATCATTTGTGACATTGTTGTGAAACACTTTGTTCTTGATTTTGAAGATTCGATTGGAGGTGCGATTCTGATACTGGTTGTTGTTTAGATTCGGATGTATCGAGAAATTAGAGTATTATCGGTTGTCTGTGAAACATTGATACATCTGAAGCAATTTTGTGAGAATCTTTAACGGAGGAGCAAGCAATGTTTCCAATTTATGACGATTAAGTACAATGGTGGAACGGTGATGGATCATGATATTTATAGCGGTGAAAGCGGGTCCTATCTTTGTATTGTAATAAGAGCCATAGGTATTGTACCTGCATAGAAAGATAGAAGAGAGGAAGAAGACATGGATCCCCAAGTGTAGCTGGGTTCAGTGTTAGAGCATAAAGATGTAGTGTCAATTATCTTCTTGACACCTGAACATGCTAATTTGATGATTTCCTTTCTGCCTCCCGCGGATGGATGTAGAGGTATCACACTTGTTTTGGTGCAACTACTTAGTATCTTGCACTGGGAGAATCCACTAAGACCAGCGGTTTTGAAAACTCTACCTGTTGGTATCCATCTAAGGTTAGATCTAAGGGATGTGGAAACTTCTTTTGGGGAAGAGTCTGCGTCTATATGGATCCACCTCTATGGGTTTACGACGGTTTACATTTAGATCAGCGGGTTTATTTCTAGCTGTTTGTTGAGTTAACTTAGGTTTGGTTTGCTACTACGGTAGTGTTAGAGTAATACACTTTCGAAGGTGATACAGGTCGTGAACCTAAGATTCCATCCTTATGAAGTGCCCTTTTCTAGCCTTTTCTAGATCCACAGGTTCTTATGCGTGTCATGTGAATCATATGAATCTTTACTTTTAATGCTCAATTTAGACCGGTGTTGAACTAATCCTAGATTTGCGAGGCGACCACAAGTTGAGGTTTAGCGAAAGCAGGTATACTTGAAGCTTGAGTTTAACGAAACATGTTTAACGAGAAGCGAAGGATTATTCTTAGGCGGGGAATGTGGGTGGCGGTTTTATCAAATGATTATTCTCAACAACTTGGGAGGGAAGCCGTGGTTTTGTGATTTTGAGCGTTGATTTAAAGCGGTTGGATGTCCGACAACTGATTGGTTTTGATTGGTTTTAGAGCGATTTCCCCAAGGTTGTTGGTTTTGCAAAATAAGTATCCACACCGTGATTAATCTTCTCAGTTTGTTTTGTAAAGCAACATGTGCAAGCCCACTTTGCTTGAATTTGTTTAAATGCTCATTTTCTTTTAGTAATATCCACACGATTACTTTGTTCATTTGAAGGCCCGACCATTTGTATTGCGAAGAAAAGATTTGTTTTGAAATTTAGTTCAAATATGTCAGTGATAGTTGCTTTCCGGTTTGTTGTATACTTTATTCTGCGACGAGAATATTATCAACGATAGATTATTACCTCGACCATCTGTTATGTCGGTGTCATAGGTGGGTAAGATATCTTCCTCAACCATTTGTTCTTAGATCCGCAGTTAGGCTGATTGTGGTAGTTAAGTATGATATCTTCTCGGTCTGGCTGTCATATTTGCTTTTCAATGCTACAACCTCATTGTCGCATTCCGGACATATGCGGTTTTCACAACATTCTAATCCATTTGAGCATTCCTTTCATGTACGACAACTCGTGCACCTTATGCGGCTAGCGGGATATTGGGAATTAGATGCTTACGATGCTTGAATGCGGAGATATAGCCATGAATCCTTCTTGCAATGCACAATGGATCTTTATGATCATAATCCATTTCACTTTCTGCCGAAGAATCAAAGAGAAGAAAAGGTGCGAAGGCGATGCCTTGTGAAGGCGATATAGTAAATTTCAATTTCCTCAAAATAATTTTGAAAAAAAATTTTGACTCTCAAAATTTGAAATTCACTATAAAATCCAATTCTAAGAATGTAGGAAAATTTTGAGTAATGACAATTTTGGCTAAATTTGACCAGAAAATTTGAATTTAGGCCCAAAAATTTGAATTTTTGACCAAAATTTTCGCAGTTAAACCAAAATTTGAATCTCGTGTAAAAATTGAACGTTTAGTCTCCGCCAATTATTTTTTTTTTTTTTTTTTTTTGATGGATCTTTGTAGTCGAATGAACCTTTGTTGATGAAGTGTCCTTAGGCATAGAAAAACAGAAACCAGTAGTACTTATCTTTGTAAAAACACCAAAAGTTACGGCGTAACAACAAGGAGTGCAGTAAGGAAAAAAATCTAAAGTTATCGTGAACAACAAAGCAAAGGATTAGAAACTTAGAAACTTGGGATTTAGCTTATGCGTAAGACAAGGCTTAGAAGCGTAAGAAAATCTTAGGCGTAGGATTTCTCTGGCGTAAAGTTGAACTACAGCGTAATTTTAGGGTTTTATCCCAAATGATCTTTTACACTATCACGTTAAAAAGATATCCAAAAGTCGGCGTATTTTAGGACTTATCAAGTAAGAAAACACGGGAATAAACCCGCGAAATGAATATCAAACCAAGGAAACACTACTGCGTAGAAATAGGGTTTTCATATGCGTAGGTTTACTCATAAAAGTGATTTTGCCCAAATATGTTTCTAAACCATTTTTTGTGTGATGAAATAGCTTCAATAACACCAAAAGACACAAAAAGTGTGGAACTTGATGGACAAAGCCTCTAAAAAGCAGGTTATATTAGGATGATACACCGCGTTCAAAAACAAGCTTAAGAACTGATATTCACGCATAAAGTTTCAAACTTTTTGCCAAAAACTTAAACTTTAACACTTAATAACCTTGAAAGTACAAGAATCTTGGATTGTAACATGTAAAATAGAAAGCTTTAAAGCATTATGAAAGATTGAGTACCGAAACCTTCGCGTATACCATAAAACTTCAAAAACAAAGCAGAGTTCTGACTATTTTGGCGATTGATACCACTATTAGGTCACTAGTTTTACAAACACAAGTTATATAGAAAGGAGATGAGGCTATTGAACAAGTATCAAACACACATATAGTATAGGTTAAGCGTGAGGCATATGTGAGAAAGAACTTGAACAACCAACCCTCAAGTGAGGGTTATTACATAGTTTATATAGGCAAGGAGCTAGGGCAACACTCCTCTCCTTTATTCATATTGAGCTTGGGCTAAAGCTTATGGGCCTTCTACATAACCTTAAACAAACATAAAGGCCATAATAAAGCTACCTATTACATATGAAATATAAATACTTAAATCTGTTTAGGAGTGATTCCGCGGCAAGCTCAATGAGCAAGTCCTCGTTAAGATTTGATTTACGCGCTGATGTTTGTCCCTTTTTATTTATTTTATTTTTTGTTTTATTGGAAAACCCCCAAGTATTTTTGGTTATCACAGATGCGATCGGGGCCTATCCCCATTGTGGAGCTTGATGATGAGTCCGACTCCGGACCCAAACAAGCGGGAGCACCATTGCTTCTTAGAAGCCTCTCCCAATGAAGCGGAGCCGGATCAATGCCTCTAAGACTTCCACGGTGCCTCTTGACAACGGGCCCGTTAGATATGCCGGGCCTTCTCGGCCGGGTGCAAGAAGGTGGTTTGATCTTGAGTCACCTCCTCCTTAGTGTTCTACTCACCGCCCCACGGAATCCGATGAGGACTTCTATCGATCAATGCTGTGATACGGGAAAATATCTATGTCCGGTGGCTTCCTACTAATGAGTTGATTGTACAATAAATTGCTATAGGGCTTGATGATCAAAGGTATGAGGGGTGTATGTTCCAGCCAAGATTGTCTTCACACGAGAATAAAATCTGAAGACACTACGTTAAGTGATTCTGCTTGAGGGTTGGACCCTGCAACCACCTCGGCATGAGAGTAAGTATGAGTTATGGTTGTATAAGTGTGTAAGCAAAGATGAGTGATGAATGACTTACCATAATCCTTTAATATCAAACCTATTTATAGTGGAAGAAATAGGGTTAGAAGCACCTCTGCGCAAATGTCGGGAGAACATGAGAGCGTCCCATGTTTGTGGTAACACGCTAGAGCTTAGTGATCCGTTCTCAAACTTGGCCGGAAACCCGAAGAGAGGGGAGATCGTGGGTTTGACCAAGTCGGGAGGTTCTCCTATCAGATTGCTTCTTCGTCGACCATACCACGAAGGTTAGGGCTTCGAATGGCGAATTCCTGAGTAACCTATGGTAATGTATGAATGGTTTGGCGCCTCTGAATATTACGGAGATCTAACTTGGGCCCCGTACATAGGGCCGACACACTGCCGAAGGGTTAATCCTGCATTGCGGAGGTACATCATCAAGCCCCCGTCGAAAGTGATGCATATGGCGAAGCGTTGCTTTCGACTTCATCATGCGAAGAAAATTATCCTCTCGTACCGTGTTGTGTACAAGATAATTATCGCTTCTTTCGCATTTAAGGGTGAAAGCTAAATATCATAGCGTGGTTTTAAAGACTAACGATATCATAGCGAACTTTGAAAATTACCATTGTGCATAAAATACTTTTAAATTTGGAACAATGCGCCAAATATGCGGGTAACTAACAAGTTTGCGGTTAAAAAGTTTGAAAAATGACATAAATGGTCCTTGGCGAAGCGTTGACTTTCACGGGTTATCAATTGACTTTATTTTGGTTTAAAGTTTGATGGTAGTCCTTATGGTCATTGGCTTTTAGATTTAGTCCTTTTCTCCGTTTCATCGTTTTTTCCGTTTTCTTTACGTTTTGTCCGTGTTTTCTTTACGTTTTTGTCGGTTTTGATAGTTTTTCTTACCTTTTCTTAATTTTGACCATACGTTTTATACTGTTTTCTTTTCGTTTTAGTTTTATCCGTTTTTGTCAGTTTGCTCTTACGTTTTGTCCGTTTTCTTTTGTTTTATCGGTTTTGTCCAGTTTTCTTACATTTTGCGTTTTTCTTACATTTTGTCCGTTTTCTTTAGTTTTGTACTATTTAAACATATTGAAAATTTTTCCAAAGAAAAAAATTGGAAAAAATTTCAAAAAATTGGAATTTTTTCCCAAATTTGAAAAAAAAAATTCCAAAAAAATTTTTAACAAAAAATTGGAAAAAAATAATTTCCGAAAAAAAATATAAAAATTTGAAATTTGAAAAAAAAAATTTGAATAAAAAATTTCAAAAAAAAAATTTGAATAAAAAAAATATTTTTCAAATATTTAAAAAAAAAATCTTTAAAAAATTGGAAATTTTTAATTTTTTTAAAAAATCTTCAAATATATTTTTCAAATTTTTATAAAAAATCTTCAAAAAATATATTTTTTTAAAAATATATATTTTTTTTAAATCTTAAAAAAAATTGGAAATTTTCTATGTCGAAATTAAAAATTTTGAAAAAAAAAATTTCAAATTTTTTTTAAAGATTTAAAAAAAAATATATTTGAAAAATAGTTTTTTTTATTCAATTTTTTTGAAATTTTTTATTCAAATTTTTTTTTGAAATTTGAAAATTTTTATTTTTTTGGAAATATTTTTTCAATTTTCAAAATTTTGGATTTTTAAATTTGTGAAAAAATTCCAATTTCTTTGGAAAAATTTTCAATATGTTTAAATAGTCTGACGTAAGAAAAAGCGGACAAAATGTAAGAAAAACGGATGAAAACTGATAAAAACGTAAGAAAAACGGACAAAACATAAGAACAATGGACAAAAACGGGCAAAAACGAAAGAAAATAGACAAAACGTAAGAAAACGGACAAAAACCTAAGAAATTGTAAGAAAAACGGACAAAAACGGATGAAAACCGATAAAAACGTAAGAAAAACGGACAAAGCGTAAAAAGGGACTAAAAGCGGATGAAAGCGAGGAAAAGGACTAAATCAAAACCAATGACCATAGGACTATGCTTGAAACTTTTTAACGAAAATAAAGTCAATGGATGACACTTGAAAATCGGCAACCCGCGGGGACCATTTATGTCATTTTCAAACTTTTTGACAGGTAACTTGTTGGTGCGGTTATATTCGTACATTGTTCCAAATTTGAAAGTATTTTGTACAATAATTTTCAAAAGTTAGATTAGCGTGCATCGTTAGTTCTGAAAAACCACGTTGCGTATCTTTAGCTTTCACCCCGCATTTAATGCCACCTAAACTCTTTTAACTGCCCGCTACAGTAATCACAAATCCCCATTTACCCGGTGACCAAAAAGACTTTTGAAATTTAAAAGCGTTTGAAATCGGATAAGAGATAAACTTAGGGGCAAGTGTCGGTTGCAAAAGCGGTGAAAAAGAGTATTTAAGGGAAAGTGGTTTGAAACCTAAAACATTTTACTCTATCTAGTTTACTTTTCCTTATTTGTATTCTTTGATGCACACCGACTCGAAACAAAAGGTAAATACTCCTTCCTACTTCCTTTTAGTTTAAAATAGGTATGGATTCAAAGTTCATTATTAGGCAACAAATGTACTTTGGCTCTTGAGAATTACCGCGATCATTTGGTGATTACCCAATCCCACAGAGTTTAAGATTATGTTACCCAAGTCTAACCAGTATTTTGATGCCCCAAAGGCTTAGTAGGGCTATACACTCACTCTTTTAGCCACTCTGACCTTAGGATTCCTATTCACAAACATCTTAGAGTGATGCAATACTACGGTGCACATCTCTAGATTCAACTTGTTTGGTTTAACCAAACTGACCACATTCATAGTTATGTGTAAGGCATATGGCTATGAACCAACACTGAAGGCTTTAAGGGATTCTTGAATCGTATCTGGGGGTAATGGTTAACTTTGGCTAAAAGACACGAAGCGAATGTCTTAGAATCTGTTCTTGGTGTACACCAACATAAAAGATTGGAAGGGCGTTTTTCTATGTTCAAAACACTATTATCCCACAACTGGCATTGTTGAATAAGGAGTACATGTTTGATGCAAAAGATTCAATGACCCTGCATTATGAGGTCGCGAAGGAATCCATGTTATCGGTAGCTTGTCTAGGTATCTAGCGGATGTGCAAGTGTTCCACAGCCAATCTTGTACATGGCTTGGATTTCCCACCGGTTGGGGCGGGTCTCCCAACAAGCTGTTATCATTTATCATGGACAAAAGTATGTTTTCTACTTTCGGTTAGTAAGACCAATGTAGCACTGATATTTATCTTTCCTTTTTCTTTTTTCTTGAAATGTATTCGAGAACTTCATGTATCAAGACCTTGATGAAGACTTGAGCTTCATGCTATTTGAAAAAGTTGAAGAGTCCTACGGTGTTGGTTAAGCCTTCCATACATCAACAACAATGATGTAGATACTCCTAAACGACACTTTGCCTCGGCACCCCCACAAGCATTGTTGGAGGTCCCTCGGTGGTTGAGAATGTGGCGGTCGGACGATCTGCTGGAGGAGGATGTCCAAATCCGCGAGCTCCACTGGTATAGGCTGACGGGTTGAAGCGAGGAAGGGAGCAGGTTGGTAAAGCAGTAAGTCTACAAACAAGAGGAAAACTCCCCTCCCGACCTCGGGATCGAGGCGGTCACGACAGAGAAGAATGTCGAGGGCAAGAAGTTTGTTAAGTCTACCTTTGAGCTGCCGGATGAGACTGTGGAAATGCATGGTAAACAATTTCTCCTTTTTAACTATGTGAAGTAACAATTGTAGTGACTAACTCTGTCCTTATGCATTGTATTGGTCGCAGGCCTTCCAGATACGAAGGAGCTTCCCAACTTTTGTCCTGCCACCGAATTGTGGATCATGTTACCCCCTCCCAATAGAAAGGATTGCTGGTTAATATGTCCATCGAGAGGTGCGATCTACCGCGACAAAAGTGTTGCAAGGCGGCAATGTTGGACAATCATTTGAATGGTCAAACCGGGGGAGTTACTTAGAACATTACCAAAAGGCAAAGAGATGGATGTCATCTTTGGAGGGAGAAGCATAGAGACCGGGGAGTATGCCAAGCTGGAGGCTAAGTGTGATGAGATTGAGAGGGATGTTGAGAAGAACTCTTTCGTCCAAGACCTTCGTGAGAAGATAGCCAATTGATAGTTTGAATGTGGCAAGCTCAAGTTGGAGGAGGCTAGGGTTGTCGACCTACTTGGTCAAAATGTTGTGCTAGAGGCAAAGTGTGCCGGTTTGGAAAGTGAGAGGGCTAGGCTTGGAGAGGTGGAAGTGAAATTGAGGGAAGAGGTTGACGACTTGCAGATGAGGTATAAGATGCTGCAAAAGGACCGTCTTGAGGTGCGTGTCTAAGGTGGTGCCATATATAGCCATGGAGCTCTATCATAGTGACGAGTTGGGGGCTGCAATGTGGAAGGTTATCAAAGCAACTATCTTTCATGGGCGGTGCTTAGCTTTGGAGGAGTGCTAAAGCAGGTAAGCCGTAGACCTCTCCAAATTAAGTGCTACCGTCCCTCGTCGAAGGCAGAATCGAAGATGCGGGGAAATGCATTTGCAAGCTGAGTACCCCTTCTGAAATGAAGCTACCAAAAGACCCATAAGCCTCTGGAAGACCTCCTCTCAAAACCCGCATAAGATCAAGCTGCGACCCCTACCCAAGAAGGCGGTTTCCACCAAGCGCCTCAGTTCAACCATCTCAACTCTATCTCCTCGAAGCGAGTAAAAGTCGCCATGTTGGATAATTTGGTTCAAAGGGTATGTACCCTTTTTAAGACAATTTGATGTTACTTTATGATGTGTGTCTGGTTCTTTAAACAATTTATCATCAATGATGTATGGCCTAGGCCAAAGACAATTTAAATGGGGCTTCGGCCTCATATGCAGGTACAAGGGCATTATCCCTCATTTTGAATGCCATAGCGTGGGGAAATATCCTTACACACTTAGTTATTTTTTGTCTTGTGAACTTCTCTTACGCCATTTTTCCAACGCTTAATTTTTACAACCTAAGGTTAAACAACCTCATTGTGTGTAAATTTCAACACCAAGAATATAATGACCAATTTTGATCATTGTGAGAATTACATGACCCGCGCTATCTCAAATCCTTTAAGTAATATGGCTTTATTTTTATTTTCATAAGTGCCATAAACTGCTAGGAGAGTTAATGTGAATGTTTTATAGGCTTAAGTAATGAAGTTTGTTCGTAGTATGCCTTGTATTAGACATTGAAACTCATAAGCGACTTGGTGAACAAATCTTTGTGTTTAAGAAGCGAAGCAAGAGATTTGTGGGAAATGTATTATTCATCATTGAATTGGTAGAAAGGATTACATCATTCTTGAAATGAAAACTAAGACAACTACCAATAATGTTTGCTTTCCCATGAGAAGCTTTTAATTACAAGAATGAAAAAGTAAAAGTACTTCTTAAACATAGAACTTTCGGAGGTTCGTACCTTTCCATGTCTGTCGATGGGTTCTCAGAAGAGTGGCTGACTTGTAGGCTCGGTTGCCCGTAGGACTCGGCTATCATGTAGGGTCCTTCCCATGTAGGTCCTAGCTTCCCTGGTATTCGCTTTGCTTGCACTATTGAAGCGTAGCACGTATTCCCAGAGCTTGAAGGTGGAAGGCGACCACTTTGTTGTAGTAGCTTTGATCTTATGCTTGTGCATGGTGATAAGGTTTTAAAATGTACCTTTTTGAGGGGTCGTTTAAGCCCTTATTTGATCACTTTTGTATCCGTTATTACTTAATATCGTTCCTTTTCACTTTTAGGTATCTTGAAGGCAAAATCTTTGGAATGACACTTATTGGACGAAAAGAATATATGAAGAAAATGGCCAAAGTCAAGTCGAGACACTTCGAGTTCAGCTTTACAGGCGAAGGGGCGGCGTCGAGGCACAACTAGCGGCGCCGTCGGACAACTTTTGTGACTCGATAGCCAAATTTCCCATTTACAAGTGGCGGCAGGGTTTTAAAAAGAGTAGGCGTCGACTCAGGGCGGCCTAGATTTGATCGAGGCGGCGTGAAGGCTGATGGGGACTGGCGTCACAAGCATAAGGTGTGGCCGTCGCCAAAACTAATGTGGCAAGACGAAACCCTAATACTTGGCTGACCCGGCGGCGTTTCAAATCAAAGGGTGGCCGTCGCATTTGTAATCTTATATATAGAATCCGATTTTTTAGTTTTGAGTGTAGTCTTTTGGAGTAAAAACCTAAACCGAACCAAAGTCATCTTGTATACGTATTTTAGGTTCCATAGCCTATCTTACATCAAGATAAGTGTTTTACTTCATTAATTCAAGTATGTCTTCAATTAATGGTGTGTATGCTTGCATGTTTCCCATGTCCGGCTAATTTACTTGTGTGTTTGCTTAGGGAATATGAAACTTAATTATTGAATATTGATTGATTGTCTCTTATCTTAATTGTTAATGATCTAGTATTGCGATAGGTCATCCGTTGTGTAGTTAATGCTTGATTAATCTTTGTGAACCTTAGCTTATAGTACCTAGAGTCATTGTAGGCTAAACCATCGAAGAGTACCTTAGTGTTAAGTTTATAAATCCTAGAGATTTTGTAGGCATTAACCTTTGGTAGTTTCAAAGAGTTAGGGATAGACGCATACCCTACGACCTTAGACACACAACGCGATTAAGAATAAGGGCGTGACAATTCAACCATCAATAGGAGATAATTAAGGAGTAATAAAACCTAAGTAAACACATCTTTAAATCATCATACGAGCACACAATAATTAGACATAGACTACCCAATAGATTAGATAATTAGATAAGTAGAGTAATCGGTAGAAATACCAACCCCAATCCAAACCGAGATTACGTACCTTTCCATTTCTAAAAACATAAAAGATACAAAAATAATCTTCCTCAACCCCAACCTTAGCGTAGTAACTTCTCACTAGCATTCCTATTCCCTAGAGAATGATATCAATTCCCGTGGCTTACCCTAATACTACACTACAGCGATTAGGTTCCTTTGCCACAGGTGTTGAAAAACTTGCTTTCGACGAAAAGGAATCCTTTGACCCCGCGCCAGCGTGTAAGCGTTATCAAGTTTTGGCTCGGCTGCGGTGAATAGAATAGCTAGTTAGGATTCCCACCTCGTTTAGGTTTCCTTGCTTGTTCCTATCAAGTAAGCTTTTTCAATTTTAGCTTCCTCGTATGAGTATCCCCTTCTTCATTGACCTTTGTTTGTAACATCACTTTTCATCATGGAAGGTGATAA
>OU343222.1:262431703-262562017 GCA_910596185.1 Chrysanthemum makinoi | reverse complement strand
GTTAGGAATTAGAAATTCGGTATTAAAGTCGGTCACCTCAGTATATGTGTCGTTAGAGCTTCGTAGTCATAGTAATATTTAGTTAAGTAGTATTTAGTTAAGTAACCAGTGGAGGGCTGGACGGGTCTTTACCAGTATGCACGATCCACGGCCCGTTGTGTGGCGTTTTATGTAAGACTATAAATACTCTCTACCTCCCAAGGTAGAGTTGGAGCTCATAATAATATCTTTCACTTTCTCTCACTAAGTTCCTAAACCTCTAACTTTCTCTCTCTAGAATTCCATCCTATACTACTTGAGTGTTATGGTTTGATGTGTATGTGAAATCCATATCTTACAATTGGTATCAAGAGCCATGGTTAGATCATATCTTGCACATCTTTGGATTTCTAGTGGTTTTAGGTGGTTTTGAGTTTGAAAAAGTTTAGTGGTTTTTGCATCATTTGATTGATTTCTTGTGTTAAAGTTTCGATTTTGGTTGTACTTTTATGTTTAGAATCATCACAAGTGTTTAGGTTTTCATTTGGTAGGCTTGAATCATCTTGGTTGGGTTGTTTTTGGATTGAAAAGTGATGTTTATGTGTTTTCATGCTAGCGACTTGAGCGGAAAAGTTTCTTGTAGCGACTTGCTTCACATTTTTGTAGCGATTCTGAGGTTTTGGAGCTAGCGACTTACCCTAGCGATTCTGATACAAGTAGTGGACTCTCCCTACGGTGCTGACAGTGGTAGCGACTTGGTGCGTAGCGAGTTGCTCTTTAGCGACTTGTATTCCTAGCGACTTAGTAGCAATTCTTTTGCCAAAATTTAAGCTAGCGACTTGAGTTAGCGAGTTACTATAGCGACTTGCATTTGTCTAGCGACTTGGGACTCTAGCGACTTAGTGGTGTAGCGAATTAAGAGTTAGCGACTTAGTGCATTATCTTCTAGCGACTTAGTGCATTATCTTCTAGCAACTTAGTGCATTATCTTCGCGACTTGAGTGATTGTTTTACGGTTTTCTCTTGATTTAGTAAAATCCGTGAAAGAATCTATTTCCCGGTTTAATCATAGAGTTATAAAATCCCGTATAATCTGTAAACATGTCTACCAACGTTCCTGTCATCTCCAGCATTCTTGAGGATGTTCAAGCGGTGGCTCGAGATACTAGTCCACCCATGCTTGTGAGCTGACTTCGATTCTTGGGCTCAGCGAGATCAGTTATGCTTGCCTTGGAAAGGAAAATGGTGTCAACATTCTCAAATCCATTGATGAAGGACCATATCGAGTTGAGGCGACTAGAGACATACTTGATACTAATGAAGATGGTACTCACATTTTGGAATGGATGGAGACCAAAATGTATGATGAGCTTGGGATAAGGAGAAAAAGAGATTCGATCTTGGATATCAGGGCTTCAAACATTGTTCTTCAAGGTCTTCCTAAAGACATCTACAAGTGATCAATCACATACGACCTGCAAAGGCGGTATGGGATAATGTTAAGATGCTTCTCGGGTTACGAATTAACTATGGAAGACAGAGAATCCCAACTCTATGACGAATTTGAACACTTCAAGATGAAACCGGATGAGAGTGTCTATGAGTACTATGTGAGATTTCATAAGTTAGTTAATGACATGAGGAACATCGAGAATGTATGCCTAACATTCATGAACTCAAAATTTGTGAACAACATGAATCCCGAATGGCACAAGTTTGTCACTTCTGTGAGGCTCACTAAAAGGATTGAAGAATACAAACTATGAGCAACTCTATGCCTTCCTCCTTCAGAATGAGAGACATGCTATGTTTGAAAAATTGATTCTCAAGCAGTTCAAAACCAACGAGGGGAGACAAGCTCGTCAATGACTCTCAAGCGCCTTCTACTCAAACATCGGAATCACAACCAAAGCATCACAAGTCATACCTGGGAATGGTAATCACAAACTCATTCGATCCTATGTTCAAACAAAGTGATCTTTGATGCACGCGTGGGTAACTTCATTAATCAACTAGCTCTTACGATTAGTCAAAACATGAATTCTCTCCCACCAACCACAACAACCGAGCGACATCTAACCCACACAATCAAGCCACATTAAAGATGGAAGGATGGTGGTGCAACCGATTCAGGGAAAGGCGGTATGATCGGGGAAGAGGTGGAGCGGGTAGAGGTTATGTTGGTAACGGAGAGGAGGAATGGTAACGGTCGGCTAAGCCAATCAAATGTTATAATTTTGGTGGTGAGGGACACATTGCAAGGCGTACATCTCAAAGCGTCCACGAGAATCTTGATTACTTGAGAGATAAGATCTGGCGGTACAAGCTTCGGGACAATGGTGCTACTTTGGATGAAGAGGAATTGTTGTTTCTTGCTGAGGGCAATTCCAAGACCTATGATGCGGAATGGATGAAGCGGCTATTAGGGAGATAGGTCACAATCATCGAGAATGCCTTTCAAGTTGATTGTGATGCATACGACTTCTGATGTGGATGATGGACCTCGACACAATTTTATGGCTAGCATTTCTCCAATGGTTTCTCCCAAGGTCTCTTCTTCACCGCTGGGCCCATCCAAACACAAACTCATCTAGAGGTATTAAAACTATCGATGATCTTGATGTGCAAAGATGCATGACAAAGTACATCAAGCTGAAACTATTGAATCAAATATTGAAAATATGGGTAATATCAATGTTGTCCCATATGATCAATATGTGAAACAAAGTGAAAGTGAAGTTGAACCAAGTGATGCATCTTTGCGATCAACAATGACTATGTTTTTGATGAATACAACGCATGTGCCTGATGATTAACGTTGAACTAAATGCCTATAAATAACGTGTTGCTATTTATGAACAACGTGCAAAATTTGAGTTGACCACTGCGTGGCGGGAAATGGATGACCAAGTCGTCTGATCATTAGAAAAGTAATTTTAGAGAAGAAGTATTAAAACAAGAGTTAAATTCCTTACAAGAAAAACTTTCTAAAAGCTGCTAGCAAAAACAAGAACTTCAAGAAAATGTGAAAATGCTTAAGCAAGAATTTAATGCAAAGGAATCAAAACTCTTGAGAGATTTTTCTAATCTGAAAACTTTGAAAAACAAACTTGAGAATAAGTTGTACATACAAAGGAAACACCATTGGTGCTCCATGGTCACATTGAACATAAATAGAGTCCTAGCGATAAGCATAGTTCCATTATAGATAAACCCAACCACGAGTGGGAAAAGATAGCAAAAGCTCTCAAAAGTGTGATCTATGATGGCAATGAAATTCTTAAACCTAGACGAAACCTAGTTGCGTTGAGTGCCGGAGGAAGATAAGAAATGGATGAAGTCACTAGGGAAAGAATGAACAAAAAATTAGATGATCCTAAATGCAAAGAAGAAAAAATAATTATCACTCCCCATGACTACAAGAAGGAAAACTGGATTTCCTTGAACATGTTTAAACCTCGGACATTGTTGACTCCCGAACAAGTTTTACGGAAAAGGATTTAGATAAGCGGCGAAAATATTGTTGAAAAAACCCTCCCTATGGAAAATGCCTAGAAGCGTGTGTATCCTCCTAATACACCAATGCATCTTGTTCCTAGAAAAATTGCCACTAAAAGCAAGACCTTAATTAGCCAATATGTTATATTTCAACTATTTGTTGATTTTGAGAAAACTTGCAAGAAAAGGATCACACCACTGGTATATAGCGGAAGGAGAAAGGGGTTTTGAGCAAATGAAAGAATGTTATTTAGCGAGGTCATGCCTTTCTTTAAACTTCTAAAAGATCACTTTGAGAGTCTTAAAAAGGGGATAGAAACTGATATTAAGGGAATGGAAAAGGAATTTGATGCAATGGTTGTTGAAGTTAGTGACTATGGCGTGCAAAAATATAATGAGATTGAGAGGAAGAACTTGCATACATTAAATGAGACTCTTATTAGTGAATGTGTTGCTCAGATATCTTTTTCAACACTTCAAATTGCTCTATTAATGCTTCCAAATTTCATGAACTATCATTGTACTGAAAGTCTCCCATGATCGTGTCATTGAGCTTGAAAAAACTAATTCTAAACTAAACGAGAAAATTGAGCTGGATGATCACGACAATTTGGTTAAACATTTTTTCTAAACTGGAAGTTGAGCATTTTAATTTACAACTAAAATATCAACATCTTAAAAAAAATGTTAAAACTTCAAATATCAAGACATGCTCGGATGCTCGAGTTTGATCACGATTTTTCAAATTAACAAGCGTGATGAGCAGATTCAAGCTCGGTCTTGACACGATCGAAAGTTGAAAGCCCAAATCTCTCAATTAAAGGGTCAAAGCGAACAATATGAGGGCTCCCAAATGCCTCCTCCTTTAGATTCTCGGAATTCTCAAACTTTTCATCTTCAAAACTTAGTTGATGCCTTACAAAAGGAAAGCGAGAGTTTTCTAGAAGAAAATGAAAAAGTTAAGCGACATTTTAAAGAGTTATATGATTCAATAAAAGTCACCGTGACCAAAACAACGAAAAAATAACGTCTCTACAAAAGGAAATTGAGAATCGAAGTGGAGGCCACTTGTTTTCAATAAGAATGTTGTCTCAAAGTCACCCTTAGATTGCAAATACAACGTGACGGTTAAATATATTCCTCCTCATCTTAGGAATAATGAACATGCTTTTCATGAATCTGTGTGCTCACTTAAGGATAGTCTAGAATGTCTCAGTGAGATTGTCGAAGGGATTTCATTAACAAACCTCTTGATAGTGAAATTAGGTTTGCTTGCCTCCAGGCCAAACGATCTCAAGAGTTGCTAGAATGTGTAATTGCCACATGTCCCAAATCCTTAACCTTAGGTGCAAAGGCAAAGCTGTGATGCCTTGTTCTATGCCTAGTGCCAAGCAGGAAATCCGTTCTATGCCAGTCTTAAGAAAGGAAACACTAATGTGCCTTCAAGTAGTTCGATTCGGATATGTTAGTGCTAAGAAAGTGAACTTTAGTGTGCCTGCAAAAAGCTCAAATCACAGTCTTAAAGTATACCTTAATGTGCCTTCTAGTACTTGGATCCTTGCACATCAAGTTGGGAATGCAAAAATTAGATCAACCAACTAATGTTCCCATTCCTCAGGGAATGTCGGTGACTTTAAAGGCGAGGTCAAAGTCTCAAGACAATACAAGGAATGATAGGACCTTGCAAGCTAAGAATGTGCATTGGAAGAGAGTAGAAGACCAATCTAGGAACTTTAAGCTTGAGTTGAATAAAGCGAATCGTGTTGATTCTAGTATTAGCCTTGATGCTTGTAATTAATGAATTACGATACTATTTGCAAACCTTGTAATGATGCGCTTGAATTATTTGCTAATCATGAATGTGGTGTGAATGCTTTGTCTAATCTTTGTCAAATGCCGATTAAAATTGTTAATGCTAATAATGCGTGCAAATAAGGCAAAAGGCAAAAGCGAAAGATTGTTAGAAAGCGATTGGAAACCACGGGAAGAACTTTTATAAAGATAGGTTATTATTGGATTTTGCCATAAGAATAACGGTTTTGTTCTCAAGCTGCTAAGATTATGCCCACTAGAAAATGGATGCCTCTTGGTAGAACTATTCCCAAGAAGTAAACATACTTTGAATAGGTCAAATCTGAACACAGCATTGCATCTATTCCCAATGATTCCATTGCTTCTACCGATATGGATGTTTCCGTTTCGATGTGGGTGTTCCAATTCTTTATTACTAACCAAGTGGAACCCATTCTTGCGGGGATCCCAATTATCGATTATCCATTCTTATGCACGTTCAGCTGCGGTCGTTCAAATCTTACGTGGTGCACGGACTCAGGCATTCCAAGCATATGGCCGGGGACGTCGCGGCTCATGAACTTCGTGAGCAAATTCATGGAACTGTTAGATTGGTAATGATCATTTAGTGCAATGGGGTTATGGTGATTATGTTGTTGGTGATAGTGTTATCTCTAGAGTATACTATGTGGAAGGTTTGGGTCATAATATTTTCTCTGTTGGTCAATTCACTTACGATAGAAGTAGCCGAGAAAACATACTTGTTTTGTTAGAGATCTTAATGGTAAGGAACTTTAAAGGAACTCGTGGTTCAAATCTTTACACCATCTCTAAAGAAGATATGATGAAGTCTTCTCCAATTTGCTTGCTGTCAAAGGCTTCAAAACAAAGTCATGGTTATGGCATCGACGTCTCAATCACTTGAACTTCAGTACCATCAATGATCTCAGAAAGGACTTAGTTGTAGGTTTACCTCGACTAAAGTATGAAAAGGATCATCTTTGTTCAGCATGTCAATTGGGAAAAGCAAGAAATATGCCCATAAACCCAAACCTACTAACTTCATCACGAAGTTCTTCATACAATTCATATGGATTTATGTGGACCAATGAGGAGTCTGAGTATCTTTGGGAAGAAATATGTGTTAGTTATAGTTGATGATTACTCTAGATTCACATGGGTCAAGTTCTTAAGGACAAAGGATGAAACTCCCGATATCATCATCAAACTCATCAAGCATTTCTTGAGTTCGACTTAACAAAACGTCGAGGTATCCGGGATGAACAATGGGCGAGTTTGTTAACAAACAACAACTTGAATTCTATGAAAGCATTGGAATCGACCATCAAAAGTGTTCGAACTCCTCATGACAGGGTGTAGTTGAAAAGGCAATCGAACTCTTGTAGAAGCCTTTAGAACAATCTTGATTTACTCAAAGTTCCAATGTTTCTACGGGCTGGAAGCTATTGCCATTACTACACACAAAATCGTTCCACGATTCCACACTTGTTCATGGAAAGACACCATATGAACTTGTCACTTGAGAAACCTAATCTCTCTTTCCTCCGTGTGTTTGGTGCATTGTGTTATCCAACTAATGAGGGTCAAGACTTAGGGAAACTTAGGGCTAAAGCTGACATTGGAGTATTTGTAGTATACGCACCAAACAAAAGGGATCGAATCTATAACGAACCGAAACATCATGGAAACCATTCACGTTACGTTTGATGAGTGAGGTCAAATGGCTCGGACAATATTTCGGGACACTTACTTCAGTCCATTGGTTCATCTCTTGTTCCAAACTCTTCTCAAGAAACTCCATATGTACCTCCATCCGAAGATGATTTAAAGAAATTGTTTGATCCTATGTTTGATGAACTTTATGATTCAATTACTAATGAGGTGTTGATCCCTACAACAGAAGATGCTCATATTCATGAATGAAGTCAATCCTTGGTCTCAATATCTTTAAGTCAAGAAGCTACTGGCGATCCTTGATCTCATCAACAAATCATCATTCTTCAAATGTACATCATGGAAATGTTTAGGCATCAATGATGAAGTTAATCCCTTTGCTACTCCTGAAGATGCTCCATTTGAAAACATATTTGCTACTGAATCTTCATCGAACCATCTTCTTGAAGACATCGACTCGCTACCTGGAGTTCCTCAACAAGCTACCACATGAACACCTCAGAAAATGGACTCACGATCATCCATTAGACAATATCATTGGAAATCCCTCGTCTGTATCAACAGGAAACAACTTGCAACCGATGCCTTATGGTGTTTCTTCAACTTACTACTCTAAGATCGAACCAAAAGATGTTAAAACCGCCATGAATGAAGACAGCGGTTCAATGCCATGCAAGATGAAATTCATGAGTTTGATCGACTTGATGTATGGGAGTTAGTACGCTCTGATTGCTATGATTATTGCCCTTAAATGGATCTTCAAAGTGAAACTTGATGAGCATGGTGATGGGTTGAAAAACAAGGCCGATTAGTTGCTAAAGGATATCGTCAAGAGGAGGGTATAGACTTTGAAGAATCATTTGCTCCGGTTGCTCGAATGAGGCAATGGAATCTTTTCGGCTAATCTTTGCTAGTAAGAACATGGTAGTATATCGGATGGATGTGAAGGCATTTCGACGGAGATCTTAAAAGTCGTCTCGTCGGCCAACTGAAGGATTTGTGAATCAAGAGCATCCTACGTTTATCGAATGCGAAGAAGGCTCTTTACGGTTTAAAGCAAGCTCACAGGGCATGGTATGATACCTTTGTCAAAGTTTCTTCTATCAGCGGATTGACAAAGGCGATTGATCCTACATTGTTCACCAGGAAGTCGGGCAAACATTTAACTCATGTTCAAATTTATGTTGATGATATTATTTTTGCCTCGACTGACCCAATGGAATGTGATCGTTTTCTAATGAAATGAGTTCAAAATTTCAAATGTCAATGATGGGACAAATGTCATTTTCTTGGGATTACAAATTTCACAAAGTCCTGGAGGCATTTTCATAAATCAATCTAAATATGCAAAAGAGATTTTAAAGAAATTTGGATTTGATTCAAGTGACCCTGTTGACACCCCATGATTGATCGAACCAAACTAGATGAGGACCACTCGGGGATCATGATTGACCAAACAAAATATCGTAGTATGATTGGATCACGATGTACCTCACGGCTAGTAGAGCCGGACATCTTGTTATTTGTTTGCATGTGTGCTAGATACGAGCTAAGCCTACTAAAAGCACCTTGAAGCGGTTAAGCGGGTCTTCGGTATCTCAAGGAACCATCAATATGGGACTATGGTACGAAGGACACGGTATGTCACTAACGACCTATCTGAATCTTTGATCATGCGGGTTGTCAAGATACGTCGAAGTACATCGGAGGTGCTTTCGGTTTTGGGTGATAAGCTTGTGAGCTGGTCTTCAAAGAAGCAAATGAGTACTTCTATTTCCTCTACAGAGGTGAATACATAGCCATGTCATCTTGTTGTGCTCAAATCTTATGGATGAGATCTCAATTATCTTGACTATGGCTTTGTAATTCAACAAAAATCCTACATCTTTGTGATAATAAAAGTGCTATTGCTCTCTCATGCAACAACGTTCAACACTCAAGAGCAAAGCATATCGACATTCGACATCATTTCATCGGGGAACAAGTGGAAAAAGGTGTGGTGGAACTATATTTTGTGAGGTGCGAATATCGGTTAGCAGACATCTTCACCAAAGCTCTTCCAAAGAAGCGTTTTGAGTTTATTCTTCCACGTCTTGGCGAAAAGCCTTCAACGAAACACTCAAACGTCTTGAGGAGGAAGGCGAGGAGTAAGGTCTATCTTCATCTATCTCTTGTATATATCTATTGGAAAATCAAAATACAAAATTATAAAACCTTCAAAATCCATAAAAATCGAAAAATTGAAAAATCTTCAAAAATATTGTCATTTTGTCATGCATTTTCTCGGTTCGATTATATCTACGGTCTTTGTGTGTCATTCAAAAGAATGACACGGGACTTTAGATGTTGTTGAATTCAAAAATTCAAAAATAAAAATTATGTTTTGAGAAAAAGAAACAATGGTTTATTGTCATTTTAGGCAATAACCGGTTTTAAAAGAAAGAACCGAGCCATGTTTTACCATGTTTTCAAATTCCATGCTCTGATTCTATAAACATTTATCTGCCGAAAACTAAATGCTTTGAAAAATAACTCGGTCTCTATTTTTGATAATCATCTGGACTTATTTGTCAAAATATCAATCTCTCAATCAACAACCTATGTCATTGATTGAGGGGAGAATGATTTCAATTAAATTAAAAGTTATTTGGCATTAAATTGTTTTCAAAAGATGTACATGCATGTTTTATCAATGGAGTTTAAAGTTTTAAAATCCGATCATTAGCGGTTAAAGCTTTCATAATCAAGTCACAATTCTCCTTAAAAGCTTTCAAAATCAATTTAAATCTATAAGAGATCACAAATCTCAAATGATTTGATAATTGTGATCGGGGAGAATGTGTGATTTAAATTGGATTTAAACTGATAATTAGGTAAATGGTTTTATAAGGATGTACATGCTCTCCTCCCCACATGTGACAAAGCGATTTCAAATTTTTCATGCACATGTTGAGGGGGGGCATCTATCTTAAACCTATGATTTGAAACGTGATCATTTATCTCAATGTGTAGGTTCCCTCTAGTATGTGCAAAACTCTTTTCAAACCTAGAAGCACATATTGAGGGGGAGCAAAATCATGAAAACCTCATCCTTCCCAAAATGCTTTATCTACTTGATTCGATTTGGGAAGTGATGTTGATATCTTTTAGAAAATGGTAATCAAAAAAGTTAATTCTTTCTCTTGCCTCCGTGTGCAAAACATTTTCAAATACTTGATGCACATGTTGAGGGGGAGTTTTCATTCTAAAAATATCAAAACAATTGGTACAAAATGCTTTGATAATATATCACAAGTATCTGAATTGATTTTCAAATGGTTTTCAATTGGTTCCTATGGCAGATGAACAATACCAAAAGACCGACCAACTTTACATTATGTATGGTGATATAAGGATGATAAGGTTAGGTATTTTGTTCCCATGATCCTTGAGCGAGGAGGATCTACCGAGGGACTATCCACTAGTTAGTGTAGAGTTCTTAGGTATGATGATAAAAGGAGAAAAAAAAGATATGGGAAGAGTCTTGGTGAGGACTAAGAGCTGAAAGTCTTTGGAATAAACCCAACAAGGTTCTAGCTATGAAGTCTCGGTAAGCGGCAGAAGGGGTTGAAGAATTAAAAAGAATTGAATGAGAAAAGGGTGAAAACAAATAGCCCTTCATATATTCAACCTTAGAGGCGAAAGGGTTCAATTCATATACTCTTGATGGTAACATCGGTATTGAAGACAAGGCGTCATGGACCCGGTGGCCTACTTGCACTTCAACTTCCCAAACCACTCAAGTTCCTCTTAAAAGGACTTGTTTCATTCTCACGGGAACCGACATTATCTATCGACTTTCTCTTAGAGATTGTTGATATTGAAGAAAGAGACCCTCTCCCTAGTCTCGATACGGGATCCAAATATGCACAAATTGAGTCTAGAGCCACGAGATCATCAATAAATCTCATTAGGACACTTTCAATGAAGACTCTGTTTCACACAATGTGGAAAGAGAAATTATATCTTGAGTCCTACGCATTATCCTTGTGGTATTGCGGAACATCGAGTGATATGCAAACATACTCACAATGAAGATGGAAAGCCTTCTGGAGCCAACATCTAACAAGCTCTTGGTAGGTGGCATGTGAGATCTATTATACAGATCAACCATGTGACAAGCTGAGCGAGAAACAATGGGGCGATTCATCTTTTGAATCAATCTGGTTCGGGTTATGGATTGACGGATACCTTTGAAAAACCGGTCTTTGTGCTTTAAAAAAAAAAAAAAACTCTTTTCATTAAGTCACATTTGTGTACTAATTTTTCAAATCAAAAGGTGTTTTATGATTGATAATTGATTTTCATTAAAACCTTCGTTATATTGCAAAACAATTTCTATTGAGCAATACACGATTGTTTTTCAAATCTCTTTTCATCAATCGATTGGCGAAAATTATTTGGTTCACTCACTCCGTGTTGTCTTCTTTGAGGCGTTCGGTTTGAAACGACTAGGCGGTATTCGCGAAACCTGTCGAGAAATTCTTGAATTATACACGATCACGCGGTACTTATCTTGATCAGCGAGGAACCGTGGGCGTGTACCTCAATTCATCGAAAGTGATTCAAAGACACTTTAAATGATTAACTTTGCTGTCTTATGCGGTACACCCGGCGTTTGGCGATCGGAATGAAGCGGTCAATCCATAGCCGCATGCTCTTTTAACACATTCATCTCAAAAGAAATCATGATTAGTGCATCAATGACTCTGATATTTTCACTCCATGTATACCTTTCTGGCTGCGGCTTGCCAATATCATGAATCAACGAAAGCTTCCGCTACTCTGATGAGAAGATATCATGATCGAGAATGTGAGCATGTCGGTCCGAATGTCACAACATCACATAATACCAACACCACAATGGATGTATCGGAGATTTTCTATTAGATGATCTCAAATCTGGCTCAACATTATTATCCGTGGATCGATAAAGACCTCCACTTGGATTAACCAAACATGCAATGAGTGGAATCAATGACTCTGAGCTTGAACAAGTACTACATCAAGAATGCAAGATCAATTGTTAATGTAATATCTGTTTGTATTCAATGTCATTTTAGTATATGTTTGAGGTGACCTCCCTTAGGGGAGATTGTTAGGAATTAGAAATTCACGGTATTAAAAGTCGGTCACCTCAAGTATATGTAATCGTTAGAAAGCTCGTAGTCATAGTAATGTTTAGTTAAGTAACACGTGGAGGGCCGGACCGAGTCTTTACCCTGTATGCGATCCACGGACCCGTTGTGTGGCGATTTATGTAAGACTATAAATACTCTCTACCTCCCAAGGTAGAGAGTTGGAGCTCATAATAATATCTTTCACTTTCTCTCACTAAGTTCCCTAAACCTCTAACTTTCTCTCTCTAGAATTCCATCTATATGCTACTTTGTGTTATGGTTTGATGTGTATGTGAAAAGTTATATCTTACAAAACCACAAAGAATTGAAACGTGATTGATTTGTAGTCTGCGAGATTCCCTCAAAGGTATGTGCAAACTCATTCAAACCTCGAGGCACATATTGAGGGGGAGCAACCTTTTGAAAACCTCATCCTTCCCCAATATGCTTTATCTACTTGGTTTAATCAGGGAAGTGATGTTGATATCTTTTAGAAAATGGTAATCAAAGAAGTTAATCCTTCCTCTTGCCTCCAGTGTGCTAAGCGATTTCAAATACATGATGCACATGTTGAGGGAGCTCTCTTTCTAAAATATCAAAACAATTGGTACAAAAATGCTTTGATCATATTATCACAAGTATGCGGATTGATTTTTGAATGGTTTTCAATTGATTCCAATGGAAGATGAACAATACCAAATAGACCGACCAAATTTACTTTATGTATGGTGATATAAGGATGATAAGGTTAGGTATTTGTTCCCATGATCCGCCAGAACCGGAGGGATCTACCCAGGGACAATCCACTAGATAGTGTAGAAGTCCTTAGGTTTGATGAAAAAGGAGAAAAGTGAGATATGGGAAGAGTGCGGTGAGGCCCGAGCTAGTCTTGGAATAAACCCAACAAGGTGCTAGTTATGAAGTCTCGGTAGCAAGCCATGAAGAGTCGAAGAATGAAAAAGAATTGAATATGAAAAAGGTTGAAAAGAAATAGCCCTCCATTCATTCAACCTTAGAAGTAGAAGCGGTTCAATTCATACTACTGGTGGTTACCAAGGTAACATGGTATTGAAGACAAGGCGTCATGGACCAGTGGCCTTGCTTTGCACTACAACTTTCCAAGCTACTCAAGTTCCTCTTAAAGGGCTTGTTTCATTCTCACAGGGAACCTACATAATCTATCGACTTTCTCTTAGAGTTTGTTGATATTGAAGAAGGAGACCCTCTCCCTAGTCTCCGGCATAGGAACCAAATATGCACAATTGAGTCTAGAGCCACGAGATCATTAAATAAATCTCCTTAGGACACTTTCAATGAAGACTCTCTGTTTCACACAATGTGGAAAGAGATTATATCTTATGAGTCCTACGCATTATCCTTGTGGTATTGCGGAACATCGAGTGATATGCAAACATATATTCACAATGAAGATGGAAAGCCTTACAGGAGCCAACATCAAACAAGCTCACGGTAGGTTGCATGTGAGATCTATCAATAGATCAACCATGTGACAAGAGCAGAAACAATGGGGCGATTCATAATTATGAATCAATCACAGTTCGAGGTTATGGATTGCGGATACCTTTGAAAAACGATCGTTGTGCTTAAAAAACTCTTTACTATAGCACATCGACTATGCACTAATATTTCAAAATAAAAGGTGTTTATGATTGATAATTGATTTTCATTAAAACCTTAGTTGTATTGCAAAAACAATTTCTATTGAGCGATACACGATTGTTTTTTAAATCTCTTTTCATCAATCGGTGAATCTCAATTATTTGGTTATTTTCACTCACTCGTGTTGTCTTCTTTGAGGCGTTCGGTTTGAGAAGCGACTAGAAGCAGGCTGTGAAACCATCAGGTAATTCTTGAGTATACACGATCCTGGCGTGCTTGTCTTCGATCAATGAGAACGTGGGCGTGTACTCAATTCAACGAAAGTGATCAAAAGACACTGCATTAAACTTTATGCTAACTTGTATCGCAGCATGCGTTTCGGCGTTTGTATTTAGGCTGCATTTGAAATGAAGTGATCAATCCATATCCGCATGCTCACATCACATTCATTTGAAAGAAATCACGATTAGTGCATCAATGACTCGACAAAATTCTCATTCCATGCTTACGCTTCTGCTACTGCTGCCAATATCATGAATCAACTAATGCTTCCGTTACTTTCGATGAGAATATATCATGTTCGGAATGTGAGCATGTTGGTCCAAATGTCACAACATCACATAATACCACGCGCACCGCAATGGAGGAGTGAGGAGATTTATGATAGGCTGATGATCTCAAAGGCACGGCTCAAAACTCATTATCGTGGATCGAGTTAAAGACCTCCACTTGGATTAACCAAACATGCAAAATGAAGAATCAATGACTACAGTACTTGAGCAAAGAACTTTAACAAGATCTAAGAACAATCTTATCGTAATATCATTTGTATTCAATGTATTTTTGAGGAGACCTCCCTTAGAGGGAGATTGTTAGGATTTAGTAAATCCAGGTCATTAAAGAGTTCGGTCACCTCAAGTATATGTAATCGTTAGAAAGCTTCGTGAGTAAGTAGATTATTTAATGTTAAGTAGTATTTAGTTAAGTAACAGTGGAGGCAGAGGGGTCTTTACCTTGCAAATGTATTTTGGCGATCCACGAACCGTAGGTGGCGTTTTGTGTAAGACTATAAATACTCTCTACCTCCCAAGGTAGAGAGTTGGAGCTCATAATAATACCTTTACTTTCTCTCACTAAGTTCCCAAGCCTCTAACTCTTTTTCTCTCTAAAACCTCATCTTATACGCCTATTTGTGTTTATGGTTTGATGTGTTTGTGAAATCCAATATGTTACACGTAGGTTCATATTGGTGTCCTCCTTTACTTTGACCATCCATTCCTTGAGTCTATGTCCCTTTTTTGCAGATTCTTCGATGTGTCGGTGCATTATTTCTTCAAGGCTAGGTTTAGGAGGATTATTGTTAATTCTAGTGTAGAACCAGAGATTTTCCACGATACCTAGGTCGTAATTATTGTAGTTGAAGAGAATTCTTTTCCATAGTTCACTTCTCCGATCCTTTTAACTTCTTCATTGGAGGAACATTCTTTAGAAGGACGATTCCCATCTAAACTCAACTTGAATGGAATGCACATTTTCTTTGAGCTTCTTCATTTCTCTTCCAAGGCTTTATAATTTGTTGTTTATCGGCTTTGCAAGGCCTTCTATATCATCACTCTTACTTCGGTTGCTTCCTCCATTGTGCCATTTGTGAGAGTGGTGTGCCATTCTTCGAATAGTTTCTAAAGCCATAGTGGGTGTCAAACTAGGAATGGGTCTTGAGAATCAATCATTTGTCTTGAAGAGATGCTCGGATCCTTTGTAGAAGACATTCACCTTTTGTTGGTACATTGAGATCATGAGTAGGGCACTTGTATAACAAGTCGTTGTATCTTTCCCAAGCTTGGTACAACATTTCACCACCCTCTTACTTGAAGTTATGAATTTCTTCCAATTGCTTAGCAGCGTCTTGAAGGAGGACGATTATCTCTGAATGAAATACTTTTTAAGATAGGCCAAGTCTTTGGCAGTCCCTCTGCAATCGATCGACCCATCTTTTCGCGGCTCCGTAAGAGAAATAGGGAAAACTTCGTAACATTATAGCATCGTGTGAGACTCTTGGGAATTTTAAATAGGTGACAATGTATTCGACATTGTCTACATGTTCATTAGCATCATTGTTTATGCTTCGGACAAAGGATTTGCACGTAATTCCCTCATGAATTGAGGTTTGATTTCGAATTGAGCATCTTACGCAATGGTGGCCTAACAATCCCTGGTCCTTGTTCTTCTCTTGTCAACGCCAAATATTCCCTAAGAGTGAGGTTATCGATGTTAACAACTTCCATGGTTTTTGAAATCTAGGAATATGATCGTGAGAGAAAAGTTTAAAATGAAATGAAAGACTTAATATTAATCCTAATATAACTCCCTTGCGTGGCCAAAAACTTGATCGCGGTTTTACTAGCAGGTCTTAATATTTATAGTGTCTCGCTATACCTATGGTCTACCCTAATGCACTAACGGGAAGTGTACCCGATTAGGTGTGTAGTGTAGTAAATGGTAAAGTCGAGGTTGTCCCAAGAGCTATGTGTGTTGGATTATTACTAAGTCTAATTATCACGGGGAATAATGATGGTTTGATAGAAATTAATTAATTAAACTACTAATGCGAATAAAAGCAAGTAAATGGGAAAAAGAGAGATCAATATAGGAATAGTGGTGCCACCTAGTCCAATCCTCTAGCTAGTTATGTCTCGATACCTACTTCAATTACTTGAGGTGGGGTCAAATTGAGAGGATAGCATTTGGTCAATTAATAACCTATCGGCAAATATGCCTAGCAGGAGAAATAGCACGAAATCATAAGTCTGTTGTTCACGGTCCCTAAGCCAAGTCATTAAGTACGCTACATGCTAGATTCTAAATAGTGAGTGCTTTCGGCGTTAGGAACTTAGTCACTACACCCCCAATTCTTAAGTTCATCCAAGCGATAGGTGATCAGTTGGTCAAATCACACAAGTAGAAAGGGTCATCAGTTGGTCATATCTTACCCTTCCCATCTCAATGTCACCTAGATTGAGTTGGTCATATCTCCTAGGAAATTGGCCTCTACCGCCATTCAAAACTATCGAATCAAGGGTGACTACCAAAGAACTATGCATGCATATACTTAGAAATAATTGTAATGCGAGTAAGGTAGCATGAAACAAAACAATTAAGGAATCATAACTAGGCTAGCACCAAAGGGTGCTTAGCGGCTCATATTAATCATGCAAATCAATTCAATATTCAAAGGTACGAAATACATGAATTGAAAGTAAAAGAAATATAATACGCTAAAGCTTATCGTAATGGAGTGACTTCTCCCTTGAAATAGCTTCGGTATGCTCCCCTAGACCTGCCTTGAGCTTTTCCCGTTATCGAAGTTGTGTGTGGAATGGGATGATTAGAAATGCCGGGTGCGTGGGGTATTAATAGGCAGTGCGGGTTACGGCGTAAGCAATATAGGGTTATGGTAACCTTCTATTCCGTCGTAAATGCACTAGATGCGCTGGTTGCGGTAACCTAATAAGTAGTTATGCGTAGTCTTCAATAAACATGGTTCGCGTCGTAGAGTGATGCATTAATTGCAGGTAAGTATCGGCGGCGGATCCTCATTTGACCTAATTTAGTTCGTCGTAACCTTTGGGAAGAGTTACGCCCGTAACCTCTTGATAAGTTGGTATTACGGGTCGCGCAATAGTTACGGCATAATGTGAGGAGAGGAGTTACGCCGTAACTTCTTCAAAATAGGCATACTGTGATAAATCTTTAGTAATGTTTCCATTTCAGCGTCTCTTTAGCTCCAATGCTCGTAATTTACACGAAAGTGGAAAACAATGGAAAACAAGCATATGTCCATATAAATGATATAAATAACAAGCATTATCGGGGGAAATTGACACTAAATAATCAGGACTATTTGATGTTATCATAGAGGAATAAGGACACCAATTGTTTTCCAAGATTTACCAATTTAAATATCAAGTAACCCAAGTTTGCTCAAATTTTGAACTAATTCCAATACTTTATGTGCTGTGAAAATTTTTGTGAAGAATGAAATATGGAATGGTCCTTGTGTTCGGCAGTAATGTAGAAAAACAAAAGGGGAAAAAGGTTTTGATTCTTCCATGATCTTGCTTTTAGATGTCACCCATTCTTGGCTCTTGTCCTTCTTCCATAGCCATGCCTCAAAAATCATGCGATGTCTAAGTGAATAGGTGGTTATTTATGGAAGGGAGACATGGTGGATATGTGGGTTGAATCCCAAAAGGAGAGATGACCTCTATTCTTGTGTTTGTGTCCTTTGTTTGTGTCGACCAGAGGAAAAAGAGAGGAACAGGTAGGTTAGGCTAGGAGGAATAAAAATAAAAGATGGGGCGTGGTATATAAGGTGGTTTTAATTGTGTTTTATTTTGTTTTTATTATCATACAGTGTATTATCTGTACCTCGTGTTTTGTCGAACCCTCAAGTAAACATACCTTCCCGGTACCTGCAAAATGTAAAAATTATATTTTTGGAAACACTCTAACGAGCGTAATAAGATGGTATTATTATTACGTAGGATTTAGATTATAACTGTTTGCCGTAACTAATTTGGTGTCGGTATGTGTGCGGTGCCATGATTCTCTAAATTCACGAGATAACCTCTCGTTTTCCCTTGATATCAGAAAATAATCGATTTGAATTTTCTGACGTAATAAATATTATTATAATAATCCGGAAATTTACGGGTTGTTATAGTAAGTATGGGTTTACAGAGATAAAGTAAGTTCTAGAGAGAGAGAGAGTGAGTGTGTGTATTACTGTTTGAATATTGGCGAGACCCCTATTTATATGGTTGACCTTTACCGTGTTCCCATGGTCACGGGACATGAGTGGAGGTTCTTGAGTGGGAAATGGCGTAAGTCAGCCCTAGAAACTTGTCTCGTTGTAATGACAAGCGATGGTTTTGAAGGACACTTACCACGCTTTCCCTTTTTAGGGACTGTAGGTGACAGTACCTCCATCCTAGGTGAGATTCCTTACTCTTTAGCTGGGGCGCGGTTGGGGCTTCCTCCGGAAGTGTCTACCATCCGTGGTTTGACATCCCCGTCCAGGTAGTACCATGCGGGTATGGACAATGCTCGAGTGGATCCGGTCTAGTGGATTGTGTTCCTGGTCCGCGTCTAACCCTTCTATGTGTCGGGGGTACCGTACGCGGTCAGTTAGCATATTTTTCGTTGAAGATTTGCGAGTTAGCTCATTTTATTCGAATACTTGCGAGTTAGCTCATTTTTATTTGAATACTTGTGAGTTAGCATTATAAATGTGATGTTCTGCGAGTTAGATTTCAGGTTTCCGAGTTTGGAACGTCTAACTCTATCTCCAACATTAAGTAAAGTTTGCGAGTTAGACTTAGTTTGACTCATAACCTCAGATCTATTCAAGGAACAGTTTGACTCATTATAACCTCAGATCAAATCATCATCAGTCCGGGTTAAACCATTTGACCTTAGACATGTTCTTAACTTCATTGGTCAACAACAGTTAAAATCAAAAGAAAGGGAGAAGATAAACGCGACTCAATACCATTACTAAATCATAACCCAAATCAAACAATACCAAATCCCATCTACCCTAAACTCATATCAAAACAATATCAACAAGTCCATCTATTTCTATCCCATCTCCATCGGCATCTAACCAACAAACGACACAACAAGACAAGATCTAGATTTGTAACTAAACTAAAAATAAAGATAAAAAAGATCTCAGTCTAATCTTCGTGTCTACGATTAACATCCAAGATCTTTAAAAAGATCAAACACACGAAAGAAAAAACCATCATCTATCTTTTGAAGTATACCCCTTTTTTTAATCTCTGAAAATTAAAGAATGAAATATAACAAAACTGTTATACCCATTTCTTTTCTTTCGGTTTAACACGATACAAAAATGAACACAGACCAAAACGAATGAACCTACCTATACCACTATTATGAGATCTTGAAGACGAATTCTTTGAGTTTCTTTGTGGTTGGCGTGTGGCTAATCTTTCATATAGGCGAGCGAAAAGGATACTTCTCGTGGGTATTTGGCTCATGATTGTAACAACAAGATAAAGAATGAGTATTGTGTTTGAAAGGATTTGTGTAAGAGAGTATAGATTTGCATCAAAAGTTTGGTGACAGAGATGTGGTTTGTGGGTTTGTGTGATGAGTGTGAGCAGAAAGAAACCAACAAATGGGTTTGTTAGGGTATTTTTTTATGTTGTTGAGATTGGTAAGAGAAAAGTGGTGTGGGGGCGGATGAAGATGGATTAGGGTTAGACAACATATGAGAAATATTAGGGTTAATACTCTTTTATATCCGTGTCATACCAGATTTTTGATTGGGTTGTGATTACTTGGGCTGAGAATTAGGTGTATTGTACTTGGACAAATATCCAGATAGGTGAACATGGGCTTTTATATCCCAAAATTTTGTCTAAAATTGATATATGAGGTAAAATTTGATAAAGATAAAATTTTGGTATAAGTATTGGACTATGGTTGGATTTTGACTTAATATTTACGGGGTTTACATTTTTGACAATATCGGGGAAACCATTATCAAGATTCATTTTAAACAATCAAAAGGCTAGATTTTGGGTATTAAACCGCAAGAGATGACTACATAGTTTATTCACTATTATTTATTTGAGGTTGAAGTGGAATTTCACGGGTGCGTGCACTTAGTATCTCAAGATATCGGGGTTGGTTGGATGCATGATTCTTCGAGATCCTTGTTCGAGCTTTTAACCGTTACGAATGACAAAGACTTGAGTTGTCTAATTATACCTGATGTAAGAAGTTACGTTGTTGTGCTCACAGCGTACAACTATCACTTTAAAGGAGTTACGTTGTAGTGCTCAAGTGTCACAAAAAGCTGTGGATAATTCGAGAGAAGTTCATATACAATTAAGGATGGATGGATGGGTGTATGATTCTACCTTTATTGAAATTCTCAGTATTGGTTCTTCATCAGACATTAGTGCAAGCTTAAGTCACAAGTTTGAGTTATTTTACTTCAATCTCAAGTTCGTCATATTGGGTTTTCTCCATCAGTAGTCACTACAAAGAGCCTTCAGAATGATAATGGGGTTGGTAAAGAGTTAGTTGAGAAGAGTATAAAAGAGTAGAGAATTTTTATCAGCAGTTGATTCTCACGAGATATTTCATGCTACTGAGAGATTTATGGTTCTTCATATTTATTCGATTACTTGGACATACGGGGTTACACTGCCTCCGTTTCCATCGTAAATATAGTGTGTATGCTTCCGATTCCGCGAAGACATCGTGGGGGAAGAAAGTGGTTATGCTTTGTACTTTTTTCAACTTCTTTGTGAAAATACTCTTTTTCCATAAGTATTTGCAATCAGGGGGAAGAAATGTGCACATCAGGGACACACAACAGGTTCTCGTGATCGAGCTTTAAATGTTATGATTACCGAAGATACGTCCATGAGAGATGATCGGTGGTATTTTTTTGTGGCTTTGGTGTTATTGTTTCAACTTTCCCGGGATGTTTTGTGTGAAGTAGCCTACTTATGTGAGAAAATCTTAGCGATTTCTTGCATGTTACCCCCGAACAGAGTTTCCGCATTGAGCACAATTGTGATTAAGTGACTAGTCAGATTTTCTTGGTGTAGTTTACGGTGTTATCTACAAATTCATTGCGTACTTAAAACTTCAAAAGTTAGAAGACATGTTAACTACATGAAAGTTTCAAATCTGTGAAGGCGGTTGTCATTTTGGGGAAAGTGATTGAGAAACTTCGTAAAAGAAGTGTGTGTGGAGAAGTTGCTAAAGACATCTTGCGGTATGAATTGGGGAAAGTTAATCCAATTCATACATATTACATCATTTTCCTACAAGTGAAGAAAAAGTTCTCAAGCCGAGGTACAAGATGAAGAAAAGTCAGCTACTTGCGACATCCTCGGCATTTGAAGAGCATATGAAGACTTTTCTTTATTTGTATTTGTACTTGTAGGAAATATTGTAAGTAATCCCATATGTTTGCCACATTGGGGAAGATTGTTAGGAATCATCCTAACACAAAAATGTGACAACATATTCGGTATTACAATAGTTATATTGCAAGGCACAAACACATGGATTTGAAAGCGAGTCATTTATGTAAAGTGATGTGTTTGGTGCCCTATATAAGCCTTCCTAGACTTCACTAGAAGGGTGATGCTTAGTGTGATATCTATCATTTTCCTTATCATTAATAAAACACAAATTTATCTCTTCTCTCTCTACTTTCTCTCTCTAACCATGGATATCATTTACTATCATAATCCCCGACCTTCCGATTCACAATATCAACTAATATAAACGTTCCAACAAGTAACTTCTTGTAAGCTTTTAGTGTAAGTATTTGGCTCAATCATTTGACATTTACCATAGTAGATGTTACTATTCATAAATAGTAAATGTCAAAAGTACTCATTTTAGTATATTAGATTTAGCAATAGTCCTTTCCGTTTAGTAGTGAATAATTTAGCCCTTGAAACCATTTAACATGCTATCCTTGCATGTTTACTATTATACAAAAAATGTTTTAACGATATTCAAAGTTTCACTCTAATGTTTGATAAAATAAAAATAAATTAGTGTCTAACACCTCTAAACTTTTCTTGTAACCCCTTCACAACATTCTTTTAGGAGAGCTACCTTACTATAGACTAATCATTATCATTTATTTCGTTTATAACATAACTCAATCATTAAACAATCACTACTATCATATTTAATTAATTTTTGTCTTTTTACAATTAATCATTAAATAATAATAAACTAATCATACTTTTATTCTTTTATTTCTTTTACAATTAATCTTACAAATATACACTTTTCTTCCCACCAACTACTTTTCTTTAATTAAATTGTACTCTACATGTTGGGATTACGTGTAATCATTATAAAGTGTCGGTCATTAGTTTATGTAATAGGTTGTCTTAGTTATGGGCTTATTTGTATGTAAGTAACTTAAGGTTTATGTGGTAAGCCCAAGGGCCTTATGAATCTTTCTAGAAAACATCTATAGGGCATTGCCCTAGTCCTAAGTACTATATATATCATGTAATGGCACACTAGTGCCTTGGTTGGTTCATTTGACAAAACAAAGTTCTATTATTATGTTTATAATGAATCCTCCATCTTTTTCCCTCTCTAGTCTTTCTCTCTCTAGAGTACTTGTGTTAGTTTACATATTTGGGAACCTACAAGTGGTATCAATCGCTCAATGACGTTTGGTTAGAGTGTTTTGGTGCAAAAGTTTTGGTTTCTAAAGTTATACATGAGGTTGTTTTAAATTTAAAAGCTTAAAGCTTTGATTTTTAACACTTATTCTTAAAGCTTGGATAGTTTTAAGGATTCTATAGTGTTTAGAATCTTAGTTTGTAGCATAAAGTTTGAATTTTTAGGGTAAAACAATAGTTTCTTTTTCGAATTTTCTTCAAAACTACACTTATCGAATTTCTTAAATTTGTTTTAAAAACATTAATTTTGCAACTTTCTTGTTTTTTAGGTGTTTTTAAGTGTTTTTTATAAGAAAAAACCATTTAGAAACTTGTTCTTTATCTTAAAATTAATTTCTAAAAATATGTCCATCCATCGAATTTGCAACGAGGGTTTCATCGAATTTACTGGATTAGGGTTTCATCGAATTTGTATCGAACTTGGTCATCGCAGTTGCTCATCGAACTTTCAGATTATCAAACTTTCTTCACTGTTTCAAGGCTACTCAGTATCTCCCTTTCTTGGATAAGCCTGTGGAATACTTCGACTAAGTTATATCTTCTAACTTGGACAAGTTAGATAGATCCATCGAATTTCATATCTGAAATATCGAATTTGACCTCGAATTTGATCTCATCGAATTTGACATCACATTTGATTATCGAATTTGAAAACCATCGATTTTTGAAACATCTAATTTGCTTTCATCGAACTTGGAACTCTCTTTTATTGGACTTGAAGTTAATCGCAGTTAGAAATCCATCGAACTTGGTACATATCTAACCTCATTGAACTTGGTTTATATCACTTCATCGAATTTGTAGTTAATCCATCGTACTTGCACTTCAACTCACTTATCAAACATTTACAAGATCCATCAACTACACAAGTTTAAAGATGTCTCAACCACCTTACTTCCACTACTTTCCTCAGAAGTATCCTCAGCAATAGCAGTATCCTCAACAACAATTCCCCCAACAACCACAACAACAATCATTTCAACAACAACAACCGTTTCCACAACAACAATTCATTTAACAACAACAATTTCCTCAACAACAACCATACCCTCATCAACAACAACAGCCATGGTTTCCTCCTCAATATGCAATGCAATCATTCACTGTAATTCCACCGAAGGAACCTCATTGGTTTGCACAAATGTGTGAGGCTATCAGCAGTCAAAAATCTATCCATGACTTGATAGACCTCCAATGCTCACTCCCAAAAATTATGTTCAATGGGTAAGTCGATTCTTTAGGTTCATCGAACTCAAGAAACCTCATGGAAAATATTTGAAGAAGGTTATCCTTAAAGGTCCTTTTCAAATGCCAACTGTGACGATTCCCGGAGATCCAACGGCTATTCCACCAAGACTTGAAACCATCTCCACTATCCTTGAGGGTCAACTAACTGCAGAACAAATACTTCACCGTGAAGCTGATGAGCTTGCAATGGAGTATATTCTTATGGACATACCTAATCCAATTCTTCAAAGTGTTGATGCTCAGAAAACAGCAAAGGATATATGGGAACATGTTCATCTCTTATTGGAAGGCACTGAACTTAATCAAGAAGACATGGAGTCAAAACTTCATCTATCATATGAATTGTTCATGATTGATCCAGTGGAGTCATTAGAGTCTTACTATCATCGATTCACAAACATCATTAATGACTTGGACAGACACAACATCATCTTACCAAAGATTTCTATCAACACAAAGTTGCTAAACTGTCTTGGTCCTGACTGGAAGAAGTATGTCACATTCATTCGTCAAGCTAAGAACCTTCATGATGCCAAGTATGGGTTGTTGTATGATTATCTGAAGCACCATCAAAAGGAAGTTGAAAAAGATCGAGCTCTCCGTATAATATATCAACCTTTACCAACTCCAAATTCACTTGCACTGATGGATCAGTCTTTTTCTCCTCAATTTCCTCAATTTCCATAGTTGAGTCATGGTTTTGTCCAACAACAAAACTTTACCTATCCTCGACATACACCGTGAACCCAGATCACTCCATATGATTCTCCACGACGATCGAGTGACACTCAACTGGTTCCATATAACAACTCTGATTCAGCACTTTACACATAAACTCAAAAAGAAGATGAGGAAGCATTCAACACATCGAATCAAGGATTTGCTCTTATTGCTCGTGCCTTTGGTAGATTTGCAAAAAAATCTAACAATCGTCTTCGTAACCTGTCAAACACAAGGAATCAAGCTATTATCCAAAATGGAATGCTTGAAGTTCATAATCGCAATTATGGACATCCGCTGCAAACTGGTGGTTATGTGGGAAATTCAGGAAGTGGACAATTGTATAATGCTATTGGAAGGAACAATGTGGATGCTCCTTAGCAAAGGGTTGAAATTGTTGATAATGGGAATACACATAATGGGAACACGGTCATTCGATTCTACAACTGTAATGGCAAGCATCATCTGGCTGCATGTCCAAAACCACGAACCAGAGGCAGTGCATATCACAAGCAAGCATTACTATTGGCTCTCAAAGATGAAGCTAGTGGAACTCTCACTGATAAAGAACAAAGCTTCATGGCTAATGCAAAATCTGATGATGATATGGAGGACTTGCAAGCTAATGCAGTTGTGATGTTAATGGCAACTATGA
Organism: Chrysanthemum makinoi; assembly: GCA_910596185.1. Taxonomy (NCBI): domain Eukaryota; kingdom Viridiplantae; phylum Streptophyta; class Magnoliopsida; order Asterales; family Asteraceae; genus Chrysanthemum; species Chrysanthemum makinoi. The sequence continues at coordinate 262,536,386 of OU343222.1, read as the reverse complement.
AGGAACTCCACATGAGTGATACAGGTCCAGTCTATGATACTGATGGCTTGTCTCAGGTACCGGATCCTAATATGTGTCTCATACATGATCTGATATCTCCACCTGCATCTGCGTCTGCGTCCGGCAAGGAGCAAGATGTTCAACATGAGTCGTCAACATCTCCTCAAGAAGATGATCAAGTTAACCCTATTGTTACATTTGATGATCTAATTGATGAATGTGCTGATGATCAAGTTGAACAAATTGAAACTTCGTCTGATCCAGATCCAGAGCTCATGACTTTGCTTATGACTACCCAATCCTAAGTTGAAAAATGCAATGAAATCAATGTAAATTTAAAAGTAAAAGTTGTATCATTAACTGCGGATCTTGAATGCTACAAAACACAACTTGCAAATTTTGAAACACAAGCAAAAAGAGAACACAGTTTTGAAGTTGCTTTTCAAAAGGCGTATGTTAAAGAACAAGAATTACAACATCAGATACGAGAATTAGTCGCTTCCAAAAACAATTTGATTTCTTAAATGGAACAAGAAAATTTAGATCACAAACAACTAGTTGACATTCTTACTTCTGAAATTCAAAAAACCAAACATGAATTGTCAACTTGTCAAACTAGTTTTTCCGACTTTAAACAAGTGTTCAGGAATCAAGTTAACTTGTATCTTGATGAAATTGTCGATTTGGAAAACAAGATAAAAGAGTTTCAAAATATTGTTTATAAACATGGTGAGTCTACCACAACAATTGAAAAGTTCTTTCTAAAGCCAAATCCCGATGGATATGGGCATGATCTTGCTGACGATAAACCATGTTTTTTACACAAAGCATTCAAGGCCAATCCAAAGTTGTATAGTGCAAAAAATCTACTTGATAATTTTGTTGTGCGTGTTGTTGAATATAATTGTGAAGAGGAACAATAAATGGAAGAAGAGAGTCGTCTAAAAATGAGCAATGTAAAATATAACAAACCTCTTGATTATTTATACTTTCCTCATATAACCGAATCTTTTGTTCCTCAGCGGGAAAAAACTCAAACACCTTGGGTTATCACACAAATAAATGAGTTTTCTTCTGACATTGGTCCCTTTAAACCTGTTTCACACATAAATGGCCCTTTACCTTCTTCAAGTGAACTTAGACCATTACCAAAAAGATGTCTTGTACTTAGATATTTTGATACATTCATGGAAGACATTCAAATTTTGGAAGTGGCAATTGAATGAAATTATGAGATAAAAGCTGCAACTTTTCAATCGGATTATGCCAAAGAACAAAGGAAAATTTTTCAAACACAGTTTTTACCTTATGTTCAACATCTGCGTCTGTGTGCAACACACTAGGAACGGAAACTTCAAAATGAAGTAGAATCAATAATAAACATGTTAGGATTTAGTAAATCCAGGTATTAAAGTGTCGGTCACCTCAAGTATTTGTAATCGTTAGAAAGCTCGTAGTCGTAGTTATTTAATGTTAAGTAGTATTTAGTTAAGTAATACCGTGGAGGACGGACGGGTCTTTACCCACTGTATGCCTGATCCACAGCCCGTTAGGTGGCGATTTGTATTAAGACTATAAATACTCTCTACCTCCCAAGGTAGAGAGTTGGAGCTCATAATAAGATTTTTCTTTCTCTCACTAAAGTTCTCAAACCTCTAACTCTTTCTCTCTCTAGAAAACCATAGTGTACGCCTACTTATGTTTGTGTTATGATGTGTATGTGAAATCCAATATGTTACAAATGGTATCAAGAGCCATGGTTAGATCATCTCTTACATATCCTTGGATTTCTAGTGGTTTTAGATGGTTTTTGAGGTTGAAAAGGTTTAGTGGTTTTTGCATCATTTGATTCATTTCTAGTCTTAAAGTTTGAATTTTGGGTGTACTTTTGTGTTTAGGATCATTGTATGTGCTTGGGTTTTGATTTGGTAAGCTTGAATCACTGTGGTTGAGCTTGTTTTGGATTGAAAAGTGTGTTTTTGAAGTTTTTCTTGGTAGCGACTTGGTTCTCGTAGTGAATTTCATCTTAGCGACTTGCTTCAGTAAAAAGTAGCGAGTTGTAGTGCTTTTGGTAGCGACTTGGTCCTAGCGAATTGTCTAGTGAGACAAGCCGACAAACAGTACACTTAGTGGATTCTCCACTACGGGTAGCGACTTGGTGAAGGTAGCGACTTGCTTTCAATTTTGTTAGCGACTTGTACTTAAGTTTCTTAGCGACTTGGTGTTAGCGACTTGGACCTTAGCGAGTTGCTACTTAACGACTTAGCGACTTGGTGCTTAGCGACTTGTTATCATAATTCTCAGCGACTTGGTGTTAGCGACTTGGATCTTAGCGAGTTGTTCTTTAGCAACTTGACTGTGTCTTAGCGACTTGGCATTATAGCGACTTGATTTCATAATACTTAGCAACTTGGTGCTTAGCGACTTGGTTCAAGGTTTCTTAGCGACTTGGTTGAATTTTTGTTTGTAATACGGTTTTCTCTTGATTTAGTAAAATCCCGTGAAAGAATCTATTTCCCGGTTTAATCATTGAGTTATAAAATCCCGTGTAATCTTTAAACATGTCTACCAACGTACCTACAATTATCTCCACTGTTGCCAAGGATGTTCAAGCAGCTGGTTCAGATACTTGTCCACCCATGCTTGACAGAATTGACTACGACTCTTGGGCTCAACGAATCAGATTGTATTGTCTTGGAAAGGAAAATGGAGTCAACATTCTCAAATCTATTGATGAAGGACCGTATCAGATTGAGACTACAAGAGACGTAATTGACACTGCAGCAGATGGAACAATGATCTTTGGAATGGACAGACCAAAGATGTATGATGAGCTCAGTGATAAGGAGAAAAATAGATTTGATGCTTATATCAGGGCTTCAAACATCATACTTCAGGGTCTTCCAAAAGACATCTACAAGCTGATCAATCACAACACTTAAGCCAAGGCTGTTTGGGATAATGTCAAGATGCTTCTCTCGGGTTCGAATTAACCAAGGAAGACAGAGAATCACAACTGTATGATGAGTTTGAGCATTTCAAGATGAAACCTGATGAGAGTATCTATGAGTACTATGTGAGATTCCACAAGCTTGTGAATGACATGAGGAACATCAAAATGACCATGCCAAACATTCATTTGAACTCAAAGTTTGTGAACAACATGAATCCCGAATGGCACAAATTTGTCACTTCGTGAAGCTTACCAAAGGATTGAAGAACACCAACTATGAGCAACTGTATGCCTTCCTTCTCCAGAATGAGAGACATGCTATGTTTGAGAAAAGGATTCTAGAACAGTTCAAAACCAACCTGGGAGAAACAAGTTCACCAAATGATTCTACAGCCTTCTACACCAATGTTGGTATTACCACCAAAGCTTCTCAAGTTATTCCCATGGGTGATGGTAATTACAAACTCATCCCGATCCACATATAGGCCACCGGACCCAAACACATTCATGGAAAACTTCATCAATCAAGCTGCTCTCATGGTCGGTCAAAACATGAACTCTCTTCCACACACCAACAATAACCTCAAAACAACATCCAATCCACACAATCAAGCAACTGTCAGAGATGGGAAGGTTATGGTGCAACCAGTTCAAGAAAGGTAGTATGAACAGGGAAGAGGTGGAGCTGGTAGAGGTTATGCTGCTAATCAAAATCGGGGAAGGATTGGAAATCAAGGACAAGCAAAGCCAATTAAGTGCTACAACTGTGGTGGTGAGGGACATATTGCTATGAAATGCACATCTCCAAAGCCCACAGAATGCACGAATACTTCAGAGACAAGATGTTGCTTGTGCAAGCTCAGGATAATGGAGCGGCTTTGGATGAAGAGGAGTTGTTGTTCCTTCTTTGAGGAAATGCCGAACCTATGATCTTGATGTTGATGAGCAACCAATTCGGAGATAGGTAATAATCATCAAAATGCATTTCAAGTAGCCGATGTGATGCATTTGACTCTGATGTCGATGATGAACCTACTGCCCAAACAATCTTCATGTCTAGCATCTCACCTATGGTCTCTCCAAAGGTCTCTCCACCACAACAGGCCAATCCATCCAAAGACAAATTCATTTCAGAGGTATTAAAACTATATGATGATGTTGATGAGCAAAAGATGCATAATAAAGTACAAAATCTTGAAACTTATGAATCAGATATTGATGATGAGGGTAATAGTAATATTGTCCCATATGATCAATATGTGAAGCAAAGTGAAAGTGAGGTTGTACCAAGTAATGCATCTTCCGCAATCAATGATGACTATATTTTTGATGAATACACTTGCATGTCCCCTGATGACTCTGTTATCTCGTTGAATGCCTATAAAGAACAAGTTGCTATTTATGAACAACGTGCTAAGTTTGAGTTGACCACCCGTGAGCAGGAAATGGATGACCAAATGCGTGCAGTTATTAGAAAAAGTAACTTTAGAGAAGAAGTCTTAAAACAAGAGTTAAACTCCTTACAAGAAAAGCTTTCTAAAATTGCTAAGCAAAAACAAGAACTTCAAGAAAATGTTAAAATGCTTAAGCAAGAATTCAATGCTAAGGAATCAAAACTTTTGAATGACTTTTCCAATCTAAAAACTTTGAAAAACAAGCTTGAAAATAAGTTGTACGTACAAGGGAATACCATTCAGGCTGCTCACTTGATCACTAAGCATAGAGTTTTAAGCGATAAGCATAGCATTCCCCTTGTTGTGGAACCTAATCCTGAGGTTGTTAAAAAGGCTAGAGCTGCCCATAATGTAATCTATGATGGTAATGAGATTCTTAAACCTAGACCGAAACCTAGTTGCGTTGACTGCACTGAGGAAGATAGAAAATTAGATGATGCATCTAGGGATAAAATGAATAAGAAGCTAGATGATCCTGAATGTAAAGAGAATAACATAATGATCAAACCCCATGATTACAAAAAGGAAAATTGGATCTCCTTGAACAAGTTTAAGCCTCAAACGTTGTTAACACCCGAACAAGTGTTCTAGAAAAAGGATTTAGATAAGCAAAAAGAAGAGAATCTTGTTGTAACAAACCCTCCTCTTAGGAAAATGCCTTCATTTGTGTATCCTCCAAATACACCAATGCATTTAGTTCCTAGAACTATTGCCACTAAAAGCAAGACCTTAATCAATCAATATGTTATCTTTCAATTATTTGTTGATTTTGAGAAAACTTGTAAAAAAGGATCACACCCCGGGATAACGAAGGGGAAAGGGGTTTTGAGCAAACTAAAGAATGCTATTTAACTGAGATCATGCCTTTCTTTAAACAATTAAAAGGTCAATTTGAGAGTCTTAAAAAGGGGATAGACTTAGATATTAAAGAAATGGAAAAGGAATTTGATGCAATGATTGTTGAGGTTAGTGACTATGGGCGAGAATTAAAATATAATGAGATTGAGAGGAAGAACTTGCATACCTTGAATGAGAATCTTATTTCCGAATGTATTGCTCAAGATGTGTTTTACACTGCTACAAATTGTTCCATTAATGCTTCTCAATTTCATGAATTATCTGTTGCTCTGAAAGTCTCCCATGATCGTGTCATTGAGCTTGAAAAACTAACTCTAAACTGCATGATAAAGTTGAGCAGATGATCATGATAACTGGTAAAACAGTTTTCTAAATTGGAAGTTGAGCATCTTGCATTGCAATTAAAATATCAACATCTGAAAGAAAATGTTAAAACCTCAAATATCAAGACATCCTTGGATGTTCCTGAATTTGATGCAGCTTTTGAAATTAGCAAACGTGATGAACAGATTCGAGCTCATTGTAACACGATCGAAAGGTTGAAAGCCCAAATCTCTCAATTAAAGGGTGAAAAGAACAATGTGTTTGGATCCCAAATGCCTCCTCCTTTAGATTCTCAGTATTCTCAAACTTTTCATCTTCAAAACTTAGTTAATGCCTTACAAAAGGAAAACGAGAGTTTTCTAGAAGAAAATGAAAAAGTTAAACGACACTTTAAAGAGTTATATGATTCAATGAAAGTCACTCGTGACCAAAACAACGAAAAAATAACGTCTTTACAAAAGGAAATTTAGAATCTGAGGAGTCGGAAAATGGGAAAGCGCCACTTGTTTTTAATGAGAATGTTGCATCAAAGTCATCCTCGATGCAAATATACTTTGTATTTTGTTAAATACATTCCTCCTCATCTTAGGAATAATGAACCTGTGTTTCATAACTATTGTGCTCACCTTAAGGATAGTCTAGAATGTCTCCGTGAGATTGTGGAAGAGGATTTCATAAATAAGCCTCTTGATAGAGAAATTAGGTTTGCTTGCATTTCGGCCAAACGATCTCAAGAGCTGCTAGAATGTTTAATTGCAACATGTCCTAAATCCTTAGGTGCAAAAGGCAAAGCTGTGATGCCTTGTTCTATGCCTAGTGCCAAGCATACAAACCATTCTATGCCTAGTGTTAAGAAAGTGAACACTAATGTGCCTTCAAGTAGTTGAGATCCCGCACATCTAGTTCAGGGAATGCAAAAGTAGATCAACCAACTAATGTTCCCATAATTCCCTCTACAAGAGTAATCAGTGACATTAAAGCAAGCGGGTCAAAGCCTCCAGGAAATACCAAGCAAGATAGGACCTCGCAAGCTAAGAGTGTGCATTGGAAGAAAGTAGAAGATCACCCTAGGAATATTAAGTTTGAGTTGAATAAAACGAATCGTGTTGATTCTAGTATTAGCTATAAGCGTACTGTAATTAATTCGAATTTTGCTACTATTCGCAAACCATGTAATGATGATTGTTTGAATTATGTTACTAATCTTGAATGTGGTGTGAATGATTTGATGAATGCTGTTAAACGACCTGATAAAACTGTTAATGTTAAAATTCAAGCTAAGAAGGCTAAAAGGCAAAGGCAAAAGAAAGTTAGAAAACAGTGGAAACCCACAGGAAGGAAATTTAGTAATATAGGTTATCAATGGATACATACTGGCCGTAAAATTAATGAGCTTTGCCCTAAAGTTGCTAAATCAATTCCCACTAGAAAATGGATGCCTACTGGTAGAATTATTCCCTTAAGAAGTGAACATACTCTGAATAGGTCAAATATGGACACAGCCTTTGCATCTATTTCTAATGATTCCATTGTTTCTACTTTCGATGTGGGTGTTCCAATCACTGTTACTAACCAAGTGGAACCCATTCTTGCATGGGGATCCCAATTATCCAGTTATCCATTCTTGTTTGTGTTCAACTGCAGATCGTTCAAATCGTTATGTGGTACTTGGACTCAGCGTTCCAAGCATATGACCGAGACGCTGTGCTCATGAACTTCGTGAGAAAATTCATCGGGACTGTTAGATTCAGAAACAACCATTTTGGAGCAATTATGGGTTATGGGGATTATGTAGTTGGCAAAAGTGTAATCTCCAGGTATATTATGTGGAAGGTCTTGGTCATAATTTGTTCTCTGTTGGTCAATTCTGTGATTCCGATCTAGAAGTGGCCTTTAGAAAACATACTTGCTTCGTTAGAGAACTTGATGGTGTGGAATTATTAAGAGGTACTCGTGGTTCTAACCTATACACCATCTCTATCGAAGACATGATGAAGTCTTCTCCAATCTGCTTGCTGTCAAAGGCTTCAAAAACAAAGTCATGGTTATGGCATCGTCGTCTCAATTATTTGAACTTCAGCACCATTAATAACCTTTCCAGAAAGGATCTTGTCAGAGGCTTACCCAGATTAAAATATGAAAAATATCATCTTTGTTCAGCTTGCCAATTATGCCACAAACCAAAACCCACAAACTCAGTAATGGAAGTTCTTCATACCCTTCATATGGATCTGTGCAGATCAATGAGAGTACAAACGATAAATGGGAAGAAATACATTTTAGTCATTGTGGATGACTACTCTCAATTTACTTGGGTAAAGTTTTTGAGGACAAAGGATGAAACTCCAGATGTCATCATCAAACTTATCAAATAGCTACAAGTTCGACTCAACAATACTGTTAGAATAGTTCGAACAGACAATGGCACAGAGTTTGTTAACAAAGACTTAATTCAGTTTTATGAAAGTGTTGGAATCAGTCATCAAAGAAGTGTTCCACGAACTCCTCAACAGAATGGTGTAGTTGAAAGACGAAATTGAACTCTTGTGGAAGCCGCAAGAACAATGCTAATTTATTCAAAGGTTCCAATGTTTCTATGGGCTGAAGCCATTGCCACTGCTTGCTACACCCAAAATCGTTCCCTTATTAATACCTCTCATGGAAAAACTCCATATGAACTTGTTCATAAACGAAAACCTAATCTCTCCTATCTTCGTGTGTTTGGTGCTTTGTGCTATCCAACGAATGACGGTCAAGACTTAGGTAAATTAAGAGAAAAGGCAGATATTGGAGTTTTTGTTGGTTATGCACCAAACAAGAAGGGTTACCGAATCTACAACAAGAGAACCCGAAATATCATGGAAACAATTCACGTTACGTTCGATGAGTTGATCGGTCAAATGGCTCCGGACAAACCATTCTGGACCCGACTCAATTTTCATCAAGTAGTCCTATCAGTTCTACTCTTGTTTCTAATCCCTCTCTAGTAACTCCTTATGTACCTCAATCGAGAAGATGATTTAAAGAAATTGTTTGATCCAATGTTTGATGAACACTATGAACCAAATGCTGATGAAATGACAATTCCATCAACAGAGGTGATCCTATCCCGTGAATGAAGTCAACCCTTCAGTCTCAATATCATTAAGTCAAGAAGCGCTTGCTGCTGATCACTCTGTCTCATCACCAAATCATCAATCATTGAATTGTACATCATGGAATTGTTTCTGGCATCAATGATGAAGTTAATCCCTTTGCAACTCCTGAAGATGCTCCATTTGAAAACATATTTGCTCCTGAATCATCATCGAACCATCTTCATCGGGAGATATCGACTTGCTACATCAGTTCCACAACAACAACCACATGAACACCTCAGAAAATGGACACATGATCATCCATTGGACAACATCATTGGAAACCTCTCTCGTCCAGTATCCACTCGGAAACAACTTGCAACCGATGCCTTATGGTGCTTCTTCAACTCCGTACTCTCTAAGATCGAACCAAAAGATGTTAAAACCGCCATGAATGAAGACAGCTGGTTCAATGCCATGCAAAAAGAAATTCATGAGTTTGATCGACTAGATGTATGGGAATTAGTACCTACTCCTGACTGTGCCATGATATTGCTCTAAAGTGGATCTTCAAAGTAAAACTTTATGAGCATGGTGATGTTTTAAAGAACAAGGCTAGATTGGTTGCAATAGGATACCGTCAAGAGGAGGGTATTGACTTTGAAGAATCATTTGCTCCTGTTGCTCGTGTCGAGGCAATCAGAATCTTCTTGGCTAATGCTGCTAGCAAGAATATGGTTGTATATCATATGGATGTGAAAACCGCCTTTCTGAATGGAGATTTAAAAGAGGTGGTTTACGTCGAGCCAACGAGAGGGTTTTGTGGATCTAGGCATCCTACTCATGTCTATCGCTTGAAAAAGGCCCTTTACGGTTTGAAGCAAGCTCCAAGGGCATGGTATGATACGCTATCAAAGTTTCTTCTATCTTCTGGATTCAGCAAAGCGGCAGTTGATCCGACATTGTTCACCGGAAGTCGGAAAACATTTAATTCACGTTCAAATATATGTTGATGATATTATCTTTGCCTCGACTGACCCCAATGAGTGTGACCGTTTTTCTAATGAAATGGGTTCTAAATTTCAAATGTCAATGATGGGACAAATGTCATTTTTCTTGGGATTACAAATTTCACAAATTCCCGGAGGCATTTTTATAAATCAATCTAAATATGCAAATGAGATTTTAAAGAAATTTGGATTTGATTCTAGTGACCCTGTTGACACTCCCATGATAGAGCATACTAAACTAGATGAGGACCACTCAGGGATCATGGTAGACCAAATGAAATATCGTAGTATGATTGGATCCCTGATGTGCCTCACAGCTAGAAGACCATACATCTTGTTCGTTGTTTGCATGTGTGCTAGATACCAGGCTAAGCCTACCAAAAAGCACCTTGAAGCGGTTAAACGGGTCTTTCGGTATCTCCAAGGAACCATCAACATGGGACTTTGGTACCCGAAGGACACTGGTATGTCTCTAACAGCCTATGCAGATCGATCATGCGGGATGTCAAGATACACGCCGAAAGTACGTCGGAGGTGCTCAGTTTTTGGGTGATAAGCTTGTGAGCTGGTCTTCAAAGAATCAAATGAGTACTTCTATTTCCTCTACAGAGGCTGAATACATAGCCATGTCATCTTGTTGTGCTCAAATTCTATGGATGAGATCCCAATTATCTGATTATGGCTTTGCATTCAACAAAATCCCTTTGTCTGTGATAATAAAAGTGTTATTGCTCTCTCATGCAACAACGTACAACACTCAAGAGCAAAGCACATCGACATATGACATCATTTCATCGGGAGAAGTTGAAAACGGTGTGGTGGAACTATACTTTGTGAGGACTGAATACCGGTTAGCGACATCTTCACCAAAGCTCTTCCTAGAGAACGTTTTGAGTTTATCCTTCCACGACTTGGTCTTAAGAGCCTACAACCGGAAACACTCAAACGTCTTCAAGAGGAAGAAGAGGAGTAAAAGGTTTTTCCTTCATCTATCTCTTGTAAATATCTATTGGAAAAGCAAAATACAAAATTGCAAAACCTTCGAAAAGCAAAGAGAAAAATATAAAACTTTCAAAAACCCATAAAAATTAGAAAATCTTGAAAAATTCCAAAAATATTGTTTTTTTTGTCATGTTTTTCCTTTTTTGATATCATCTACGGACTTTGTGTTGACTTTCAAAGAATGTCACGGGTCTTTAGATGTTCTTCGAATGTACATAAGATCGTTTCTTAAAAAAAAACACTTTTGGGCGAAAGTGAAACTATGGTTTATTGTCATTTCAGGCAGTAACCCGTTCTTCAAATAAAGAACAGAGCCATGTTTTATCTTGGTTTTCAAATCTCTTGCTCTGATTCTATAAACGATTACTTACTATCTAATGAAAACAAATTGCTTTGAAAAATAACTCGGACTCTATTTTTGAAAATCATCTAGACTTAACATTTGTCAAAAACATCTATCTCTCAATCAACAACTTATGTCATTGATTTAGGGGGAGATTGATTTCAATTAAATCAAAAAGGTTATTTGTCATACAATTGTTTTTCAAAAGATAATCATGCATGTTTAATCAATGGAGTTTAAAGTCTCAAAATCCGATCCTTATCAGTTAAAACGTTTTCATAATCAAGTCACAATTCTCCTTAAAAGCTTTCAAAATCAATTTAAATCTACAGAGATCAAAAATCTCAAATGATTTGATAATTGTGATCGGGGGAGAATTTGTGATTTAAATTAGATTTAATCTGATAATTCGGTAAATGGTTTTATAAGGATGTACAAGCTCTCCTTCCCACATGTGCCAAACGATTTCAAATTTCCATGCACATGTTGAGGGGGAGCATCTATCTTAAACCACTAAGATTGGAAACGTGATCAATTTATTTCAATATGCAGTCTTTTCCTAATATGTGCAAAACATCTTCAAATTTCCATGCACATATTGAGGGGGAGAAACTATTTTGAAAACCACATTATTTATATAACTACTCTTAGATGCAAGCCAATCCCTCAAAGATGAAAATTATTTCCATTACAAAATGATGTGTGATGCACATGTTGAGGGGGAGCTCTGTTTCAAAAATTATCAAAAACAATTCAGGTACAAAATACTTTGATAATATATCACAAGTATCTGGATTGATTTTCAAAAGGTTTTCAATTGGTTCCAATGGCAGATAAACAATACCAAATAGACCGACCAAATTTATTTTATGTATGGTGATATAAGGATGATAAGGTTAGGTGTTTGTTCTCATGATCCGCCAGAACCGGAGGGATCTACCCAGGGAGAATCCACTAGATAGTGTAGAAGTCCTTAGGTATATTGAAAAAAAAAAAAAAAAAAAAAAAAAGGAGAAAAATGAGATATGGGAAGAGTGCGGACTGAGACAGAGCTAGAACTAGAATAAACCCAACAAGGTTCTAGCAATGAAGTCTCGGTAAGCACTGAAGGGGTTGAAGAATGGAAAAGAAATGAATATGAAAAGGGTGAAAAGAAATAGCCCTCCAATAATTCAACCTTAGGGCCGAAACCGGGTTCAATTCATATACTACTGGTGGTTACCAAGGTAACATCGGTATTGAAGACAAGACGTCATGGACCCAGTGACGCACTGCACTTCAACTCTCCAAACCACTCAAGTTCCTCTTAAAAGGACTTGTTTCATTCTCACGGGGAACCGACATAATCTATCGACTTTCTCTTAGAGATAGTTGGTATTGAAGAAGGAGACCCTCTCCCTAGTCTCCGGAATAGGAACTAAATATGCACAATTGAGTCTAGAGCCACGAGATCATCTATAAATCTCATTAGGACACTTTCAATGAAGACTCTCTGTTTCACACAATGTGGAAAGAGAGATTATATCTTGAGTCCTACGCATTATCCTTGTGGTATTGCCAGAACATCTGAGTGATATACAAACATATTCACAATGAAAATGGAAAGCCTTCTGTAGCCAACATCAAACAAGCTCCTGGTAGATGGCATGTGAGATCTATTCAATAGACCAACCATGTGACAACTGAACAGAAACAATGGGGCGATTCAAGTTTTTGAATCAATCCTGGTTCAGCTTAAAAACTCTTTTCTTTAGCACATCGACTGTGTACAAATATTTCAAAATAAAAAAAGGTGTTTATGATTGATAATTGATTTTCATTAAAACCTTCGTTGTATTATAAAACAATTTCCATTGAGCGGTACACGATTGTTTTTCAAATCTCTTTTCATCAATCAGTGAATCTCAATTATCTGGTTCACTCACTCCGTGTTGTCTTCTTTGAGAGCGTTCCGGTTTGAGAACGGCTAGAGCAGTGCGAAACCACTGTCAAGGAAATTCTTGAAATTTTACCTGATCCGCAGTACTTGTACTGATCAACGAGGAACCGTAGGCTGTGTACCTCAATTCAACAAAAGTGATCAAAGACACTTTCGTGCGCTTTATTGCTAACTTTTTTATGCAAATACGCCCGACGTTTGCAGCTGATCAGAATGATGCGGTCAACCCATAGCCGCATGCTCACACAATACATTCATTTCTAAAAAAATCATGATTAGTGCATCAATGACTCTGATATTCTCACTCCATGCTTCTGCTACGGTGCTGCCTATATCATGAATCAACAAAAGCTTCCGCTACTCTGATGAGAAGAAATCATGATCCAAAATGTGAGCATGTCGGTCCAAAAGTCACAACATCACATAATACCAACACCACAAAGGATGAGTCAAAGATTTATTGTGACAACCCATACTTTCAGGTCATTTCTCGAAACGATTTATGCTTCACTATTTCAACATTTATCGTAAACTTGGTTTACTTGTTTCAAATTCGCGTAACCTTTATGGTTTAGCGGCGAATTCATGATCATAACATCACGAAAATTTCATATGGACTAAGATTAGTCTACATTTCATTGACATCATTTGCATCATGATAATTCATTCATGACATTTCATCTCACTTTTAACGCATAATTTTTATATTAAATAAACTTTATCGCGTGAGTTATTAATTTGAATATTTAATCCGTTACTTTCAAAAATGATCCCGATGTAATTTTAAACTTACATTTAGTTTATAAAAACTATATTTTTAGTTTTCCTAGTGTTTTGAATTTATTTGGTACATTAATCGTTAAAGTTAAATTATTACGACACTTTTCTTAAAAATCATACGATAACTATTTTATCACCCAATTTTCACAAGGAATGTATTTTTACAATTTTTATTATCTCATTACATTCTATTTTGATCTATTAAAAACTTACTTGTACCAAAAATTACCATTTACCTTTACTTATACATTTCCTACACATTTACTTACACTTTTTATTACAAATTGTTACAAGTATTTTACACAAGTACATAAGTAAAAAAAAAAAATAATTATTGTGAAACATCAAGCCCCAAAAACCGGCCTATGGGGGGGGGAACAATTAATGTGTGTTGAATTATTTCTTTGATAGTATATACTTACACTCCAAATATTTCATTCATTCATCCAATCTCAAATAATTCAAGTAGTAAAACTTTTTCTCTCCTCTTTGTTTCTTCATCTAAAACCGGCCTTCAAGAGCTCCCAAGGGATCATCATATATTTTATCAAGCTCAAGTTATATAACAATCTAGTTTATACTCTTTATATGGTTTTGAAATAAAAACCAAGAATATTTAGGATAAACCTTGTTCTTTGCACCTCATCATATTCACTTGTAAGCTTGTTTCTTTCATTTTTCATGTTTCTTTATCATCTCATATGTATCTCTTCATTTTTGGTGCAAGCATGCATGATTTGTGTTGTTTATACCATTTTACATGATTTTTAGATATATATATATATAAAGTCATCCTATAATTATCCCCTTGGTATACTTTGGTCTTGATGATGTCTAGGAACCCATGACACCCTAAGAAGGTGTATGGTAGGATTAGATTAGTTTTGGAGTTGATTTGAAGGGATTAGAATAGGTTTTGTCCGAGAAAAACTATTTTCGATAACTATAAAAAGTGGTCTGTCCTTGTTTTGATTTTCTGGAAAATCCGACTATAGTCACGAATTTTTGGCCTTGATTTTTAAAAAATATACTTTAAAACGAATCCGTGGTCGCTTGAACGGATTAAAACGGAGTTATAACGAAGAAGTTATGGATTTTACAAGTTTGACGACGGAAAATATTATTTTCAGAAATTTCAGCAACATGTTTTTATTTTGTCCGAGTCAAAAACGAGCCTTAAGCTTCACAAATTATTTCGACTTGTCAAAAATATATTAGTATACTTTGATACGAAGCTAAGGACGTATTATACGTAGAAAACGGATTTGAAACGACAAAGATATGCACTTTTTCATAAACTTGCCGTAACTAATTTTCTGCACACAATTAGCGAAAACCACCATCTTTAACCCTTATTATCTTTATGTTCGAGACCTTTTGGACGAAAACTCCTGAACTGAAACTTTTAGATATCGATACAAACTTTCCAAAACCGTCGAGTTCGTTCTCTAACGATCGACGTACACCGTTTTACGGCTAGTTTTCCAAAGCCATTTTTGTTAATTTCATGAAAATTCCGACGACATTGTTTTGCGACGAAAAGTGATAATTTCACTATAAATCATTATAAAACCATTGTAGGATGACATTTTGACGTAAATACTTGTAAAGTAATTTAAGAATGGTCAAGACGTCAAAAGAGTATTTTTCGACGATGTGTAATATTTTCAAAACTCGTAAATGGTATAAATAACATACGGAATGCATGCATAACATTACATTGCAATTCATGACATATCATATCATTGATAATAGGTCCCGGTTAACGCATCACATTATACCTCGGTGTACTCACTTTTGCCATTATTCCAGTTTACCAAGTGAGTTTCATAGCCCCACTTTTCTTGTTTTAATGCTTTCATAACTGTTTTGGGGGAGATACATGCTCGACTATTTTCAAATTCTTTCATAGTTACTCTAATCATTTAAGGATTACCGTGAGTTTCATGGCCCCTACTTTTACTTGCTTTCATAACTGTTTTGGGGGAGATACATGCTCAAACTGTTTTCATTTACTTTCACAAGTACTTTAACTTTTATAAGGATTACTGTGAGTTTTCATAGCCCCATTTTCAATTGTTTGAAACTATTTTGGGGGAGATACATGTTCGAATATTTTTCACAAGTACTTTATATTATTAAGGATAATTTCCATCATGATCACCATTGTTTTAAAACCGAATGTTGTACTATATTAATTGTTCTACGTCGAGTTAAGTGCTATTGATTATGTGCTATTGTTCTACGACGAGTTAAGTGCTATTGATTATGTGCTATTGTGCTACGTCGAGTTAGGTACTATTGGGAATTCATTTGACGATGTGTGGTTGAATATAAACTATATATACATTTCGACAATGGGTTGTGAACACACAGGTTGCAAGTTTTGTATGGGCGGACTTGGGCGAGTGGATTTACAATGCCTTTGCTGCATAAACGATTTCGATACATTGAGTCATGCACTATTGTGAATTCATTTGACGATTTCTGTTTGAATATAAACTATGCATATTCGGCAATGGGTTGTGAACACACAGGTTGCAAGTTTTGTATGGGCGGGACTTGGAACTGAGTGGATTTACAATGCCTTTGCTACATAAACGATTTTGAAAGGCTTTACATTTCAAAACAAACTCTATGAACTCACTCAACCTTTGTGTTGACACTTTTAGCATGTTTTATCTCAGGTATCTAAGGCATTCACTTCATGGCATGCATTTGGACACATCATGGAGTCGTGGTGACGACGCGTCTCACTTGGGTTTTACGCACTTTAAAACATCGTTTGAATTGTAACAAACTTATTTTCTGCACAAGTTGATTTTCATTTGGGACCTACTTTGTAAACTCTAATTGTTTTATTAAATCAAACGATGTATTTTTCAAACGACACTTTAGGTCGTTCAATATAACTGTGATTGTGATGCAATGACAGTCAATCCCCGAATTCCATTCACGCAAAACAGTAAATTGGGGTGTGACAGATTGGCATCGAGCTTGTTATAGAGAACTAGGTTGCATCATTGACCCTAGACTATAACTACATCATCATAGCATCTCATCGTTTCATCACAAGTGCATGTTCACTTTGCATACGATTTATACATACATTTTTCGAGTTATTTACTTTCATTTCATAACGATTGTCACATGGATGCCCTGTCATTTCCTATCACAATTTTACACGGTTGACTCAACACCAAACAACATATGAGTCGATTAGTCCAAGCATTGCATAGTTACTCCTAAATTATACATAGCCCGATCACCTATGTCTAATTCAGGAAGAATCATGCAATGAAGGGAGTAGTAGGCTTATATGTGTAAACAATTCCGTAATCGAGCCAAATTTTCAAAAGATTTTCTTCAAACCACTTGTTTTCAGTTTGATCCGCGTGACAGTTCTTGTTTGATGAGTTGCAAAGATCGAGCTAGAAACAAGTTGTTACCTAAACCGATTTAGCCTAATCGTATGACAGTTCTTGTTTGATGAGTTGTGGGATTAAGTAAAAATCGGTTACCAAAAAGTCTTTTGAGGATTTTGCTCGAGAATGGGAAAGTTTGCCACATCAAACCCTAACCCGTTAGACCTAACAACGATTGAATTCAGGGACTGAATTCCTTTTTGGATGGGCGAATGTGACAACCCGTACTTTCAGGTCATTTCTCGAAACGATTTATGCTTCACTATTTCAACATTTATCGTAAACTTGGTTTACTTGTTTCAAATTCGCGTAACCTTTATGGTTTAGCGGCGAATTCATGATCATAACATCACGAACATTTCATATGGACTAAGATTAGTCTACATTTCATTGACATCATTTGCATCATGATAATTCATTCATGACATTTCATCTCACTTTTAACGCGTAATTTTTATATTAAATAAACTTTATCGCGTGAGTTATTAATTTGAATATTTAATCCGTTACTTTCAAAAATGATCCCGATGTAATTTTAAACTACATTTAGTTTATAAAAACTATATTTTTAGTTTTCCTAGTGTTTTGAATTTATTTGGTACATTAATCGTTAAAGTTAAATTATTACGACACTTTTCTTAAAAATCATACGATAACTATTTTATCACCCAATTTTCACGAGGAATGTATTTTTACAATTTTTATTATCTCATTACATTCTATTTTGATCTATTAAAAACTTACTTGTACCAAAAATTACCATTTACCTTTACTTATACATTTCCTACACATTTACTTACACTTTTTATTACAAATTGTTACAAGTATTTTACACAAGTACATAAGTAAAAAAAAAAAATAATTATTATGAAACATCAAGCCCCAAAAACCGGCCTATGGGGGGGGGGAGCAAGTAATGTGTGTTGAATTATTTCTTTGATAGTATATACTTACACTCCAAATATTTCATTCATTCATCCAATCTCAAATAATTCAAGTAGTAAAACTTTTTCTCTCCTCTTTGTTTCTTCATCTAAAACCGGCCTTCAAGAGCTCCCAAGGGATCATCATATATTTTATCAAGCTCAAGTTATATAACAATCTAGTTTATACTCTTTATATGGTTTTGAAATAAAAACCAAGAGTATTTAGGATAAACCTTGTTCTTTGCACCTCATCATATTCACTTGTAAGCTTGTTTCTTTCATTTTTCATGTTTCTTTATCATCTCATATGTATCTCTTCATTTTTGGTGCAAGCATGCATGATTTGTGTTGTTTATACCATTTTACATGATTTTTAGATATATATATATATAAAGTCATCCTATAATTATCCCCTTGGTATACTTTGGTCTTGATGATGTCTAGGAACCCATGACACCCTAAGAAGGTGTATGGTAGGATTAGATTAGTTTTGGAGTTGATTTGAAGGGATTAGAATAGGTTTTGTCCGAGAAAAACTATTTTCGATAACTATAAAAAGTGGTCTGTCCTTGTTTTGATTTTCTGGAAAATCCGACTATAGTCACGAATTTTTGGCCTTGATTTTTAAAAAATATACTTTAAAACGAATCCGTGGTCGCTTGAACGGATTAAAACGGAGTTATAACGAAGAAGTTATGGATTTTACAAGTTTGACGACGGAAAATATTATTTTCAGAAATTTCAGCAACATGTTTTTATTTTGTCCGAGTCAAAAACGAGCCTTAAGCTTCACAAATTATTTCGACTTGTCAAAATATATTAGTATACTTTGATACGAAGCTAAGGACGTATTATACGTAGAAAACGGGTTTGAAACGACAAAGATATGCACTTTTTCATAAACTTGCCGTAACTAATTTTCTGCACACAATTAGCGAAAACCACCATCTTTAACCCTTATTATCTTTATGTTCGAGACCTTTTGGACGAAAACTCCTGAACTGAAACTTTTAGATATCGATACAAACTTTCCAAAACAGTCGAGTTCGTTCTCTAACGATCGACGTACACCGCTTTACGGCTAGTTTTCCAAAGCCATTTTTGTTAATTTCATGAAAATTCCGACGACATTGTTTTGCGACGAAAAGTGATAATTTCACTATAAATCATTATAAAACCATTGTAGGATGACATTTTGACGTAAATACTTGTAAAGTAATTTAAGAATGGTCAAGACGTCAAAAGAGTATTTTTCGACGATGTGTAATATTTTCAAAACTCGTAAATGGTATAAATAACATACGGAATGCATGCATAACATTACATTGCAATTCATGACATATCATATCATTGATAATAGGTCCCGGATAACGCATCACATTATACCTCGGTGTACTCACTTTTGCCATTATTCCAGTTTACCAAGTGAGTTTCATAGCCCCACTTTTCTTGTTTTAATGCTTTCATAAGCTGTTTTGGGGAGATACATGCTCGACTATTTTCAAATTCTTTCATAGTTACTCTAATCATTTAAGGATTTCTGTGAGTTTCATGGCCCCTACTTTTACTTGCTTTCATAACTGTTTTGGGGGAGATACATGCTCAAACTGTTTTCATTTACTTTCACAAGTACTTTAACTTTTATAAGGATTACTGTGAGTTTTCATAGCCCCATTTTCAATTGTTTGAAACTATTTTGGGGGAGATACATGTTCGAATATTTTTCACAAGTACTTTATATTATTAAGGATAATTTCCATCATGATCACCATTGTTTTAAAACCGAATGTTGTACTATATTAATTGTTCTACGTCGAGTTAAGTGCTATTGATTATGTGCTATTGTTCTACGACGAGTTAAGTGCTATTGATTATGTGCTATTGTGCTACGTCGAGTTAGGTACTATTGGGAATTCATTTGACGATGTGTGGTTGAATATAAACTATATATACATTTCGGCAATGGGTTGTGAACACACAGGTTGCAAGTTTTGTATGGGCGGGACTTGGAACTGAGTGGCTTTACAATGCCTTTCTTTGCATAAACGATTTCGATACATTGAGTCATGCACTATTGTGAATTCATTTGACGATTTCTGTTTGAACATAAACTATGCATATTCTGGCAATGGGTTGTGAACACACAGGTTACAAGTTTTGTATGGGGGACTTGGCTGAGTGGATTTACAATGCCTTTGCTGCATAAGCGATTTTGAAAGGCTTTACATTTCAAAACAAACTCTATGAACTCACTCAACCTTTGTGTTGACACTTTTAGCATGTTTTATCTCAGGTATCTAAGGCATTCACTTCATGGCATGCATTTGGACACATCATGGAGTCGTGGTGACGACGCGTCTCACTTGGGTTTTACGCACTTTAAAACATCGTTTGAATTGTAACAAACTTATTTTCGCACAAGTTGATTTTCATTTGGGACCTACTTTGTAAACTCTGATTGTTTTATTAAATCAAACGATGTATTTTCCAAACGACACTTTAGGTCGTTCAATATAACTGTGATTGTGATGCTATGACAGTCAATCCCCAGGAATTCCATTCCGCTGCAAAACAGGTAAATTGGGGGTGTGACATTTATGTTTGCTGATGATCTCAAAGCTGGCTCAAAACTCAGTATCAAGTGGATCAGTTAAAGACCTCCACTTAGATTATCCAAACATGCAAAAATGAAGAATCAAAGACTACGAGCTACAGAACAAAGAACATGAACAAGAATCCAAGAACAATCTCAATGTAATATCTGTTTGTATTCTATGTAATTTGAGGTGACCTCCCTTAGGGGGAGATGGTTTGGATTTAGTAAATCCAGATATTAAAGTGTCGGTCACCTCAAGTATTTGTAATCGTTAGAAAGCTCGTAGTCGTAGTTATTTAATGTTAAGTAGTATTTAGTTAAGTAATACCGTGTAGGACGGACGGGTCTTTACCCACTGTATGCATGATCCACAGCTCGTTAGGTGGCGATTTGTATTAAGACTATAAATACTCTCTACCTCCCAAGGTAGAGAGTTGGAGCTCATAATAAGATTTTTCTTTCTCTCACTAAAGTTCTCAAACCTCTAACTCTTTCTCTCTCTAGAAAACCATAGTGTACGCCTACTTATGTTTGTGTTATGATGTGTATGTGAAATCCAATATGTTACAAAACACTTTCAATGCAACTGAAACATCGATTTCGAACACCAAAAAGAAAAATAAAATTCTTTAGAACGATGTTGATCGACTCTTGGAAGATGTTATATGTGCTGATACTATCTCTATTGTGTTATATTACTCTGTTGAATCTTCTTGTGAAAATGTGATTGCTGTTGATACATCTGATGAGGAAAATGATAATGTGACACAAATTGAAATTTTAAAAGTTGAAAATGAGAGTCTGTCAAAAGAACTTTCTGAAATCAAACGTCGTCTTCACTGGTGTCAAAATGATAGCATTGACCGTGAAATAGCTTTACAAAACAAAGTCAACCAGTCGGCAGAAAAATCTTTAGAACTAAAAAGGAATACGGAACCATTTTTTATTTGCTCAAAAAGACACGTGCTAAAATGTCAAAAGAACTCGATCAGCACCGTGCTTACACTCGAGATATGATGAATGAAAATGGAAACTTACTCTCTAAAATTCAAGACCTGAATCACATTCGCATATATTTAAAAGAGAAATTGGTTAATCTCGAGGAATAAAAATCTAGCAACACAAATGTGATAGCACTAGGAATGTTTTAAGTTAATACTAGGAAGCCCACTATTGACAAATCACAAGATACTAATATGTCTCCTTCCACTTCTACAGGAATAGTCGCCTCCACTTCTAGCGTTACCAAATCACAGCCTAAAAGCACTCAACAGAGGAATAGGAATTTGCATCGTAAAAGCGGAAAACTAAAAGCGTCTGAAGTAGAAGATCATGTTAGGACTTCGAATAAAACACATGTTACACATGCTTTAAATATTGTGTTAGATAAATGTAATAGTAAAGGCAATATAACAAATGTTAAATCTTTAAATACTTTGGATGTTAATTTTGAAGCTTCTTGTATGTTTTGTTGTAAAAGTATGCTTTCTAGTAGTCATGATAATTGTGTTGTTAAATCTATCATATCTCGTACTTGGAAACATACTAATGGTACTACCTCTAGGCCCACTATTGCTTCTAAGTCTGTGCTAGGAAAAGAGCCATCATCACCTTTTAGGAAGATACTTTCACCTAGCGAATTCACTAAGACAAAAGCACAAACTAGCTGGACTTGGCAGAGATGGTTACAACGTACACCTGGTTTTAAATGGTTTCCTAAATTTATTAACATGTGTACTACAACTATAACGGAACCCACTAAATATTCGAGTTCCACCTCTACCTCTATCCTACCTTCTTCGTGTGTGTATATTGCAGGTGATACAAATTTTCCTTTGGATTGTTGATAAGGGATGTTCCCGGCACATGACAGGTTACCTAAAACTGTTAACAAAATTTGTTACAAAGTTCATTGGCATTGTCAGATTCGGAAATGATCACTTCGCTGCAATAATGGGCTACGGGGACTACATCAATGGAAACATCGAAATTAGCCGAGTGTATTATGTTGAAGGTCTTGGACATAACCTTTTCTCAGTAGGTCAATTTTGCGATGGGGATTTGAAAGTTGCTTTTTGGGAGAAAACGTGTTTCATTCATGATCTACAAGGAAACGATCTTATGTCAGGCACCCGTGAGTCAAGCCTTTACACAATCTCTATGACTGACATGATTGCTTAATCTCCCATTTGTCTACTTTCTAAAGCAACATCAACAAAATCATGGTTGTGACATAAGAAACTTTCTCATATGAATTTCAAAACCATAATTGATCTGGCACGACACAAGTTAGTTGAAGGACTTCCAAGATTTTGATATTCCTGAGACCACTTATGCTTAATATGTGAACAAGGCAAAAGCACTCGTGCACATTTCCCTACGAAGATTGAAAACAGTACCCAACTCGTACTTCACCTTCTTCACATGGATTTGTGTTGCCCAATGCGCGTGCAGACGGTTAGCGGAAAATGCTATATTCTTGTAATCGTTGATGACTACTCCAAATGGACTTGGGTTTACTTTCTTCATAGTAAAGATCAAGCTCCCTCGATGATCATCACCTTTCTAACGAAAATTCAAGTTCAGCTTCGTAACACGGTCAGAAAAGTTAGAACAGACAGAGGAACCGAATTCTTGAATCAGACTCTTCGAACTTATTATGAGAAAGTGGGAATTGAACATCAAACATCAATTGCAAGAACTCCCGAACAGATTGGAGTTGTTGAAAGACGAAACTGGACGTTAGTGGAAGCTGCAAGAACGATGTTGATTAACGCTCAATTACTGGATTACTTATGGGCCGAAGTTGTTTCAACTGCATGTTATACTCAAAACCGTTCAATGATCACCAACTGCCACAACAAAGCACCATATGAGCTTGTCCATAACCGAAAACCTAACCTAAAACACTTTCATTTATTTGGTGCTCTTTGTTATCCAAATAATGATTGTGATGACCTTAGAAAGCTCAAGGCTAAAGCTGACATTGGAGTCTTTGTCGGTTATTGTAAAAAATCAAAAGGATATCGAATCTAGAATCGTCGTACAAGAGAAATTATGGAAACCATTCATACTAATTTCGATGAGCTCATTGAAATGGCTTCTAAGCAAAACAGCTTAGAACTCGAACGTAACCGTCTAAACTTTCCAGAATCATCAGCTGATCAACAATTTCAACTTATGTGTCGTCAAATGGAAACTTTGTTTGCTCCACTGTTCAATGAATATTTTGATCAACGTGCTCCAGATGTATCCAATGTTTTCGGTGCTCAACCTGATCATAATCCAATACCTGATACAACTGACACTACAACAACAACTATTGCTGATGCACCACCAGTCGAGTCTCCAACAACAGCAGAACAAACTGCCTCCAATGACAATGACCAAGTTGATGATCCACTAAACCAAAATGTACCTGCACCTGCAGATTATGATAGAAATGTGTTCTTTAACCCTTTTGCATCAGAAACAACCACTCCAGATGTTGTTGAATCATCAACTCACAATATGGATCCACCAAATCTACATAATATATACCAACACCAACGCTCGACACAAAGATGGACAAAAGATCATCCTCTAGTAAACATTATTGGCAACCCTAACCAACTAGTCATTACAAGACAACGCCTTTACACCGACGGTGAAAATTGCATTTATGCTCTCACTGTCAGCAATACTGAACCCAAAAACATTAAAGAAGCAATGACCCATGACAACTGGATAGAATCCATGCAAGAATAGTTAAATCAATTCAAATATGATTTACGGTGAATTGATTTAATTCTTCTTTCATAGCGACTACCCAACCATCATCTTTTATCGCTTCACCGATGTTCTTAGGTTCTATGGTAGATATAAAACAAAATAAATTACTTTTGTATTGTGCTTGTGACCTAAGGGTTTGTTGGTTTAGGTTTCCTATGACATTCTCTATTGGATGATCTTTGGATTCCTTGATGTTGACTATTTCATCAACTTCGTCTATTTCATTCTAAATGTCATTTTCTAAGGTTTTCTTGCCATTTACCTTAATGGCTTCTTCCTCATCTAAGTCATCATCCACCAAGGGTGATGATTTATTTGGGGGAGGACTCTCATCGAATGTCATGTTGAGTGACTTTTTGACTTTCATTGTTTCCTTATTTAGGACAACATAGGCTTTACTATTTTGTGAGTATCCTAGGAAAACACCTTCGTAAGACTTTGGGTCAAACTTGGTGAGGTAGTCTTTTGTGTTTAAAATGAAGCATTTGCTTCCAAACACTCTAAAGTAATCTAGAGTAGGTTTTCTACCTTTCAAGATTTCGTATGGAGTCTTTCCTAGGATTGGTCTAATCAAAATCCTATTGAGTATGTAAGTTGAGGTGTCTACGGCATTACACCAAAACTTTTGAGGAATGGATTGTTCGTTTAACATCGTTCTACTCATTTCTTGTAGAGTACGATTTTTCCTTTCAACTACCCCATTTGATTGAGGAGTGCGTGGAGCCGAGAAGTTGTGTGTAATACCATTACTATCACAATATGCTCCGAATTGCACTTCATTATCAAATTTCTGACCATGATCCGTCCTAATGGAAACTATTTTACAACCTAGTTGATTTTGGACTTTCTTACTAGAGATTTTGAATTCCTCGAAAGCTTGTATCTTATTCTTAAGAAACCTAGTCCAAGTGTATCTAGAGTAGTCGTCTACGATTACTAAGGTGTAGAGATTTCCTCCGTAACTCCATACGGCGGATGGACCGAAAAGATCCATGTGAAGAAGTTCTAGGCATCTAGAGGTCGAGACTAAGTTCTTAACTTTGTGACTAGAGTGAACTTGTTTTCCAACTTTACAAGCGTCACAAAAGTGTTGATCGAACTTAAGCTTAGGTAAATTTCTAACTAGATCCTTAGATGCTAGAGATTGTATTAAACGCACATTAGTGTGTCCTAGTCTTCTATGCCATAGAGTGGAATAATCATCTATCGTTGCTAGACATATCTTATCCCCAGACTTATTCCCCATTTTCATGATGAATAAGCCATTTTTCCTAACTCCTTTACCTATGGTTTTGCCATCCTTAATAATTTCACTACCCTCTTCCGAGAATACTAGTCTACACTTATTGTCAACCATTTGACTAATGCTAAGCAAGTTAAATCCTAAATAATCTACATACTCAACATTTCTAATAATGAGGGAGTTGTGAGAGATCGTACCTTTACCTATGATGTTGCCTTTAAGATTACTGCCAAATGTGACGTTAACTCCATTGTATGCCTTGTATGATGAGAATAGACTTCGATTTCCCGTCATATGATTAGTGCATCCACTATCCTTGACCCATTCGCCGGGCTCCAAGTCAATTCCCAAGCATATCTATTTATTTAAGACAACAACTCAAGGATTTGGTCCCCAATATCTCATGGGTCCAAGATTATTAGTGTTGAACATTCCAAACATTTGGTTAGGATGTTGAAATGGAAAAATGTCCCAATGCAATTAACCATGTTGTTGGAAGTTGTTCCAAGTTACGAGATAGTTATTTGGATAACTTTGCCTTCTAATGTTACCTCTAGGTTGTGGTGTGTTAGACCTTGGTTTAGAATTATTTATTCTCCTAAGTGGTGGAGTTTGATATCTAGTATCCGGTTTTACATAACCAAGTTGAAGGTGACTCAATCTTTTCAAAGACACGGTACCATTAATTACTACATGAGTTGGTTTAGGACTCAAACTATTTTTCAAAATTGAAGGTGACTCGGTACCTCTAATTTTAGTGGTGCCATCCAAGATTTTAATAGTATGGTCTGCTGTTTCGATAGAACTTGTGGGTTTTACAAATTTTACTTGTTTTGTTCCACTCGTCGAAGCTTTATTTGGATCAAAACCTAAGCCCGTTTTGGGATGTTCACTATATTTAATGTTGTCTAACATATCATTAAGAGCTTTGGTTCCTTTTTCGAATTTAGAAATTTTAAGAACGTTTTTCCTAAGTTCTTCATTTTCTATTTGAAGATTTTGACATGACTTACATCCGACATCGACCTCTTTATTTTTCTCAAGTTTGCTAACTCTTTCTTTTAATTGTAAAACTTGAATTTCTAGACTAATACTTCTTGTTTTTAGCATCTTGTTTCTAGATATGATTTTAGAGGTTACTTCACATAACTTATTATAATCATCTATTAGTGAGTTATCATCTATTGAGGAATTATCATCACTATAGTATGAAGAATCGGAATGTACCTCATTTGGAGTGTGAGCCATGAGACATGTTTCGTCGTTGGGCTTTTCCTCTTCCTCTTCACCGCTATCACTCCAAGAACCTCCAACGAATGCTCTTTGGTTCTTGGTGGTTTAGGACACTCTCCAATGAGGTGGTTTGGATCTCCGCATCTAAAACATTTCCTATCGCTCTTTCTTTTCTTATCTTCATGATTCTTTGGGAATGACTTCTTTTCTTCGTGAGATTGTCTAACGAATCTACCTCTTCTCCTAAAGAACTTCTTGACGTCTCTAACCGCTAATGCATACTCTTCGTCTTCACTATCAGAAGCCGAACTTTCTTCATCACTCGACTCCTTCTTGGCTTTTAATGCTAGACACCTTACTTTCTCTCCTTTGCCTTTAATTATTTCGGAGACTTTCTTGATTATCATTTCATGAACTTTCAAGTTTCCTATGAGTTCATCAAGTGATAATGTCGCCAAGTCATTTGACTCTTCAATGGCGGTGACCTTTGCTCTCCATTTGGGATGTAGAGCCCTAAGAAAATTCCTAACATTATTCTTGCTAGAATAACCTTCATCAAGAGCTTTAAGACTAGTAACAATAGTATTAAATCTAGCAAAAGCATTATCTATAGTTTCATCTTATGGAATAGAAAATTTTTCATATTGTTACACAAGAAGATCAATCTTGTTTTCTTTGACTTGATTATTACCTTGATGGGTGACTAACAAAGTTTTCCAAATTTCTTTTGCCGTATTACATGTAAAAATTCTTTCAAATTCTTTTCTTTGCAAAGCATTATAAATCATCATTTTAGCCTCATCATTTTTGGCAAGTTTTCTTTCAAGAGTATCACTTTGTTTTTCTGTAAGGAATAATTTCATTCTTCTTGGTTTCTAGATTCTTTTCAATAGGTTTAAAATCACCCTCGGTAATAACATGCCAAAGATCAATATCTTTTGATTTCACATAGGTTTCGAATCTTGTTTTCCAATAGATAAAACAATCGATTTCAAAAAGTGGTGGTCTTTACATAGATTGCCCTTCTTGATATTTGTCGAAATCCATTGATCGACTCAAGCTTTAAAATACAGTTTATTTTAAAAATCTTGACTAACCCAGCTCTCATACCAATTGTGGGAAACTAGAAGGGGGGTTGAATAGTTTACTGCTTTTTGGTTTAGTTATCAAAATTTACTTGTGAAACACTTTGATTGAGTCTTTTGTGAAATCAAACCACAACAATATGAATCTTTCTTAATACGACTATAATAGATACACTACAATGATAGAAAGTAAGTAATGAAAGTAAAGAGTAAGAGATGGAAAGATCAAACCGAGACAAGAGGTTTATAGTGGTTCGGTCACAAAGCTCTTCTTTGCCCTACTCCACTCCCTGAGTACCCAACTCGAGAGTTCTAAGCACTATGTCAACAAACTCCCTTGAGGTGGAGAAAACCATACAACGTCGCTTATCAGAATTTCCGACACTAAGCTAAGTGTCGAGTACTGATCTAGCCAGTACCAATCTCACTCAAGATCTATCCGATCCATGTTAATCACACAAACTACTAGATCACCACAATCTAGACTTGATCCACTTGATCAACACACTAACTCAAAAACAATAAGAGATCTCGAAGATCTCAACAAGATCACAATGATCCACACAAGTTATTTAAACAAGACTCAAAACTACTTGATGTATATCAAGATACAACAAGTGTGTAACAAGTGTTACAAGTGCACACTACTATGACTACAACACTAAGTATCTTCTTGATACAATATGTTATTCTCTTGCATTAGGAGAGGAATGAAGGTGATCACTTGGTTGGAGGAAGGGATCACTCTAAAACAAAAGAAAACTACCTAAATGATCAAAGGAGTGTGTGTGTGTGTGTGTGTGTGTGTTAGGAGATTTAAACTCAGAAAGTTTTGTGTGTAAAAGGATGCCCAAAAACTATGAAGTGGGCTGGTATTTATACGGACAAAATTTTCGACCGTTACAATGCACAGTACCACTAAATACCAGACGGTACCACTAAATTTAGTGGTACCGTGCCAGAAAAAACGCTCCTCTTTTTGTTTTTAGTGGTGAAAGTTTATTTGGGGAAGTTAGGAGCTGTTTTAGGGGGGAAATAGTTGTTGGGATTAAACTTATTTTTCCAATTAAAATATTTCTCTAATATTCAAAAATAATTTGTAAAATGTATTTTTGAAAAAATGTTTTGTCACATTAAAGATGTAAAGCTTGGAACACAAATTCGCTTCTTTGATCATTTGTCAAATTGTAAATTTGTTTGTTCTTACCTAGAGTGATGTATGTAGAAACGGGATATTTCGATTAAAAACTTGTTTACGTTAATTTTAACATAACGTGTTTTTACATTTTGTTATCGTCAAAACGTAGAGATATCGAAAGACATCAATAACGTTTTTAGGCATTATTTGCATCAACACACTATGATAATGTTACTACATTGGCAAAGAATTATAGTCATGAATTTTGATGACGTATAGTATGTATTACAGGCTTACGAGGCCCAATACACACTATACGCATCGGGTTCAGGCCCAATGATTACAAATCCTAGGCCCACCGTAAGCCTAATGGCTAATTTGGCTATGGTCCAAGCCTAGAGATGCGCGTAAGGCTTATGACGGGCTGAACCTCCAACCATCGGACCCTTTACGTTCGCATCCGCGATTATCACGGAACCCTTGCCCACCAAGGGCCCGGCTCCAGCAACTAACCCTTATATGCGAGAATCTAGGAGGCCCCAATGGCAAGCCTCGCCTATAAAAGGGGCTCTTATCCCCATACAAGGTACAACTTTCTCTCTCATAATAATACACACTTCTACTTTCCCTCTCAAGAATGTGTACTTACTCTCACGCCGGAGTCTAATCGTGGGGTCCGTCTCCACGGTAAGACTAACGGTTTACCTTTCTTGTGCAAGGATTTCATTCAAACTACTTGAATTAGTACAAGATCAACCCACCAAAGGTTTACCGACCCAGTCCAGTAAGCTACGTCCTGACCTTCTATAACCTCTCGCACAAATTGTACTAACAAGTTGGCGCCATCCGTGGGACCCAGTGCACAACTACGTTTTGTAAAAGAAAAAATGCCTACTGAAAGATCTCGTTCCGACCCTAATCCCGCCACAGCTTCCGTGGTGCGGAACAAGGGAGGAAAGAAGAACATGATAGATCTGGAAGGATCTGATGGGTCCGCATCCAGTACAGCCATCAAGAAGTACTGTGATAAGTACTACGAACAGATCTTACCTATTGTGACAGAGAAAGTTCGGAAGCAGGAAGGAAGAATCAAGGCTAGAGAAACGGTGAAAGCCCTATTAGACTTTAGCGAAACATCTCAGCTGTCCGAATCTGGAAAGGAGGTGTGAAAAAAGGATCTGAGAAAGAAGATCGAATCTCGGAAGCACCGGAACACGGGGGAGAACTCTGAGCCAAGACGCAGCTGATCCAGATCACCATGGAAGAAAACTGCCGAGAAGAAAGAAATGTCCAGGGAGTCGCGCAAAAGTGCGTTCAAAAGGCTGGGAAGCAGAGAAAAGAGTATCTCCACTCGTTCCGGAAGCACCGGGAGAACTAAACGTTGCAGATCCGAGGAAGACAGGGGTACTCACCACCATTCTTCGCAAAAGACGGAACCCTGTTCCGGAGGATACGAAGGCAGTCGAACATAATCTCGAAGGTCCGATCGGTACTCCAGAAGTGAAGGCAACGGAGATGAACACTGGAGTTCCGGATCAAAGAGGAAAAAGTCGGATGTCGAGAATGATGATTTAGCGAGGCCATGGGTATGCAAGGAGACCGACCCGTTCACTCCACGCATCCGCTATTTCGACATGCCTAAAAGGACGCGTATGCCTACTAATGTGAAGACATATGATGGAAGTGAAGATCCAGAAGACCACCTTAAAATTTTTCGGCAAAGGTAGAACGTTGGGCTATGCCAACATGGTGCCACATGTTCAACTCTACCCTCACCGGATTTGCAAGGGTGTGGTTCGACGATATTCCGCCAGAATCGGTAGACGGCTATGACGAATTAAAGGAAGTTTTCCTGTCAAACTTCCTTCAGCAAAAGAAGTGCATAAAAGATCCAGTGGAGCTTCACCATATCAAACAAAAGGAAGGACACACCACAGAAGAATTCGTGAAAAGATTCAAGGTGGAGAGTAGGGATGTCAAAGGAGCTCCGGAAGTCATGAAGGTTTCCAGCTTCATGCATGAAATCACTAACCCTGAATTAATCAAGAGACTGCATGATAATATACCTAAATCGGTGGATGAAATGATGAGGGTAACTGCATCTTTCCTCCGGGGGGAAGTAGCCGCCGGCAACCATGAAAAGAAGAGGACGCTACCCCAGGTGCAATGGAAACCGCATGAGTCCGGACAAAAGCAAGGCTTCAAGAGAGGATACAGAAACTCGCTCCGGATGGATCGGAAGCAGGATAGGTTCACCCTCCTTTCCAAAACGCCCAAAGAAATATTGGCATTAGAAAAGGCGAAATTTAAGACTCCTCCTCCAATGCTTACGCCGATTGAGAAAAGAAACGGCAACAAGTATTGCGAATTCCATGGAGAAGTAGGACACAACACAGACGAGTGCATGCACCTAAAAAGACAGATAGAAGAATTGCTGAGAACTGGAAAACTGTCAAACGTAATAAAGGAACTTAAGCAAAATAGTGGCAAGGATCAGTCCAAAGCACTTAAGAAAGGAGAAACGTCAGGAAAAGATAAGCCCCTGGAAATCTTGATGGTGCAATCTCAGCAACGGGTGATCAGACAGAAAGTTACGCAAAGCTTCTCTCCAGGCCAGAACATCTCATTCCCACCACTCACGGGAGAAGAAGGGAATGACGGACCAATGGTAATCGAAGCAGAGATAGGAGGACACTTTATACACAGAATGTATGTCGACGGAGGCTCCGCGTCAGAAGTCCTGTATGAACATTACTTTGAAAGGCTCTGGCCAGAAATAAGAAAGCAAATGATACCCGCTACAACCCCCCTCATGGGATTCAGCGGAGAGATAATTTGGACGATTGGGTAGATATCATTGCTAACTAAAATTGGAGACGGCGGGCATTCAACGTCAACATTGATGAATTTCATGGTGGTTATGTCCCAGTCGCCATATAATGGGATTATAGGAAGGTCGGGAATGCGAAAGTTACAGGTCATGCCTTCAACAAAGACACGGGATGATGAAAGTCCCGGTGAAAGGCGGCGTGCTCACAATCCGTAGTAGCAGAATGGTCTCATTAGAATGTACTATGGTTTCCGGACCAACGCCACAGCCCGTAACAGAAAAGCAAAGTGAAAAAACGTGACAATACATCCAGAATATCCGGAACAAACAATAGCCATTGGATCAACCCTATCAGCTGAAGGGCGAAAAAAGTTATGTGATCTGCTAAAGCAGAACATGGATATATTCGCGTGGTGTCCAGCCGACATGACTGGCGTTCCAAGACACATAGCAGAACATAGCCTAAACATCCGGGAAGGGTATACTCCAATAAGGCAAAAGAAACGAGGCCAAGCACCGAAAAGAAGTAAGGCAATACAAGAGGAAGTGGGAAAACTCGTGGACGCAGGAATCATGAGGGAAGTACATTATCACAGTTGGCTGGCCAACCCGGTAATGGTAGCAAAACATGACGGGAGCTGGAGAATGTGTGTTGACTTCAAGGACCTTAATAAAGCCTGTCCGAAAGATGGTTACCCCTTACCAGAGATAGATTGAAAGGTAGAATCACTCTGTGGATATCCTTTCAAATGCTTCTTGGATGCGTACAAAGGCTATCACCAAATCCAGATGGCAAAAGAGGACGAATAAAAAACAGCCTTCATCACAAATCAAGGAATATTCTGCTACACAAAAATGCAGGAGCAACATACCAGCGGCTGATGGACAAAGCTTTCCACAAACAAATTGGTAGAAACTTAGAAGTATATGTCGATGATCTAGTGATAAAAAGCCGCTCGGAGGTAGAAATAATAAGAGACATAGCAGAAACTTTCAAAACATTAAGGGAAATAAACATGAAGCTAAATCCTAAAAAATACACTTTCGGGATGGAAGAGGGAATGTTTTTAGGATACACAGTAAACACTAAAGGAATTAAAGTGTGCCCAGAAAAAGTAGAGGCCGTACTAAGCCTCCCATCCCTGAAATGCCTTAAGGATGTGCAAAGGTTGAATGGGAAACTAGCAAGCTTGAACAGATTATTGGCTAAATCCGCCGAAAAGTTACTACCCTTCTTTAAAACACTTAAAAAGTGTACGAAGAAGAGCGACTTTCAATGGACACAAGAAGCGGAGGACTCTTTTAAGAAGATGAAGAAGATGATAGCAAACCTCCCCACCCTAACCGCACCTCAGGAGAAAGAAGATTTAATAATCTACTTAGCGGCAGCCAGAGAAGCGGTCAGCGCGGTTCTCATGACAGAAAGGGAAGGCAAACAAATTCCAGTATACTTTGTGAGCCGAGCCCTGCGAGGACCAGAAATAAATTACACACCAATGGAGAAACTAGTTTTATCCTTGGCACACGCTACAAAGCGGCTGAAGAGGTATTTCCAAGCGCATACGGTAGTAGTCATTACGGACCAACCAATAAAGCAAATACTATCAAGGCCAGAAGTTGCAGGTAGGTTACAAAAGTCGAGCATTGAATTGGGAGAGTATGACATACAATAGAGACCAAGAACGTCCATTAAAGGACAGATTCTATCAGACTTCATAGTAGAGCGTCCAAAAGATGATGAAGAGAATGAACCAATGGAAGTGGAAGAACTTCCGCAACCGTGGGTCCTGTTCACAGACGGCTCATCTTGCATAGACGGTTGCGGAGCAGGCCTCATACTGACGGACCCTCAGGGAACAGAGTTCACTTATGCCTTATGGTTTGGTTTCAACACAACAAATAATGAAGCCGAATACGAAGCCTTGATAGCAGGGTTACGGATAGCAGAAAAAAATGGGAGTCAAGAACGTGCAAGCAAATGTGGACTCAAAACTGGTGGCAAATCAAGTCAATGGAACATACACTGCGAAAGAATCAGGAATGATTCAATATCTGGAAAAAGTAACAGAACTCCTAAAGAACTTCAGAATGTTCTCAATCAAGCAAGTGCCCAGAAGTGAAAACAAAAAGGCAGACGCGCTAAGCAAAATGGCTTCTACTAGCTTTGCACATCTAAAAAAGCAAGTACAAGTGGAAGAGCTGGGTCAAAAGTCAATAGAAGAAGCACCGCTCGTAGCAACCACGGAAGAAGAGGGGTATACATGGATGACACCAATCTATGAATACCTAACCAAAGAAACACTCCCAGTGGAGAAGGAGAGAGCACAAGAAGTTAAAAGGAAATCACAAAGGTTTGCAGTAGTTAATGGGATACTTTACAAGATATCTTTTCTTGGACCATGGTTACGGTACGTTGGGCCCCTTCAAGCTAACTACGTGTTACGAGAAATCCATGAAGGATCTTGCGGAATGCACGCGAGGACAAGGTCCGTAGTGGCCAGAGCCCTGCGTACCGGATATTACTGGCCTACTATGCACAGCGATGCTCGAAAACTAATCCAAACATGCAAAAGCTGTCAGGTGCATGGGCCAGTTCCAAAACATCCACAAGAAAAGTTAACGCCCATCACTTCCCCATGGCCATTCCACAAGTGGGGAATCGACATTGCAGGACCTCTACCGGAAGGGCCTGGGAGAGTCAGATTTCTCATAGTGGCAATAGACTACTTCACAAAATGGATAGAAGCAAAGCCAGTAGCCACCATAACAGGAAACCAGATCAAGAAATTCGTATGGGAAAACATTGTATGCAAGTTCGAATTCCCAGGAGAAATAATATCTGACAACGGAAAGCAATTCCGTGACAACCCATTTAAAGAATGGTGTGAAAAAATGAACATAAAGCAACACTTTGCTTCAGTAAAACACCCACAAGCAAACGGACAAGTAGAAAGAGCAATTAGAAGCTTAGGGGAAGGCATAAAGGCTAGGTTGGAAGAAAAAAGCAAGAACTGGCTAGATGAATTATTGCACGTCCTATGGGCACATCGCACAATGATCAAATCTAGCAACGGAGACACTACATTCTCGTTAACATATGGAACGGAAGCTGTCATACCAGCTGAGATAGGGATGCCCACATGGAGGACGGCAGAAGCAAACATAGAAGAAAATGACGAAGCGCTGGAAATGAACCTAGACCTCCTTGAAGAAAGAAGAGAACAAGCAGCAATACGCGAAGCAAAAAGCAAGGCGCAAATGGAGAAATATTACAACTCAAGAGTCCGAAGTACAAGTTTCAAGCCAGGAGACCTAGTATATCGGAACAACGACGCGAGCCACGCTAAAGAAGGAGGGAAGCTAGGACCTAAATGGGAAGGGCCCTATGTGGTCACGAAAGCACTAGGAAAAGGCGCATACAAGCTAAAGGACCGTGCGGGGAATCTAATCCCACGGACATGGAATGTTTGCAATATTAAGAGATGTTACATACATCAAGTGTAAGCAACCCATTCCTCGCGGATTCCGTGAAGGAGGGTTCATGTCAAACCTATCTTTTTATATTGTAATGTCTTGTCTTCTTTTATTGAATGAAAAAGGTGAAGCTTAGCTACCTTCACCAGTTTTACTTTAGAAAATTATTCTTTTTAATCATTTAATATTTTTAAAGAACTTATGTACGTAAGACGCACATACACACAGGCATGACCCATACAACGTTATTCCGAATAACAAAAGGCTGAGTAACCTCCAAATTACCTCAAGATATGTAAGAGATATTACAAATCCAGTATTGGGCGAATAACCCACAAGTATTCAGAAAAAGACTATTATAATAGACACATCCGTGTGAAGATTAAATAGCAAAATGTTTCGAAACAAAAGAAATATGCATACAATAGACTGTTTACACATAAAACAAAAGCGTCGCGCTTCGGCAGGCCAAACAACAAAAGAGCATGATCACAATAAATCATTACTAAGTGGAAGGGTCCACAAACGGACCCGTCCCAGCTTGTGAACCGGGATCCGTAACAAGACCATCATGCTCAGAAATGGACAAGCGAACCGATTCCACTATAGGTTCTGTACATGATGGATCAGTAAAAGACAACCAAGTATCCGCGATCGCCAACCAATCATGAAGTCAACCTTCCCTTGCTTTTTTGGCCCTATCAAAACAACCCTGGATTGAGGCAGAAAGGGAAGACTCACTTGAAGAGCTTCCAGAAGGACAAGCAGGAACGACCAGCTGTTCCAAATAACACTGCTTCTCAACAGAGGATAAATCATCAGAGGGTACCTCGGGACGAAGCAAGCGAATGATGTCTTCAACAAAAGAATCCTTGAGAGCCTCTAAAGAAGAAAGCAAAGGAAACTGGAGACCGCAGAGCACTTGAAGAGCATTTTCATAGTTAGCCTTAGAAGAAGGATTAAAAGCAAAGAACGCGAGAAAGTGGCGTATGGGCCGTACCATGAACATGCCAGGCAACAAGCCCATTTTGCATACCTTTATCAACAACACAGCTAATGGCATTAGCCAATGCGTCCAGGTAGCCTTGTCAGCGCCAACATTCAGACACGACAAGCTTAAAACCGTTGGACAATAGCCAACGACGAATAGACATAGCAGTAAGCAAGCTCGGATAAAGCTTTTCCTCCAAATACAGGGCAACCTTAAGAAAGAGCTCCTTCAAGCAAGCTAGCTCTGATGCATAAGGACGGAGCTCCGAACATTCCCTGTCCAAAACTTGTATCTAACAAAGAAAATTCCGGAGATCAATAAAAAGAGAGAGAGAGAGAGAGAGAGAGAGAGAGAGAGAGAGAAACAACGCAAATAAAACTCACTAGTTTTATCTTCACGTAGATACTCAGGGTACACATCGTCACCCAAAGTATAATAACGACTCAAACCAACCCAGCAAAGAAAGCGCTCAGGGAGGGCCCAGAAGGGATAAGGATTAGCAGCAAGAGCAGCAAAATGGTCAGCATTGTACTCGTCAGGACGAGGAGCAGGATCTTTAGAGATATTCTTCCTAGAATGCCACGAGAACAAGACAGGACAAGCAAAGGCATCAACCCAGAAAAATCGGTCATTCCAATTTTTGACAGAATCAAGAGATTTAGTACAAAGGGTAGGGACACCATCGCGCTTGCCAAAAGAAAACCACCCTTTCAACTTCGAGTTGACATAAAAATAGCGAAACAGAGTAACAGTAGGAGTAATGTTAAGAGCACGACATAAGATCTCAAAGTGAGAAACTCTACACGCGCCAAGAACCGATAGTTGAGAAATGTTGATGCGATAATATCTCAGTAATTCAACAACGAAAACAGACAGGGGCAGATGAAAATTGGCAAGATCAAAAAAGCGGGTATACAAGCCAATCTTCCCAGAAGGGCACTCATACATCGTACACTTACGGTCAGGAAGCTCCGGATGTACCTCTGGTGGAACATTGTAAGTCGCAAGGAAGGAACCAAACGACCACGAGGAGTATTACATTTTATATCAACAATCAAAGCCATAGCGGGTGGATCAAGGGCAGAAGGATGAAAATTTTATACTATTTTCTTTTTTCCAATTGAAAGCAACAAACGGCGATGGTGCAAAAGATGGAGCAGTATTTATAATAAAGTAAAACCTAGAACATGATGATGACACGTGCAAAGGAAAGATAGAATGAACGGCCAAAATAAAAAATAAAAAAGGACGCGTGGAATAGTAGGTCACGTCAGTATAGAAAACGAAGAGTCAACAAACTTCCACGTCGAATGAAACGCTTCCGAGGTAAAAGAAAAGGACAAAGCGCAGGATAACACCACGTCCTGGTCAGATCCACAGCCTAGTAAGTACTTACTGCACGCGACAATATCCGCATGCGGTCATATACACTAGACTAGGGGGATTGGGGGACGTGGCAATTCCCATCAAAAAAGAAAAAAGGTGTGGGACAGCAAAACGTTTAGTCAACTTAAGTCTAGCAATGTCCACCGCATACACCAAGGTCCGCATGCAATGGGCATACTAGACTGGGGGGACTTGATGACGTATAGTATGTATTACAGGCTTACGAGGCCCAATACACACTATACGCACACTGGGTTCAGGCCTAATGATTACAAATCCTAGGCCCACCGTAAGCCCAATGGCTAATTTAGCTATGGTCCAAGCCTAGAGATGCGCGTAAGGCTTATGATGGGCTGAACCTCCAACCATCGGACCCCTTACGTTCGCATTTGCGATTATCATGGAACCCTTGCCCGCCAAGGGTCCGGCTCCAGCAACTAACCCTTATATGCGAGAATCTAGGAGGCCTCAGCGGCAAGCCTCGCCTATAAAAGGGGCTCTAATCCCCATACAAGGTACAACTTTCTCTCTCATAATAATACACACTTCTACTTTCCCTCTCAAGAATGTGTACTTACTCTCACGCCGGAGTCTAATCGTGGGGTCCGCCCCCACGGTAAGACTAACGGTTTACCTTTCTTGCGCAGGGATCTCATTTAAACTACTTGAATTAGTACAAGATCAACCCACCAAAGGTTTACCGGCCCAGTCCAGTAAGCTACGTCCTGACCTTCTATAACCCCTCGCACAAATTGTACTAACAAATTTCATTGTGTCCTAAACCTACGACACCTATTTTTTTCCACTATGATAGTGTTGATACATTGGCAAAGAATTATAGCTGAATGTACAATGAGAAGGCAAGACATTTAGGTGTTAGATATAACATGATTCGTGAACTAATAATGGATAGAGTGATTTCTATAGAGTTTGTAAATTCACAACAAAATTTAGTTGATCACTTACATAAGAGGTTGGCCAAAGACTTATTATATCTCTAATGTAAAGAGCAACGACGGTGAATTTTTATAAAATGGTCGGTGCATCCTTAGGCCGTTTGGTTTTGAGCCTATCTGGGCCGTTTGGTTTTTAGCGTATAACGGGAGAGGCCCGTTTCTTTTTTCCACCGCCTCATGTTAACACGTGTAGTGATAACTCTCTCCCATTTCTTTTTTCTTTCGCCTCATGTTAACACATGTTGCGATAACTTGATGTTATCATTTCTTTGCACCGAATCTCAGAGTAAATCTTCGATTGTTACAGATTTTTTTAGGGTTTTCTTTTGATCACATGGGTTTAGATCAATTTTTTGGTTGCTATTAGCTTCTGGGATTTTGATTTGCTTTCTTTGCAGCCATGATGGGTTTCGGGTACAGTCTTGCTGTCGTTGGACATAAGAGGCGATGATGGATTTACATAGGTTTCATCAAAGACGCGAACCTCTGCACCTTGGCGGGGCAAATAATCACGTTTGTAGCCATGGCGGATGTGTTCAGTTTTCGAGATTACTAACCAATTTGAGCCTCTTATAGTCCGTTTCTATAGGCGATGGTGATAACGTGACAACCGCTATGTATACATTTTGTCAGCCCGTATCTTGGCGGGTCAGTCACATAACGACGGTGGCTATTTAGTATTTGCTTTGCTGATGGTCGGTTGCTAAAACAACTTTCGATTAGATCATGGTCGGTTTTTGGGACGTTTTTCGCATGTTCTGGGCCTTTGGCCCGTAGCCACAGTGTATGAGCGGGCTGTTGTCTCTACCTATACATTTTAAGTGGCACGTTTCAGTTTCTTTCTAGAATAATTTGTGCTACGTTTCTTTACACAAGGGAAAAGTTGGTAGGTGGTGCATATCTCAGATTTTTTTGAGGTTTTTGCTATATGTTTATGCTTTTGTTACTTTTGATTAGCGTTTTGTGTGCGATTTTCTTGAAATACGTAACTTTCAGTCTCGTAGAACTGATGAGCCTCTTATAGTCCGTTTCTATAGGCGATGGTGATAACGTGACAACCGCTATGTATACATTTTGTCAGCCCGTATCTTGGCGGGCCAGTCACATAACGACGGTGGCTATTTAGTATTTTCTTTGCTGATGGTCGGTTGCTAAAACAACTTTCGATTAGATCATGGTCGGTTTTTGGGACGGTTTTGCATGTTTCGCCTTTGGCCCGTAGCCACATGTATGGCCGTTGTCTCTACCTATACATTTTAAGTGGCACGTTTCAGTTTCTTTCTAGAATAATTTGTGCTACGTTTCTTTACACGAGGGCAAAGTTGGTAGGTGGTGCATATCTCAGATTTTTTTGAGGTTTTTGCTATATGTTTATGCTTTTGTTAATTTTGATTAGCGTTTTGTGTGCGATTTTCTTGAAATACGTAACTTTCAGTCTCGTAGAACTGATGTGGATGTTGTTGTGTATGACTCAAATGTTTATGTTGCCTTTATTTAGGATGCATGTCGACGGTGGCATTTAAAAAAAAAGTAACACTTTGGTTGGTCAGTTGGTCTGTGTTGTTGTTTTATTTTTGGGCCGCCTTTTTCGTTGTATAATAGTATTGACTGTCATAGGTTTCGATTGAAAACGCGCTCAGTAATATGTTGGCGAGGCAGCTAACTAAGCTTGCAGCCACTCTTACATGTGAGGAATTTAGAAATATGTGATGTACTAAGTGGCAGTGATGATTACATGTTTTCTGAATAAAATGAAGTGGGTCATTGGAAGTTCGATACGTAACTTGGCATGGCAATAACTGGGTGGCATGTAGTTGTCATTATGCAACCGTGTTTTTTGCAGCCATGGCGGAATTCGGATTTCTTTTACCCTCTCGCATTGAAGAATCTGAGCCTAATTACTTATTTTATTCAAATTTGGTTCAAACTTATTGGTTTATACATTCTTAATATGTGTGGATAAACATGTATATATAGCGTGTTATGCTGTGATGATCGTTATCGCTTTTGTTCAGCGGTTTAAATGTACCATTTTTATATACTTTTCTGGAACTTCTAATGAAACCTCCATAAATATTGGCCATGGTTTGGATACCTTGGAACAAACTGCCGCAAAAGTCTTGGGTTGCGATCTGATCTTAGTGTTGCATTTCTTTGGCATCCACTATTCCTGATAAGTGTTCGGCAAATGGATGTTGTGAGCAGTATTCGGCCACGAAAAACTAATCCTACTACTGATGTACTGGGATTGCTTTTTCTTGGTCGAATACTGATCACCGCTTATGATTTCCATAATGCATCCATTATAAGGTTTGGTATTTCATACAGGATTTCAACCTTTATGGATACAGGTATTTAATTTCAGTTTGAATTTCGTTGTTCGTCTTAAGATTATCAGTGGTTTCGTAGCGAATATGTTTGCTTCAGCTTTCGTGGGATGCGTAGCCATGTTGGTAGCCTGGTATCGCTATTGTATACGCGTATCTGAGCCTCATTTGGCGTCAACATCCACGGGTTTCTGCGACCTACGACGTGTTAGCGAAAGTGTGCATCCCTTATTTGGGCCGTTTGGTTTTGAGCCTACCTGGGCCGTTTGGTTTTGAGCCTATGAATTTTAGTGTTCTCTCTTTTTATAGGTAATGATGATAATATGCTGACCATAGCGCATACCTTTCCTTTGCGCGCATCGTGGCACGACAGTCATATCGAGTGTATGGCTGCAGCAATGTTGGCGTACCTGGTATCGCTATTGTATACGCGTATCTGAGCCTCATTTTGCGTCAACATCCACGGGTTTCTGTGACCTACGACGTGTTAGTGAAAGCGTGCATCCCTTATATGGGCCGTTTGGTTTTGCGCCAATCTGGGGCGTTTGGTTTTGAGCGTATAATGGGACAGGCGCGTTTCTTTTTTCTTAAAAAGCCACCGTCTTTGCTTTTACATTAGAGATATAATTCCTTCATGTGTACTTAGCTTGTGACGTTTGCTCAAGTTTTGTTTGTTTATTCAGAGTCGGGTGACCTTTCTATGCCTAACTGAGTGTGGTTTGCCGATTCCCGTAAGTTGGCGGGGCAGCAATTTGGTTGCAGCCATGATGGGTATCGGGTACTACTTGTGTTGTGGCTGGGCCGAAAGTCTTGGTGTCATTGGACATAAGAGGCGATGATGGATCTGCATTGGTTTCATCAAAGCCGCTAACCTCTGCACCTTGGCGGGGCAAACAATTAGATTTGCAGCCATGGTGGCCGTGTCCGGTTTTTGAGATTACTAATCAATCTGAGCCTCTTATAGTGTGGCGAAAACCAACGCTATTATATACATGAATTTGAATCTTCCCCGTTTCTATAGGCGATGGTGATGACATGACGACCGCTGTGTATACATTTCGTTAGCCCGTATCTTCGCGGGATAGTAACATAACGACGGTGGCTATTTAATATTTACTTTGCTGACGGTTGGTTACTAAAACAACTTTTGATTAGATCATGGTCGGCTTTTGTGACGTCTTTTGCATGTTCTGGGCCTTTCGCCCGTAGCCACGATATATGAACGGCTTGTTGTCTCTATCTATACTTTTTAACTTGGACGTTTTAGTTTCGTTCTAGAATAATCTGTGTTGCGTTTCTTTACACGAGAGGCAAGTTGGTAGGCGGTGCATACCTCAGATTTTCTTTACGTTTTTGCTATATGTTTCTGCTTTTGTTACTTTTGGTTAGGGTTTTGTGTGCAATTTTCTTGCAAGACGTATCTTTCAGTGTTGTAGAACTGATGTGGATGTTGTTGTCTACGACTCAAATGTTTGTGTTGCCTTTATTTAGGTTGCATGTCGAAATGTAAAGACCATCGACGGTGGCATTTAAAAAAAAGAATGATCACTTTGGTTGGTTGGTTGGGCTATGTTGTTGTTTTGTTTGTTGGCTGGTCGGCTTGCAGCCTCTGTTCCCATATCATGCTTGCCCGTTATAATACTACCACTTGCTTATCATCTCATCTGAGATGTTTCTGCTCCGCCTTATTGGATTGCTGCAACTGTTACATATGAGCACTATGTCTTAGAAATTGTATTCAAACACCACCGTCGTTGCTCTTTACCTTATTTATTGTATAATGTTATTGAGTGTCATAGGTTTCGACAAAAAATGAACTTAGTAACATGTTGGTGAGGCACTAACTAAAGCTTGCGACCACTGTTACATGTGAGGAATTTAGAAATATATGATATACTAAGGGCGTTGATGATTACATGTTTTCTGAATAAAATGAAGTGGGTCATTAGAGGTTCGATACGTAACTTGGCATGGCAATAACTGGGCGGCATGTAGTTATCATTATGCAACCGTGTTTTTTGAAGCCATGGCGGAACTCGGATTTCTTTTACCCTTTCGCATTGAAGAATCTGAGCCTGATTACTTATTTTATTCAAATATGGTTTTAAGTTACCGCTTTATACATTTTCAATATGTGTAGATGAACATGTATATATAGCGTAGTGACCTTTCATGATCACTATTGGTTTTGTTACGCGGCTTAAACATATCGTTTTTATTTACTTTGCCGGAACTTTTAATGCAACTTCTATAAATATTGGCCATGGTAAAAATAGAGTAGCCTCTCTGGCAACTTTTCTGGATAAACATGCTTTAATTTATTTTGCCAGTATCGCTTTTTCAAAATATCAATATGAAAAAGAGCTGTTTTTTATGAAGAGTGGGGTTTCTGATGGTTTGCATATGTTAAAACAAACTGCCGCAAAAGTCTTGGGCTGCGATCTGATCTCAGTCCTGCATTTCTTTGGCATCTACCGTTCCTGACAAGTATTCGGCACATGGATGTTGTGACCAGTATTCGGCCACGAAAAACTAATCCCACTACTGATGTACTAGGATTGCTTTTTCTTGGTTGGATACTGATCACCGCTTATGATTTCCATAATGCATCCACCACAAGGTTTGATATTTCATACAAGGTTTCAACCTTTACGGATACAGGTATTTATTTTCAATTTCAATTTCGTTGTTCTTCTTAAGATTTTTAGTAGTTTCGTATCGGATATGTTTGCTGCAGCTATGTTGGGACGCGTTTTTAGTTGTTGGGAAGGTTGGGTGTACAATGTGTGTGTCTACCTGTGATTTTCATGTTTTGCATACCGCTTGTTTTTGTGTGTATTTGTTTCCGTAGCAAAAGTGGGGGCTTAGAATTTATGTTCCTTCTGTTCGTGGACTTGCATGTGTTGGTTAGTATGTTTTCATGTTTAAGATGCACGGCGGGATGCTCTCGGCGAGCATCGTGCTAGGGCAGTTATGTCAAATGCAAGACTGTGGCCATGTTGGTCGCTTGCTAGCGCAACTGTATACATGTATCTGAGGTTTTGAAATAGTCTTTTGTCCACTGTTTGCTGATTGGGGATGGTATAGTGCATACGAATTTTAGTCTTCTCCCTTTCTATAGGCGATGATGAGAATATGCTCACCGTTGCGCATACATTTTTCAGCGCGCATCGTGGCACGGCAGTCATATCGAGCGTATGGCTGCAGCCATGTTGGTGGCCTGGTATCGCTATTGTATACGCATATCTGAGCCTCATTTGGCGTCAACATCCGCGTGTTTCTGTAACCTACGAAGTGTTAGCGAAAGGTGGATTACGTCCTAAACAAACCTACGTTCGCACAGTATTTGGTGCGTGTATTTAACAGGTATGTATTGCCGTTACTTTATGCTAAATCGTGAAGCATGACTAATGAATATAAAAAGTTTCACGCCAATTAATGTT
This sequence comes from Chrysanthemum makinoi, assembly GCA_910596185.1. NCBI lineage: Eukaryota > Viridiplantae > Streptophyta > Magnoliopsida > Asterales > Asteraceae > Chrysanthemum > Chrysanthemum makinoi. The sequence goes on along the minus strand of OU343222.1, from coordinate 262,491,822 downwards.
GGCTGACAACTACTGTCTATGTATCGCTATATCGGTATGTTCTAATTCTAATACTCCAATAAGACTACTTGGAATGCCAATATTCTCATACTGTGTATACGCTTATGTGACCTTTCAGGATCATAGGTTACTGCAATTGCCGTAAGCGGGGAGTGATTGCAATTGCCAATACGTTTGCATTCAGTTCGAGTAGAATCTTATCTAACCGAATAGCCGTGTCACTGATTGGGATCTTTCCACCTGGTTGAATATTTCAAGCCTCATTTGCTAATATTGATATGGGATGTTTATGATATTCCCTTGTCCTAATTCACCCCTTGAAACCCTTTCGTCCCTATAACGGTCTAGCAAAACGTCTGGTGCAGACCTTTGCATAGCAGCCGTTGAAATGGCAAAAGGAATTCAATGGGCCGACTAGACGGGTACCGCTATCCTGAACATCGCGTCTCAACATTAGCGACTGACGCTTGAAATGCACTCCCGAGTAGAAAGAGGCTAGTCGATGACGCAACAATATTCAGGTACGGAAGCAAAGAAACCTTTGGGCATTACAATCTGTGCAGGTGTATGTTTCAAGAACTCGGTCATGTTTTTGATGTACGTTGCCGCCTACGTATTGCTATATCGGTAGGTTCTAATCCGAGTACTGCAACACTACTATTTGGAATGCCAATATTCTAATATTCTGTACACGCTTATATTGCCCTTCAGTATCATAGGTTACTGCATTCCCGTAAGCAGGGAGTGATTAGAATTGTCCATACGTTTACAGTCGGTAGGAGTAGAATCTTATGCAACTGAATGGTCGTGTCATCGATTGGAATCTTTCCACCCGGTAGAATATTGGAGACTTCATTCGCTTATATTGAAACGAGATGTTTAAGATACCGCCCCGTTCTGATCTTCCCTTCGAATTCCTTTCGTTCTTACAGCGGTCTAGCAACACGTCTAGTGCAGACGGTTGCACAAAGATTGTTGAAATAGCAAAAGGGATTCGAGGGGTCGATCAGACGGGTCTCACTATCCTGAACATCGCGTCTCAACATTACCGACTGACGTTTGAAATGTACTCCCGAGTGGAAAGAGTCCACTCGATGACGCAATAATATTCATGTACGAAAGCAAACAAACTTTTAGGCAGTACAGTCTGTGCAGGTTGAGGTTTCAAGAACTGTTTACGCAACCAAATAGTCGTGTCATCGATTCGAATCTTTCCACTTGGTAAAATAATGCAGTCTTCATTTGCTGATATTGATACGGGATGTTTAGGATATTGGCCGGTTCTCATCTTCCCCTCGAATTCCTTTCGTTGTGACAATGGTCTAGCAATACGTCTGGTGCAGACCTTTGCACAAAGACTCTTGATACAGCCAAAGGAATTTGAGGGGGCGATTAGACGTGTCTCACTATCCTGAGCATCGCGTGTCAACATAATCGGCTGACGATTGAAGTATACTTTCGAGCCGAAAGATTCAACTCGATGACACAACGATATTCAAGTATGGAACAAAAGGATCCTTTGCATAATACAACTTGTACGAGTACAACCTTCGCGAGCAGCGAAAGATTCTTTCACAAATTTGACAGCGATAACCTCCTTAAACATGCATGTACTCGCGTATTTCTGTCTTATTGGACTTCTTTTACTTTTTTATGTTTGGTCACGACTCTTTTTTAATGTATCCAGTTTGGGATGAACATATCAAAGGTCCAACATTTCTTGATTGTGTGAGTTCTTAAACGTATGCAGGTGCGCTCCGCATTTAAAAAAAAAGCAAAAAAACCCCCGCAACGCGGGGGAGGGGGTGATTTTCACCTCGTTATAAAGTATGGTGAAAGGATGGGTTTAAAATCCACATAAGTCTGATTTTTAAGACACTAAATTCTAGGGGTGAGCAAAACAAACCGAAAAAACCGAAACCGAACCGAAAACCGAAAAAACCAAACCGAAAAAACGACCGAAACTAAAAACCGATGGTTCAGTTTTTACTTTTTCAAAAATCGAAATATGCGGTTCGGTTTCGGTTTTCGTCCAAAAACCGAACCGAACCAGTTTTATTATATAATAATATCTAATTAATATAATATAATTAAATAACTAAATAAATCAAATTTATAAATTCATATTCATTTTGTGATCGGATTTATAATATATTTATCTTAAAGTTTATATTTATATATGTGTTTATCGCGTCGCGTGTTTTGTGTGAATATATCAATAAGTATTCGATAATGATTATACTACGTGTATGTTCACTTGTATGTGTATGTCTCATTTATATGTTTGTAATTATAGAATTATGCAATAAACATTATTTTGCTTAGATTGAAAAAAAAGTAAAGAAGAATAACTAATTTTGTACGTAAAACAAGTTTGTTGGTAAATATTAACGGTTAGAAACCGAAAAAACCGAAAAACCGAACCGAAACCGATAACAAACCGAAAAAATCGAACCGTCAAAAACCGAACGGTTTCGGTTTTGGGTTCTACAAAAACCGAACATTGTGGTTCGGTTTCGGTTTTAGCCAAAAACCGACCCAAACCGAACCATGCACACCCCTACTAAATTCCCTCCTGATGAGAATTAGGAGTTGAATTCAATATGAAAAGTTTATACTCTGAAGCTGGAGCACATGAATTTACATATAACAAGATATGTACTCAGACTTGCTAATGTTTAGGTTGAAGTATAACTTCTTAATAGCTCATTTGAAAATGTGTAGGAGTAGGTGTATGAATGAAATTAACTACTTATGTGAATGTAAAGTTTTGTCGATTCAAGAAACATAGGACTTTGAGAAGAGTTATTTTACATACCAAACTTTTTTTACATACCAAGGGACTCATCTTCACCATCCATTTAAAAAGAAATCAATAAGATTAAAAGATTTTATTATTTCACATATTTTTATAATTTAAATATCTCTTAAACCGTTAATCGTTAAGTGAAAATATTTTCACCAAGGACGAGCATTTAATTATCTTTCTATAGACGGGCACTTGATATACTTTCGAAAAAGAAAAACTCGCTTTTTTCATTTTTTCATTTTTCGTTTTTACTTTACTGAAATTTACATAAAAAAAATCATATATGATAAAACACTAAATTGAATATCACATGTGATATTAGTGTTAAATCATATATGATATGTAATATCACATGTGATATTATATGTAATATCATATATGATATTACACTAATATCACATGTGATATTACATATCATATATGATATTACACTAATATCACATATGATATTCAAATTAGTGTTTTATCATATATGAGTTTTTAATGCAAATTTCAAGAACGAAAAAACGAAAACTTAAAAACGTGAAAAGTACGATTTTTTTTGTCGAAAGTATATCACAGTGCCTATCTATAGAAAGATAATTAAATGCTCGTCGCAATGATATATTTTTTTCGCTTAACGATTAACGGTTTGAAAGATATTAATATTTGAAATAAAAATGATGAAAGTTTTTAAAATTGTTGATTAATCTCATCCATTAGATCAAATAAAAATGGAGGGTGGAGATTGATCCCTTGGTATGTAAATAATCTTTTGTCCTCAAATGATCTTTTATCTAGGACTTTTTGTTGTAAATACATCCATGAAGGCAAAAGTTTAATATAGAACCAAAATTTACCATAGATTCAATCAACCAATAATAGCCATTCATTTTTTTATTATGATAAACTTTCACATTTTTTTAAAAAATTAAATATCTCGCAGACCGTTAATCGTTACGCGATAAAAATTATACCATCGTGAATTAAATTATCTTTCTATAGATATGCACTACTATATATTTTAACAACTTTTTTCAAAATTTCGGTCAACAAAAATCATATATGATTTGTGAAAATCATATATGATTCGATTTTTACGAATCACATATGATTTTTGAGAATCATATATGATTGTAAAAATCATATATGATTCGAAAAATCAATCATACATGATTTTTTAAAATCATATATGATTCGTAAAAATCATATATGATTTTTCGGACGGAATTTTTGAAAAAAATGTTTGTCGAAAATATGTAAAAGTGCATATCTATAGAAAGATAATTTAATTCTCCTCACGATGGTGTATTTTTTATATTTTGAAGATTTACCGTTTGTAAGATATGTTGTTTTAAAAAAAAGGTGGAAAATGATTTTGTATTAATTTAGATAAAAAATGAAGGGTTATGATTGGTTCATTTGTTCTATGACAAATATGAGTTCTATATTGATCTCAACTCCATCCATGAATAGATAAAACGTGGCTTGTATGTGTTAGGATAGCTTTAAAGTGTTCGATACATAAACTCCGCATTTAATAAATACTTTTAAAAACTAATGGTAACAAACTTATTTATACTACTATATAAAGTGTTTAGGACATTATAAATAAAGAAGTCTCAACATTTTTAAGACCGAAAACATTTCTAATAAAAGTAACCCGCTAAACTTGTAACCAAAAATTCAATTAATATAGCACTTGATACAAAATAATTATTCATAAATCATTTAATTTTTCTTTTTCATTAAAACACTCATTAAATAAAATTTACAAATCATTAATAATATAATTAAAATACTCCATCACTCAAAAGTATATAATTAATATATCAAATGATACAAAATAATAACGCATAAATCATTTTATCATTTATATCTTTAAAATACACACTAAATGAATTTTACAATTTATTAATGATATTATTAAGATACCTCTTTACTCATAAGTACACTTAAGTATAACACATGATATAAAATAATAGTGCATAAATCATCTTATCTTTTCTGTCTTCTTTAAAACACCTACTAAATTAAATTTACAAATCATTAAGCGGGTAATAGAAACAATCTTTTATGTAGTCAAACTTTCTGACACCACCTTTTTCGACCACGCAACGGACTACCATTTACCACCACAACTTAGTAATATAGACACCACTAGATGGTGCTACAATCGCTATTTAAAATAACCATTTATGTTTAAACAATATATAATATTACACGTCCAAAACGACTACCAATATCGTTGACCATCGTTGCATCGTGATGTATGTCTGCCATTTTTTAAAGCAATATTGTGCAGTAAAGTTGTTCCATTAAGTTATCACCATATGTTAAGTTAGCATCATGAAAAACATATAATCGGGTAGGCATCGTGATATAAAAGCTTTTTATTTAATTATTAAATGCTTAAGTAAAAAAAATAAACTAATTTCCTATTAATAACTTTTGTTGGATATTTTTTTTTATTCTTTAAAAGCAATGCATCAAAAAAACCTTGCTATCGCCTAAAAAAAATAATCACACAGGTACCCGCCACCGTAACGCGCGGGTACCCAGCTAGTTTTATATAAACTAACAATACACTACACACTTGCCTCGGTTGAGATTTGAACACACAATTACTTAGTTACTGAACATCTCGCACAATATGAATACCGCTAAGTTATAAACTCTTTAATAGTTTAAACTCGATACAATATAATCAATTTTTGATGCGCGTGTGTGTGTTAAGCGTTCTCTCTTAATGCATCAAACTGCTGAATTTGTTAGCTTAGATGGTCTTTACTGGGCTGACAATGGATTGTGAGCCGGTGTTATGGGCCTATCTCAGTATTAAATAACATTAGTTACTATTTGTTTTCCTCTACCCTATCAAGCTCCATCAAAAATCTTGTGACAAGATCCAGTTTTGGGACTGTAATTTAGTCACGACTCAAAAGTTGCATATACTTTGTAAGAAGAGAATATTCCTAAGGTTTAACAAAATGTCAATATCTGACTTAAACACGCATCCGCATCATATGTGTCCACCACTTCACCGCAAGTACCAAATAAAAAAAATCTAGCCAACACTTATTATATGTTCCTTGTGAAACATGACAAACAAAAGACTTTATCCAAACCCGCATACCAAAGTCAATCACATCTAAAAATAACAACATAAAAAACCAACTTGGGTTACCTTAAAATTTTATTTGAATATCCAGTTTTTGTTTAAAGATCCATGGGTGTGAACTGGGTCAATGCTGGATCAGTTTATATATTATTAGTTGGTTTGATCCTAGGAGCATTTTTAGGATCGTGTAATGGTGGAGTAAGTAGTAGGTATGCTAGAGGGAATGATATTAGTGCTGATATGCCATTGAATAGTGATGTCTTTGCACTTCCTGCTGGTTATAATGCTCCTCAACAGGTTATCTATTACGCTCTGTCTATCATTCTGTTTTGCATTCATATAAACGGGTAAACTTTTGAGGTTCTCCCCTGTTCTGGTTACTCGGGAGGGCGAGTCTTTGACTTAGATGTGCGCCGTCTAACTGAGGTAGTGAGGTATTCTCGTGACCGTTTCCGACCATTTTCTAGGCCACCCCAAATATGTATCTAGTGAGATTTGATCCTTGATGTTGTATGAGGAGGTTAGGTGTCTTACCACTAAGTCATTTGGCTTGGTTATGTTATGCATTCATATATGCTAATGCTAGTATGATATTCCCGTTTATTGTCTTTATCACTTTCTGTTAAATCCACATCTTTCCTTGCACTGGGGTGTATTTTTAGGTACATAATCAATTTTGGTTGATAAAAATGACCATGTACTTATTTTACTCTTGAATAAGCAGCTGATAAGCACTTTAATATTAGCAATCCTAAACATCACTTGAATGCCTATTAGTTTTAGTATATGATCAGATCAAATAACATTAATCAGTTTAAGTTAAATGGATATGATCAAAATTGTATTTTACAGCTAAGATTATAACTATAGGTTGATGATGATTTATATTAGTGTAGATTATGCATATATATGTTTGTGTATCTATTTGAGTTGCCATTATTTTGGCAAATTTCCCGTGGTTGCTTTTTAGTAATAGTTTGGAATGTTATTTGAAAAGAGATTCGTTATTTATTCTTGATTTATATACAAGTATACTATACTGTTACATTAACTATATTAGTAGAAGTTGATTCACTCATTCACAACTCATGGAAATGGACCAAATGGTATTTGTAATACTCGATTTAACTCACAAACTGTCAAATGAAATCCATTAATTTGATAAAAGATAGAAGCATGCTAGATTTGTTTTAGCATTTGATAAAGAAACGCATTTCTTGAGAGAATAAATGATTTGTTTCTGTATAGTGTATGTTTATACAATAATTCTTTCTAGAGAATGTTGCTATTTTTGATAACTCAGAAAAAAACTAAGACTTCAGAAATATGATTAGTGACTAAATATTCATTTGAATGAAGGTTCACATAACACAAGGAGATCACGAAGGGAAGGGAGTGATTGTTTCCTGGGTTACACCTGAAGAACCTGGTTCAAATGAAGTCATATACTGGGCTGAGAATAGTGAGACCAAATACAGCTCATTGGGAACCGTTGTCACCTACAAGTACTACAATTACAGCTCGCCTTACATCCATCACTGCACCATCACAAATCTTGAAGTAAGAAAACGGACGCTTTACTGTTTTTTACAAGTTATGTAGTAGTAGTGGAAAAGTGGGACGGTCAATGGATTTGGGTTGAAATGGTTCATTTTTGGTAGAAAAATTGAAATACACAAGGTCGGTTTAGTCGACCTGCCAACACTTTTCCCATTCTTTCAGAGATAACTGACGTGTTTTTGATAAATATGAAACAATGCTATTAAAATTTTAATTTAAATGTTCAAATATTAATATTCATCAAGAAGGTTATCTAACAGTAACTTGTGCGACTTTCAAACAATCTAAGTGTTCCCCAGGTATTAATTTCTTTTGTAATTATTTAACAAAGTGGTCATTTTAACTTTATCATGTAAACCTTGCAGTTCGATACTAAGTACTTCTATGAGGTCGGGACAGGAGATGTCACAAGACAGTTCTGGTTTACGACACCTCCTGCAGTCGGCCCGGATGTTCCTTATACTTTTGGTCTTATTGGTATCATATCTACTGCTTATTTACTTAATCATGTGACAGAGTTATTTGCTCAACTTACTTTTTTTTTTTTTTTTTTTTTTAATTAGGGGATCTTGGTCAAACATTTGACTCCAACCGGACTTTAGCTCATTACGAGTCAAACCCAAATGGACAGGCCGTACTGTTTGTTGGTGACCTTTCCTATGCAGATGCATATCCTTTGCATGATAATAATAGGTGGGATTCATGGGCAAGGTTTGTAGAGAGAAGTGTTGCTTACCAACCATGGATTTGGAGTGCCGGGAATCATGAAATCGATTTTCTTCCCGAATATGTAAGTAGTTTGATTGTTTTGATACATTCCTGAGTCCTGACCTTTTCTGGGTTAGTTCTTATCTCTATATCTTTGTTTTGTAGGGTGAAGGTGAACCATTCAAGCCTTATACACACCGGTATTATACTCCATATGAAGCATCCGGGAGCACATCTCCTCTTTGGTATTCGATCAAGAGAGCTTCCGCTTACATCATTGTCATGTCGTCATACTCGGCTTATGGTAAGACTAGAAATAGCTCTACGCATTACTGCCATGATATATTCAAGAACTTCTAGTGGCTTGTTTTCTGTATTGAATTTTATCCTACTATTTTTAATAAAATATTGATTTTGTTTTTTTGGTAGGAATGTACACACCTCAGTATAAATGGCTCATAAGTGAACTACCTAAAGTGAACCGCACTGAGACACCATGGCTGATTGTCGTTATGCATTGTCCATTATATAGCACCTACACACATCATTATATGGAAGGTGAAACCATGAGAGTGATGTTTGAAAAATATTTTGTTCAGTACAAAGCTGATGTCGTTTTCTCTGGACACGTTCATGCTTATGAAAGAACCGTAAGTAGTTATCCGCATTCAAAGATAAAACTCATGTCCTTTTCGATCTTTAAACATTTAGACTTAAATATTGTTACAGGAGCGGATATCAAATATTGCTTACAATATTGAAAATGGATTGTGCACTCCTAAATATGACGGATCTGCCCCTGTTTACATAACCATTGGTGACGGAGGGAACCAAGAAGGATTACTCTATGAGTATGTCATTGTTCAAAATCTGTTTTCAGTTTCAAATTTTGAAAAAAAATGTCTCTTAATTTTACCTTTTTTTGGTGCAGAATGGTGGATCCTCAGCCGTTATATTCAGCATTTAGAGAACCGAGCTACGGGCATGCTACATTTGAGATTAAGAACAGGACTCATGCATATTATGCATGGCATCGTAATCAAGATGGATATGCTGTTGAAGCAGACTCTTTATGGTTCCACAATCTGTACTGGAACTCAACACAAATATCTTCAACCGCATCAATGTGAGTACAAGTTCTTAGGGTCTATGGATGTGCGTTTTAAAATTGATTATTTTGATAATCAGTTGTAATAATAAGAACTATAGAAGATAGCATTTGGATGTGTGTTTGTTGTTTGAAAAGTAGCAAATAGCCATAACCGAATACTCGTAATTTTGAGTGTTAGGCAAATTCCAACTATTTAAAGAAATAATAGATAAATTGATTAAAAGAGTTTGTGTGAGATTAGCGAGGGATGTTTCTTACTTATGGATTAAACTTTCATAAGTTTGGGTAACACAACGGATAAATTGGTTAACCATTCAGTAGTTTGTTTTGTTTGAGGTTGCATACTTGTATGAAACTAACTGTATAATTGTGTAACGAGTTAGATATCGGTATCTAAACATAAAGTTCAATATAGATTTCAAATTTATCAAAGATTTAATGAACCAATCATAAATATTCAATTTTCTAATCAAAACAAAAAAAAAACTTTCACCATTTTTTTAAAAATTAAATATCTCGTAAACCGATAATCGTTTTGAGAAAAAAATCATATCATCGCGACGAGAATTAAATTATCTTTCTATATATATGCACTTTTATATATTTTTAACAATTTTTTTTTCAAAATTTCGGCCCAGAAAAATCATATATGATTTGTGAAAATCATATGTGATTCGATTTTTATAAATTACATATGATTTGAAAAAATCATATGTGATTTGTAAAAATCGAATCACATGTAATTTTTGAAAATCATATATGATTTTACAAATCATATGTGATTTTTCTAGGCGGAATTATTGAAAAAAAAATATTGTCGAAAATATAGAGAAAGATAATTTAATTCTCGTCGCGCGGTGTATTTTTTATATTTTGAAGATTTACCGGTTGCAAGATATGTTGTACAAAAAAAAGGTGAAATTTTTTACTTTATTAAATTTGATCAAAAATGGATGACTAAGATTGATTTATTAGATCTATGGTAAATATGAGATCTATATTCCACAAAAAAGTGTAGATTAGCGGGAACACCCTGACCCCGGATGCCTTTTGGCACCAGCCATTGGCCACCCCACAAGGAATAGCTTCAGTAACTCTCCTGACCTAGTGGGGTACCAACTGAAATGAGCACGAGTCAAGACTATTGTTTAAGAAGGAAACCCTAGAAACTTAGGTTATGACTTACGACTTTAAGTTGCGGTAATAAGATTAACTCTTTGAACTTTGAATATGCAAATCCTGCAAAAATATAACTCTATGTCTCTCATTTATATTAGAGGAGGCAATTTGTGCTCAAAATAGAAAAAATAAGCTAAATAGACAATTTTTAAAAAATTTTGGCACATTTAGCCCATATCTTTTTCTTGAAATAGGCCTATATTGCCCATTTAGAAATTAAATGGGTATAATGGGCACATATTTTCTCGAACATTAAATTATTTTTAATGAAAAACTGATAGATATAGTATATTTAGTTACTTAAATATAAATGATGTGTTACGTTTGACGAATTGTTTTGTCGTTTTAGATCTTTTCTAAACCAATTCGTATAACATGTACTCGTTTGGTCCGTGCCCGTTTAAGCCCGTGCTCGTTTAAGCCTGTGCCCATTTGACTAGTGCCCATTTAACCCATTACCTGTGCCCGCCCGGCCCACCTGTTTTGCCGCCTCTAATTTACATAAAAAGGTATATGGGTGTTCGCAATTTAGATAATGATAGTTTTACTGTGTATCATTTTGCAATGTGTTTTACTGTGTATCATTTTGCAATGTGTTTTCCATATACCGTGGTAATCAAACATGTAATCATGTTTAAACAAGTAAATCTCATTTTTTTTATAATTATTTAGAAGGTGCAATTATGGGTGGATTGGGTTTGGGTTGGCGGGTCACTCGAACTCAGTGGCGGAGCCAGAAAAAGTTGTAATGGGGGGCATCACGATTTTTTCTTCCTTCAGAAATAAGGTGTTGATAAATGTCATTTTTAGTATTTTGAAATGAGTCGGTCCGAGTTTATTAAAAGAAATAAAACTTGCATTTTTTTGCTTTACTTAGATGCTATAAAGTATAAACATGTATTAGAGGCGTTCATATCTATGAAATAGGTAACTTCAAACAAGTTTATCTAAAATAACATTCACTTACATTGTATACTACAATTATATACATAGGTCAAATACATGTGCTTTGATGGAAAGGAAAAAAAAATCTAGCATGAGGCAATTCAATTGTATAACACACATTCGCATATTTGCAAAAAATTATTAAAAGCAGTCGTTATACGAAAACGCTAACTTCTCGATAAACATTAAAAGAAACAAATTGCAATCACAAATATATCAAGATTTAAAATTTTTAAATGAATATGAATATCAGTAATTACTGTATATTCCTTATTCTTCAAATCATGTATTCATCATGTGTTGACAAATTGAACATATATAATTAGGATGAAAATCATCAAATAGTAACCAAGTTTGAGATCTGCTCCAATTTGGTACCTCAAATTTTATATCAATCATAAAAACCATTAAAGTTTCAAAACTGTTTCATTCTTATGTAATTTTTATGTTAGAGTGACCTGAATGGAACACTTCTCAAACTTGGTTATTATTTTGTGGTTATTGTTTATGTTTAGTCATGTATTAACGGGTTGTACATAAAGTTGGTTGAAATTAGTTGAATTCAGGGGGTGAGTGTTTAAAATTAATGTACAACATATTAATGCATAAATGGGTACTTTAAGCATAGTAATTTTAGAAAATTACATAAGAATGAAACACTTTTGAAACTTTGATGGTTTTTATGATTAGTAGAAAGTTTGAGGTATCAAATTAGAACACTCATGAAACTTGATTACTATTGGGTGACATATTCCCATATAATTATATACTAGGCGAGTACCTGCGCCTAACGGCAGCGGTTCCTATCGGCAGACAATTAACGATATGCGATATTGTGGTAAATGTTTCGAATAACGTTCAAAATAGAATATGAAAAGATCAAAATGTAATTGAAAACGGTTGTAACATGTGATAATTCAACTCTAGTAAAAATTCTTAACACGTATCAAACGATATATAAAAATATTTAGTAAGAATGAAAAAGAAAATATTACATCAATTATGAGATACTAACTAACAATGCACGTTACTCGTCACATAAAACTTCTTGGTAAATGACATTTGAGGTGTAGACTCCTCCTTGACCAAACTCTTTGACTTGCTTCACTAATACCTTTGTAGTTCTATGTGATATCCCTCTAAACAAAGTAACATAAAGCTGGTCATATGAGAAAACAGAGTCGGGTGAATAGACACCCATATTTGGAATTGTTTGGCCCTGAGCTTTATTGATAGCCATCGCATCGTGACATCTTGATTTTGTTGCAATTTAGTCATGGATTACTCCATTACCGTGAGATTTGTTGCAATTTGGTCATGCATGGTGACATCTTGATTTTCTGAAACAATTACTTCATGTGCGGCTGTGTTATTGGAATTCATCATGGAATCCCTAATGACGACTTATCAAACCCAAAGTAGATTGTAACCTTGTCAATTGTATTTATAGATATATACACTTTTCTGTGTTTTTAATGGCCTACCATCTCTGTGGCCTAATTCGGACTAATGCAATGAATCCAATGAATCCAAGACCAGCCCACTCACTCCATGGTGTCATAACTATTATGAATATTTGGCATCATCCACTCATCCAGCAGCGTACAAGGTCTAACATATTTTAGGCAGCAATTGTTATTACTTCATTTCATTTATTATTATATTGCTTAACCATTTTACCATGCGTTGAATCAGGTTAATTTTTTTACACCTGATCCTTTTTTGTTTTTTCATTTCAGAAGGACGGGAACATTTAATTCGTTTACTGACATTATGCTCAATTGATATGCTTTGAATCAGACTATCACTTTCACTTTCACTTGTTTCACCATATGCCTGTTAAGGAAAAAGATTTACTCAATAAAAGGGTATAATATTGAACAAAATGACTGCCCTTAATAAAAGATTCCAAAAGCAATAACTAAAAAGAATACAAAGGTGGATAGTTCCCTCTTCTTTACACCAATTAGTCAAAAGCATTAGAATTTTCAACCAACACTACCAGATATATAGAAGGGTTGAGTTATTGATACGGTGGCTATGTTTTTATTCATACGGTGGCTACATTTTTTTATTTTTTTTTTATTTTTTTTTATTTTTTTTTATTTTTATAATTTTGTTTATATCAAAAAGCTATAAACCTGAAAATGCGGAACTGTAAATATAAAGTTTAATAAGCCAAACGTTTAAAACTGTCAAAAATACGGAACAGAAACTGACAAAAAACTGTGTTGTACTGAAAAAAGCGGGGGACAAAGGGGAGACAAAACGTGCAGGCCTACGGGTTAGACCCCGTAGGAATAGTGTATCCCATATAGAAACACAAAACTAATAACAATTTATAACAACAAAAATAAATCATACAGATAAAGTGGCGGCAGCAGTTTTTTCCGGCAACACAAGAAGTTCAACAGCGTCAGAAGACTTTTCCGACGAGACACGGTGGCAACAACAGCTGGTGGCGGCTGTATCAAAAAGACAAATATTTATTAAAAGAGGTTACGAAAAATCAGATTTATAAAGAAACTCGATAATTAACAGATTATAAAAAAGATTCCAATTTATATAAAAAAACATAAAATCATATTTATACCTGAAAAATCATATCTATTTACATGTATAAGAAAACATTCAATACTTCAAAAATATAAACTTTATAACAAAATTTACGTGTCGTTTGTTTTTTCCCAATAAGTATTTTTTTCCTCTTTTCACTTCTTTTGTCTGCAGGAGGGCAGAGGTTTCTTGTTTGTTTTTTTGCAGGAGCTTCTTTTCACTTCTTTCCTCTTCTAAATTTCAGATATTATCTTTCACTTCTTACCTCTTCTTTCACTCCTTACCTCTTCTTTCACAAACCTTACATCTCTTTCTCAATATCTTACATCTCTTTTACATTTCGGTCTTTTTATTTACGTTTTCGCCCATTTTTTACGTTGTCGTCAATTTTTGTACGTTTTCGTCTTTTTTACGTTTTAATCCGTTTTCGTATTTTTTCGTCCGTTTTTTTATGTTTTCGTTCATTTTTTTACGTTTTCGTCTGTTATTTTACGTTTTCTTACGTTTTTTTACGATTAACCCATTTGAACCATATTACAAAAGGATTTATAGCACAGAAAAAGAAAAAGAAAATAGAAAATAAAAGAAGTACTTCAATAGCAAAAAACAAACGATCTTCATCCATGCAGATGAAGACTTTAGATCTACCTTTTCTTCTGCAGACATGGTTTGCAGATGAAGAGGTAAAAGCTCTGAAAAAACAAACGACACCTTAGTAATTTACACAATAAACTTTATAGCAAATTTACACAATAAATTTTATACCAAATATAACAATTTTAAAAATAAAGGATACACATTCTGGCAACACCAACAGTTCAGCGGTGGCAACACCTATTTCCAGCGAAACAACGGCGGAGACGACGTCAAGCGGCGACTGTAAACAAAAAATAAATAAATAAATGTTATAAACATTATGATCTATATAAATAATTTATAGATATATAAAAGAAAACCTTCAAAACATGATTATCTTTTATAGATCTATAAAAAAAACCTAAAAAATACTACAAACCTTGAAAACCCGTTTGGGTGTTGGTGAGAGTGTTTTTCTGTGTGTGGTTAAAGAGAAAGAGAGAGGGTTACGGTTGTAGTTAAAGAGACAGAGTGAGAGGGTTTTGGTTTATAGAGAGAGGAGATTGATGTTTTGTGTGTTTTTAAAGAGAGAGATAATTAGGGGTGTTCATCGGTTCGGTTATCGGGTTATTCGGTTTATTCGGTTAATTTTTTTTTCTGGGTATAACCGAAAACCGAACCGAACCGAAATTAAATTTGATTCAACCAAACCGAAAACCGAAAACCGAACCCCTATAACCGAAAACCGAACCGAATAACCCGAATTACATAATTTTAATTATTTTTTATTTAATTATATATATTTTTAGCACAAAATAATTTTTTCAAGCTTAAATCATGTTATATTTATACTAAAAAAGAGTTTTAGTGATTTTTTTACGTATATATACATAGAAAAAATATATATTTTATATGAATTCGGTTTTCGGTTCGGTTTTCGGTTTTCATTGCCAAAACCATATCCAACCCGATAACCTAATATTTAGTTCGGTTCGGTTCGGTTTTGACCAATTCGGTTCGGTCACAAATTCGGTTCAGTTATTTTCGGTTCGGTTCGGTTTCGGTTTTCGGTTACTGTGGATATTACCCAATCCGTGAACACCCCTAGAGATAATGAGTAATTGAATGAGAGATGTGTGGTACAACTGGTTTACAGCGTTTCAAAATAATTAGTTTCCTTAATTCGATAAGAAGCAATATTAGTTTCCTTAATTCGAAAATTTTGTATTTCAAGTGTATTTCAAGGTTTAACAAAGATTCAAGTTTTCACTTTTCAAGGTTTGACCATACACTTTTTATATGTAGTATAGATGGCACAGTACATTGTGCCTTAAAAATTAACAAATGATACAAATATTATGCTGAATTTTATCCAATAGTGAAACAAGAGACTAGTTATTAGTAGTATTATATACGTACTTATGCAGTACACTAAAAGTAATTACAGTAATCTATATTATATTATAAAGCATTTAGGACATTTCTAAAACGGAAGACTTAAAAAATTAAGAATCAACACTTGCTAATAAAGACAAATTTTAATAAGTACATATATAATAGCATTTGTTGCAACACTTTAAAGCAATTTTTTTAGACATGTTTTAAAAAAAATAATAAAAAATACAAAGTAATTTAATATAAGAAAAAAAAACGTCCATAACAATAAATACCTAATAAATATTATTTTTAAAACACCTCTAATATGAAAAAATACTTGTTATTATACATATTTATACAAACTAATAAAACACACAAATCTTCATGCAATTTATATGTAAACAAGTTCATGGTACATATGGTTTTAAAAAACGGACCGGGCCAACGGGTTCAACCGGGAACCGGAGTCACCACCGGTTCGGCTAGCCCATAAAAGTCGTTCGAAAACGATATTGTTAAATCAATAGAGTTTAAAAATGCATACTAAAATACAATGTTCAAAAATATTATTAAATCGCAAGAGTGCCTCGAGAATCAACATATGCCCTAATTTAATTATATATATATATATATATATATATATATATATATATATATATATATATATATATATATATATATATATATATATATATATATATATATATATATATATATATATATTTGAATATTAATAATTATACTCTTTAAAGTAACCTACATGATTTATTAAATATTTATTTTTACTTTATCTTTACTAGACGAGTACCCATGCATAGCAACGGGATTTTATAGCGAAAGATCGTTTAGTGATAAAAAAAATTATGGGTTATAAACGAAAAATAATAAAAGTTTGAAGATTTGGGGATTAAACATAATATTTTGAAAACCGGTTCGACCCGGGTGGTTCAACCAGTTGAACCGTTCTGGTCGAAAAACAGGTGGATTTAAACTGAGTCAACATGATGGGTTGGGTCGAAAACGGGTCAAATTAAACCGGGTCAACACACCGGGTTTGAAGCGTCCCGGGTCAACCTGGTTTTCGATGTGTATTAATAGTTTCGTTTTGAAATATATGTTTTCAACATTTTTTTTAGTTTCAACTTTTCACTTTTTAATTTTTGCTTTTTCTTTTATATATAGTATAGCAGGGTACCAGCACGTTTCGGCGGCGGGTACCCTGTGACGATTAACCGGATAAATAGATCTCGATGCGACTTAAATCCACCAGTTTGTATCGATTTCAACCGGTCCTCTTTGGTTCGTTTTCGGATGGCTTTTATTGGTTAACCGAACCGGTGGCGACACCGGTTCATGGTTGAACCATTTGGTCCGGTCCGGTTTTCAAAACTATATATACCATTAACTTGTTAGCTTGTATGAAGCTTTGTGTATTTATGTTAATTTGTATAATGTGTATAATAACATGTACTTTTCATTTTAGGGTGTTTTAAAAATAATATTAATTAATGTGTTTAATTATTTTATATTTTGAATTATGTTGTAGCTTGTTTTAATTGTACATTGTGAAAATTTTATTGTACTTTTTAATAATTGGTGTTTTAATTGGTTGTTTTTAATTTGGTATATATGCTTTTATTTGGTTGTACAATGTGAATAAATTATTGTACTTTTAAGTAATGAAGTATTTTAATAAAAGTATTAATTATAATATGCATATCTCTCACATTTGACTTTCAAGATTTCAAGATTTCACTTTTTCAATGTTTGACCACACACTCATTATATGTAGTATACATAAGTAATCTTTTACTTGTATCATCCATCTATGTGGGACAAATTTAACAAACATTATTTTTGAGAAATAAATTTTCTTAGTATAATGTAAGTGATTTTTAAAAGTCGCTGTAGTGTTATTATTTAATGATAACTTATAACTACGGGCTATTGTCAACTACTTTTATCTCATACATTTACAATATACCTACTACCAACTCATTATTGTCACCACATCACGTGGATAATCTACAATTTTTATATGAAAATTTTTGTTATTGCATAACAGTATTCAAAAATAAAATTTTCGTCGTTCGTATATCTATTATATTGTAAAATATAGATCTAAAATAAAATTTCGCTGAATATTTTAATTATACGGCACCCGCCGCTGCAACGCGCGAGTACCCTGCTAGTAAATTATAATACTTTTAGTGCCCACTTCCCCATGCCCCACTACCCACTACCCTTTTAGTCAACAAAAGCTCCGTTCTCCATTTTTCCTGATCAAAAACCTTTGGAGAATGTTTCCAGCGAACAATTTTACTCTCTAATTCGTTGTAATCAAAATTTGAAGAGGGCACTTTAAGTATTATGCTGAGGGCACTTCACTTTTTTCCCACAAAAATTGTTTTCTTTTCTACATATTTAGCGTGTCATCACGAGATTTGTTGGGGGCATGTCCCCCCACTACTGTGGGAATGGCTCCGCCTCTGCTCGAACTTGAACCTGACCCGTAATCGGGTCAGTCATGTCAACCTTAACCTGATTACACATAACCCAAACATGACCTATTTAACATGTATATATATGGGTTGACAAGTTAAATAGGTTACACGGGTTAAATAAGTTAAATGGGTTTCGGGTTGACCCATTTTTACCCTTTTATATAAACAAAGTGGCGCATTAAATGAGTTAAACAGGTTAAACGGGTTCGTGGGTCGAACCATTTAACCCATATAATAAAGTATATATAACTTTTTAATACTTGAAAAAAAAATCTTAAACGGGTTGGGCGGGTCGACCCATTTAACCTGTAGCCAACCCGAACCTGGCTTGTTTAATAAATGGGTTAGATGGGTCGACCCGAGTACGACCCGAAACTTATTTAGACTTAACATGAACCTGTAATTTTTATGTCAGATCTCAAGTCAGGTTTCGTATCGGGTCAGAGATTGCCACCCTTAATGCAATATATCTTACAAATATAGTATGTTGTGTTAATACAAATAAGCCGTAAAAAAGTTTATTTATATTTTACGATCTTCTAATGTTTTGTCGATAACAAACGTAAAATCATATTAACGAAACAAATAAAATACGTAAATGGTTTGAACTAATAGTTTCTAACATATTCACTTTTTCACATAAAACACTAAAACAAGTATAAGTGGTCTTATGATTTAGATGTATATGTACAACAACTAGTGTTTACATATTGGGTTAGCATATACTTAAACTAAGTATACTAAAATGGGTAAAAACAAGTATATACTAAAATGGGTAAAAACAAGTATATACTAAGGTAAAAACTAGCAAATGGTATTGACTCATAACCTATGGTTTTATATATACCACTTAACCAAGTTCATTGTATCCTTAAGGTACATTGTATCTAGAAAGAAAACCATGGATCAACCCATAACCCATGACCCATGACCCATACCCAATGTCTAGATACATTGAACCCTTTGTGAGCACTCAAGAGAATGTCTAGATACATTGAACCCTTGGTGAGCACTCAAGAGATACATTGTATCTAGCTAAAGACCCATGACCCATAAACAAAATACCCATGGGTAAGGGAGTTCCACGGATCCCGGCTTTGTGCTAGCCGGATCCCTTGTGGGAGGGATCCGTGGGATCCGGGGAACAGTATAGAATTTCCTCTATAAATAGAGAGTCATTTCTTCCTTTCTATTCATCCCTTTACACACATACTTCCCCAAGTATTCTAACCCTCTAACCTCAGATCCAAGAGATCTATGTAGCTTTTCTCTTTTGTTTTTGTGTGATCTTCTAGGTTCCTCTTAAAGGAAAGATCACCACATCTTGAAGACGTGCAAGCTCAAGTCCATGAGTTGCCATGCTTCGTCATCATCAAGACAACGAAGGTTCTCTTGTTGATAGTTCTTCCTTTCTCCATAGATGTTGGGTTGAAGGCATTAGTGAAGAATGCCGAAAGTGTCAAGATGAAAGCATTAGTGAAAGGTGCTCATCATCCGTGTCAAAGCATTATTGAAGGATGCTAAAGGTGTCAAGATGAAGGCATTAGTGAAGGGTGCCAAACGTTGTGTCAAAAGAATTAGTGAAGGATGCTAAAGGTGTCAAGACGAAGGCATTAGTGAAGGGTGCCAAGCGTTGTGTCAAAGGCATTAGTGAAGGATGCCAAAGGATCAAATCAAGTAGCATTTGGGGAGAATGCTTAGGTCGTATAATCGATGAGGTGCATCGTTATACATATATGTATTTGTTTATCTACAAGGATGGTGATATCCTTGATGGTGTTGTAACAAGGAGTAGATCTCCTTGAGATTAGGTGTTGTGTCGTGAAGGTGTAGTTCACCTAAGGTGTGAAAGAACTAAGGTGCTTAGCCTAGTACCTAATAAAGGGTAGGCGACGTTGTGATAGGATTAGTTCTCCTAAGGTGTGAAAGAACTTGGTGGTTAGCCTAGCACCGTATAAAGGGTAGGCGACGTTGTGTTAGGTGTGGTTCGCCTTGGTGTGAAAGAACTCGGTATTTAGCTTTGTACCGGAAAAAGGTTAAGCGATGTTGTGAAGGCTTCTCCGCCATAAGGAGTTGGTGTAGTGCTTACGAACTCTCGAGTAGGTGACTCAGGGAGTGGAGTAGGGCAAGGAAGGTGTCCTTGTAGCCGAACCACTATAAATACTTGTGTCGTGGTGATGTGCTTCTTACTCTTTATCTTTCATTACACGTTTATGTATCTATCTATCAACGTCCAACATAAACAACCAAATAGATTGACATAAGTCGATCTAAACAAGTAAAAGGAAGTTTTAAATTGGTAAAACTATTCAACCCCCCCTTCTAGTTTTCTATAATTGGCATCAGAGCTTCGTTATCAAGTTTTTTTTTAGTATATTGTACTTTGAAAACTTGATACGATCCGTGTATGTTTGAAAACTACAAAGAAGGGAATTTCTTAAAACAAAAAGTCATGTTTTTAGAAATCATCGTATGTTGGATAGTGATAGATCATTCTAACATTTTCCTTTGAGAAGTCTTCATACTAGGATTTGGGTATCTTAGAAGATCATGAAGTATTTCGCGTCTATGGTTTCTAAAACCATTAAAAGGGAATATAGCAAAGGATTAGGATATCTTAGAAGATCATTATGTATTTCGCGTCTATGGTTTCTAAAACCATAAAAAGGGGATATAGCAAAGGTATGTTTTCTTAGTTACAATTTTTGTTAAAACGTGCTAAATTGCTTGTGGACAAAATGGTGATATATGCTTCTATCTTATAATAAGCATAATATGAAAAGTGTTTTAGTGATTTTTTTTTTCTTTGAAGTTTCGTGTTTGATATATGTTCATTCAAGCTTGAATAAAGATTGGAATGGGTAATATGACCTCACTAAAAAGTCTACAAAGGATAAACCTTTTCGTCGGGTCAAAATATGTATTTTTGTGAATCTGTGTCAGATCCACGGATCCCTTTTTGGAAAGGATCCGTCGGATCCGTGCAACAGAGAGCAACTTTTGGTTAAATTTCAAAAATTCATAACTAATTAACCATAAGTCGTTAGAAGTCGTGCCACCTATCGTTTTAAAGGTATTTGAGTCTACTTTCATTTAAAAATGATTTAATAAACTGATTCAAAACAAAGATTTACAGAATCATTGGTTTATAATAGAAAGTCATTTTTCGGTCATAACTTTTGCACAAACTTTTGATCTAATTGGAGACGGATGTTCTCATCTTTGAATAACAATGTGTCCTCTTTTGAAAATAAGGTTTTGATCATATTTATAAAAGAAACTAATCAAGCTTGGTATACATGTTTATATTTAACACAAAGCGATTAAAAGAACTTTTGTATGCTATGCTAAATGATAAATTGTCTTCCTTACATTACTTGATTATTTGCTTATTTCAAATAGCTTTTGTGCTTGTTTGAGTGATTAACATATCTGGTTTCCTTACCTTGCTATTCATTCTCTTGCTTGTCGATCTAGTAATTTTCTACTAATCAATGTGCTACTTGAAAGAGTGTTTGGGGTAACATTTAGTTGTGTAAAAAATGTTAGTTTTATAAGTTGAAAAATGTTTAAAACATATAACACACTAAAATGGCTTTTTGATTGAGTTTGTCATGTGTGCAACATAAATGTTTTATGTGCCTATATGATTTCTTGATTTCATATTTTCTTGTATCGTTTTCTAAAAACAACAAGAATGTACATCGGATCATAACCTACACTTGTGTTGATGATGTACTCTCCCGTTTTCCTTTTCATGATCGCTCTCCAAGATTCATAGTAGGATTGACAACTTGATTATTTCATCCGATATACTCAAGTAAATTATTTTGCAACGCAAAATATAATTGTTCATATCCGAAAGTACAAACTCAAAGCTTTCCAACAACATATGTTGAACTAGCTCTTCCAACCATTTTTTTGTTGTTTACCATATGGACAACTTTTAAACTTATTTTTAACATGACACCTTCGTCACCGTAGTTGTCTCAAGTATAATATTAAACGAAGCAAAGTATCATCATTGTTACTCTTCGATAGGCCATTGTAGGAATATAAATTTTCCTAACTTGAGAATGAATACTGGAGAACTTATTGCACTAGAAACTCAATTTGACCTAATGGTTGAATTGCTTCCTTGATAGAAGTTGGGTATGTGGAATCGCCCGTAAAAATGGTCGTGTTTAGCCGCAATTGAGCACCACTAGTAATAGTCTCATATTCATTCTCTCACTTGGGAAATTTTTACTCCTATGTTTTCCTAAAGTAAGTTTACAATGGAAATACTTTGCATTGTCTTAGGATTACTAATCAAACAAGTTGTAAAATTAATTTTCCTTTAGTTAATCACAACCACTTGCCTCATCAAGCGATTATCTTGCTTTGATTGAGAAGAGCTACATGACTTCATGGACGAAGTTCATTGTATGCTAATCATCATCCGTAATGACTATACATAGTTCATTGCTTCCGTTGTCCAAAACAACCCTATTGTCTTGAACACCATCATCTACTCTGCACGCCATTGTTAATACAAATGATTTACTAATCTAGATCGTAAATCTATTTTGAGCTTCTTGAATAGCGGTTGTTAAGTTTGATAAGCCTATGTGTTACTTGTGAGCTAGATCTCATTTAATTGCTTATGTGCTATTTCTACATGCTCTTAGTATGTTTTACTTGTATACATGTATGCTTACTGTAGAGATCATTAGCCTCTAAGTTCGATACTTAGAACAAACGCTCACTGTTAAGTAAAACTGTCCCAGATGCCGGATCCCTAGTTTGTAACTAGCCGGATCCCTCAAGTGAAGGATCCGTGGGATCCGAGCAAATAGAAGTGGAGTCTCAATCCTTTACACCTCAAACCATGTTCCTAGACTACTTCACACTAGCTGAACTTAATACCTTTGGAACTCTTAAGTCCTTCTCAAACTTAGTAAGCTTCATACTCACTCATAGCTCATTAAGGATCACACTCAAAGTGCTTTTCGATCTATCGTTTCACCTAAACTCATTACTCTTCCGCTCTCTAGATCACTAATTATTTCTCACATGATCCCTCACATCTAGACTTAGAAATCTTTCAATTATGGCAAAATTGATCATAATCATCCTTACCTCAAAATTGGTCGAAATGGATCAAATTCTAGTTCTTCCACCTTAAAACCTTTAGGATCTTCTCCAAGACATTATCCTAAGTCACTATCTGATCACTAGGATCATTTAGCTCCATTTGACACTCTCAAAATTTTAGTGTCATCTTTGTTCATTCATTGGTACTCACGAAAGTTCTAATTTCTTCCCTTGAACATTAGCTACATCACTCATTGCCCTTGAACATTTAAGTACCCTTCTATTTAAAGACACTTAGGAGAACTAAAAAAAAAAGGTATAGGCTTTAGACCTTTCAAACATCACTTCTATCCTTTCCTAGCTGCTGAGAGCCGGATCCCTAGGATTAGCCTAGACGGATCCCCCATTGGTGGGAACCGTAGGATCCGGGTGACAGATTTATGTCAACTCTTGCTAGAATAATCATTTCAAGCTCATCTTGCTAACTTGAACACTCCACCTCATCCTAATTAAATCCCTAGATCAGTAAAACTCTGAAGTTGACTCTTGTGCATGCTAATCATCATATTCCAAAGGATATTAGAGACTTAAGTCTTGAATGCACTTGCTAAATCCTTCCCTTTATAAAGTCATCTTGCTAGAATCCCTTAGTCATCGAACACAACATAATTCTTAGCATTTAGAAACCTTTTCCTTAGTCATTTCATCATGAGGAAAGCTCCTAGTGCTAACTCATCCAACCAAGAACCACCCAAGAAACTTGCTCGTGTTGTACACGAAATTTCCTCAACCAAATCATCATCCGTAAGAGATAATAAGTGCTAGAATCTCACCTCAACAAACCCAATCAACAATTGCCAAGAGAACCGCAATAATTAGCATTAAACCGTTTAGGTTAGAAAAGGGATCATCGATCTATAAACCAAACGTACCTAGTTCTAGCAAAACGTCTAAACCTTCATTCCTAGAGCATGGACTACACTCCTTCACCGAGCCTCTCTCTCACCCAAATCTCTATTCATTAGAGCATTCACCACTGAGAACTTCCCAATCACCAACTAGTCCATCGTTGGAAACAAGGAACCACCAAGGACTTGATCATATTAAGGAATTTCCATTACCACCACTCTAATTCCTAGTAGAACCTCCTCCTAAATTACTCAATGTACCTCCATCATCATTTGTAGAACCTCCTCAAAATATCCTATCAAGACAATAATTGCTCTAATTGTCTAATCACCCAAGGACTTGTTCAAGAAGTACGAAATGAGATGCATTTCATGTTTAATCATCTTCTTGAAAGATTGGACCAAATCAACAAGTCTACTCATCCCTAGACTCAAGCACATTGTTGCCTCCTAAGTGTGAAAGAACTCGGTATTTAGCTTTGTACCGGAAAAAGGTTAAGCGACGTTGTGAAGGCTTCTCCGCCATAAGGAGTTGGTGTAGTGCTTACGAACTCTCGAGTAGGTGACTCGGGGAGTGGAGTAGGGCAAGGAAGGTGTCCTTGTAGCCGAACCACTATAAATACTTGTGTCGTGGTGATGTGCTTCTTACTCTTTATCTTTCATTACACGTTTATATATCTATCTATCAACGTCCAACATAAACAACCAAATAGATTGACATAAGTCGATCTAAACAAGTAAAA
The DNA here is from genome assembly GCA_910596185.1 of Chrysanthemum makinoi. Lineage (NCBI taxonomy): Eukaryota > Viridiplantae > Streptophyta > Magnoliopsida > Asterales > Asteraceae > Chrysanthemum > Chrysanthemum makinoi. Next base: position 262,466,670 of record OU343222.1, on the reverse strand, counting down.
GGAAGTTTTAAATTGGTAAAACTATTCAACCCCCCCTTCTAGTTTTCCACATGTTGTATAAATTAGTATATTTGTAAAAGTAGAGTCACTTTATTTTGCATACTAAAAAATCCTTACATATCAAGGGATAAATCTGAACTACACAAATCATTAGATCAAGAACAAGATTTAAAGATAAAAAAACATGGATGAACCTAAAGTATAAATCTAAAACCAAATTACCAAAAAGGACCTGTCTCATATCAGATTTTCGAAAATGAACTATTTTTCATTAGTTTACCAAAATGGACCTATCCATTAAGCGCAAGACTCCAATTTTGCAGAAAGAATAGTTGACTTCAACTTTTGCAGTAAATAGTACTAGCCTAATAGGACTAAACTAAAATATAAATGTTTTTATTATAAATTAAGAAATAAAGATGATATTAATATATTTACTTGCCCATAATTAATTCCCTCGCATATCCTTCGCCCATAATTAATTCCCTCGCCCAACCCATCTAATTTTTCAAGTTTTATCACCTAAAATCAATTTCCTCGCCTTAGTATCGCCCGATTACTCGCCCAGTTTTGTATATTTTCATGTTAATCGCCCAGTCCCTCGCCGCGAATTAAATTTCTCGCCCCATTCTAATTGAAAAACAATCCGTTCGCCCATTACTCGCCTATTTCCTCGCCACAATAAAATTATACATTTCTGAATAATTTTGTTGCCTACAAATTCGCGTAATACACGTATAGGGCTGAAAATTTGTGTTTCCATCAATCTAACGGATCATATTTAAAAGCTCATTTTGGTAAAAACCTTATGCGAGGACTTGTCTGGTAAGTTGGTACCTATTATGGTCTGTTTAAGAAATTTTCTCTAAATCTAGACCACCCTCATTTTTTAATTAAAACAATCATCTCTCAATTTTAAATATTACATATCTCAAAAATCGTAACCGTTAACCTAAAAAAAATTACACTATCGTGACGAGCATTTAATTATCTTTCAATAGAGGAGCACTTTCATATACTTTCGACAAACTTTTTTTTTCATTTTTTTTTTCTTGGTGGAGTATCACTTGTGATATAACACTAATCTGTAAATTATAACACTCAACATGCTTTCGTAAAACAAGTATAATTTTTTTGGTAGAATTCCAAATGACTCATCGTAAGTTAATGCACTAATATGTAAGTTAATGTAGTTTCATGGAAGGTGTTCGACGAAACGCCTAAGAGAGGGATACACAAGTTGACAAAGAATCACATGTTCCCATGTCATTTGATTGTTTTTGTAAGAGACCCTATATTAGTTCTATGTAATAATACCATTATTCAAGTACCTGGAAGACACAGTCAAGAATTATAAATGAATATTTGTGATAATTACAGTGCATTAATAGAGGTAACAAAAGAGGTTGGGATTGAAATTGATCATTCTTTAGTACGTGATATAACACGTGATATCACATGCGATATAACACGTGATATCACCGGTAATATAACATGTTCTCCCATTACCATCACTGATTTAACAAAAAGAAGAAGCCGACAAATATTAGATATCACCTTTGATATCAAAGGTTCCTCCAAAAAGATGAATAACATGAGAATGAGATATACTGCAAAGATCCTTCTTCATGAAATAAATGACCAAAATAAGTTGATAATAGAGTATACAAATAGGTTTGCAATATGAGAATACTATTATCACTTGTGATATTTCAGAAATTTTAACAGAATATCACAAGTGATATAAACATCAAACTCAACTTTTGCATCATTTTTAACCACAGGTGATATACACATTAAAATCAAACCCAAGTGTTGCATCATTTTTAACAGAATATCATAAGTAATACCAGGTACAAAACAACAATCAAACATAAATATAGCATTATGTCTGATTAATAAGCAAAAATTTAGGTAAAAACAAAAGTTCAACTAACAGCTTAATTAATAAGCAAAATTACAGGAGCAGGTAACAAGATTATCAAATATCTTTCACTCAAACATTTCATCAAACACTTGGTGTGCAACTTGATTACAAGAAATGTTAAACAACTTGATCCACATAATTATCAACCGACTCAACAGCATTATCAGCCACAAAAATATTAATCAAATCAACTTCTGGATGAAAACAGATCATTTAAATCAAGAGAAAGCCATAAAAAGGATAATAACTTTCGGGGATGATGAGATGATGACCGGGAAGTGATGTTGATGATCGGAATGGTGATAGTGATCGAAATGGTGATGGTGATTGGTGGTTACTAACTTTGGGGTAGGTGATGAAGAAGCCGAAAACTTATTGAGAGAGAAACACACTTATGTGTGTGAATAAATGTTATATTAAAAGAATAATTAAAAAAACCTTATATAGATGGGGAGTAAAAATGTTTATAAAATTAAATTTTACATTAATTCCCACCATTAGATCAAACTAAATGGATGGTAGAGATTTGTCCCTCAGTAAGCATCAAAATAAGAGTAAGCTAATAAACTTTTCTCTGTAAAGGTATGTTGCTATAAAACTAAGTGTAAGCATAAATCGTTAAGACTTCCTCGCTCGTTGTGACTTCAAGATCATATATCATCTATCTTCCACCTCATTCACTCATCACTCAACTGCCACTATTTTGGGGAACTTGAGAAAGATGCAGTAACCTTACTGAAACGAATCCGAAAGTTCTCTGTGACTCAAGAGATTGGGGCACGTGCTGCTATTTATTTTTTAATAGAATTAGCTATGCTATCACTACAGGAGTGTTCAGATAGTATATCGGTTCTTCACAAATTTCTAGTAAATCTTGATGACCTGCTAGGTTCCATCACTGGGGTTGTCAACCTGTTTCTCGGTGGAAAGTGCCCTGCTATATTAGGGGAATATATTGCTAGTGCCCCCTTGACTCCTTTGGTTAAGCCGGGTGGAGGCATACGCCCTATTGCTGTCGGCACGGTCTGGCGTAGGCTTGTATCGAAGGTTGCTTCTTCTTCAATTAGTAACTCTATGAATACCTATTTGCAGGACTTTCAATTTGGGTTCGGCGTTCCGGGTGGTTGTGAGGCTGTCTTTCATTCGGTGAATCGGCTTATTGAGGCTAAGGGTCATAATGTTGGGTTTTCCATGTTGCTGGTGGATTTTTAGAACACTTTCAATCTGGTTGATAGGAGTGTCCTTCTCTAGGAGACCAGGATTAGATGCCCTTCTATTGCTCCTTGGGTTGAGTTTTGCTATGCCAGGCTTTCTAGACTTTATTACGATGATTCTATCCTTTGGTCTTGTCAAGGGGTGCAACAAGGGGATCCGCTAGGTCCTTTGTTGTTCGCCCTCGTTTTACACCCCCTAGTCCATGCTATTAATAGGTCCTGTGAGCTCACTCTCCAGGCTTGGTATCTTGACGATGGTACTATTATAGGAGATACTCTTATGGCTGCCAAGGCGCTCGACATTATTATGACGGATGGCCCCGGCTCGGGGGTTGTTTTTGAATGTCGATAAGACTGAACTCTTCTGGCCTATGGAGGACCCCAGAAGAAGGGTGGAGGGTGTTTTTCCTATAAATATCTCTCTTCCAGTCGATGGTGTCAAACTACTTGGTGGTTCAGTTATTTTGGATGAAAGCTTTTGTCATGAGCTGGCTTTGAAAAGGGTCTTTAAAACTATCTTGCTAATGGAAGCTATTCTTAAACTTAATGACCCCCAATGTGAGCTCCTTCTTCTTCGTAATTTTTCCAGGGTTGCGAAATTATCTTATGCTTTGAGGACATGTTCCCCTTTGTACGTGCGAGAAGCCTAAGTCCGGTTTGATCAGATGTTACGTGCTTCCTTGGAGAAGATTATTACAGCCTCCGGACCAGGGTTTGGTGACTGGTAGTGGCGGCTTGCCACCCTCCTAATCAAGATGGGTGGGCTGGGTATTCATGCGACGAGTGACATCATCCAATATGCTTTCCTCGCCTCTCGTTTGGAAACTAGTGATATGCAGGACCAGATTTTGGTAAAAACGGGCATTAATTCTCATGGCCCTTCGTTTTAGCATGCTCTAGATATTTTTAACAGTGCTTATAACATAGACACTTTCTCTGTCGCCTCTGACGCTCCTGCCCCTATATGATGAAAACCTTGGTAAAGTGTTACTTTGGTGTCATCGAGAAAGATCTTGTTTCCAAGTATTCGTTAAGCCCAAGGCAAGTGGCTATCCTCAGTTGTACATGGGCTCCACATGCATAAGATTTCCTATTCGCCATACTTATTGATGGGTTAGGCCAAAGGATGAACCATCGCCAATTTCGTTCGGTATTGTGTTATAGGCTTAACATACCTATGTTTTCTGAAGGTAGTCCCTGTCCGAGCTGCAAGCATCGTATGGACCAATGGGGAGACCATGCAGTTCACTATTCCAGTGAAGTGGGGGTGAAATTCAGACATAACCTGGTGCGTGATATTCTTGTCGACATATGTTCCAAGGTTGGGATTATGGTGAAAAAGGAGGCCCCAATGGGGTTTCTTTCGAGGGATGGGAAAGAGTTACGTCCGGCAGACTTGCTATTATTCAACTAGATCCAAGGTAAGGACGCGTGTTTGGATGTGACTGGGATCTCTCCTTTTGCGGGTATTGATGCGATTTCGTGGGCTCCGGGGGTGGCCTTACATAACGCTGTGGAGAAGAAGAAAAAGAAATATGTGTCCAATTGTGATGAAAATGGCTACAAGTTCATTCCATTTTCCTTTTCTACATTCGGGGAGCTTGACACGGAAGCCTTGGATACACTTTCACGTATCAAGACTGTTGCTGTTAGCCACTTGAATAATGTCAAGAGTGGGGCTTTTATTTTTCATAGACTAAGCTTTTGTATTCAGAAAGGAGTGGGAGCCCCAACTAGTGTCTCGGCTTCCCACCAATTTCTTGTAAAATCCCTTAGGTTTTCTAATGAAGTGATGTTTTATAATTAATATATATATATATATATATATATATATATATATATATATATATATATATATATATATAGGGGAGGGTTATTGTGAGATCATGCTTAAAATTCTAAAAGTAAGACCCAATATGGACCGTGGGATCATTGTATTTGTATTTAATGAGATTAATGTTTCATGAGTGGCATTTCAGTAAATAATTCACTTTTTAAAGGTATTTTGGTCAAACATTTATTAAGACATTATTTAATTGAAACATATTAATGAGGCCTTATTTTTTTGGTTAAATATATATTGAGACATCATTTTAACAAATTAATATATCATTTGATACACACATCCTTAATATATTTACATTAATAAATACATGGGTACATTAAAAATATATTTACATTAATAAATACACGGGATTGTTTACTGATACATCAGGTACATGAAAAAAAATACTTTTATACTTACATTAACAAATACACGATGGACCACCAGGAAATTGTACTGATACATCAGGTACATTAAAAAATGTATTTACATTAATAGATAGATACATCAAATACATATAATTACATTTGGTACATTAAAAATATATTTACATTAAAGTTTCAACACTTACACACTTACATCGGACTATAACAAAATCATTAAAACAAACACAGCCTATCTCATAAACTTTTATATAAAAAAAAAGACAAAACATTTAATTGTTAATTACATTGTAAATTAATGAATTGTTATTTAATACATTTAATGAATGGGTGAATACATTTAATTGAATAGTTATTGAATACATTTAATGAATTGTTGAATTCCCAAAATGCCCATTTCATTTAATTGTTAATTACATTGTAAATTAAACTATGTAATTAATAAATGGAACACTTGTCTTAATCTTATTGGTTTTTAAGTGATCTTATTTTTACAACTTTAACAATGATCTCATTTGATCCCAAATATATATATATATAATAATAATAATAATAATAATAATAATAATAATAATAATAATAATAATAATAATAATAATAAAAGAGTGGGAGCTCAACTAGTATCTTGGCTTCCCACCAATTTCTTGTAAATCCTTTTGGTTTTCTAATGAAGTGATGTTTAAAAAACATAAAAAAATAAAAAAATAATAATGCGCTGATATTGAAGCTGCACAGCGCAAACGTGTCAAGTACTAAACCAAATGCGCTGATATTGGATATGGGTTTATCCCCTTCTCTTTCTCTTCCTTTGGTGAACTCGAGAAGGAGGCAGTGACCCTGCTGAAGCGAATCCGAAAGTACTCGATCACTCAAGAAATTGGCGCGCGTGGTGCTAAATATATTTTTATTAGGGTTTGTTTTGCTATTGCTAGAGGAGTGGGGGCCCAGTTAGTTTCTCGGCTCCTCACTAATTTCTTGTAATTTCTTATGATTTTCTAATGAAGTGATGTTTTAAAAAAAAAATTAAAGAAAAATAATGATAATAATAATAATAAACTTCCACACATAGGTAGCACCCTTTTTTTTTCTGGCCGTGACGCATGAGGGGTACCCCTCTAATATTCATTCGGATACATTCATGCATTAAGTACTTCGTAGCGTTTGATAGCTAACTTTCTTAATATTATGGATCGACATGTTATAGGAAGATTGACAAAGGATATCAAAGGATTATAAGGGTTCATTTGGTGTGTCTGTTTTGGATATATGGAATGGAGTGAAACCATAAGATTATTGTTTGGTTGATAAATTTGGTTTAAAATCTGGCTTTGACACCGTTAGACGTGGTGTTTGAGAAAAAGTATCTTGATAGGTGGAATTTGAGAAAAAAAAATTCCGCATCTTATTGAGAATTGTGAAATTGTTTTTTTTAGTACACGTTTTTTATTTTAGTTGTACTTTTTTTGGAGCTAATTCTCAAAATGCCCCACAAGTGCATCTTTACTTACCTCATGTGCTATATTTTTTTTAGGAGGCGTTTGGTTTGTTGACATGAATCACAATGGGTATAAGAATCGGTACAGGGTAGAATGACAATTAAAGTATCATTCCAAATTTATTGTTTGGATTAATCAATAAGGTTTCGGTATCATTTTTTTAACCAATAGGGGGGCTATCTTCATCACTCAACTTGAAAAAAATGCCAATGATGCAACCACCCAAATGGGGTCCACATTAAAAAAAAGATACCATTTTGAAAGAAGAAATCGAATTTCAATGGAGACCACAGAAGACCTTGTTTTCATGAGGGGTCATTATTTTAATTATGTGGGCGAGAATGAGTTTGGGAAAAGGTACCACCTTTGCCTGGTATGTAAAAACCTTCAAATTTATATATCATTGAATTCATTTCTTCATACCAAACATACACAATCACTATCATTGTCATTCTACCATACCTATACCCCCTTACCAAACGCCTCCTTATTTCTCTAAATGCCCAAGGCGACTTTCACCTCGGGTAGGTTTGGGTGACTCCTCTAAAATAGTGACACGTTTCCTTACTTTAGTAAGACACAAGTACATGTCAAGTACATGTGTGTAACCTACTAGTCTATCCAACTTCTCCATCTCTTCATCCAACTTCTGTTTCTTGGAACTAGACTCCTCCTGATTATCTCCTTTCCTCTTCTGTTGTCTATTCCTTATCCACTCATCTTCTCTTTCAGAATTCATAGGAATGAACTCAAGTCTTCTTTTGTAATTAGTGTAAAGTTCCTCAATCTTTTCATATGAGCAGTTTTTCAAGTTCACAATCAGTTTCACTTCCATATGCTTGAGAAACCTCATCATTTCATTCCTTTTCTATTGCTTTGTAGGAGGTTTATTTTTCTTTGCCTGATAATCTCTAAATGCTCTCTCCTATTGCATCTTTCTCATCTTCTCAGCCAAAACCTTAGATCTTGTATCAATATCTAATTGACCCCATTCAAAATCTGTCCACTCTGTCTTAACACTCTCAGAAGCTTGCAATATTGGTTGTTCATTGTTCCACTCTTCAATCAGTCTCAGAGAAGCTTCTTCATTCTCTTTATTTTTCTTTTCTGCAGCAATAACATCAACATTAAACTTCTCTTATAACCTTCTAGAAAGCTCATGATCATGTGCAATCTGCTCCTCCCTACTTTCAAACTCAATTTTTTCTTCTTCTAGTTCTGCTATTCCTTTACCTTTTCTAATATCAAGCTGAGGAGCTACAACTCTTTGCACAGGCTCTCCAATATTTATACTTTTAGCCAAAGGTTTAGGTCCAGTTGGTTTAAGAATTATAGGGACAGGTGCAATGATTGGTTTAGGGATTGGTAAGGTTTTGCTTAAATTCAACAGTGTACTAGCAACCTCTTTCTCAACTTCTTTTGACTTAGGTGGTGGTGTGACAGTGGTTGTGATTATTGTGGCAGTGGTTGTGATAGCAATGGGAATATTTGAACTAACAGTGATTTGATTTACCTCAGAAGTGGTTACAGCAGTGGATACAACATTGATTTCCTCTGTACTAGCAGTGGATGCAGGCACATTAGTAGTGGTTGTAGTCTGCACCACTTCTTCCTCTTCAACAACAACTTTCAAGGTTTCTTCAATTACTGCTTCTTTTCCCTCCTTGTTGATTACCACATAATCATTACCATGCTCTCCACTATCCAAATCCAAATCCACATCCAAGTTTAAATCCTCCCCTGAATCTCTGCTTCTACTCCTCCCCTGTTTGGATGCATCCTCCAAACTTTGATCCTTTGAGGAGCTTGCCTTCTTGCCCACCTTCTTGAATCTCCTAAAAGCATGATCCCCTGGTCTCCTTTGTCTTTGCAATACAGATACCCAGTGCTTCAACCTCTTAATAGTGCCAACTTGAGAGGTTGTCAGTTCCTGAAGACCAGTGATTGTTGACTCCATATTGGTACATTTAGCCGTCAATTCCTTTAAAAGTTCAAGTATATCCTAACCACTTCGACCTGTGTTAACTGGTCCGAGAGGTGGATCCCTGGAAATGTCATCATGTACATGTTCAGTACCCATCAATTCAATATGTGGTCCCAAACTATCCTCATCACTTCGAGCTGTGTAACCTGCTCCGAGAGGTGAATTGGTATGTGCTAAAACACATACATTTTCTTTACCAAATCAGGCCCAAAATAATCAAGAAAGAGCCGTTTATTCCTAATATTTGTTGGTTTCTTGAGTTTATGCTTGTACATGTACGGATATGACAAAACACGCAAAAGAAAGACAAATCAGACAAGAACCCGAGCACAAGAAGGAAAAGAGTGCTAAAGCTGAGCTGGGAAGTCAGAAAAGAGTGAATTTGAAGATTCTGATACTCTAAGGATGATTTTCGAAAGATTGGATCAACTTTGAAGAATTGGCAGGATCAGTCCTTCAAGTTTCAGCAGTTGTCAAAAAATACCCCTAGAATTTCAAGTTTGGCAATTATGGTCTTTGGTCTAGTTGGAAATGACAAGAATGGCCCTTGGAAGTACTTTTTAGAATTGACGGATTTGGTCCCCGGAATTTCAGAATTTACAAGTTTAGTCCTTATGTTACATCCGGATCCAATTCAAGTCCAAGTCTAAGCCTATTATCATCTTGGCCCATACAATCCCCAAAGCCCACCAAAAGCCCAAGGTCAACAGGTCTAAAACCCGGTCAACCCAGTCAACCCTTTCCACTTAAATCTTCGGTCAACAAAGGTCAAACAATAATAATTTACTCCAAAAATTTTACCCGCGTCAATTTTATCCCCCTTTTAACCCAGAAGTTATGAACCCTAAAATGCCCTTCTAGCAATTAACCAAAATTAAACCAAATTGAGGGTAAATTGGTACTTGTACTGACACACACTGACACACGGAATGCCACGTTGGCAATCCGTGTGTCTTACTGCTCCATGATTGGTTGAAGAGACGTGGCAAACTTGATCCAAGGGACGTGATTGATTAGATGGCATTAGGATTTGATCTAATGGTTGTGATGAGCTCAGAGAAAGCACAAGTTCAGCTTCTAAATCCTTCCAAGGCTCCTAGCTCGCCTATATAAGGCCCTCTGATTTCACATTGTAATTAAAGTAGTTTTCTGAGTAGTAATAGTAGCTTAATTTTGTTTTAGTTTAATTCTGTATTTCAAATTCCAAGTTGTATTCAAGTTTTATTAATAAAAGTATTTTTAGCTTATATTCTCATCAAATCTAAATTACTGTTTTATTTTTCATTTTAGCTTATTGATATTTCATTTGATTAGTTTAGCTTATATCATATCATTTTCAGTTTATTCTCAAAAACAAAAATCACAAAAAAAATTGGAAAAATTATTTGAAAAATAAAAAAATTATCTCAAATTTGTTTTAAAACTGTATTCAGCTTATGTTCTTTGTTTCTATAAGCTTTTATAAGCTTACCTTAGCTTATTGATTGCTTAAATACTCACTACTCAGTTCCTACAATCAATTCACAAAATAAGTCAAACTAAGTCAACTGCTATGAAAATGGAAGCTGAATTGGGTTGATTTGCTGATATTGGATCTGGAATTGGGTTGAAATTTGGATTGGTTAAGGTTTAGGATAGGGGTACGCTGATCTCAGTTGCAAACCATAGTGGTTGGACCACTTGTAAGTTCTAATCTATTTCAATATTTGAATCAGTAGTATAGAATTGCTTAAGTGTTGCTTATTGTTGCTTGATTGTGTTAAATATTGTGTAGTTAGTAATTTTAATGCTTGTTTAGTTGTATTGTTAATCTGTTTTCTTCTGCCATAGTTTCTGCATAATTTATGTTCTCATCTGCATCAATTAGTTCAGATCTGTTTCTATGTAATATTGATGTTAAGCTTGCTTCATTTAGGTGTTATTTTGATCATAGAATCTGAGTTGAGGTTTTAATTGGTTTAGATTTGGAGTTTGTAAAGTATAAGTAGCATATCAGTCATTCAAGGTTGTTTGGATCAATGCATCATTCTGAATTTGAGGTTTGGTTAGAGGTTAAGCTCATTTGTTCTAGTCTTATTTATGTTCAATTTAGACAAATTAGTCAATAGGTTGCATCTTAGAACACTCAAATTCAAATTCACTTATTTTCTTCTTTCATTTCCATCTTAGTAGGATTCAGAAGCTCAAACTTTGCATTTAGGTATTAAAATAGTTAAAATTGCTTAAACTTGTTTCCTTTTATCATAAAACATAACTTTGATTCAGATTTAAGGAGTTGAATTTCATAAAAGTCAAAATAGAATTTATTTCATTCAAGTCAATTTTATCAAACGTGATTTGAGCACTGAACTTTGTGGATTTTTAGTTTCTTAATCTGTGATCAAAACTTAATGAGATTTTGGAATTAGTAAGTCTAGTTGGTGATCTACAACTAGGTATTTTTGATTTAATTTTGTGATTTTTCTAAATCAATCAAATAAGCTCTACAATTTGATCATTTGCTGAAAGTTTACCCTGTGCATGAACTCAGTATCAACTGAGTTCATCACACACTTTTGAATTTCTTCTAAATTACTCAAAACCGGTTCAAATTTGTTCAATTTTGGTCCGCAAGTACTAGATCCCAACTTCTAGATTTAAATTTGAGCTTGTTTATAAGCTTCTGCATAAGCTTCAAGTTAGGGGTATAGGCTGATTTGGCTTTTCACTAATTTTGGGTTAGATTAGCTTAATTTCTTATAAGCTTAGCTTAATTGGTTGAAATTATTTGCTGGAGATTAGTTTACATCAGTTTAGTCTTATCTTAGCTTGCCTCAGTTTCTGGTTCAGTCTTTTAGCTTATAACTTATTTTCATATAACTTAATTAAATCAGTCATATAGCAACTTGCATAATCTGCATTCACAGCTTGTGTTTAGTATTTTTCATTGTATCATAATCACATTTAGGACTTTTACAGAAATTTTCATATTTTTATGTAGCTTCTAGCCATTTTTCTGCATTTAAATTAGATTTTAATACTTTTAAAAAAGCTTTTAATACAAATAAATTAGAAAAAATCTCAAAAAAATATTATTTCAATTTTCTCAGTTTAAGAAAAATAAAAAAAACATAAAAATTATTTTTCCTCAATTTTCCTAGTTTAAATAATAATTTTTATCCATTTAATTAGTTTTAAATAGTTCTTAATTCATAGAAATTAGAAAAAAGATCAGAAAATTACAAAATCAGTTTTGAAAATTCTTTTTAGTTAATTTAGATTTTTGAAAAATAGTTTTATAATTTTCTCACTAGTTTTCATAATTTTTAGTATTTTAGATTTATTTTAAAAGTTAAAAAATTAGATTTTAATTCAAACAAATTCAAGAAAAATCATAAAAATTAGTTTTAAAATAGTTTTAGGGGTTAATATAAAATAGTTTGCATTTAATTCATTTTTTAATTAATTTGTAATTTGCATATTAGCGTAAATTTGCATAATTAGTTGTAATTCCTTGTTTGCATAATAGATTTAGAGCCTTTAATTACTTCCCCGTTACTTCCCTTGCCCCATAATTTAGAAAACATCAAATTATCCCCTTTTCATATTCAAATCCCGATAACCGCGACGTGAGTTATTTAACTCCATTCATCCCTCGTTTGGAACGATCCAGGGACTCAAAGCTAATACGTTTGAGTTACCTAAATACTACACTTCTATTATTGATCTCTTTCCTAAGGAATCAGTTTCTATTATTGTCACCCCGGTCTCACGGTCTACCACACGAGAGAAAGAAAAAGAAATGGTAGGAACCGTGGGTCCATCGTAAGCTACACCACTTCGGGTGGTGATCGCTTTCATGTCACCTCTCGGGTTAGGAATCGTGTTACTCGGAAGAGTACCGGAACTCGAGGACATATTCATCTGCATAAAACTGCTCATCATATTCTTCAATTCGTTTGTTTGCTTGCTCAAAGTCGTATCAATTTCCTTCTTAAATTCAACCCTCAAACTGTTGTTTTGATTTTGCATTGCTTTAATCGTGTTATCTGTGTTCTTGATGTAGTTCGTAAGATCTGAATGAGGTGGTTGATAAGGTTGTTGAGGATGAGAAGGTTGTTGGTAAACTTGAGGTGGAGGAGATTGGTAATTTTGATTACCATGATTGAAGATAGCTCCTCGGTTTTGATTAGAATTGTGGTTACCATTGAAACGATTTTGATTTTGGTTTTGATGTTGAGGTTGATTGAAACCGGGAGGTCTGAGGTAATTGTTTGAACGGCAGCGAAGAAGATTTCGATCTCCTTGCGGTTGATTGTAGTTTCCCGTAGCAGCATAAACATTCTATTGAGCGTAGCCACCGACGGATGGGCACTCGGAATAAGAATATGGACCTCCGCAAGTCTCACAAGCCGGTTGTACCGCTTTCACTTGTTGATGTTGATTCTGATTATTCATTTGTGTTATCCTTAAGATATCGTCAATCTTTTTGTTCAGAGCGGCTATTTCGAGAGAAGAAGACGTATTTGATCGAGATGACTCGCCCCTTTCGGCGGTAGAATCCGAATAATTGTGATGGGCGGTCATGTTCTCAATAAGATCGTAGCATTCCTCGGGACATCGTTTCATGAAAGTTCCACCGGCAGCAGCGTTGATCGTGTCACGGTGTCTCAACGTCAAACCATTATAAAACGTATCAATTTGAGTGACAAGCAACATGTTATGATTCGGACATCGATCAATTGCAAGCTTATAACGTTCCCAAGCTTCACACAAAGATTCGTCGGGTTATTGTCAGAAATTACTGATATCTTTCTCAATTTCGTCACCATTGACGGTGGAAAGTACTTTGCCAGAAACTTAGAAACCATTTCCTCAAAACTATGAATCGAATTTTTCGGAAGTTGATCAAACCAAGAAGTAGCATGATGAGTCAAAGAGTATGGGAAGAGATATAGACGAAGGGCTTCATCGGAGACCCCATTTTGTTTCATACTCTAGGTGACGGTAAGAAATTTGTCAAGATGCTTATTAGCATCGTCATCCGGTAAACCGTGAAATTGAAAACTATTCTTCACTTGTTCAATCATATGATGTTTCAAGCTAAAATCCGTAGCTTGAAAATTAGTCGGAACAATGGGTCCTCCCCTCCCGTACATAGTAGGTTGGCATAGCTCCTCCATCGTTCGGAGATCGGGAGCTACATTTTGATTAACGGGAGGAGGATTGGGGCCGGGAACGGGTGGTCCTTGATTAGCAGCCATATTACGTAACTCGGGTACATTTCGATTACGAAGTCTTCGCGACTGAGAACGAGTGCGCATGCACTAAAATCAAAATCCAAAAAGTAAAATGGAAAATAAATTTGAAAAAGGAAAATATTTTTGGTTTTTATATTTAAGAATTTTTTTGAAAAACAATCTTTTTGTAACTGTCGCGTCAACCGGTGCTCGGTAGCTCTCAAAAGTACTTCAAGCGAGCGGGAAAGAAGAGTGAATCTTTCTTCAGTATGCAATTTAATGTCAAGACTTCCTTATACCCCGTGTATAGGTTGTACCTTCAAGGTGAGCCGACGTAACAATTGACGTTACGATTTGTTTTGTTGGTTGTTTTAATTTTTATGGTTTTGTAAACACTTTAGGAAAAGTGTTTTGGTTTTTTAGATGTTTTTGGGTTTTTGAAAAAGATATATATACAAAAACAACGATAACTTCACTCGGGGAAGGATCTTCAAAAGCACGCGAATCGAGACGGAATACGAAAACTCACTACAAACCCTCCCCGGCAGCGGTGCCAAAAATTTGCATAATTTTTAGTCTGTTTAAAAATCTGATTCCTAAGGAAAGAGATCAATAATAGAAGTGTAGTATTTAGGTAACTCAAACGTATTAGGTTTGAGTCCCTGGATCGTTCCAAACGAGGGATGAATGGAGTTAAACAACTCATCGGGATTTGAATATGAAAAGGGGATAATTTGATGTTTTCTAAACTATGGGGCAAGGGAAGTGAATGGGAAGCAATTAAAGGCACTAAATCTATTATGCAAACAAGGAATTACAACTAATTATGCAAATTTACGCTAATATGCAAATTACGAATTAATTAAAACGTGAATTAAATGCAAACTATTTTATATTAACCCCTAAAAGTGATCTAAAATTACTCTACAATTAAGAATGGAATTTGAAAATTATCTAAGATTTAAAACTAATTTTTATGATTTTTCTTGAATTTGTTTGAATTAAAATATAATTTTTAACTTTTAAAATAAATCTAAAATACTAAAAATTATGAAAAATAGTGAGAAAATTATAAAACTATTTTTAAAATATCTAAATTAACTAAAAAGAATTTTTAAAACTGATTTTGTAATTTTTTGATCTTTTTTATATTTTCTATGAATTAAGAACTATTTAAAACTAATTAAATGGCTAAATATTATTATTTAAACTAGGAAAATTGAGGAAAAATATTTTTTTATGTCTTTTTGATTTTTCTTAAACTGAGAAAATTGAAATAATATTTTTTTTGAGCTTTTTCTGATTTGTTTGTATTAAAAGCTATTTAAAAAGTATTAAAATCTAATTTAAATGCAGAAAAATGGCTAGAAGCTATAGAAAAATATGAAAATTTCTGGAAAAGTCCTAAATGTGATTATGATGCAATGAAAATTACTAAACACAAGCTGTGAATGCATATTATGCAAGTTTCTATATGACTGATTTAATTAAGCTATATAAAAATAAGCTATAAGCTAAAAGAGTGAACCAGAAACTGAGGCAAGCTAACATATGACTAAATTGATGTAAACTACTCTACAACAACTAATTTCAACCAATTAAGCTAAGCGTATAAGCAATTAAGCTAATCTAACCCAAAATTAGTGAAAAGCCAAATCAGCCTATACCCCTAACTTGAAGCTTATGCAGAAGCTTATAAACAAGCTCAAATTTAAATCCAGAAGTTGGGATCTCTAAACCACCCAACAAAGTACTTGTGGACCAAAATTGAACAGGTTTTGAGTAATTTAGAAGCAATTCAAAAGTGTGTGATGAAGTTAGTTGATACTGAGTTCATGCACAGGGTAAACTTTCAGCAAATGATCAAATTTTAGATCTTATTTGATTGATTTAGAAAAAATCACAAAATTAAACCAAAAATACCTAGTTGTAGATCACCAACTAGACTTACTAATTCCAAAATCTCATTAAGTTTTGGTCAAAGATTAAGAAACTAAAAATCTACAAAGTTCAGTGCTCAAATCACTTTTGATAAATTTGACTTTAATGACAGAACTTCTATTTTGACTTTTATGAAATTCAACTCCTTAAATCTGAATCAAAGTTATGTTTTATGATAAAAGGAAACAAGTTTAAGCAATTTTAACTACTTTAATACCTAAATGCAAAGTTTGAGCTTCTGAATCCTACTGAGATGGAAATGAAAGCAGAAAATAAGTGAATTTGAATTTGAGTGTTCTAAGATGCAACCTATTGACTAATTTGTCTAAATTGAACATAAATAAGACTAGAACAAATGAGCTTAACCTCTAACCAAACCTCAAATTCTGAATGATGCACTGATCCAAACAACCTTGAATGGTGATATGCTACTTATACTACAAACTCCAAATCTAAACCAACTAAAACCTCGGCTTCGATTCTATGATCAAATAACTTACCTAAATGAAGCAAAGACACAACATCAATATTACATAGAAACAAATCACGAACTAATTGATCACCAGTTGAGAACACGCATTATTAGGCTATGGCGGAAAGCAATTAACAATACAACTAAACAAGCATTAAAATTACTAACTACACAATATTTAACACAATCAAGCAACAATAAGCAACATAAGCAATTACATACTCAGTTGAATATTGAAATAGATTAGAACTTACAAATTAGTCCGACCATTTTATGGTTTTACTGGCCAGTTAAATTACTAATCAATGGTTTACAGTATGAATAATCAATGTGGTTTGTTTTCCAGCTAGACCATAGGAACACTGAGTACCAAACTTGAAATTCTAAGGTATTTTTGACAAGCCCTACTTTGGAAACTTGAAGGGCCGATCACCTTACATTTCTTCAAGGTTTGGTCAATTACTTTTGAAAATCATCATAGAGTTTTAAAGAAATACTCTTTGGAAGTTTCCCGGCTCGGCTTTAGGCATCTTTTCCTTAACTTTGTTCTAGGGTTGTCCTTATCTTTAACTGGACGTGTTTTGTCGTATCCCGATGCGCCGGCCATTCGAAAACCAGTAAATATTAGGAATAAATATTTCTTGGTTATTTTGGACACGATTTGGTGAAAAGGTATTTGTTTTAGCACATACCAAAATACCCTAAACGAGGCAGATTTGGTATGGGTGTGTTTTAGCATGATACGATCAACTTCAGCGGCTTCTAAACCAAGGATTTCAATCTCTTTCTACTAAACCTATGAAAAGTAGCAAAGATTCCTCAAAAGAGATTAAGAAACCCTTAATTCTAAAAATGCCCCGTTTACCTTTTAACTTCACATTTAGATATTATGATTAAGCACATTCGATTATAGTGGCGGTTTGTTGAACTTTCATGTCGATCAATAACTCAGCATTTTTCAAGCGACATTTTAGGATCTTGGGTAGGAAACACAACTCAGCAGAGGTGACCATACGGATAGAATACATCGATCCTGATTTTCACAAGTTCCCAAACTAAGCGTAAAATCGAAATCATTATTAATTATGACTTTAGATGCTAACACTACCCATGGAAGTTACTTGTGTAATTACCTTTTGCTCCCATTTTCATATTTTCCTCTATTTATTTTATTTTTGGTGAGAAATGAATTTCTTCAAGTTTCTTGTTTCGATAAGTTTTTATTCCGATAAAGATATGAAGCTAAGTCGCTAATTAGTTATCCATCTTCCCTCGAAAACCGTTGCACACAAGAATGAGGTCCACATCAAGGTCCTAATTTAACATGATTTAGAAAGATATCCTTTTTATGGCGAGCGAAACAACTCATCTACGAGTCCAGAGACAGAGTCTTTATTTAAATATCTCCCGGATTCAAAGTTTGGCTTAACACTTATTTCAGCACATTTGCATTTTTGCAATTTAGCCCTTAGTCTTTTCAACCACTAACTCAACGGGATTACCGTTTTATCAGAAGTCTTATTATGACTTTTGGATTTTCCTCCACCTTTTTGAAGTCCATGACAACGGGGGTACCTTCGGACATAGAAAAATTTTATGGCTTTGGATTTTTCACTTTAACACATTTGGGCTTTATTTTATGTTAATTTTTGTGCCAAACTCTGAATCCTACGGATTTTATCCCGTAACACTGACAGTACCTCGATGTGTACCCAACTCTCATGGGCAAGGATTCTCTAAAGAAGATAAAGAACTAACTATCGTCAAAAACTCAACATCTTTAATTATTTATTCACAGATATGGGGTGAAACAATTTTGTGGGAGCAAAAAGCCACAAGTACCTTCGATGAGCTCTAAAGAGAACCAACTACTCCACGCTTAGCATCTAAACTCATAAGTAACTCTATCATTCCTCGATCTCTGCAAATTTAAAATCCCAAATAATGAGATTCGCGGATGCTTAGCCGATAATTAAATTATCTATGATTAAGGGAACAAGCTAGGAGCTCAACCTTGGGTCAAGTCGAGAATTCATTCCTACTCTCACGGTGAAAAGTCAACAAGGTGTCAAAACATATATTAACTTTGCAAATGCTTCTAGTCAAATAATCTCAAGTCTCGCATTTTTAAAGTCAGCATTAGAAACTAGGAAATCTTTTCAAAGCTTCGTATTTTTAAAATCACTTAGGGAAGCTTGCAAATTCTTGGCCTTGTGAGCTAGAATTGCATTATATAGCCTCTTGTCTAAGCAATTAGCAAAGGATTTTTAAGAAAACGCATATTTAAAGTAACTTCTAAGAAACTAGCGAAGACTTTTCAACCATAAAACTAGCAAAAGCTTACAATTTTTTTTAAACGTTCTCATTTTTGCACAATTTTTTCATTTTCTAAGGAAAGACGGGGTTGCGAGAGTACACGGCAAAGAATAAGCAAGTGCGGTCAAATCAAATCGAAGATTACCCACCCCAGACTAAAACGAAACATTAAAACGGTGGAACTTTCATGAAACGACATCCCGAGGAATGCTACGATCATATTGAGAACATGACCGCCCATCACAATTATTGGGATTCTACCGCCAAAAGGGGCGAGTCATCTCGATCAAATATGTCTTCTTCTCTCGAAATAGCCGCTCTGAACAAAAAGATTGACGATATCTTAAGGATAACACAAATGAATAATCAGAATCAACATCAACAAGTGAAAGCGGTACAACCGACTTGTGAGACTTACGGAGGTCCACATTCTTATTCCGAGTGCCCAGCCGTCGGTGGCTAAGCTCAAGAGAATGTTTATGCTGCTACGGGAAACTACAATCAACCGCAAGGAGATCGAAATCTTCTTAGCTACCGTTCAAACAATTACCTCGGACCTCCCAGTTTCAATCAACCTCAACACCAAAACCAAAATCAAAATCGTTTCAATGGTAACCACAATTCTAATCAAAACCGAGGAGCTAATTTCAATCATGGTAATCAACATTACCAAGCTCCTCCACCTCAAGTTTACCAACAACCTTCTCATCCTCAACAACCTTATCAACCACCTCATTCAGATCTTACGAACTACATCAAGAACACAGATAAAATGATTAAAGCAATGCAAAATCAGATCAACAGTATGAGGGTTGAATTTAAGAAGGAAATTGATACGACTTTGAGCAAGCAAACAAACGAATTGAAGAATATGATGAGCAATTTTATGCAGATGAATATGTCCTCGAGTTCCGGTACTCTTCCGAGTAACACGATTCCTAACCTGAGAGGTGACATGAAAGCGATCACCACCCGAAGTGGTGTAGCTTACGATGGACCCACGGTTCCTACCACTTCTTCTTCTTTCTCTCGTGTGGTAGATCGTGAGACCGGGGTGACAAAGGACCCGGTGCTTCCTACTAATAATGGAAGTACTGTTAATGTCCAACCCACGGTTGTCCAGACTTCTGAGCCCGAAGATGCTCCCGTTAATGTGAAGAAATCTAATCCGAAACCATCTGTCCCATATCCGTCTCGTCTTAAAGATCAAACTCTTCGCAAAAAATCTAATCATCAAATGGAAACGTTTTTCCAAATTTTCAAAGACTTGAATGTGAAGGTCAGTTTTGCGAATGCCCTTCTCTTAATGCCGAAACTTGCTTCTACGATTAAGGGATTGGTTACGAACAAGGAAAAACTTTATGAGCTTGCTACAACATCTTTGAATAAGAATTTTTCGGCGGTTATCCTCAAGAAACTTCTCGAAAAGTTAGGTGACCCCGACAAGTTCCTCATTCCTTGTAACTTTCAAGGAATCGTTCAATGCTCCGCCTTGGCCGATCTTGGCGCGAGTATCAATTTGATGCCAAACTCAATCTACGAGAAGCTTTCGTTGCCCCCACTTACCCCAACGTGTATGAATCTTGAGCTAGCCGACCGTTCTACGACTCGCCCAAAGGGTATAGCCGAGGATGTCTTTGTCAAAGTGGGGCAGTTCCATTTTCCCGCAGATTTTGTTGTAGTGGATTTTGATGCCGACCCTCGTGTACCCATTATTCTCGGAAGGTGTTTCTTGAGGACCGGTCGTGCCTTGATTGATGCGTTCGAATGAGAGATTATGTTGAGAGTAAACAAAGAAGCCGTCACGTTCAACATTAATCAAACGTTGAGGTTCTCCTCCAATTTCGACGATGCTTCCATGAATCGAATCGAAGTTATTGATGTTTCTTGTGAGGAGTACGCTTAAGAAGTTCTCGGTTTTGCTAACAACTCGAAAGTTGGCAACTTTTCCCCTTCTACTTCTTTTGATTCACCTTCTTCTCTAAATTATGAACTACCTTCTGAACCAATCATTGTCGACTCTTCCCCCTCTCTTACTCCGTTTGAGGGAGGTGACTTCTTTTTGGAAGAGATCGATGAATTTATTGCTATTGATGAATCGATTCCATCGGGAATTGATGATGGTGTTTATGATTCGGAGGGAGATATCCTTTATCTTGAACAATTGTTAAATGAAGATCCATCACCGTCACTCCCTCCGAAAGAAATCGCGATTGAAGAAATCAAAGAAGTACAAACATCTAATGAAAATCCTCCGGAGCCCGAGCTCAAGGATTTACCTCCTCATCTTGAATACGCTTTTCTTGAAGAACCGAACAAGTTTCCCGTCATCATTGCTAAGAATTTGAAAGATGAGGAGAAAACCGAACTTTTGGACGTCCTTAGAAAACATAAGAGTGCCATCACTTGGCAGATTTCCGACATTAAAGGCATAAACCCACGTTTCTTTACTCACAAAATTTTAATGGAAGATGATTATAAACCCGTCATACAAAAACAACGTAGGGTTAACCTGAAAATCCATGATGTCATCAAAAAGGAAGTTCTAAAACTCCTTCACGCCGAAGTTATCTACCCGATCTCAGATAGCTCATGGGTTAGCCCTATCCATTGTGTCCCGAAGAAAGGTGGAATGACCATAGTGATGAATGAAGATAATGAGTTGATTTCCACACGCCTCATCACCGGATGGAGGGTGTGTATTGACTACCGGAAATTGAATGATGCTACACGGAAAGACCATTTCCCGCTACCTTTTATGGATCAAATGCTCGAACGTCTAGCGGGGAATGAGTTCTATTGTTTTCTTGATGGATTTTTTGGTTACTTCCAAATTCTGATCGATCCGAAAGATCAAGAGAAAATGAGTTTCACTTGCCCTTATGGAACGTTTGCTTACCGAAGAATGCCATTTGGCTTATGCAATGCTCCCGGTACTTTCCAAAGGTGCATGATGGCTATTTTCCATGATATGATCAAGAAGACAATGGAGGTTTTTATGGATGATTTCTCAGTTTATGGAGATTCTTTCACTTCTTGCCTCTCTCATCTAGACCACATGCTTAAACGGTGTGAAGACACCAACTTGGTCTTGAATTGGGAGAAGTGCCATTTCATGGTTTGAGAGGGCATTGTCCTCGGCCATAAGATTTCAAAATCTGGGATTGAGGTCGACCGAGCTAAAGTCGATGTCATAGCTAAACTCCCCATCCCACTACCACTACCGTCAAAGGTATTTGGAGTTTTTGGGTCATGCCGGTTTCTATCGCCGTTTCATTCAAGATTTCTCTAAGATAACCCGCCCTCTGACCCATCTCCTTGAAAAGGATGCTCCATTTATCTTCACTAATGAATGCTTTGAAGCCTTTAATATTCTCAAAAACAAATTAACAGAGGCTCCGATTTTAGTTGCCCCCGACTGGGATTTGCCGTTTGAGCTTATGTGTGATGCTAGTGATTACGCAATTGGGGCAGTCTTGGGGCAACGTAAGTCGAAACATTTTCAGCCCATACACTATGCTAGTAAGACATTGTCTGAGGCCCAACACAATTACACTACGACTGAAAAGGAATTATTGGCCGTCATATATGCTTTCGAGAAATTTAGACCCTACCTTGTCTTATCAAAGACCATAGTGTATACCGACCATTCTTCCCTCAAGTACCTTTTGTCAAAGCAAGATGCTAAGCCCCGATTACTTCGATGGGTTCTCCTCCTTCAAGAGTTTGATGTTACCATTCTTGACAAAAAAAGGAGGGGAGAACCTTGCTGCCGATCACCTTTCTAGACTTGAGAAACCCCATCAAAGTGTGCTCGAGAAAAAGGAGATCACAAAAACATTTCCTCTTGAGACACTTGGGATGATTGCTAAGAAAGACCCTAATACCCCATGGTTTGCCGAATTTGCAAATTACCATGCGGGGAACTTCATTGTGAAAGGGATGTCGTCCCAACAAAAGAAAAAGGCTTTCAAATATGTTAAGCATTATTTCTGGGACGACCCCTACTTGTTTAAGATTTGTGCGGATCAAGTAATCTGGCGGTGTGTTCATGGCAAAGAGGATCTTGATATTCTTCATGCTTGCCATAACGGACCGACGGGAGGCCATCATGGTGCAAGCTACACCGCTAAAAAGGTTTTTGATTCCGGGTTTTATTGGCCTACCATATATCGAGACGCCCATTATTTGGTTAAGTCATGAGACTCATGCCAACGTCAAGGGAAAATTTTGCAAAAAGACGAAATGCCGCAAAATGCTATTCAAGTCTGCGAAATTTTTGACGTTTGGGGCATCGATTTTATGGGACCATTTTTGTCTTCAAAGGGTAATAAGTATATCCTCGTGGCCGTCGACTACTTGTCCAAATGGATTGAAGCGAAGGCGCTACCCACCAATGACGCCCGAGTGGTTGTTAAGTTCTTGAAGAACTTGTTTTCCCGATTCGGAGCACCTCGTGCTATCATCAGTGATCGCGGTACCCATTTCTGTAATGAACAATTTGCTAAAGTTATGGCTAAATATGGGGTTACTCACCGTCTTTCTACCGCGTATCACCCGTTGACGAGCGGACAAGTTGAGGTCTCCAATCGTGGTTTGAAAAGGATTTTAGAGAGGAACGTAGGAGAGAATCGAGCTTCATGGGCCGATAAGTTAGATGATGCATTATGGGCTTTCCGCACCACATACAAGACACCCATCGGGTGCACCGCATTTAAGTTGGCGTATGGAAAAGCTTTCCATTTGCCCATCGAGCTCGAGCATAAGGCATACTGGGCCTTGAAACATGTGAACTTTGACCTTAAGACTGCGGGTGATCACCAGAAAGTTCAAATGAATGAATTAAATGAACTTAGGGATCAGGCCTACGAGAATTATTTGATTTACAAAGAGAAGACTAAGAGGATTCATGATGCTAAAATCAAAAACCGCGTTTTCAACGTTGGTGATCAAGTCCTACTCTTTAATTCTCGTTTGAAGATATTCTCGGGCAAACTCAAAACCCATTGGTCCGGACCATTCACCGTAGCTCAAGTTTTCCCGTATGTAACTTTAGAGCTATCTCAGCCCGATGGCCTAAATTTCAAGGTGAATGGTCATCGTGTGAAGCATTATCGTGTCTATGGTTGTCCCGGATCTCCAAACTTTCCCCAAGGACAATTGAATTCGGGGATCGAGTCAAGCTAGCGACTTGGTGACCAAAAACAGTAGCGCTTCGTGGGAGGCACCCCATGCTTATCTCTATCTTCTTTCTATTTTCTCTAATAAGTGACGTGAAGGGGTTAGCCTCTTCGATTTCTCATGTTTAGTTGTTTGTGATGTTTTTGTCTAGGATTTTCCTGATATGAAGACTCTCGTGCTCGAAGTTTGTCTTTTCTCCACTCGAGTTTCATGATCGATGCTGATGGAAATCTGATATCCTAATCTTATCGACTAACGTTTATCTTTAAGCATACTTAATAAACGGCTTTTAGATTTTCGTTGATACCCTTTCCTTTAAACATTGAGGACAATGTTTCGTTTTAGTCTGGGGTGTGTAATCTTCGATTTGATTTGACCGCACTTGCTTATTTTTGTCGTATATTCTCGCAACCCCGTTTTTCCTTAGAAAATGAAAAAATTGTGAAAAAAATTTAAAAATTTTTGTAAGCTTTTGCTAGTTTTATGATTGAAAAGTCTTTGCGAGTTTATTAGAAGTTACTTTAAATATGCGTTTTC
Organism: Chrysanthemum makinoi; assembly: GCA_910596185.1. Taxonomy (NCBI): domain Eukaryota; kingdom Viridiplantae; phylum Streptophyta; class Magnoliopsida; order Asterales; family Asteraceae; genus Chrysanthemum; species Chrysanthemum makinoi. The sequence goes on along the minus strand of OU343222.1, from coordinate 262,442,175 downwards.
TTGAAAAAGCCTTTGCTAATTGCTTAGACAAGAGGCTATAAAATGTGATTCTAGCTCAAAAGGCCAAGAATTTGCAAGCTTCCCTAAGTGATTTTAAATATGCGAAGCTTAGATAAGATTTGCTAGTTTCTAATAAGTGACTTTAAAAATGCGAGACTTGATATTATTTGACGAAGTATTAGTTAAGTTAATATATGTTTTGACACCTTGTTGACTTTCCGCTGGTGAGAGTAGGAATAGAATTCTGACTTGACCGGGAGTGTTGAGCCCTAGCTTGTTCCCTTATCCATAGATAATTTAATTATCGGCTAAGCATCCGCGGATCTCATTATTTGGAATTTTAAATTTGCGGAGATCGAGGAATGATAGATTTACTTATGAGTTTAGATGCTAAGCGTGGAGTAGTTGCTTCTTTTTAGAGCCCATCGAAGGTACTTATGGCTTTTTGTTCCCACAAAATTGTCTCACCCCATATTTGTAAATAAATAATTAGAGATGTTAAGTTTTTGGCGATAGTTATGTTAGGATTTAGAAAATCCGTTAGTTAAAGAGTCGGTCACCTCAAGTATATGTAATCGTTAGAAATCTCGTAGTCGTAGTCATTTAGTGTTAACAAGTAGTTTGTTAAGTAACACCGTGGAGGACGAGGACAGGGTCTTTACCCACTGTACGCCTGATCCACAGTAGGAGGCGTGTCTTGTAAGAAACTATAAATACCCTCTACCTCCCAAGGTAGAGGGTTGGAGCTTTACAATACCATTTTTTCTTTGTCTCAATAAGTTCCCAACTCTCTTTACTTTCTCACTCTAAAACTCAATTCATACGCCTCCTTTTAATATGATTTGATGTGTTTATGAAATCTAATATGTTACAATTGGTATCAGAGCCATGGTTTGATCATTTATCTTTCATGTTCTTGGATTTCTAAAGGTTTTTGGGTTTAAATGAGTTTAGAGTAGTTTACATCATTTGGATCATTTCTAGTGTTAAAGTTTGGATTTTGATTGTACTTTTGTGTTTAGAATCATTATAAGTGTTTAGGTTTTGATTTGGAAGGCTTGAATCATCGTGGTTGAGTTGTTTTTGGATTGAAAAGTGGTGTTTTTTTGAATATTTGTTGGAAGCGAGTTGAGTCTCGTTGTGCATTTCTTGTTTGCGAGTTGTCCTGATTTGTGAAGCGAGTTGTGTATTCTGAGCTTGCTTATTGAAGCGAGTTGTCTTATATGCGAGTTGTCATCTCATGCGAGTTGTGCCTTAAGCGAGTTTTCTGGGGTGCGAGTTGTCTTGGAAGCGAGTTGTCAATTTATGCGAGTTGTGTTATGCGACTTGTCTATTAAGCGAGTTGTCTGTTTATGCGAGTTGTGTTTCATGCGACTTGTCTATTAAGCGAGTTGTCATCAAAGTGAGTTGACTAGGGTACGAGTTGTCTAGGGTGCGAGTTGTCTTAGGGGCGACTTGTCAAGTGTACAATTTGTCTATTGAGACTTGTCGTTTCTTCGTGTTACGTTTTACGGTTTTCTCTTGATTTAGTAAAATCCCGTGAAAGAATCCATTTCCCGGTTTAATCAAAGAGTTGTGAAATCTCGTAGAATCTGTAATCATGTCTACAATCACCTCATCCGTTGCTGATGATGTACAAGCTGCAGGATCTGACACTCGTCCTCCCATGCTGGACAGAACCGACTATGACTCTTGGGCTCAAAGAATCAGACTGTATTGCTTAGGAAAAGAAAACGGGGTTAACATACTTAAGTCAATTGATGAAGGACCTTATCAAGTTGAGACTACCAGAGACATTCTTGAAACTGCTGCTGATGGTTCAGTGATTTTAGGATTGGATAGACCAAAGACGTATGATGAACTTACCAATAAGGAGAAGAAGAGATACGATGCAGATATCAGGGCTTCAAACATCATACTTCAGGGTTTACCTAAAGACATCTACAAGCTGATCAATCACAACACTGAAGCTAAGGCAATATGGGACAATGTTAAGATGCTTCTCTCTGGTTCTGAATTGACTAAAGAAGATAGGGAGTCTCAGCTGTATGATGACTTTGAGAACTTTAAAATGAATCCAGGGGAAAGTGTTACTGAATATCATGTAAGATTCCACAAGCTTGTGAATGACAATGCCAAATATTCAGCTCAATTCAAAGGTTATGAACAACATGAATCCTGAATGGCACAAGTTTGTCACTGCAGTCAAGCTAAACAAAGGTTTGAGGAACACTAATTATGAGCAATTGTATGCTTATTTGCTCCAAAATGAGAAGCATGCTGTGTTTGAACGAATGATCCCTGAGAAGTTCAAAACCAATTCTGGAGATGCAAGCTCGTCAAATGATTCAACTGCATTCTATACAAATGTTGAAATAACCACCAAAGCATCAAAGGTCATACCAATTGGCAATGGTAATCACAAACTCATTCCAGATCCAGGGTATAAGCATCCAGATTCAGACACAGTTATGGAACACCTTGTCAATCAATTGGCTCTAATGGTTAAGCAAAACTTGAACCTCACTCCACACACCAACAATCATATCAGAACATCCTCCAATCTCCACAATCATGCAACTGTCAAAGAAGGAAAGATAGTGGTGCAAAATGTGCAAGGAAGACAGAATGAACAAGGAATGGCAGGAAGGGGTTACGGAAATGCTGGTATAGGTGGAGGATATATGGGTAATCAAAATCATGGAAGGATCATGACTCGGGGTCAAGTAAAGCCTATCAAGTGTTACAACTGTGGTGGAGAAGGTCACATTGCAAGGAATTGCACTCTTCCAAAACGCCAACAAAATGCAGAGTACTTTAGGGACAAGATGCTGCTAGTGCAAGCTCAAGACAATGGAGCTGTGTTGAATGAGGAAGAATTGCTATTCCTTGCTGAGGGAAATGCCAGAACTTATGATGCTGATGTGGATGAACAGCCAGTGCAGGGTATGGGTCCAATCCCAATGCATTTCAAGTAGCAGACTATGATGCATTTGATTCTGATGTCGATGATGAACCCACTGCTCAGACCATTTTCATGGCTAGTGTTGATCCCAGTTGAGCAAACGATCTAATATAGAAACTGACTTAGAATAACAACTTATTAAGTATTATGCGGAATTTAACACTTAACCTTAAAAATAAGAACAGTTAACATTCAACACCTCAATATTATTTATTAATACAAATACTCTTACAGTATTAGGGTTTTGCAACCTTGAAGTGTATCGACCTTAGATATAAAACTTACGTATCTAATCTAACGTAGAACCTCCTTTTATAAGCTAGGAGGTCCTATACATTATACAATCCGTAACCTACAAGATAAATATCTTTTCCATATTTATCTAATACAATAAACTAACCGACTATACAAAACACTAGCAGTGGTTACAATATATCATCCGTGGTTACACATTACTACTAGCCGCGATTGTCTTCATCCGTGGTTACACTCTCTGTCCTGTTATATCAAACCCGTCCGTGGTTCCAGTACTTAAAGTAATTCATGATTCAAGGAACCAAAAACCCAACAATCCTCTCCTAAACTTGATACATTTCCACAGAATCTCAAGTTTCCTTTAGCTCAAAACATCTGAAATGGAGGATGTAGCCAAACACTTATGAGATTTAAGAATTGTCTCATATTTCTTCAACAAATCATAGGCTTGACCATCATAGGATAACAGCATCTTGATAATACCAGGTTTCAACATCTTAACAATAATTCTTGGATACTTATTCAACTGAGGATAATCACCTTCTACTAACATGTGAATAACTTTCCAGAAACAAGTTAAAACATGAACTCCACAAGTTTGATATAAAAACCATCTTGTTACAGTACCATTGTAGAGTCCTTTCCACTTAGGTTCATCATGAGTGGTTCAAATAAAATCTTCAAATTATAATAGACCAGTCTCTCATGATAATCATTTGATGTACTTCACAAACTTATTCTTGTAAAGTCTCCAAAGATCCATCAAATCATCCCTTTGAAAATACTGAAGCATTTGTGGAAATTTATTATACTCATAAACTTCATTGTTGAGTCTTTGAATTTTCCAAACTCCTTTACTTACATCATTAAGCTTAAACTCATAAGAAACAATTTGATTAACATCTGCAACTTCTTCGATCTTTTAGAATCGATTCTCTTGAATCTCAGATTTTCTCTTTCTTTTACTTTGCATCCACTCATCATACTTCTTAATCCACTCTTCTTCCTTCTCGGAATTCATTGGACAGTAATCATCATGATTAATCTTCATACATTTTTCATAAATCTCAAGAATTCTTTCAAATGAACATTTACTAAGATTTTCAAAATGTGAATGCTCAATTCTTAATAATTTTCATTAATACATTCCTCATCTGAGCCATTGAGAGAGGTTTCTTTCTTATAACTTAACTTGCTTCCTTTCTTTACCAACCTTTCTTGCCCATTCACCCAAAAGCCTAGCTTTTTCCTTATCATCCAACAAATTCCATTCTTGTGCAGTATATTCATCATGTATTTGTTGAGAAGCTTGAAGAAAGTTTTGAGATTCATACCATATAGCTAACATTCTCTTACTAGCTTCCTCTTCTTTCTGCTTTCTTTTCTCTAACGCTTCTTGTTCTTCCGCAACCATATTCTTTACAAACTCGCATCGAAGCTTCTTGTTCTGCTTTAGATTTAAACTTCAACTCTGTGACTGCAATCCCTTACCTTTTCCAACATCAGATTGAATCACCTTCTTCTTCAGTGGTTCACCAATAACTAAAGTTTTTCCTCTAGGTTTGGGTTTAGTTGCAGTAGATTGAACATATATCACAGGTGTAGAAATAGATGAAGTTTTACTTAGATTTATCAAGGTACTAGCAACTTCTTTCTCAACTTCTTTAGACTTAGGTGGTAATACAGAGAGAGTTGTGACAACATTGGAAGTGGTTATAATAGCATGGGTATGATTGTAGTAGGTATAGTTGTAGTGGTTATAGTTGCCATGTCTGTTACAGCATCAGTGGTTAGAAGAGTACTAACCGTGGTTTCCATACATACCATCGTGTTTGTGTTCTGTACTACATCTTCTACAACTTTCTTCACATTTTTCAAGAACTGCTCATTCCCATCTTTATCGGATACCAAAATGTTTGATCTCCACAATCAACATCTTCTTCCATAGATACATTAACATCCTCCCCTGAATTCTTGCCTTCACTCCTCCCCTGTTTGGATACATCCTCCATATTCAGAGTTGGAGAGGAGTTCACCTTCTTTTTCGTAGCTTCCGAAAGCAGAAGCCCAGGCCTTTCATCTTCTCCAAACCAAACCCTGTGCTTCAAGCACCGAATATCCTTTTCATGAAACCCAGCCATTCCTTAGATTAGAGATCGTCCTCCTCCATCTTAGTACATTTAGCCGTCAATGCATTTAAGCGTTCAAGAATATCCTCCCCATTCGACCTGGGGGAACTGGTCTGAGGGTGGTTCATTGGAAAAGTCAGCATGTACAAACTCAGAATCCGTCAATTCATGTTCAGGTTCCAACCTATCCTCATCACTTCGAGCTGTGTTAACTGCTCCGAGAGGTGAATCTTTGGATATAGAAAACATAGCATCAGACCTAGCCTGAACATCTATGCACCACCCGTATTAGCCAAGTGGCTAGGATTCCTCCACCTGTGTTAAGTTCCAAGGACCTCTCACATAGGAGTTGCCAATGGTTGGGTCTTATTTATGTTTCCCACTAACCGATCAACATCAAAGCATGTATCCTAGTGGAAGCCTGCCAATCATGTCACCTTCACCACCTGTTACACTCATGAGCAACACCACTAGCACTAGCCTGAGGAAGCTTAGTGCCCTTCTTTCTCCTAGTCCATACAATAGGTGTACTATCAGTGATTTGAGGTGTACTATCAGTGGTTTGAGGTGTACTTTCAGTGACAATCAGTTGAGTTTCAAGACCTTCATCAAAATCAGGATCAGTAGGCAAAGTAAGCATGTGAGGAAATAAATGAACATCTCTAATTTGTACATTCTGTGGCTGATTCCTCATATGTTCAAAAACCTTAGGAAGCATATGATGTACTTCATACTCTCTAGAATGTTCAATAGGATCAACAATTTAATGTGCTACAATCAGTTGAACAAACCGAGGATACAAATAGTATCTACCCTTCTTCCTAATGTTTTGTACTAACCCCTCATAAATCATCCTAGACCAATTAAACTTCCTTCCCTCAGATAAAAAAATAATAGCAGTAGCAATTTTTGAAGGAAAATCATTAAAACTTGGTCTTGTTACTCATACACATCAAAAAGGTGTGAATCAAAAACTTCCATTGTTGTGAAAACAAACTCTTAAAGAATTGTACCTTTTCACCCCTATGGGTATATCCTAATCTCTAACACCAGCAACAATCTCAACATTTGAAAGATTATCAACCCCATCAGCATCATCAAACTGCAAAACTTCTCGAATGATATCCTCGTACATACTAAACATATGCTCATCCCTTCGAACGAAACATCTCCACACCATCAATGTTGCAAGTGTAGCATTCCTCCAGAATTGATGTATGGAGACTTTATGAATGGTGGGTGTAACAATTAAAGCATAATGAATGGGACTGTGAACTAAGAAATCAATCATTTGATGAAACCCTTCAGAACAAGCATTCTTGGTGAGAATGGCAACTAGGTTATGTGAAGTGGAATACTTTTAAGCCATTTTGAGTAAGGAAGATAATGATGTGAGTTGATGAATTATGCAAAGAAAGTGATTAGGGTTAAGGTTGAGCGCCAATTGGAAGTGGTTTGAGAATCAAATAAATGATCCATCCGTGATTTGGGGAGAGTGATATAGATTCGCTAATTTTACCAAAAAGCCCCTATACTATCCAAAACTAGACTCCATGCTATCCGCGGTTCCAGAACTACTATCCGCGGTTGCAACATACCATCAGCAGATACATTGGATCACTTCTTCCAAATGACCAAGAGATATAGCAAGTAAATCTGTGTCACAATAAGTAAGAACTTACAAAAATATGAAGGATAACCTAGAACTTTTTTTTAAACAAACACAAGCAGCTAACACACCAGCTCCTTATGCACACAAAACCTTCATACCTGTAAGACAAAACACAAAACCACACAGAGTATAAGGTTTTGTTGTCAGTGGTTAGTAAGAGCCAAAAGTGGTTCCAAAGACCTATCCGTGGTTTTGAACAGGTAGTCAATATGGTCAATTCTAGAACTAATATTAGTCAACTCCCAAGAATCTCATTAACTCCTCAACCACATTAAACGCCCTTTATTTACTTCCATAACCCTAAACCCCACTTATAAAAAGAACCCAAATCTTACATAACGCCACACCAATCAATCAAACCCTAATTACTTCAAAGACTCCAATCAACTGCAATCACAATGTGGAACCCTAGTTGGAATAAACCAGAAGTAGTCAATCTTACATCCTCCTCATCCTCATCATCATCTTCATCATCAAGTGAAGATGGTAACCCATGGAAGTTCTACTTGCCTCCACAAGTAGCAAGACCATTAAAATCCCCATTTCTTCCATCATCTGAAGATGACAGTGTGGTGAATCCAAGTAATGCATCTGAGGACTCTGATGATTCCTCAAATAAGAGATCTTCATACTCCCAACCTTCACATCTCAACCCAACTAAGACCACGAGTCAGAACCCACCACTCTCAACAACGAGAGGTTTTCTTGGTCTACCAGCACAGGTTGTGGTGCTTCTTCACTATCGTAGTGGGGAAGGGAAAAAGGAAAAATGGAATGATGCTTTTTGGTGAAACCAGCAGATGCAAGTATGATATGACTATGTCCTTCGTGCTTCATCTACTGTGGTCATCGTCATCATCAACGTTTCATCAATCCATCCTTTCCATTTTGATCCTTAGCATCCTCGTCATAGTAGTCATGCATCTCCAGCCATTGAGATAGAAGGAATGGGTGGTTATTCAAGACTTCACGAACCGCATATCCGCATCTAGTGTGAAAGATGTGAGCGATCATGCATATCAACAGCCTTTAGATGTTGGAATAGATGATATGAACTAGATTAGATTAGAGATCATGTATAGCTCTTTCTTGTACTCTGTAGGCGTAAGCTATAAATTGTTTCTCGAATGAATGAATGAACAATTTGCATCAGTACTTCTTTTACTTTTATAATGATCATTCTTGTTACTTGCAAATGGTTAGTGAAAAACAGGACAACTAGCAGTGGTTTGAACCAAACTATCCGTGGTTAGAAACAAACTATCAGTGGTTAGAAACAAAAATAGCAAAACTAAGATTACATAATAACAGTTCAATACATATACAAACTGGTACAAAACAATTTGAGAATTTAGAGATTAATCATTCCAATACTAACAACAAGATACTGAAACCTCCCCACATCAAAAGCTTTGGTGAGAAGATCATCAACATTGAAATCAGTATGGATTTTAACCCATTTGAATCAACCTTTTCTCATTACAATCTCTAATAAAATGATGTCTTATCTCAATATGTTTTGTTCTAGAATGTAAACAGGATTTTTAATGATGCATATTGTACTGTTATTATCAATGTAAATCTTAGTATGCATAAAATTGTACCCAAAGTCCAGCAATTGATTCTAAATCCATAGAACTTGTGACCACGCAACTAGCAGCACCCATATTCAGCTTCAGTTGTAGAATTTGCCACAATAGTTTGCTTTTTACACTGCCATGAGATAAGTCTGCTTCCTAAAAACTGACATCCTCCAGTTGTAGACTTCCTATCCAAACTAGCACTAGCATAGTCACTATCTGTGTAGGCCACCAAGTCAAAAGGAGAATCCTTTGAGTACAAAAGGCCCAATTTAGGATGACCCTTAAGATACCTAAAAATTCTCTTAACAGCATTCATGTGTGATGAATTAGGTGTGTGATGAGTGTGTAAATACTCATCATTTTTGTTCCTTCTACACTGCAAAAACAGTCAAAAACACTTTGAAAAGTCTCAAAAAGACAGAAAAAATATTTAGACTGTATTTTATGCAATAATTGTCAAAATCTAGTCCCTGTTTATTCAAAACATGTAATTTTTCATAAAAGGCCCTCAGGAATTTTTAAGTTGTCAAATTTAGCCTTATAAAGTCTAGTTTTGCAAAATGACAACTTGAGTCCTTGGAATTTTAAAGATTGACAGAAATTACCCCGGGACATTTTTAATTTGAAAATTATCCTTTTTGGTCCTTGGGAAAATTAATCTTGTCATAATTAGTCCTTATGATGAAATTTGGAAAATTACAGCTTTGGTCCTTCAAGTTTGGTCAAATGGCAAAAATGGTCCTTGTGATTAAAATACCAAACCCCACGACCCAAAAATAATCAACCCAAACCAGTTTTTTCTAATCCCGACCCAACCTCTTCTTCTTTCCCTCTCAAAACCCCTCCCCTTTATCTGCTCCCCATGAACCCTACTTTCTTTCTCTGCTTCCCAGAATACCTCACCCTCTTTTACCCAAAATCCCACCATCCCAAAACACTCAACCTCACCTTAAACCCTTTTACCCAGTCACCCCCAATTCCCAAACCCACTCACACATTTTCCCTCGTCTTTTCCAATGCCAAGCTGGCAATCTATGGATTGAAAAACCTCAACAAGGGCTCAGATTGTCCCAATCCTCTACCTACTTGTTGGACGGCTGAGATTAAGCTCAAAGAAGCACAAGTAGAGCTCTTGGCTATTTTGCCTCAGAAAAGAAGCACAAATGAAGGATTGAATACCCCTAGCTTTTAGTATAAATAGCCATTGTAGCCATGTTATGAGGCACACCCCTAGTCTTAGTTTTTAACTCAGTTTCATTTTTTTAAAACAATTCAAGTTGTAGTTTGTTTTCTTATTAATGAAAAGTTTTTTTTATTCAATTCTGTCTCTTTATCATTTGAGTTATTCTAGTTGTTAAATGTTGGGTTACAAAGTCTTATGTTAATTACCATTTCAAGTTTGTCAAAGAAATCCAAAGTTGGCTTCCAAAAAGTAGTTTTGTTTTAAAATCCGTTTCTTTCAGGGGTGTTTGTTTGAAGCTAGTTAATGGTCAAAAAGAGTTTTTTTACCCGTTTCACCTTCAAGGTCAAACTCCATTTCAAGTTGTTAATAGATGTTATAAGCTTCAAATCACTTTAACGAGAGTTTGCACAAGTTTGGTAAAAAAAAAAAAATAAGTTTTTCTGTTTTTTTGGAACTGCATAAGTCAGCAGACTGTGCAGCTGATCTTGGGGCTTTTAATTGGCCTATTTGACACTCAAAAGTTAAAAAAGTTTGTGCTTCTCTAATATTTGTAATCCCAACTTAATTTGTTTTCAGTTTTAAACATCAAAGGATCCAATAGCTTCTTTAAAATCATTGTTAAAAGCTGTCCTTTGGTCTATTCTTGGTTCTGAATCAGCAAAGAAAAAAAAATGGTTAAGTCATG
>OU343222.1:262346801-262431603 GCA_910596185.1 Chrysanthemum makinoi | reverse complement strand
TTGTCAAGGAGCAATGGGGTTGATTGGCAACGGGAAGCAATAAGAACTATTTATAGTCATTACGGATGGTGATAGCATACAAGTAACTTCGGCCATGAAGTTCATGTAGCTCTTCTCGAATCAAAGCAAGAGATAATTGCTGATGAGGCAATGTGGTGTGATTAACTAAAAAAAATTTATTTACAACTTGTTTGATAGTCATCCTAAGAAATGCAAAGATTTCCATGTACTTACTTTAGGAAAACATAGGAGTATAAATTTCCGAAGTGAGAGAATGAATATGAGACTGTTACTAGCGGTGCTCAATTACGGCTAAACAAGACCATTTTTACGGGTGATTCCACATACCCAACTTCTATCAAGGGAAGCAATCAAGCCGTTAGGCAAATTGAGTTTCTAGTGCAATAAGTTCTCCAGTATCATTCTCAAGGTAGAAAATTTATTTCCTACAATGCCTATCGAAGAGTAACAATGATGATACTTTGCTTCGTGAATATTATACTTGAGACAAATAGGGACGAAGGCGTCATGTTAAAAATAAGTTAAAAGTGTCCATATGGTAAGCAACAAAAAATGGTTGGATGAGCTAGTTCAACATATGTTGTTGGAAAGCTTGAGTTTGGACTTTCGGATCTAAGAACACTTATATTTTGCGTTGCAACAATAATTACTTGAGTATATCGGATTGAAATAATCAAGTTGTCATCCTTACTATGAAGCTTGGAGAGCGATAATGAAAAGGAAAATGGGAGAGTACATCATCAACACAAGTGTAGGTTATGATCCGATGTACATTCTTGTTGTTTTAGAAAATGATACAAGAACAAAGAAAATAATATAAGCACATATGACAAACTCAATCAAAAATCCATTTAGTGTGTTATATGTTTTAAACATTTTTCAACCTATATGACTTATCTAAATATCAAACTAACATTTTGACCACAACTAGATGTTATCCCAAACACTTCTTCAAATAGCACATTGATTAGTAGAATATTACTAAATCGAAAAACAAGAGAATGAATAGCAAGGTAAGAAATATGCTATTCAATCAACAAGCAAAAAAGCTATTTGAGATAAGCAAATATCAAGTAATGCAACGAAGACAATTATCATTTAGCATAGCATACGAAAGTTCTTTCACGCTTTGTGTAATAAAAACATGTATACCAAGCTTGATTAGTTTTTTTTTATATTTATAAATATGATCAAAACCTTAATTTCAATAGAGGACACATTGTTATTCAAAAGCGAAAACATCCGTCTCCAATTAGATCAAAAGTTTGTGCAAAGTTATGACCGAAAAATGACTTTCTATTATAAATCAAATGCTCTATAAATTATTGTTTTTAATCAGTTTATGAAATCATTTTTAAATGAAAGTAGACTCAAATACCTTTAAAACGATAGGTGGCACGACTTCTCACGACTTACGGTTAAAAAGTTATGAATTTTTGAAATTCAGACAAAAACTGTCTTCTGTACCACGGATCCAACGGATCCCTTGCTTGAGGGATCCGTCAGTGCAACCTGAGGATCGCGGATCTGACCAGTTACAAAATGTATGTTTTGACCCGACGAAAAGGTTTAGTCTTTGTAGACTTTTAGTGAAGTTATATTACCCATTTTTACCTTTATTCAAGCTTGATTAACAGATATCTAACACAAATTTCAAAGAAAAAAAAAAACTAAAACACTTTCATATTATGCTTATATAAGATAGAAGCAATATCACCATTTTGTCACAAGCAATTTTAGCACATTTTGAAAAAAAAATGTAACTAAGAAACATACCTTTGCTATATCCCCTTTTTATGGTTTTAGAAACCATAGACGCGAAATACTTCATGATCTCCTAAGATACCCCAATCCTTTGCTATATTCCCTTTTATGGTTTTAGAAACCATAGACGCGAAATACTTCATGATCTTCTAAGATACCCAAATCCTAGTATGAAGTTCTCAAAGGAAAAATGTTAGAATGATCTATCACTATCCAACATATGATGATTTCTAAAAACATGACTTTTTGTTTTTAAGAAATTCACTTCTTTGTAGTTTTCAAACATACACGGATCGTATCAAGTTTTCAAAGTACAATATACAAAAAAAAAACTTGGTAACGAAGCTTTGATACCAATTGTGGAAAACTAGAAGGGGGGGTTGAATAGTTTTACCAATTAAAACTTCCTTTTAAATATTAAGATCGACTTATGTCAATCAATTTAATTGCTTATGTTGGACGTTGATAGATAGATATATAAATGTGTAATGAAACATAAAGAGTAAGAAGCACATCACCATGACCCAAGTTATTTATAGTGGTTCTGCTACAAGGACACCTTCCTTGCCCTACTCCACTCCCCGAGTCACCTACTCGAGAGTTCGTAAGCACTACACCAACTCCTTGTGGCGGAGAAGCCTTCACAACGTCGCTTAAACTTTTTCCGGTACAAAGCTAAATACCAAGTTCTTTCACACCAAGGCGAACCACACCTAACACAACGTCGCCTACCCTTTATACGGTGCTAGGCTAACCACCGAGTTCTTTCACACCTTAGGAGAACTAATCCTATCACAACGTCGCCTACCCTTTATTAGGTACTAGGCTAAGCACCTAGTTTCATTACAATGGAGGAACTACTACCCTTCACGACACAACACCTAATCTCAAGGAGATCTACTCCTTGTTACAACACCATCAAGGATATCACCATCCTTGTAAATAAAAAAATACTTATATGTATAACGATGCACCTCATCGATTATACGACCTAGGCATTCTTCCCAAATGCGACTTGATATGATTCTTCGGCATCCTTCACTAATGCCTTTGACACAACGCTTGGCACCCTTCACTAATGCCTTCATCTTGACACCTTTAGCATTCTTCACTAATGCTTCGACACGGATGATAAACATCTTCACTAATACTTTCATCTTGACACTTTCGGCATTCTTCACTAATGCCTTCAACCCAACATCTATGGAGAAAGGAAGAACTATCAACAAGAGAACCTTAGTTGTCTTGATGATGACGAAGCATGGCAACTCATGGACTTGAGCTTGCACGTATTCAACAAGTGGTGATCTCTCCTTTAAGATGAACCTAGAAGATCACACAAAAACAAAAGACAAACTACATAGATCACTTAGATCTGAGGTTAGAGGGTTAGAATACTTTGGGGAAGTATGTGTGTAAAAGTGATAAGTAGAAAGGAAGAAATGGCTCTCTATTTATAGAGAGAATTCTCTACTATTCCCCGGATCCCACGGATCCCTCCCACAAGGGATCCGGCTAGCGTAAATCTAGGGATCCGTGGGACGATCCCCTTTACCCATGGGTATTTTGGTTATGGGTCATGGGTCATGGGTTGATCCATGGATCTTTGGCTAGATACAATGTATCTCTTGAGTGCTCACCAAGGGTTCAATGTATCTAGACATTCTCTTGAGTGCTCACAAAGGGTTCAATGTATCTAGACATTGGGTATGGGTCAATACCATGGGTATGGATATTATCCATATATGATATAAGCATGATGTCATGCAATGGGTTATGGGTCAAGCTCAATGGATCATGGGCTTTGGGTTGTACCCAACTACATTCAATGTATTTGCTCAATGGGTTATGATACTTAAGTTTCTACCCATTTATATTACCCAATATACTACATACTAGTTATGTGTAATATTTACCCAAATATGTAAACACTAGTTGTTGTACATATGTAATATTAAATCATAAAATCACTTATACTTGTTTTAGTGTTTTATGTGAAAATGTGAATATGTTAGAAACTATTAGTTCAAACCATTTACGTATTTTATTTGTTTCGTTAAAATGATTTTACGTTTGTTATCGACAAAACATTAGAAGATCGTAAAATATAAATAAACGTTTTTACGGCTTATTTGTATTAACAATCTCCCCTTTTTTGTTGATGACAAAACATAAAATTATTTTAAGTAAAAGCTAAAATTCGTAAAAGTTTGAATTTGTAGTTTTTACTTTCTTCTCCCCCTTTTTGTCGAAACAAAAAGAGCCTTGAAAGAAAGCAACACATTGTTTTTTTTAAGAAAAACATGTGAAAGAAATAAAAAGAGGTAGAGAGCAAGTAACGGGAAAGGATCTCGTCTTTACTCCCCCTTGACGAGTCCATCCCTAGGTAAGGGCGTCAAGAAAGTAATACTAATCTAGTTTGTTTGCAACTAAGTTTGCAAAAGATTTCGTCTAAGTGACGAATGTGCTCACCCTTGATGATTGCAATTTTGCAAAGGGATGTAATCCTAATATTGCAATTAATTTGCAATGTATTGTTTTGATACAAAGCTCCCCCTAGCTTTAGGATGTCAAAAGGCTTCAAGTGTAGATTGAATAACTACAAAACAAAGGTTAGAAAACAAGTATAATGCACAATTTCCTGCATATGTGATCCAAGTTACTAGAAAAATAGTTTTCTGTCTCACGGATCCCACGGTTCCCTCCTAGTAGGGATCCGTCTAGGCAATTTTGAGGGATCCGTATAGCTGATGTTTAAATTCAGTAATGGTGATGTAACAAGTAATGTTAACATCAAAATGAGATATGTATTCAACAAACAAACATATACTCAATGCAATATGGCAAGTAAACTATCATTCAATAAAACATAAGAGATGATCAACAAATCTCTAAAACTAAGAGAATGATTTAGGCATATTCTACTAATACTAATAAGTGACCAAAGCTTAAGAAGCAACAGAGTGCTTGAGTCTAGGGATGAGTAGACTTGTTGATTTGGTCCAATCTTTCAAGAAGATAATTAAACATGAAATGCAACTCATTTCGTACTTCTTGAACAAGTCCTTGGGTGATTAGACAATTAGAGCAATTATTGTCTTGATTAGGAACAAGATGTTTTGAGGAGGTTCTACCAATGATGGTGGAGGTACATTGAGTACTTTAGGATGAGGTTCTACTAGGAATGAGAGTGGTGGTAATGGAAATTCCTCCATATGATCAAGTCCTTGGTGGTTCCTTGTTTCCAACGATGGACTAGTTGGTGATTGTAGGTGGTTCCTATTTTAACGAGAAGGTTGGTGAATGAGAAGTTCTCGGTGGTGAATGCTCTAATGAATAGAGAGAGGCTCGGTAAAGGAGTGTAGTCCATGCTCTAGGAATGAAGGTTTTGACGTTTTGCTAGAACTAGGTACGTTTGGTTTAGAGCTCGATGATCCCTTTTCTGACCTAAGAGGTTTAATGCTAATTATTCTGGTTCTCTTGGCAATTGTTGATTGGGTTTGTTGAGGTGAGATTCTAGAACTATTATCTCTTATGGATGATGATTCGGTGGATGGGAAGTCCTACCATTTGTGGGTTTAACCGGAGATGATTCGGTTGAGGAAATTTCGTGTACAACACGAGCAAGTTTCTTGGGTGGTTCTTGGTTGGATGAGTTAGCACTAGAAGCTTTCCTCATGATGAAATGACTAAGGAAAAGGTTTCTAAATGCTGAGAATTATGTTGTGTTTGATGACTAAGGGATTCTAGGAAGATGACTTATAAAGGGAAGGATTTAGCAAGTGCATTCAAGACTTAAGTCTCTAATATCCTTTGGAATGTGATGATTAGTATGCACAAGGTTGAAGTTCGAGTTTCATCGATCTAGGAACTCATTATAGATGAGATGGAGTGTTTGAGTTAGGAAGATGAGTTGAAATGATTGTTTTAGCAATGTTAGACATAAAATGTCATCCGGATCCCACGGTTCCTTCCTCAGAGGGATCCGTCTAGGCTAATCCTAGGGATCCGGCCGCCAGATTATGAAAGAGTGGAATTGATGTTTCTAAGATCTAAGACCTATATCATCTTGAGTGTTTCAGTCTTCCTAAGTGTTTTTAAATGAAGGGGTGCTTGAGTACTTGAAGGTAGCTAATGATTGTTATTTATGGAAGGATTTGGAACTTTCAAGAGTACCAATGGATGAGCAAGGATGACACTAAAGATTTAGAGTGTCAATTGAAGCTAAATGATCCTAGAGATCGGGTTGTGTCTTAGGATAGTGTTTTGGAAAATATCCTAGAAGCTTTGAGATGGAAAACTAGAATTTGATCAACTTTGATCAATTTTGAGGTAAGGATGATTTATGATCAATTTTGCCATAATCGAAAGATTTCTAAAGCTAGATGTGAGGGATCATGTGAGAATGATGAGATCATGTAGAGCGGAAGAGAAATGGATTAAAGTGAAAATGATAGATCTACAAGCGTCTTAGAGTGTGATCTAGGTGAGTTGAGTAGGAAAGGATCTACTTAACTTGATAAGGACTTAATTTGCCTTAAGACACTATGTTTAGCTTAGTGTGAGGTGTTCTAAGGACATGATTGAAATACAATTATTGCAATTGCATTTTCTCGCTTGGAGGATCCCACGGTTCCCTAAGAGTGGATCCGTCAAGCAACAAATTTTGGGATCCGTCTATCTCGCTAAGGAACCTTTACAAAAGTTATGCAATGACTTTGACAATGCATCATATTTCAAGTTTAAGAGGTTCTAACACTAATATATTAAATGAGATCGAGCTCACAAATAACAAAGAGGTTTATCAAACTTAACAAGCACTATTCAAGAAACTCAAAACCTATTTACGATCTAGATTAGTAAATCATTTGTATTAACAATGGCGTGCAGAGTAGATGATGGTGTTCAAGACAATGGGGTTGTTTTGCCAACTAAGCAATGAACTATGTTTAGTCATTACGGATGGTGATTAGCATACAATGAACTTCGTCCATGAAGTCATGTAGCTCTTCTCGATCAAAGCAAGATAATCGCGTGATGAGGCAAGTGGTTGTGATTAACTAAAAGAAAATTTTATTTTACAACTTGTTTGATTAGTAATCCTAAGACAATGCAAAGTATTTCCATTGTAAACTTACTTTAGGAAAACATAGGAGTATAAATTTCCCAAGTGAGAGAATGAATATGAGATTGTTACTAGCGGTGCTCAATTACGGCTAAACACGACCATTTTTACGGGTGATTCCACATACCCAACTTCTATCAAGGAAGCAATTCAACCGTTAGGTCAAATTGAGTTTCTAGTGCAATAAGTTCTCCAGATTCATTCTCAAGTTTGGAAAATTTATATTCCTACAATGGCCTATCGAAGAGTAACAATGATGATACTTTTCTTCGTTTAATATTATACTTGAGACAAATAAGGTGATTGAAGGCCATGTTAAAATAAGTTTAAAAGTTGTCCATATGGTAAACAACAAAAAAATGGCTGGATGAGCTAGTTCAACATATGTTGTTGGAAAGCTTTGAGTTTGGACTTTCGGATATAAACAATTATATTTGCGTTGCAAAATAATTTACTTGAGTATATCGGATGAAATAATCAAGTTGTCAATCCTACTATGAAGCTTGGAGAGCGATCATGAAAAGGAAAATGGGAGAGTACATCATCAACACAAGTGTAGGTTATGATCCGATTTACATTCTTGTTGTTTTTAGACAATGATACAAGAACAAAAGAAATCATATAAGCACATATGACAAACTCAATCAAAAATCCATTTAGTGTGTTATATGTTTTAAACATTTTTCAACCTATATGACTTATCTAAATATCTAAACTAACATTTTCGACACAACTAGATGTTATCCCAAACACTCCTTCAAATAGCACATTGATTAGTAGAATATTACTAAATCGACAAACAAGAGAATGAATAGCAAGGTAAGGAAATATGCTATTCAATCAAACAAGCACAAAAGCTATTTGAGATAAGCAAATAATCAAGTAATGCAACGAAGACAATTTATCATTTAGCATAGCATACGAAAGTTCTTTTCATCGCTGTGTGTTAAATATAAACATGTATACCAAGCTTGATTAGTTTCTTTTATATTTATAAATATGATCAAAACCTTAATTTCAATAGAGGACACATTGTTATTCAAAAGCGAAAACATCCGTCTCCAATTAGATCAAAAGTTTATGAAAAAGTTATGACTGAAAAATGACTTTCTATTATAAATCAATGATTCTGTAAATTATTGTTTTGAATCAGTTTATGAAATCATTTTAAATGAAAGTAGACTCAAATACCTTTAAAACGATAGGTGGCACGACTTCTAACGACTTACGGTAAAAAGTTATGAATTTTGAAATTCAGAAAAATCAGTTTTCTGTACCACGGATCCCACGGATCCCTTGCTTGAGGGATCCGTCGATGTAACCTCGAGGGATCCGCGGATCGACATAGAATTACAAAAATGTATGTTTTGACCACGAAAAGAAGTTTTAGTCTTTGTAGACTTTTTAGTGAAGTTATATTACCCATTTTTACCTTTATTTAAGCTTGATTAACAAGATATCTAACAACAAAATTTCAAAGAAAAAAAAATCACTAAAACACTTTTCATATTATGCTTATTATAAGATAGAAGCATATATCACCATTTTGTCCACAAGCAATTTAGCACATTTTTGAAAAAAAAATGTAACTAAGAAAACATACCTTTGCTATATCCCCTTTTTATGGTTTTAGAAACCATAGACGCGAAATACTTCATGATCTTCTAAGATACCCAATCCTTTGCTATATTCCCTTTTTATGGTTTTAGAAACCATAGACGCGAAATACTTCATGATCTTCTAAGATACCCAAATCCTAGTATGAAGACTTCTCAAAGGAAAATGTTAGAATGATCTATCACTATCCAACATATGATGATTTCTAAAACATGACTTTTGTTTTTAAGAAATTCCTTCTGTAGTTTTCAAACATACACGGATCGTATCAAGTTTTCAAAGTACAATATATACAAAAAAAAACTTGGTAACGAAGCTTTGATACCAATTGTGAAAAACTAGAAGGGGGGGTTGAATAGTTTTACCAATTAAAACTTCCTTTTAAATATTTAGATCGACTTATGTCAATCTATTTAATTGTATATTTTGGACGTTGATAGATAGATATATAAATTTGTAATGAAACATAAAGAGTAAGAAGCACATCACCACGACACAAGTTATTTATAGTGGTTCGGCTACAAGGACACCTTCCTTGCCCTACTCCACTCCCCCGAGTCACCTACTCGAGTTCATAAGCACTACACCAACTCCTTGTATGGAGAAGCCTTCACAACGCCGCTAACCTTTTTGGTACAAAGCCAATACCGAAGTTCTTTCACACCAAGGCGAACCACACCTAACACAACGTCAGCCATTTCCTTATACTGTGCTAGGCTAACCACCGAGTTCTTTCACACCTTAGGAGAACTAATCCTATCACAACGTCGCCTACCCTTTATTAGGTACTAGGCTAAGCACCTAGTTCCATTACAATGGAGGAACTACTACCCTTCACGACACAACACCTAATCTCAAGGAGATCTACCCTGTTACAACAACCATCAAGGATATCAACATCCTTGTAAATAAACAAATACTTATATGTATAACGATGCACCTCATCGATTATACGACCTAGGCATTCTTCCCAAATGCGACTTGATATGATTCTTTGGCATCCTTCACTAATGCCTTTGACGCAACCCTTGGCACCCTTCACTAATGCCTTCTTCTTGACACCTTTAGCATTCTTCACTAATGCTTCGACACGGATGATAAACATCTTTCACTAATATTTTCATCTTGATACTTTCGGCATTCTTCACTAATGCCTTCAACCCAACATCTATGGAGAAAGGAAGAACTATCAACAAGAGAACCTTAGTTGTCTTGATGATGATGAAGCATGGCAACTCATGGACTTGATCTTGCACGTCTTCAAGAAGTGGTGATCTCTCCTTTAAGAGGAACCTAGAAGATCACACAAAAACAAAAGACAAACTACATAGATCACTTAAATATGAGGTTAGAGGGTTAGAATACTTTGGGGAAGTATGTGTGTAAAAGTGATAAGTAGAAAGGAAGAAATGGCTCTCTATTTATAGAGAATTCTCTATCCTCCGGATCCCACGGATCCTCCCACGGGATCCGCTAGCGTAGCTAGGGATCCGTGGGACTCTCCCCTTTACCCATGGGTATTTTGGTTATGGGTCATGGGTCATGGGTTGATCCATGGATCTTTGGCTAGATACAATGTATCTCTTGAGTGCTCACCAAGGGTTCAATGTATCTAGACATTCTTTTGAGTGCTCACCAAGGGTTCAATGTATCTAGACATTGGGTTTGGGTCAATACCATGGGTTATGGATATTATCCTTATATGATATAAGCATGATGTCATGCAATGGGTTATGGGTCAAGCTCAATGGATCATGGGCTTTGGGTTGTACCCAACTACATTCAATGTATTTGCCCAATGGGTTATGATACTTAAGTTTCTACCCATTTATATTACCCAATATACTACATACTAGTTATGTGTATATTTTACCCAAATATGTAAACACTAGTTGTTGTACATATGTAATATTAAATCATAAAATCACTTATACTTGTTTTTAGTGTTTTATGTGAAAATGTGAATATGTTAGAAACTATTAGTTCAAACCATTTACGTATTTTATTTGTTTCGTTAACATGATTTTACGTTTGTTATCGACAAAACATTAGAAGATCGTAAAATATAAATAAACGTTTTTACGGCTTATTTGTATTAACAGACACTGTCAATGAAGACTCTATGTTTCACACAAAGTGGAAAGAAAGATTATATCTTATGAGTCCTACGCATTATCCTTGTGGTATTTCTAGAACATCTGAGTGATATGCAATCATATTCACAATGAAGATGGAAAGCCTCCTGGAGCCAACATCAAACAAGCTCCTGGTGGGTGGCATGTGAGATCTATCCAATAGATCAAACTACTGACAACCCAATGAAACAATGGGCTGTTCAATCTTTTGAATCAACTGTTCAAAGTTATGGATTAACTGGATACCTTTGAAAAACCGGTCGTTGTGCTTTTAAAAACTTTTTCTTTAGCGATCGACCGTGTACTAATATTTCAAAATAAAAGGTGTGTATGATTGATAATTGGTTTTCATTAAAACCTTCGTTGTAATGCAAGAAAAACAATTTCTTTATTGAAGCTGGGCACACGATCGTTTTTTCAAATATCTTTTCATCAATCGAATCTCAATTGTTGGTTCACTCACTCCGGTTGTCTTCTTTTGAGATGTTCCTGTTAGAGAAACGCTAGAGCAAATAAAACCCTGTCATGAAATCTTCGAAATTAAACCTGATCACAAAAGATTTGTATCGATCAACTGGGGAACCGTGGTCACTGTATTTCAATTCAACGAAAGTAATCAAAGACACTTTCGCACTTTATTCTAATTGTTGTATGCAGAACGCCCGACGTTTGTACCGACCGAATAAAGCGGTCAATCTACGTACCGCATGCTCACTACACATTCATCTCAAAAGAAATCATGATAAGTGCTTCAACAATTCTCGAGCACTTACCCATGCTCGCTTATGTTGCCGCAAAATATCATGATCCAGTAAAAGCTTCCGCTACTCTGATGAAAATATATGATGAACCAGAATGTGATCATGTCGGTACAAATGTCACAAGATCACATAATACCAACACCACAAAGGAAGAGTTAGAGATTTATGTTAGCTGATGATCTCAATGCTGGCTCAAAACTCATCATCACGTGGATCAGTAAAGACCTCCACTTGAAATTATGCTAACATGAAGAATCAAAGACTACGAGCTACTGAGCAAAGAACTTAATCAAGAATCCTAGAACAATCTAATGTTATAATTGTTTGTATTCATTTAAATTGGAGGCACTCCTTAGGGGAAGATTGTTAGAAATTAGAAAATCAGTCATTAAAGAGTCACCTCAAGTATATGTATTCATTAGAAAGCTCGTGAGTCTAGTCATATTATGTTAGAAAGTACTTTGTTAAGTTACACCGTGGAGTACGGACGGTCTTTACCCATCAGATGCTTGATCCACGCCCTAGGGCGTTATTTTGAAGACACTATAAATACCCTCTACCTCCCGTAGAGCTGAGCCAATACCATTTTTCTTTGTTTCACATAGTTCCTAACTCTCTTCCCTTTCTCTCTCTAGAACTTTCTCTCTCTAAACAACTTATACGCCTCATATGATTATGGTTTAGTGTGTTTGTGAAATCCTATATCCTACACTTCAACATGGATTTTCTAAATCCTAACATTATAGACTCTAATCTAGCTACGGGATCATTGGTCTCATTAAAGTTTATGCCTTCTTGTTGGTTATATCCTTGAGCAACAAGTCTAGCTTTATTTCTAGACACGACACCGTTTGCATCTAACTTGTTTTTATATACCCATTTTGTTCCAATTATGGTTTGGTTTTTAGGTGGAGGGACAAGTGTCCAAACGTTGTTAGAAACAAATCGATTTAATTCCTCTTGCATAGTTATAACCCAACTTTCACCTTTTATGGCTTCTTGAGTGTTTTTAGGTTCTATGGATACCAAACAAAATAGACTACTTTGGTTTTGGACTTGAGACCTTAGAGTTCTTTCATTTAATTTTCCTAAAACCTTTCTATTGATGATCTTTAGACTCTTTAACATTGATGATTTCATTGTTTAATTGTTCATCTTCCTTGTTTATGTTTTCTTTTATTTCTAAGACCTCACTTTCCATTAACTAGTCATCGACAAGAGGTAAGGTAGTTTTAGGTGGACTCTCGTCAAATTTGACATTTAAAGATTCTTCAACTTTAATGGTTTCTTTATTTAGTATTACGCACGCTTTACTATTAAGAGAATTTCCTAAGAAGATACATTCGGTTGATTTTGGATCGAATTTAGTTAAATAGTCTTTAGTGTTAAGTATAAAACATTTACTGCCAAAGACTCGAAAGTGTTTTAACGAAGGCTTTTTGCCTCGTAACAACTCGTATGGAGTTTTTCCTAAGAATGGTCTAATCAAGACTCGATTTAGTATATAGGTTGATGTGTCAACGACATTGCACCAAATTTTTTGAGGAATAGATTGCTCATTAATCATTGTGCGACACATTTCTTGTAGGGTTCTATTTTTCCTTTCAACTACCCCATTTGATTGTGAGTGCGAAGAGCCGAGAAATTATGGGTAATACCATTAGCATCACAAAAAGCTCCGAATTGCACTTCATTATCAAATTCCCGACCTTGATCTGTCCGGATTGACACAATAGGACTTCCTAGTTGTATTTGGATTTTCTTACTTAAGATTTCAAAGTAATCAAATGTTTCAGTTTTATTCTTTAAAAATTTAGTCCATGTATACCTAGAGTAATCATCCACTATAACTGCGTATAGAAGTTACCTCCATAACTTTGGATAGCGTGATGACCAAATAAATCCATATGTTGTAATTCTAGACACTTTGTTGTAGAAACCATATTTTTAGCTTTATGACTAGCATGGACATGTTTTCCGGGATAAGTCAAGCATCACAAAATGATGTTCGTATTTTAGTTTAGGTAGGTTTCTT
The DNA here is from genome assembly GCA_910596185.1 of Chrysanthemum makinoi. Lineage (NCBI taxonomy): Eukaryota > Viridiplantae > Streptophyta > Magnoliopsida > Asterales > Asteraceae > Chrysanthemum > Chrysanthemum makinoi. The sequence goes on along the minus strand of OU343222.1, from coordinate 262,418,145 downwards.
ACAAGTTCTTTGGATGATAGCGATTGAAGAAGTCACATATATTGCACCCAATCTTTGATGCCATAAGGTCGAAGTATCATCCATAGAGGTAAGACAAAGTTTGTCTTTGGTTCGTCTCCAATTTTAATAACGTAGACTCCATGTTTTCTAATGCCTCATCCTATAGTAATACCATTTTTCAAGATTTTACTACCGGTTTTGCTAAAGAGTACGTTGCACTTTTTAACACATATTTGACCTATACTTAGTAGATTAAAGTTTAGGTTTTCTACGTGACATACATCGTTAATGGTTAAGGATTTGTGAGAGATTGTACCTTTTTTGATGATTTTGATCTTGCTATCAAATAACACCACATTTCCTCCGTTAAAGGATTCGTATGTGGAGAACAACGCTTTATTACCGGTCATATGCCTTGTGCACCCGCTATCCTTGATCCATTCGTCCGGATCCAAGTCAACCTTTAGGCACACCTAAGAAAACAATTAACTCAAAAGTTTGGTCCCCATTTGTTCATCGGTCCATTGGTGTTATACATTTCATTGATATGAGGCATATATGAAAATGGTGAAAAAGCATTTCAAGGTGTATAGTTTTGAAATGGAGAACCATTGTGTGTGTTAGGATTCCATCCTATTTGATGGTGGTTACTTCTAGGATAGACATTGTTTGGCCTTCTTATAGATGTGTTCGGTTTAGAAAATGATGAGGTTTTGTTTTTCATAAAACTTTGACCTTGTTTTAGGGAATGTTGGGTTTTAGGTTCCACTGATCAGAAATTATTCTAAGTATGGAACCACTGCTAGAGTAAATGTAACCACGGCTAAGAAGAAGGAATCCATTGCTGAAGTTAAACCACGGCTTAGGTATTTGTGTAATCATGTTAGTATATTGTAAGCACTCTAGTTGATAAGTCGGTTTAAAGTTTTCATTAGATAAATATAGAAAAGATATTTATCTTGTAGGATACGATTGTATATTGTAAAGGACCTTAGCCTATAAAAGGAGGTCCTAGGTTAGATTAGATATATGCGGTGTTTTGATATATCTAAGATCGATACACTTCAAGGTTGTAAAACCCTAATACTGTTGATATTCGCTATTAATATAATGAGGTGTTTAAGTGTTATTATCGTTTCTTAAGGTTAAGTATTATATTCCGCGTAATATTTAACAAGTTATTATTAAGTCAGTTTCTATAAGGATCGTTTGCTCAACTCGGATCAACAAGTGGTATCAGAGCTTGTGATCTAGAAACTGTAATCAAGAAGAAGTCAAGTCAAGTTCTATTCAAGAAAAGTTAAGATGTCTGACGAAACTCATATGGTTACTGCATCAAAGGTACCTATGCTGAAGCAGGGTGAATATCAAGTTTGGAGAATGCGAATGAGGCAATACATTCGCATGATTGACTACACCATCTGGGATGTTGTTGAGAATGGTGATACTCTTCCTAAGAAGGGTGATGATGGTAAGGATATAAGCATTGTTAGTGAGGTGACAAGGCTGTGAAGGAAGCCGAGATTAAAGCTCATAGTATTCTCAAGATGGAATACCTAATGAGTATGCATGGACTTTGAAGCAAGATGAGACAGCCTAAGGAATTAATGGATGCCATTGAAACAAGATTTGCCGTAATGAAGCTACCAAGAAATCCACAGAAAACATGCTCAAGCATCAGCTTGAAAACTTCACCGGCCTCAAAGGAGAAAAACTTGATGGCACTTATAATAGACAAGCAGAACCGACAGTCAATTGAAATTGGTGGACTACAAAGTTGCTTCAAGTTAAGATATAAATCTCAGTTCAAGTTTGTCACCAATGGGCTGTACATACCTTGTGGAGAAACAAAGATGACTTGAAAAGATGACTCGACAATCTCTACAACAACCTAAAAGTTTATGAGTCCTAAAAGAACATAGCTGACTCACCCTCATCAACTCAGAAGATTGCTTTTGTGTATACAGGGTACAGGAATTCTTAGGATGTTTCCATTGCTGCTTATGAAGTATCCAATCTGCTATTGCAATAATACCACAAGTTAGGATAATGTTAGTGATGGTGCCATCTGTGCTTTCCTAGTCGATCTTACAACCAAAGTGTTACAGACTAAATTAGGATCGGATCAAATTGATCCCGATAATCTTGATGAAATCAATCTTCAAAGGTCAAATGGCAATGTTAACACTGCAAGCTAGAAGTTCTTGAGGAGGACCTGGTAGACAAAACAAATATGATGGTCAAAAGAAGAGTGGATTTGACAAAAGCAAGATGGAGTGCTTTAATGCAGTTAAGAAGAGGCACTTTGCTAGGAATGTCGAGCTCCTAAGAGAATTAAAGGCATTAAAGAAGGCCACTAAGAGCCCTGTTTCTTCTTCAAAGATTGTCTGCCAAGATGGTATTGGTGATTATGACTGGAGTGACAGAGAAGAAGGTCCTAATGCAGCTTTTCTTGCTAGTGAAGCTTCAAAAGAGCATAATTTTGCTCTTATGGCCTATGCTTCATCTTTCTGTTCAGATTCGAGGTATCTAATGATTCTAAAAATTTACCGCTTCTTTAAATCATGTCAAGATAACTTAGAATCTCTTAAAGCTATAATGAGTCCGAGAAAAGAGGTAGAAAGATCACGTACTAGATAACTTAGGTTATAAAGTTGGTCTTGAGAGTGTTGAAGAGAAACTTAAATTATGTATTAAATGTGAAGTTTAAGATGTATAAAAGATTAACATACTAGGTGGTGAAATTGATCTTGGGACATAGAAATTAAAGGGCTTAAAACAAGTAAACTAGAAGAAGCAGAGAGTGTAAAACAAGAAGATCTAGTAGAAAAGAAAATCATGTTGTTAGGTTGCTAAACACAATATACTTCCGATCTAGTAAATAAGCCTATTGACAAATTTTTTTAAAGATGGTACCGCCTAAGATACAACAATATGCCACCATTCCTCTTATGAAACATGCACCACCAACTAAAGAACTCACATTTAGTAGTGAATCAGTTTCAACAAACCTCAGAGGAGAGATAAGTAAGTCCTAATCACCTAAGATAGTTTCTCGATAAGTTAACTGATGCTCCAACTATTGAAAATTGGGAATCAGATTTTGAGGAAGATAGATTTGAATCAAATCAGTCTGAGAAGATAGAAAATGTTAAGTATGTTGATTTTAAACAAGCCAACCTTATGCCTAGATTTGGAGCACCAATTTCTAGGAAAGTAGTAGACTACAAGGAGATACCTAGCGAACAGATGAAACGATACATACCTAGAGGTAATCAGAGAAACTTTAATGGCCTAATTTCAAATAGGTTAGGAGATGAGTTTCAGTGTGTTAAGAAGGCTTGTTTTAAGTGTGGTAGTTTTGAGCATCTACAGAGAAATTGTAATAAAAACCAACCACAAGTTTGGAACCATCAAGGAGGGTAAATCATCAAAACTTTTCAAAGAATACAATCCCTCATCCTAACAAAAATATGGTACCAAGAGCAGTGCTAATGAAAAATGGAAATACAAAATCATAATCACCGGCTGACCCAAATGGGTTCCAACCAATGCTAAGCAAAATGTAAACACCGCTAAGCAAAATCTTTCCAATCGCTAATATCACCCCCGATACAAAAGAGGTTTTAAAAATTCCAAAGGTGGTAATCGCCACAAAGTGGTTGGAAACCATTTTATGCTATTAAGGCCTCGCTAATGGGCAATGGAAGCCTAAGACCAAGGTTTTACATCATGCCGCTTTGCATCAATGGACCTATAGAAATTTGATTATGTTGATGCACAGGGCATACCCAAGTCAGTATTGGCTTGGGTCCACAAAAGGAACTAACTTATTTTATCTCATGTGCAGGGCAATCTACAGGATGAACTACAAGACAAAGGAATTTTTGATAGTGGTTGCTCTAGGCACATGACATGGGATGAGAGCAACCTTGAGGATTTTGAAGCTTATGATGGAGGACACGTGGCTTTTGGCAATGATCCAAAGGGAGGAAAGATTGTTGCGGGAACTATCAGAATGGAAAGTCGGATTTTGAGAAGGTTTATTTGGTACAGGACTTAAGTATAATTTATTCTGTTTCTCAAATATGTGATAAGAAAACTGGTAATTTTTGGGAAACTCGAGTGTGTGGTGTTGTATCCTCGATTTAAAATGCCCGATGAGAAATATGTGCGTTAAGAGTACCTAGGAAAGAAAACATAATGCTTAACATGAAAGATATAATTCCTAATAGGTCCTTAACTTGTTTGTTGCAAGGCATCTGTTGATGAGTCAAAATTACGGCGATAAGGCTAGGTCACCTTAATTTCAAAACAATCAATAAACTGGTAAAGGCAACTTAGTGAGAGGGTTACCTTCTAAGGTTTTTGAGTGTAAAGAACTTTGTGGCTTGTCGAAAGGAAAACAACATAGAGCCTCTTGTAGACCAAGTCCTGTTAACACCATTACACAACCACTGTTTATGCTTCATATGGACTTATTTGGACCTACCTTTGTTAAAAGTTTGAACCATAAACAAGACGCCTAGTTATCACTAATGATTATAGTAGATTTTCGGTATACTTTTAGGTGCAAGAGTGAAACCAGTGAGATCCTCAAGGGTTTCATTACTAAGATAGAAAATCAAGTAAACCATAAGTTCAAAGTAATCAGATGTGATAATGGAACTGAGTTTAAGAATGATGTAATGAATCACTGGTGGCTAAAGGTATAGAAAGATAGTTTAGTGTTGCTAGGACACCACAAATGTAATGGTGTACGAAAGGAAAAATAGAACACTAATTGAGGCTGCTAGGACAATGTTGTCAGAATCAAAGTTACCAACTACCAATGAAGTCAGTAGGAACTGCATGTTATGCGCAGAATAGAATCAAGGTAGTGAAGCCTCATAACAAGACCCCTATGAAATGTTACATGATAGGAAGTCTATGATAGCATTTCTCAAACCTTTTGTCTGCTCCTGTTACTATCTTGAATACCATAGACTACTCCAAGTTTCAAGAAAAAGATGATGGATACTTTCGCTATTCTTCAAATAAAGAAAGTCTTTTAGAGTATACAATAAGAGGACTAGGATTGTAGAAGAAAACTTACATGTTAAGTTCAATGAAGAGACTCCTAGTGTTGAGACAAAAGGACTGAGTGGTCAAGTATATTGATATGCTAACCAAATCCATGAATTATGAGCCTATCATTGCAGGTGCTTCCACTAATGTTGATGCAGGTACACAAAAGAATTCTGATGTAGAAATAATTTCTAAGGAAGCTGATTCTCCAAAAGAATTTTATTTGATTGAGAAGTGGAAAGCTGGTCCTGTCTCACCCATCATTGAAAAGTAGAGTCCCACAAATGATGATGATTTGGATTCTAGATGCAAAGGTGATCATCATCAAGATAAGGAAGAGTTGTTGCAAGATAACTCAGTGTCGGTAGAAGAAATTGAAAGGTAGAAGAAGAATTCTGAAAGCACTGCTAAGCATAATGAAAGCACTGCTAAGCCAAGTTCTACCACTGCTAGTACAAGTGCAAACACTGCTGCAGATTCTGATAGTAGTACTTTCTTTGGACCCGGCTAAGCTACTATTTGGTGAAGATGAGTATCCAACCTGATCCGACATGTACCGATGAAGAAAGGGATACTCTAACCGATGATGAGAATCGATGACTACTCAATGATGTAGATTTTACAAATTTGGACACGCTCATCACAGAGTCCACCTACTACAAGAGTTCATAAGCATCATCTAAAAGAGCAAATACTGAGATCAATACTCCGGTTCAAACAAGAAGCAGCTTTAAACAATAAAACCTTCCCTGAACTAGTTTTTGCCGATCACTTCACAAAATAAATAGTCGTAAAGATCTACAAAATTGTTTGTTTGCCTGTTTTCTATCTCAAAAGGAGCCCAAGAGAGTTGAAGAAGCTTTGTTAGAAGAAGTATGAGTTGAATCAATGCAAGAGGAGCTATTGAAGTTTAAGCTTCAAGAGGTGTGGACATTGGTGAACCTTCCAACTGGAAAAAGGGCTATTGGAACTAAATGGGTGTTCCAAAATACAAGGGAAGAAAGAGATATAGTGGTAAGAAATAAATCAAGGTTGGTTACTCAAGGGTACACACAAACTAAAGGTTTGGATTATGATGAAGTATTTTGCCACGCAGTTCGCCGAACTACTATAAGAGATTGTTTTTGCATATGCTTCATTCAAAAACTTTGTTGTGTATCAAATGGACGTAAAAAGTGCCTTTCTATATGGTACTATTGATGAGGAGGTGTATGTATGTCAACCTCCTGGTTTTGAAGATCCTGATCATCTTGATAAGGTCTACAGGGTGAAAAAGGCTATGTATGGGTTGCATCAAGCTCCAAGGGCATGGTATGAATGCCTTTCTACTTATTTGATGGACAATGGTTTCAAGAGGGGACTAATTGATAATACTTTGTTCATAAGGAAGCTCAAAGATGACATATTGCTATTTCAAGTTTATGTTGATGACATCATCTTTGGTTCAACCAATAAGGAGCTGTGCAGAGATTTTGAGAAACTTATGCGTGATAAGTTTCGCATGAGCCTATGGGTGAATCCCTACTTTCTTTTGTAGCTGCTGTGTTCAACAATAAAGGACTGATGGTATCTTCATTAGTCAAGACAAGTATGTAGTAGATGTTTTGAAAAAGTTTGGGTTTCAGATGTAAAGAGTGCTAAGACACCAATGGAGACTCGAAACCACTGCTACAGATGATGGAAGTCCCAAAGTTGATCAGAAGTTGTATAGGTCCATGATTGGATCTTTGATGTATCTCACAGATCTAGGCCGATATATTATGTTCTCAGATAAAGTAAAAAGATTCCAAGTCACACCAAACACAACACATTTGAATGCTGTGGAAGAGAATTTTTGGATACCCAAGGTCATCCTAAATTAGGCCTGTATTCTAAGGATTCAAGATTTGATTTGGTGGCCTATACGCATGCTGATTATTATGCCGAGCTAGTTTGGATAGGAAGTCACTACTGAGGATGTCAGTTTTGAAGCGATAATCTCATGGTAGTGCAGAAGCGCACAATTATGGCCAATTCTACAATCGGGTTTAGTATGTGGCTGTGCTAGTTGTTGTGGTCAAGTGCTTTGGATTCAATCAATTGTGGACTTTGGGTACAATTTTATGCATACTAAGATTTACATTGATAATAACAAAGATAATATGCATAATTAAAAATCCTGTTTTACATTCTAGAACTAAACATATTGAGATAAGGCATCATTTTATTAGAGATTGTAATGAGAAAAGGTTGATTCAATTGGTAAAAATCCATACTGATTTCAATGTTGCTGATCTTCTCACTAAAGCTTTTGATGTGGGGAGGTTTCAGATCTTGTAGTCATGACATTGAATGATAAATCTCTAAGTCTCAAATTAGTTTTGTAAAAGTGTGTAAAAGTTATGTAATCAAGAGTTGATCTTAGTATTGCTTGTTTATTTCTATCCAATCGTACTGCTTTGTTCCCACTCAACACTTTTGCGCATTAAATAAGTAAGAGACAAGATACTAAAAGAAAGTAGTCCATTATTTATTATTTATCTCAGATCCTAGGATGCGGGATACATCATTTCTATTCACCACATACATCGCATAAACAACCGTGACTATTGACACAAGACAACCACTAAACAAGAGACTTAAGCTTCACCACTTTTCCCCTCACCACCTAAGGCTTCTTAGCAATGCCCCACTTTGGCATCTCCTTCTGAATCCTTGGTCCACCAATGACAACCCACACTTTGGGGCATGTAAGCCCATCACCCTTCCTCGATGGGTGGTGATGATGATGATGGACCCTCGGGAGGTGGGTATCAAGAGTGCTTGATGAGGTAGTGCTTGAAGCCTTATGGTGATTTATCAGCAGCCAGGGGAGGCACAACAAGGACTCTTGAAGAAGTTTCATCATATGTACCTACATATGGAGACACATAACTTGGCATGGAACTTAGGTCCGAACTGGACTCTTCATAATAGCATCATGTGGCCTTGGTCAGTTTGAAGTGGTAAGTCCACAGCCTGAAGGGTTTGTCACAACAGAGAGGATGTGTTCTTGGTGGAAAATAATTGTTCCAACCACCTTTAGAAGAACCTGAGTGAGTTCTTTTTCTTGATGAAACCTCTTCCTCAACCCTACCTGGGTGAGTCCTAACAAACTCCTCCCGCATTAATCGCCGAAGAACTATCTGTTGAAAGGTTGATTGGATTTGAGTTACTCATGAACTTTGGTGTAGATGGGGTTTGCAAATATTCTTAGAGAGAAAATTTTGAGAATGTGAGTGATTTTGTGATATGTGAGTAAGATGGCCTTAAATAGAGTTAATATGAAATCAAGGAGTTAATGCGGGGAAGGTGTGAGTTTTTGAGGAGTAAATAAAGTCTTTTGACTTTGGTAGCCGATTTAGTAACTTGGAGTTGACCTTTGACTGGGTGTTTAGTATTGTTCTAACCACTGCTAGTATTCATATTGAAACCACTCCTTGTTATGCTAACCACTGCTAACCTTAACCATATTTCTTATGTTTGGTTTATGTTTGTGATGTGCAGGTATGAAGGATTTATGTATACATTGGAGCTTTTTGGAGTTGTTGCTATGTTAGTTTAAAAAAAATTGTGTAAATTTTTTGGTAATCCTTCATACTTATGCTTGATATCACTATTTTTGGCTTAGATTTGATTGTTGCAGTCTTAGTCAAAAGTTTGGAAAGTGATTGCTATATCCACTGCTAGAGTATTTCAAACCAATGTTAGTGGTTTTCAATCCACTGCTATTGTATTGCTGCAGATGGATACTTGCGGGGCTGTTTTCTAACTTTGGTGATAACGTATTTATTTCCCCAAATCACCTGCATCATTTACTTGATCTTCAAATCACTTCCAAATTGGCTTCATCCCAAACCCTAAACCACTCCCAACCGTGGTAATTCACTATCCTACATCACATCACATCGCTAATCACAATGCCGCCATCAGATTCCAAAACCCATAACCTAGTTGTTATTTGATCAAAAATACCAATCGTAAGGGCTTATGCGATGATTGATTTTAACCACGTACCCTATCCACTTTGCATTAATCAGAGCACCAAACAATCCTAAAACCGTGACAGACATACCCTTTGTGGAATGTCGAGATACAAAGAAAGAGTGGATTAGAGGTTCTTCTGACTAAGTGGATGAAAATGAGATTTTTGTTAATGAGGAGGTCATTAGAATATCTTGAAGTTAGAGGATGCCGATGGGGTGATTAATCTTTCCGATGCCGCTATTTTGAAGGGTTAGAGATTAGGTTATGGCGGAGAGATGGTAAGACAAAAAATTTCATAGTGTTTTCACCTCAAAGGGAAGTTTTTTGATTCACACTTTGTTAATGTGTGTGCAAAAGACCACGGGTTTGATTGAGTTTCCATCCAAAATTGCAACGTACATTATTTGTCTTTCTGAAGGGAGGAAATTTAATTGGTCTAGGATGATTTTTGAAGGATTTTTTAAAAACATTAGGGAGAAAGGTAAGTATTACTTGTATCCTAGGTTTGTTCAATTGATTGTGGCGAGTCAAATTGTAGAACCTATTGAACATACCCAACATTATGATGTCCATCATATGCTTCCTAAGGTGTTTGCTCATATAAGGAATAAAAATCTCAATTTCACAGGAAAAGTTACTCCCTTGTTCCCTAATATGATATCTTTGCCTGATATTCCTGATTTTGATGTTGTACTTGAACCACCATCTTCCCAATCCATTGAAGCTAAAACCCCTGCTACTACAACTGGAACCACGACTATCACACTTACACCCACTGCTATTACACCTGAATCCACTGATGAGCCTATAACTTCAACTTCTGAACCAAATAGACTTCTGTTTACTAGGAGAAGGAGGAAGGGCACCAAGCTACCTCAGGCTGGTGTTAGTGCTGTAGTTGATGAGGCTGTCACAAGGAGTGAAGGTGACATGATTGGAAGGGCTTCCACTACTAACTAATGCTTAGATGTCGGGTCAGATTGGGAATCATCAATCGACCCAACCTTTAAGTAACTCATAATGCAGAGTTCCTTGAACTCAACACAAAGCGGAGGGAATCCCTAGCCAAAAGGCTACTTTAGGGTGCATAGATGACGCTAGGTATGATGCTATGTTTCTTTATCCAAGGATTCATTTCTTTTCTAGAAAGCAGTTACACAAAATGTAAGTGATGAGGGTAGTTTAAACATGATGTTGAATTGACGGATCCTACCCCAAAATTTATGACTTTTCCAATGAACTAATTTAATCGCTAACACAGTCGTAGTTGAGGATATTCTTGAACATTTAAAGGAATTGACGGTTAAGTGTACTGTTAGGAATTAGAAATTCCATAAGTAAAGAGTCTGTTAATACAAATATCGTCATTAAACGTTATTTATATTTTTGATCTTTACCTAAGTTTTGTTAACGAAAAAAGTAAATTTAATTTGTATAAAGCTTAAAGCTTGTCAAGTCTAATAGATATTAAAACAAGCTTTTTCAAACAATATCTTCATCATTCAAGCATTTACATTTATGATTAGTCATATCTTGATATGACTCTAATCATTATGTATGATAGTAGTTTTAGAATGTTAGGTTCTTAAAACCAAACACTACTTAAGTACCTGCATATTTCTAAAAATAGAAATACAACATATGACATCATGTGATGCATCATGGAAATCATTGGAAGATTTCATTAGATATTTTGTGTAGATTTGTACTCTTCATATCTTACACAATCTTGCATAGATATGGTTGACTTTAGCAAGATTTGATATCTTGCTGGCATAATTACAAGGTACCAAAATCTACTAACGCGAACCCTTTAGGGTCCGCGGTCGTGGATGCCGCCATGGTTTGGCTATAAATAGCAAAGCCAAACCAAGTAGTTTTTCATCCCTTTCTATCATACTCTCATACATATCTACTCTCTAACCTTTCTAACTCAGTTTCATATCATATTAGTGATCTCTTTTGTAGCAAAGAAGATCAAGTCACATTCAAGCTTCAAACGAAGTTGGAAGTCTTTTTTGTTTAGTGTTGTATGATCTTGTGTTGATTCATACTTCATTGTTGTATTAAACCATCATAATCTTGTGAGTGTGAGTGGTTAGTATTTTAGTCCTCAAAATACATTGTGTGTGGGAGGGGTTGTACCCTTGGAAAGAACTCGACATCTAGCTTAGTGTCGGAAATAGTGTAAGCAAAGTGTAAAGGTTTTCTCCGCGGTGAAAGGAGCTTGTTGACTAGTGAAGTTAAACTCTCGAGTGTGAGACTCGGGAGTGGAGTAAAGCAAAAAAAGAGTCCTTGTAAACCGAACCACTATAAACAACTTGTTGTGGTTTGATCATTTCTTTCCTTATTTACTCTTTGCATATTGCTTGCATATTTCATTAACATATCTAAGATCAATATCAATTGATCTTTCAATAAGTTTCAAAACAAAGTTTTTAATTGGTAAACTATTCAACCCCCCTTCTAGTTTTCTACAATTGGTACCAGAGCCTCGTTGCTCATGAATTTCTAAAATAATTTGTATTTTATAAACTTGAAACGATCCATGGATTCTGAAAACTTTAAAGAAGGCAATCTATGCAAAGACCACCACTCTTTGAAACCAATGGATTTATCTATTGAAAACCGCTTTGAAACATATGTAAAATCAAAAGATATAGATCTTTGGTTTGTTATTATTAAAGGGGATTTTAGTTCTACAACAAAGGATATTTCTGTTGATGAACAAAAGAAATTAGTTGCTAAAAATAATGAAGCTAAAATGATGCTTTATAATGCTTTACCTAGAAAAGAATATGAAAGAATTTTTATGTGAAACCGCCAAAGATATTTGGGAATCTTTGATTGTTACACATCAAGGTAATTCACAAGTCAAGGATAACAAAATTGATCTTCTTGTTCAACAATATGAACAATTTGTTATCCCCGAAGATGAAACCATTGATTGTGGCTTTGCTCGCTTTAATACTATTATTACATCACTTAAAGCACTTGATGAATCTTTTCGTAGTAAGAACTTTGTCGGGAAATTTCTTAGAGCACTCCATCCCAAATGGAGAGCTAAAGTGACCGCTATTGAAGAATCAAAAGATCTCTCAAAAATGTCACTAGACGAGCTAATCGGTAACCTCAAAGTACACGAAATGGTGATGGAGAAAGATTCGAAGATCATCAAAGGAAGAAGGGAGAAGATCAAATCCGTTGCTCTAAAAGCAAAGGCGGAATCAAGTGATGATGACGAATCTTGCTCCAGAGTGAAGATGAGGAATCTGCCATGGCCGTTAGAGATTTTAAGAAGTTCTTTAGAAGAAGAGGAAAGTTCGTAAGACAACCTCGAGAAGAAAAGAAGCCATTCGAAAAGATCGGGATGACAAAAAGGGTAAAGGTGAAAGAAAGTGTTTTAGATGTGGTGATGCAAGTCATCTCATAGGAGAATGTCCCAAGCCACCTAAAAGCAAAACTCAACGAGCTTTTGTAAGTGGTGCTTGGAGTGATAGTGAAGACGATGAAGAATCAAGCAAGGAAGAATCGCCTAATGGCACATGAGTAAAATGAGGTACTTTCCGACTCTTCTTATTCTTCTATTGATGATGACACTTTGCAAAAACAATATAATCAATTGTGTGAGCTAAGTCTAAAAATCATAACTAAAAATAAATTTTAAAAAACCCAAAAGGAATTTTTGGAAAATGAAGTTTATGAGTTAAAAGAAAAGCAAAACGACTTGAAAAAGGAAAAGCAAATGACGATGGTTGTAAATCATGTCAAGAGCTTAAACTTGAAATAGAAAAACTAAAGCTCACACAAGATGTTCTAATCGAAAATAATTCTAAATTCAAAAGGTTTAACAAAAACATCGCCTTTGCCGATGAAATAGTTAAAATTATAAAACACGTGAGACATGAATGGGCTACGTTTTAATGAAGTATTAATTCCAAAGAGTCAAAACAAAACGGCCGAAAAGACGAACACGTCAAAACTTGCCTGCAGATAAAGACGAACAAGACGGAACCAAAATAAGGGTTCCGTCCGTTGAACAAAATGGTGCGTGGGTACTTCAAATAGACAAAATGTTCGTTACGGACCGCATCAATTTGTAAAAGTAACAAAGAAAACCAATGATAATGTTAAACTAAAACCAGCTGTTACATCAGGAGTAGGACTTGCTAAAAATGAATTTAGATCAAAACTACTCAACAACGATATAAAACACCTTTTGCCAAACGCCCTTTTCCTAAAAGCAACCACAACATACAACCCAACTACCAACACAACGGTTGGAATCAAAACTTTCCTAGACCATATCAAACTCCAGATTACATGTCATGGAACTCTTATTCATCGTTTCCATACATGAATCAAATAAATGGTATGTTTAACCCAAACGGACCCATGAGATATTGGGGACCAAATGCTTGAGTTATTTGCTTCTTAGGTATGCTTAAAAGTTGGATTAGAACCTGATGAATGGATAAAAGATAGTGGTTGCTCACACATGACGGGCAACAATAGTCTCTTCTCATCATACCAAGAGTATGACGGAGGTAATGTCACCTTTGGTAGCAATCTCAAAAGCAAAATCATTGGCAAAGGTACGATCGCTCATAACTCCCTAACTATTGAAAATGTTGCTCATGTAGATAGGTTAGGATTTAATCTACTTAGTATTAGCCAATTATGTGATAAAAAGTATAAAGTACTATTTGATGAAAATGGTAGTAAAATACTAAAAGATGGTATCACCATAGCTAAAGGAGTTAGGAAAAATAACATATACGTCATGAAAATAGATAAAACATCTAATGACAAACTTTGCCTAACAACGTTAGATGATAGCTCATCTCTTTGGCATAGACGCTTAGGTCACGCTAATATGAGACTTATACAAAACCTATCTTCAAAAGAACTAGTTAGAAATTTACCAAAACTAAAATATGACCAACACTTTTGCGACGCTTGCAAAATTGGTAAACAAACCCATAGTAGTCATAAATCTAAAAATTTGGTGTCCACATCTAAGTGTCTAGAATTATAGCATATGGACTTGTTTGGTCCATCCGCTATAAGAAGCTACGGAGGCAACTTATACACTTTGGTCATAGTAGATGATTACTCAAGATTTACTTGGACGTTGTTTTTGAAAACCAAAAATGAAGCTTTTGATAAATTTGAAATTTTTAGCAAGAAAATTCAAAATCAACTAGGTGTTAAAATTGTGTCGATCCGAACGGATCATGGTCGTGAATTTGACAACGAAACTCAATTTGGAAACTTTTGTGATACAAATGGTATAACACATAACTTTTCGGCTCCACGAACACCTCAATCTAATGGAGTAGTAGAACGTAAAAATAGAACAATTCAAGAAATGAGTAGAACAATGCTTAATGAACAAAACATTCCTCAAAAGTTTTGGTGTAACGCGGTTGACACTTCTACTTATATTTTAAATAGAGTCTTAATTCGCCCTTTTCCTAAACAAAACACCATATGAGCTTTATAAAGGTAAAAAGCCAACTTTAGGATATTTTAGAGTCTTTGGTTGTAAATGCTTTATTCTTAATACTAAAGATTACCTCACCAAGTTTGACCCAAAGTCTTATGAAGGTGTATTTCTTGGTTATTCTCAAACTAGTAAAGCTTATATTGTCCTAAACAAAGAAACAATGATAGTCGAGGAATCGTTGAACATAACATTCGACGAAAGTCCACCTCCTTCTAAGACATCACCTTTGGTAGATGATGACTTAGTTGAAAGTTAAATGATAGAAAGTCAAGAAATAATTAATAATAACAAGGAAGATGAACCATTAAATAAAGAAATTGTAAACATCAAAGAATCTAAAATTCATCCTTTAGACAAGGTCATAGGACAACTCAATCAAAGAACCTTAAGGTCACAAGCCCAAAATCAAAGTAATTATTTTTGTTTTGTATCCACCATTGAACCGAAAAACATAAATGAAGCAATAAAAGATGAATCATGGGTAATTGCCATGCAAGAAGAGTTAAACCAATTGGTTAGAAATGATGTTTGGAAATTAGTTCCAAAACCCAAAGATCAAACTATAATTGGAACAAAATGGGTTTTTCGAAATAAAATGGATGAAAATGGTATAGTATCTAGAAACAAAGCTAGGCTTGTAGCACAAGGTTATAATCAACAAGAAGGGATTGATTATGATGAAACTTATGCACCGGTAGCTAGACTTGAGTCTATTAGAATATTACTTGCTTATGCATGTGCCTATGATTTTAAATTATTTCAAATGGATGTTAAGAGTGCATTTCTTAATGGGTTTATTAACGAAGAAGTGTATGTTGCTCAACCTCCGGTTTTACCGACTTTGAGAAACCACATCATGTCTTCAAACTCAAGAAAGCATTATATGGTCTTAAGCAAGCACCAAAAGCTTGGTATGATCGTCTTAAGACTTTTCTTGTTGAAAACAAATACACTATGGGATTAGTAGATAATACTCTTTTTACCAAGAAAAGGAATCACATATTATCATTGTTCAAATATACGTTGATGACATTATATTCGGATCAACTTGTCAAGAGCTATGTGATGATTTCTCTAAAATCATGCACGACGAGTTTGAAATGAGTATGATGGGTGAATTAAACTTCTTTCTAGGACTTCAAATTAAACAACTAGAAGATGGCATATTCTTTAACCAATCTAAATATATAAAAGACATGCTTAAGAAATTTGGTCTTGAAGATTCCAAACCAACTAAGACACCCATGTCCTCGGACACTAAACTTACCAAGGATGAGGAAGGTGAATCCGTAGATAACACTAAATATAGAGGAATGATTGGTAGCCTACTCTATCTTACGGCTAGTAGACCCGACATTATGTTTAGTGTTTGTCTATGTGCTCGCTTTCAAGAAAACCCAAAGGCATCACACTTAGAAGCCTTAAAAAGGATGTTTAGATACATTAAGGGAACAACGTGTTTAGGATTATGGTATCCCAAAGGAACGGGTGTAGAAACCATAGTGTATGCCGACTGATCATGCCGTGACTATGTCGATATAAAATGTACAAGTGGTATTTGCACTTTTGTTGGACATTGTCTCACCTCATGGTTTGCAAAGAAGCAAACGCCTTTAGCCATCTCAACTATCGCCGAGCACGCCTCAGCCGGAAAAGCATGTCAACAAGCTCTTTGGATGAAGCAAGATCTCGTAGACTACGGAATTCATCTCAACGACATTGTGATACTTTGCGACAACAAAGGAGCCATCGATCTCAGCAAGAATCCCGTTCAACATGCTCGTACAAAGCATATTGAAATCCGTCATCAATTTCTTCGCGACAATGTTCCAAAAGGAAACATGTCAATCGGGAAAGTATCCTCCGAAGACAACATTGCCGACATCTTAACTAAGCCTCTTAAACGAGAACATTTTAATCTTCTTAGACTTGTTTTAGGGTTAATGGAACCAAACATGTAGGATAAACATAGCCCAAAACATTAGAATAGTCAAAACAAAACAATTTTGTTTTGTATCTCTCATGTAGCCACGCGCAAACGATAACACGGACGGAACCAATATTTTGGTACCGTCTGGTCCGTGGTGTCTATAGAAGCAAAACAGCTACCTACAAAACATCTTCTTCCTCAAAACTCACTTTACCAAAACGTGTAAACATTAAACCAAGCTCATTATTGACACCTTCCCACTCACTAATCATTGAAGATAACATCATTGTAAGTATTCTAAGTACATTTTATCTCTTAATTCTGAGTCTGGGATTCTTATTTATGCACAAAACTATTACAAATCATTACATGGGGTTTTATGTATGCTTTTATACCAAATATGAATTCAATTGGCAAATTGCATAACTAGTCATTGAAATTAGGTACTACATTATCATATTGCATAAACAAATCATGCTTCCCACTAATCAATAGATAATGACTATAAGGCCTTATTCAAATAACCAAACACCCCATGTCAAAAATTTTGAAAAACTTCTCACTTGTAGGAAAACAATTTTTCATTGTTAATACAAATAGAAACGTTAGACCTTCATCACTTGCATGCTCTTGAATACTAAAGGTATTGCATAACTAATATGCATTCCCGGGTATATTCAAATGAAGCCACATTGAATTAGGAGCATTTGGGTTATCTCATGGTATTTGCCAAACACCCCACTAAAACCATTTTTTGCATAAAATGAGTCGAGATAACCGCAACTCCAAATTGTTTTCATATAGGCACACACTAGAACCAAAACGTTAAAGTGTAGTCTCATTTTTAACATATTAATTCTTGCTCTTAGGAATAACCATGGTAGCCGCAAGATTCTATGATCACAAAGACACCCTTGCTTACATTCCCAAACATCACAAAACCAAAGGACTTTCCAAGGAACAAGTAGAAATATTTAAGAGTCTAGAATCAAGGTATTTCCATGAGGGTAGAACCATTCACCCATCCTTCCTTGAAAATACCAATCTTCGTGAAGAACTAGCCGCCATTCAATTCGATTGTCTCCTTGACATCGATGAACCAATTTGTCCTAGGTTTGTGTTACAATTCTATGCTAGTGTGACCGGCTTTAATGATGAAGACGATGATGAATTTTGTCTTAGGTTTAGAATCAATCAAAACTACTACACCATCACCTTAGCCAACTTTGCTCAAGTGCTAGGAATTCCCAACCGAGGACTTGTGTCTACTGGGATAAGTGGTCACTCACCACTCTTGATGCAATCAATGACCGCACTCCTCCCTACCAAACCCGTTTGGCCGATAAGGATGTTATCCGTGAACACCTTTTTAACCCAAGGGGTGATACAACCCGAGTTACCCGAATGGGAAAAGAGGTAAACCGAGATCCATATGGAATGGAGCTAAATGAACTTAAGCCCGAATTTAAGAAATGGGAGGAGCTACTTAGAGACAACGTCATTAGCACCATAGGAAATAGGGATCACATCAACGCTTGCCTTTGTCACATGCTCTACAACTTGTCCACCCATCAACCATTCAATTTAGCTTACTACATCGCTAGGAGAATGATTGATATTCCAACTCAAGGATCGGTTGCTCTTCCATACGGGATGCTTCTCACCCGACTCTATAGAAACTTTGCACCAATTCAACCAAGCCCAAAAGGGATGCACCTTCACTATGAGCTCATCCCTCACATCTTTGTACCTTTAAGTGATGCACGAGTTGCTAAGACAAAAGGCAAGAGAGCAAAACCTCCAACTCCATCATCATCATCATCAAATAGCTCCGAGGATGGTCTTCCAAGCTCTCATCTTCCACCTCATGAGTATTATGCGTCTCTTCCCGAGATCTAGAATGAATCGGAGTTCAAGCAAACTAAAGGAATGTTCAAGTGTCTTGGTAGGATGATGAACAAGATCTACAAGAAGTTGGACAAGTAAGGGTCCATTAAGGAGTGTTTGGAACAATACACTATCATCAATGTTTGATACAATTTAGTTGTTTTCTTTATGTAGGATGCTAATATAACTTAAAACAATGTTGTATGCTAACAATCTTATGCAGGGGATAGCACAAGTATGCTATCAAATTTTACCCATTTTCACTATAATGTGAAAATCAATAAGCCTTGCTCAAAATCCATGCTCCACTATGTTTATACATGTGTTATTTACTTTTCCTAACTAGAAATGTTTAGTGTCACATGTTTTGAGAAAAATTTCAGGTTTCGAAAAGTCCCGACACCTAAAATGAACTCTGTCAAAATTTCGACTACACGGATCGACGACACCAACATTTTGGTACCGTCTGTTATGACAAATGGTACCGCCGCATTCAGACAGACGGACGACGACCCCTTTTTGGGTTCCGTCCGTGTAAACTTTGGTGCCGTGGATCCTCCAGTAACTCTCTCAATTTCGACTCTTTCGTGATTCCAAATTACCATCCATTGCTTATAAGTCAATCTTAACTAGTTTATACACTTATTAGAACTAGTATAATTCACTTAGGTATATAAGAAATCCATTTCCAACCAAAATTCAAAAATTTGAAAAATCCACCCAAGGAGCCCTTTGGCATAAAGGAAGGAACCAAATTTTTGGTACCTTCAATCCGTGGGGAAATCGATTGTTAGGAAATTCCACTCATTAGAACACATTTATTGCAAATCTTTTCTTCTTCACTCTATCTCTCTTGTATGGCTTGACTTGGGTGATATGACTAGCATTCAACCCACTTCCAAATCATTAGGAACCTCATCTCTTCAATGGTTTAACATCAAATCAAACACATTTCTCCATAATTTTTCACTTCTATAAATTGAGAGGTTTTACCATGATCATCCTCACACCTTCTTCATTCTTACCATCATCTAGCAAAGAAAAACACAAGTCAAAATGACTAAATCCTCTCATAAACCTTGCAAGAAAACCGCTAGAATTAGCGTGAGGCCTTGTTGCTTCATAAACCTAAGCTCCTCATCCGAGTCTTCTCCACTCACAATCTCATCTCCCATCCGAGATGATACAAGCCTTACCTTGGCTACACCTACTCAATCACACATTGTGATCACCACTCCACCACCTACAAAAACACCAACTTCACCTCCACCGGCACCCATCCAAACATCCAAAACACCCTCACCACCAAAGTCTCCAACTCTCATTCCTATGGAGTTATTTTCCACACCACCAACTTCACCAAATCCTTTCTTGGAGGACTTGGATGACTTGCCTCCTAGGCCAAATCATCCACCACCATTGACATCCTTTGGCACAATTGAGCGGATTGCTCATGAGTCACCTCGGTCATCTTTTGACCCAAACGCCCCATTAGGGCCAAAACCTCTTCTCTTCTACCTCATTCACAAAGACATTCATGGTCCTTTATATGGGGACCATCCACTCCCCACATAAATTTCCCCTCATCTTGAGGACATTGAGGAGTGCATGTGGGATGCAAATCCCATAAGAGAGGAGATTCAAGCGGAACTCCACAACCTCCACCAATTCAAAGGCATGGTGGATTCTCACCTTAGTGAGACTATGCAAATGCAAAATGCTTTGCTAGCCTCCATCATGACCACCCCAAACATCCCCACCAACAACAACACATCTACCATTCCACCACCACAACCTCACCAAACATACTATCCTCCTAGGCATGGTTGCTCAACTTGTGAGCAAATGGCCCAAACCGTTGAAAGGACCCGGGTTATGGTCCATGACTTTCAAGAGGAAATGAGGTTCATCCTCAATCACATCCTTGAGCGCCTCAACGCTCTTTCTCATCCACCATCTCATTAGGATGGTCATAGACTAGCATTTTTTCTTTTCTTAGGATTATTTTCTTTTTCTTGTACTAAAACACATCATTGTGTTCTCTTTTCATGATCTTTATTTATGAAATATTTTAACTAATGAATGGTGTTTATTATATTGTTGGTGCCATTACATAGTGTTTGGAAATGCTTGTGAATGATCATTATTACTAACATTTTTTTTGTAGCTTTATTTTCACAATCCATGTATCTTCCCATTAAGCACCCAATTTAGGGGAGCTTTGATCAAGGGGAGATAATGGCTCGGCTCATTACATTCCATCAAGATCCTCTTCTTTTGTTGAGACAAAAGGGAGGAAATATATAGAACTTGCTTATATTTGACTTTTCTGAAAAGTCAATCGCATACTTTGACTTTCTGAAAAAGTCAACATCATGCATCAACTAGTGAATACTTTGACTTTCTGAAATAGTCAAACATCATACACTTTGCATTATCATTTTCTTTTCAAGTTCTAAAACTAATATTTTTATAACTCTTGCACAAACTTTGTATCTTTTATAAAAATAAAATTTATATTTTGTCCTCAACAAAAAGGGGGAGATTGTTAATACAAATATCGTCATTAAACGTTATTTATATTTTTGATCTTTACCTAAGTTTTGTTAACGACAAAAGTAAATTTAATTTGTATAAAAGCTTAAAGCTTGTCAAGTTTAATAGATATTAAAACAAGCTTTCTCAAACAATATCTTCATCATTCAAGCATTTACATTTGTGATTAATCATATCTTAATATGACTCTAATCATTATGTATGATAGTAGTTTTAGAATGTGTTAGGTTCTTAAAACCAAACACTACTTAAGTACTTGCATATTTCTAAAAATAGAAATACAACATATGACATCATGTGATGCATCATGGAAATCATTGGAAGATTTCATTAGATATTTTGTGTAGATTTGTACTCTTCATATCTTACACAATCTTGCATAGATATGATTGACTTTGGCAAGATTTGATATCTTGTCTGTCGACCTCGGCACAAAAAAATCCACAACGGAACCCTTTTAGGGGTCAGCGGTCCGTTCGGATGCCTGCTGATGGTTTTGGCTATAAATAGCAAAGCCAAACCAAGTAGTTTTTCATACCTTTCTATCATACTCTCTACATATCTTCTCTAACCTTTCTAACTCATATCATATTAGTGATCTCTTTTGTAGCAAAGAAGATCAAGTCACATTCAAGCTTCAAACGAGAAGTTGGAAGTCTTGTTTGTTTAGTGTTGTATGATCTTGTGTTGATTCATACTTCATTGTTGTATTAAACCATCATAATCTTGTGAGTGTGAGTGGTTAGTATTTTAGTCCTCAAAATACATTGTGTGGGAGTGGTTGTACCCTTGGAAAGAACTCGACATCTAGCTTAGTGTCGAAATAGTGTAAGCGAAGTGTAAAGGTTTTCTCCGCCGGTGAAAGGAGCTTGTTGACTAGTGAAGTTGAACTCTCGAGTGTGAGACTCGGGGAGTGGAGTAGGGCAAAGAAAAAGAGTCCTTGTAGACCGAACCACTATAAACAACTTGTTGTGGTTTGATCATTTCTTTCCTTATTTACTCTTTACATATTGCTTGCATATTTCATTAACATATCTAAGATCAATATCAATTGATCTTTCAATAAGTTTCAAAACAAAGTTTTTAATTGGTAAACTATTCAACCCCCCTTTTAGTTTTCTACAGAGTCGGTCACCCCAAATGTTATCTAGCATAAGTTAGCTCATAGACATATCGTTTGTTACGTTATTTAGTAGTTTATTAGTTAGTTTGTAGCGTAGAATAGTTTAGTGTAACACCGTGGAGGAAGGAGGGGTCTTTACCCATCATGCCTGATCCACAGTCCGTTAGGAGGACGAATCTTGTGTAACTATAAATACCCCTTCCATCCATGGAAGGGGTGGTGCTTTCAATCTAACCTTTCATATTTTGTATACCAAGTCTCTACCAAGAAACACCCTCTTACTCTTTCTCTCTCTAAAACATGGCATACTTGTATCATCATCATCCAAGGCCACCCAAATCATCAAACACAATAAATATTCGATCCTACAATTGGTTTCAGAGTACAATTGGTTTCAGAGCCATGGTTATTGTGTTGTGTTGATTATTTTGTGGTTTTGATACTTGTTTGAAACTGTTTTGTGTATTTGTGTGGTCGGAATATCTTTTATGGGTAAACTGTTGTTATCATGTTTTTGTATCCTCTTTTGGTCATCAAAGATCATATTGTTCATTCAGTTTTAATATCTTTCTTGTCTCTTTATTTGGTCCAAAAAGATATATCAATATGTAAACTGTCTTGTTCCATACCGTGACTTTTGATAGTCTAATGGTCATTCTTGCTGTGGTGATACAATGGTCAAACTGGGTCAAAACAGTCATATGTAGCAGTTTTTGTCACATTTTCTGGGTTTCTTTGAAGATGGTCGGAAAAATGGTCAGAATTACTCATCGGAAAAAATTCAAATATCTTGCTAGCGACTTGTAGTATTCAGTCCAGATTCATTGTATGCTTAGCGACTTGACACAAAATGTTAGCAACTTGACTCTTAAAAAAACTGATAGCGACTTGCCATGAGTCTTTACTCATGGTAGCGACTTAGTCTAGCGACTTGTCCTAGCGACTTGGTCATAGCGACTTGGTCTAGCGACTTAGTCGTAGCGACTTAGTCGTAGCGACTTAGTCTAGCGACTTATCCTAGCGACTTGGTCTAGCGACTTGTCGTAGTGACCCGTTAATGGTAGCGACTTGACTTTGTGACAGAAATGAAGAAGAAGGAAGACTATGTCTAGACCATGAAAAATAAAATATCAATAACAACTCTCGACCTCAGCCATATTCATCATCGGTCCAAGATTCAGAAGTAAAAGATATGCAAGATGACATACATCACAGCCATTTACAATATCTCTGTCAAAGTTTGTGTTTATCAAAGCATTATCAAGACCTTAAAGATCCATGTTCATAAACTTTAACTCATCATCAATCCAACCTCATCCTAACTACCTAGAACTCAAAGATCTCAGAATCATTCTTCATGGGTTTCAAAGTGTTATCATGCCTCGAAGGGCGTTCCACACAAGAGAATATAACTCTTCACTGATCTGATACTAAACTAAATTTAAATTTGTTATGACCTTTCGATTTCTTGATCTCAGTTTTTTTAATTCGTGGTTCTCCAAAAGAAACATCAAAACTTTCAAGCTATTACACAAACTAATTAAATCTTCATTGACCAAGATATCTTTTTGATTATATTCTAACTTAAAGAATTGATGTTAACAAACTTGTTAAATCAAGACTTTGGTTCATTTTAAACTCAAAACAAAAACGTAAATCATACTAATTATGTCTTACTCGAGTTCTGTCTCACGTTCTTGTAGCCAAATAAAAACCCATCTATGCCATCCCTGTGGCTAAGAAGATGTCCCTTATGCCATCCCTGTGGCAAGGTCATCATTAAGTGCAAAGTTCTAAAGAGGAGCATAGGTTCTTGTTATGAGTGAGGCTTCATGATCTGTATATCGGAAGTGAAATGAGAAAGAGGGCAGAATGTTTAGTTGTTTATGTTTGGAGATTATCTGGTGAGTGATACTGAGAAATAATAGGGAAGCTGCGTTCTTTTGGAGATGAGGGCGTATTGTTTTGTGATTAGGGTTACAAGGCCTTAGGGTAGTGGTTTATATACCCGTGATTTTAGGTTAGGTTGAATCTGAATCATGTATAATCTTGTATAATGCGCCGAGTTATCTCATGTCTTCAATGGACTATGTATAAATGATTCGTGGGGTTTAAATGTTGGTAACAATTGGATCAAGTGCTGTGTTATTTTGTTGGGCCCTCACGATTACTTGGTATCAATTGGTATCAAATGGATCACGAGTACTTGAGTCGTTTCGTGGGCTGTTAATCGATAAATTTTGGCATCGTTAATTCTAACTCTTATAAGGTGTTATCCTAATTTTTGTTGAATAATGGTACTTTGGTCGGATTAAATTTTCACGGAGGATATAATTTCACGACTTGATATTTTCTTTAGACAATCTTGAGTGGTACTTTGTAATGTGAGTTATTCAAATGGGCCAGCGATAATGATGAACTGATAGGCATCTCAAGAATTGGATTTTTAAGTGACTTGGATAATATGAGATGTAATCATGTGACTTGAGACATCCAAGTTGTGATTTGATTTTGAGGTTTTTATTTGTGTTATGCGGGTTGATACTTTGGTCACACATTATCTCGGAAGATATTATTTCACGGCTTGAATTGCTCTTTTAACTAAGTTGACTATGAGGTTGTTTTAGTTCGACATTTCTTATTTGGCTTTGAAGTGAAGTTTTTCGGGCGCGTTTACTTATTTCGTCTTCTTTCTTTCTACCCTTTTGGGAAGATGACTTGTTTGGGCATTTACAGTGTGTGATAAAGACTTGGCTATTTAGTTACATTTGCGATTCTTTCTCGCTTAACCCACAACGTAGCTATCACTTCGGTGTCTCACTCAGTTGAGAATGTCAAGAGGTTTTGTACATTGAGTACACCATTTCTTCTTCACAAGGATTAGTACAAGTTTAAGTAACAAATCTGGGGAAGTTCACTTCATGATCAAGATTGACATAACGGGTTTATTTCACCAAGTGGTCACAGCAACAGCCGACAAATGCGTGTATGATGTGTTTACCAAAGTGTTTATTGGATGGTTGATGATATTGTTGATGTTGGGTAATGAACTGTTGATGAACCGCTACATGTTCCCCTAAAACACATATTCACCGAAACCAAAGTTGTCATTTCACATTCAAACTAACATTGTTTACGGTTTTGTCTTGATTTTATAAAATTCCGCGAAAGAATCTATTTCTCGGTTTAAATCATAGACTTGTAAAATCCCGTGACAATGGAAACATCCTGGTATTAGTAAAGTGCACTTCCGGATCTATCTTACGGTTTATTCTTGGTTTTGTAAAATCCCGCGAGAGAAACTATTTCTCGGTTTAAACCATAGAATTTTAAAATCCCGTAATGATGGAACCATCTTGGAGAAACGAAAGTGTATTTCAAGATCTCTTTTGATGCTGGTGCTATGGTTTCTGTTTCAAAGAAGAGATAAAAGGGTGTACTTTATGAAATGGATGTGTGTTTGGATATTCGTCATGGCAGTTTGGTTATTGCTTGGTTTTATGGGGTTATGTGCTTTTAACCATGGTCGGGATGAAACCATTATCAAAGTTCACTTAAAACGTCAAATGAGGCTAGAATCGAGCTTTTATCTAGAAGATGTGACAACGGGGTTAATTCACTATTATTTATTTGAGGTTGAAGTGAAATATCACGGGCGAGTGTACTTAGTATCTGAAGGTATCAGGAATGGTTGGATGAAGATTCTTCAAGATCCTTGTTCGAGCTTATTATCTAAAACGAAGACTTGGAAATCTAGTTATTGTTGGGTGTCTTTTACCTTTTCTGTTACCACTTGGGGAATTGGGCTCTTACCACCACAAAATAACTATCACTTTAAGAAGTTACGTTGTAGTGCTCAGTGTCACATTCAATTGTGGATTTTCAAGAGGTGATGTACGTCTTATACTTGATGGTTGTTTGGTTGAAGAGTATAGAGTACTTAGAGATTCAATGGAGGATGAACTCTCGGAACCGCTCTTTGTTACATATGTGCAAGGTGAAGTCACGATTTCGGGTTAGTTTACTTCAGGGTCAAATTCATCATATTGGGTTTTCTCCATCAGTTGTCACGACAAAGAGCCTACTGAATGATAATGGGGTTGATTACAATTTTTGCCAAGAGAGCTGAAAAGAGATAGATTATGACGTCTATTCACATCAGTTCAGGCCTCGTACTTCATCATTATGACGTATGAACACAACAGTTCATGCATCGTACTCTAAAGAAAAGAAAAGTGTACGTGTCAGTGCGCTTTATCTTCCGAAAGAAGAGAAATGTTCTTATTTATGACCATTCTCGTCAACATGCTTCATGCTTTTTCCATGCGCTTTCAATTATCAAGTGAATCGGGCTACTGTTGATTGTTTTCTTATTCCACTTGCTCAACTATAATGACGATGGCGACATCATGTGCTAAATTTTGCGGGGGAGAAGTGTGAATAGAATACTTTTGGATGATATTCACTTACTTAATCAAGAATGGCATCTCCGTATGCAATTTTGAGGGGAAGAAAGAAGTGTGATTTTTTTACATGGTTGATTCATATTAGAGAATAAATGGTCAAACGGCTCCTAACTCATGTAAGAACCGAGCTTCTTCTTATCGGGTCATCGTTACATGGAGTTTCTTCTAAGAGCCGTTGGTTGACATCTTCACACGGGCTGATGAGTTTAACGACAAAGTGCTTCCGGTTAATGCTTCACGTGCACATCAACATGATGATTCCGAACAACCTTTTATTCTTGTTTGATGAGATTTTTTGCTTGGTGTTACCATTTCGTGTGTTCGTTACGGGCTGATCGCTGATTTTCTTGATGAACATCTTTCTGTTCTTGTTTGATTGGGAGGGATTTTAGTTAAGGGGATTTGCAAGATGTAAGTTAATTGGGATGCTTTTTGGTGTGATGAAGATGGTAACTATCTATTCCCCAATTGGACAATCTTGAAGAAGGTCGAGTCTACAGTCGTTCTACATTTTTGCTTTACATGTTAGAAGACTAAAGACGAGTTGCATTTGATTATTTAAAGACTTCTTCTTAATCTGGGCACTTATCAAACAGATTGTCGGTTTAGGGGAGAGCACTAATTAAGGGAGTGTGAAAAGTCAGATTTAATCCCCAATTAGACTTGCTCACATTCTTTCGCAGCAAGTGGATTCTCACAAGAGTTCAAGTGTTCTTCTTAACAAATTTCTAGTATACGGGCTTATTATTTGTTGATGATTCTGAAGTATCAAAACCAGAAATGGGAAAGGAGACAAGCATCTAAACGTGAGTAAACTTGATGAACTTAATTCTACTAAGTGATTGAAGATATCCCGGGAAGAAAAATGTTATTACCGCAGAGAATCTCAAGGTTTTACTCATCAAGGATTTTAGTGTTATTATTCCAACTACGTGGGGGAAGCGATGTAAGAGAAAGTTTCTGAAGATAAAAGAGGTACACAAGTATGACATTCTCAGGGGAGATAAATGTATAACATGAGGGAGGTGTTATCAGTTATTCTTTCGGTGGGAATGTGTGTACTTAGATTCGAACTTCATACACGATCATCAGGGAAGAAAAATGTGAACATGAGGAGGTGTTTTCATTCCCCTCGTGATGTGTATTCGGGAGAGCTTTTGGGTATTGGTGTACTTCGGGTTCTTGAGCTTCATACACGATCATCAGGGAAGAAAAATGTGAACATGGGGAGGTGTTTTCATTCCCCTCATGATGTGTATTCGGGAAAGTTCTTGAGCATTATACAAAGAGACTGATTGCATCAATTCAACTACTTGGGGGAAGTGGTCTCTTGACACCTTTTGGAATGGATTGCTTCAGATTTCAGTGGTTATGAAATGTGAGAAGATTATTTATGAGTGAGATGATATGTTGTTGTTGGTCTATTTGATGATATAACCCCGAACGAAGAATCAATGATCATTCTTAAAAGGAGCAGCAAGATCGATGATAATGGTGTGCTTCTTTGTGCACCTGGCTAAGGTAAGCTTGAAAGAAAGCTTTGAATCTGCTTAGCTAAAGGATTTTCGGTTTGGGGGGAAGCTGCCAAAGTCTCACTTTCTGATGGTTCATTTCTTTCTTCAATTCAAGAGCCTCGGAAGCTTTGGTGGTGAAAGTTTTAGGGATGATGACTTCTATCTTCTACAACGGGGCTGCTCGATATCCTTATCTCGGTACTCGTATCATCATCTTCTTAAACTATATCATCTAATCTATCTGTGTATATATTTTTCAAAAAGCAAAATACAAAAATATAAAACCAACAAAATCAAAATAGAAAATTATAAAACCAACAAAAACCCATAAAAATCAAAAAATTTAAAAATACCTAAAATATGTTTTCTCAAGACATGTCTTCTGGTATCGATAACATCTACGGTATTAGAAATGTCATTCAATAATGGCACGGGACCATAGATGAAGTTCGAGCGGGAGGTGTAAATATTCTTTTCTAAACATGTCTCAAAATATGGCTTACAGTTACTTTAGACTGTAACCCTGGCTTCAAATGATGGCTTACAGTTACCTCAGACTGTAACCCGTGCTAAAACTGTGGCTTGCTATTATTTCAGATAGCAACCCGTTCTTCAAGAAAGGAAAGTGCTGCGCTAAACCATTTTTCAAAATTTGTGCACTTATCCTAAAACAAAACAAGGAAAGCATGTCGTCAAAAGACTGTTGTTCCTACACAAATGTTTTTCCTTCTATAAATTCTTCAGAAAAATATTTGTTGTTTTCAATAATGGTGGTAAATGAGTTGCTTGAAAATCAATCAGTTTCAGAGTTTTCGTAAAAATTGATAACTCAATCAATGACTTCAGCACTTTTAAACTTTTCAGAAAATTAGTCATTGATTGAGGGGGATAATGTTTTCAAATCTATATCATCTAACGGGCTTTCTTAATTATCCTATATGCTTAATTAAAATTATGTTAACCTACGTTGAAGGACTAGGTGCCTAGGATAAGATTGTTAGGATTAGATGATTAGAGTTTGAGAAACACATTATTCCCATGCTTTACATGATCTGATTGATATGTTGAATTGACTTTTATTAGTCGATTGTTGTTTGGGTGATGTCGACCACCATATATCTGTATGTGTGTTCACTAACGTATGCAGGTATATTGGTATATAAGAATGTTCCCGATCCGGATCCCACAAATGAAGATGATTGGATGCCGAATGGAAAGGGTAACTATATCTTGGGTTGACAAATAAAGAAACGGAGCTTAATTTGACTTCTAAGGAAAGTTGGCATGGAATGCAACGTAAGAGGTCTCACTGCATCAGCAGATGGTTTTCTTCATCATCAAATGAAAAAACGGAGCTTAATTGGACCTCTATGAAGAGTTGGCATGACAAATGCAACGTTAGAAGTCTCACTGCATCAGCAGACGGTTTTCTTCCAACCTTACATCAACAACAGAAGCAGCTTCCATACCACCTAACGTACCTTGTGCAGGAAAAGTAGTGAATGATACAATTTTTAAACAATCTTGAATATATTGTTTTGAAAATGGAAAAATATTGTTTTGAAAATAAATTGGACTAAATTTTGAAAATCACCTGACTTCTTTTTATCAAAACCTATGTCACTCAATTATCGACTTCGGTCATCGATTGAGGGGGAGAGTGATTTAAAATATAATATTTTCATACAATATTTCTTCATAAAAGTTCCAGTTTGTACATTAAAATGTGGTGATCTAAAGATTTAATGTTATGTCATGGTATGATTTTCTTTAAAACTCAAAGATCTGTCAAAATGAAATTCTTTCTTTTCTTGTTTGATTGTGAAATTGTTTTATTTTACTAAAAGATCTCTTAAAACAATCATACCTAACACTAACAATCTTTAATGTCTTAAAATGGTCCTTATCTGTCATTTTTCAAAATCAAATCTTACCACGTCTTTCCCCAAAATTTTCTAAATGATTTAAATCTTTTGGGAGCACAAATCTCAAATGGGTTGAAATTTGTTAATCAAGGGAGAGATCGTGATTTAAATCTCAAATCTGTTTTAATGGAATTGGTTTTAGTCCTTCAAAGGCACTCCTGCCTCCATGTGCCAAATGATTTCTATATACATAATGCACATATTGTAGGAGAGCATTTATCCAAAAACAAGATGAGCTTTTAAATCAGGCACATTTTCTCCCATGTTTTCTAAACCTTATTAAATCACGTGGGATCCAAAATCTCAAAGGGTTTGATATTTTTGATCGGGGGAGAATTTGTGATTTAATAATGAAATTTGATAAAAGGTGATTTTTTTGATTCAATTGTGCAGGCTGCTCTCTCATATGTGCTAAACCTTTTCGAATCACGAAGCACATATTGAGGGGGAGCATTTTAAAAGAAAATAAACTATCGAGGTACAAAAGCTTTTATGTTTTAACATAAAGTACCTTGATTGAGTTTTCAAATGGTTTTCCTAATGGTTTTTGTGATCGTGGATGTGCTTCAAAAGAACTCTTTCCTCTATGTGATAAAATGATTTCAAATATCCTATCCACATATTGAGGGGGAGAATTTTACCAAGAAAATCAAATGGCTTTTTCCATAGTAATTGTGATCAAGAATTTATTTCAAAAGAACTCTTGCCTCCATGTGCTAAACAATTTATAAAATCATATGCACATGTTGAGGGGGAGTATTTTCT
Organism: Chrysanthemum makinoi; assembly: GCA_910596185.1. Classification (NCBI taxonomy): domain Eukaryota; kingdom Viridiplantae; phylum Streptophyta; class Magnoliopsida; order Asterales; family Asteraceae; genus Chrysanthemum; species Chrysanthemum makinoi. The sequence goes on along the minus strand of OU343222.1, from coordinate 262,387,398 downwards.
AAATGATCAAAAATAATTAAGGTACAAAATACTTTGATATTTATATCACAAGTACCTTGATTGATTTTTCCAAATGATTTTTCAATTGGTTTCAAGAAAGAATGAACTGTACCAAAAGACCGACCATTTTACTTTATGCATGGAGTTATAAGGATGGTGAGGTTAGGTATTAGTTCCCACGATCCGCCAGAACCGGAGGGATCTACCCAGGGACAATCCACTAGATAGTGTAGAGTCCTCAGGTATGATGAAAAAAGGAGAAAAATGAGAATACGGGAAGAGTGCGGACTGAGACTGAGCTAGTACTGGAATAAACCCAACAAGGTTCTAGTAATGAAGTCTCGGTAAGCACTGAAGGGGTTGAAGAATTGAATGTGAAAAGGGTGAAAAGAAATAGCCCTTCAATAATTCAACCTTAGGGCAGAAACCGGGTTCAATACATATGCTACTGGTTGTTACCAAGGTAACACTGGTATTTAAGACAAGACGTCATGGACCCAGTGACGCACTGCACTAAACTTCCCAAGCTACTCAAGTTGCTCTTAAAAGGGCTTGTTTCATTCTCACGGGGAACCCACATTATCTATCGACTTTCTCTTAGAGATTGTTGATATTGAAGAAGGAGACCCTCTCCCTAGTCTCCGGCATAGGAACCAAATGTGCACAATTGAGTCTAGAGCCAAGAGATCATCCACAATATCTCTTTAGGACACAAAATTCATGAAGACTTGCTGTTTCACACAATGTGGAAAGTAAGTATATATTAAGAGTCCTACGCATTATCCTTGTGGTATTCCCAGAACATCTGAGTGATATGCAAACATATTCACGATGAAGATGGAAAGCCTTCTAGAGCCAACATCAAACAAGCTCTTGGTAGGTGGCATGTGAGATCTTTTCTAAAGATCAAGCTTGTGACAACTGGATAGAAACGATGGGGCGATTCATTCTTGAATCAACCTTGGTCCAGGAAATGAATTGACTAATACTTTTGAAAAAACCGTTCGATGTGCAAATCTTCTTTTCTCTAGCACGTCGAATGTGTATTAATTTTCAAATTCAAAAAGTATCTCTGATTGAAAAAAATACTTTTGGAAAAACCGTTCGATGTGCAAACTTCTTTCTCTAGCACATCGAATGTGTACTCTTTTCAAATACAAAAAGTATTTATGATTGAAAATTGATCTTTCTCATAAAACCTTCGTCGTATTACAAAACTCTTTATTCTAAGCAATACGCGATTGTTTTTCAAATCATTTTTCATCAATCAGTGAATCTCAATTCGCTGGTTCACTCACTCCGTGTTGTCTTCTTTGAGACGTTCCGGTTGAGAACATAGAACAAGCTGAAACCTGTCAAGGAAATTCTTCGGAATTATACCTGATCACAAGAAGTACTTGTACTAATCAACGGGGGACCGTGGGCCGTGTACCTCAATTCAACGAAAGTGATCAAAGACACTTTCGTGCGCGTTATTGCTAACTGTTGTTTGCAGGTAGATTTGGACGGTTGCAGCTGATCAGAATTGAGGAGTCAATCCAACGCCACATGCTCACAACATCCACACTTAATTGAAGAAATCATGACAAGTGCCTATCTACATAACCTGGCTCAGATATTTTTATACTATGCTTCTGCTACGCTGCTGCAAATATCTTGAACTAGTAAAAGCTTCCGCTACTCTGATGAAAAGATGTCATGATCCAAAAATGTGAGCATGTCGGTCCAAAAGTCACAACATCACATGAAGGCAACACAACTATGGATAATCCAGAGAGATTTGCTGTGGATGATGATCTCAAAGAAAACTCGAAGATCATCAAAGATGTGGATCAGTTAAAAGCCTCCACTGAAAGTATAAAATAATCGGACTATGAAGAGTCACTACAAAAGCACAGAGATTGCGGAATTGAAGAATTGAAGTCTACGAGCTCAAGAACAAAGTCAAGAATAGAATGCTAGGATTCAAAATGTAAATCATGAGGTGACCTCCCTTAGGGGGAGATTTTTAGGAATTAGAAATTCCATAAGTAAAGAGTCGGTTACCCCAAATGTTATCTAGCATAAGTTAGGTCGTAGACATATCGTTTGTTATGTTATTTAGTAGTTTATTAGTTAGTTTATAGCGTAGAATAGTTTAGTGTAACACCGTGGAGGAAGGACGGGTCTTTACCCACTGTATGCCTGATCCACAATCCGTTAGGAGGACGTATCTTGTGTAACTATAAATACCCCTTCCATCCATGGAAGGGGTGGTGCTTTCAATCTAACCTTTCATATTTTGTATACCAAGTCTCTACCAAGAAACACCCTCTCACTCTTTCTCTCTCTAAAACATGGCATACTTGTATCATCATCATCCAAGGCCACCCGAATCATCAAACACAATAAATATTCGATCCTACATGTACCACAACGGAGGGAACAATCTCTAGTCTTCAAGAACTTGATGTGTTTCAGGGTAGAAAGATCAGAAATCTGAAGCACAAAGTGTTTGTTTTGGAGAAGGTTAAGAGACCAGGGATTGCTGTTGTAAGGAAGGTTAGAAAGCAGAGTATGCAGATGCACTCCTCTCAGGACGTAACTTTGGAGGATGTAACCAAAACAGGGAGGAGTGAGTGCATAGATTCAGGAGGTTGTTCTTTGTGAACATGGATGATGATTTGGATAGTGGAGATCAAGGAGGTGCTTATGTGGTGTCTGATAAAGATGGAAATGAAGCAGTACTTGAAACTCTGAAGAGTGTAGCAGAAATCAAGGGGAAGGAGATGGTGCAGGAAACAACCACTGTTAGTGTTGCTGCAACCACGGCTAGTTCATTTGAAACCACTGCTGCAACTTCATCTGAGGTAACCATAACCACTGCTACTTTACAAATATCCACTGCTGTATTAACCACATCTACCATAGTCACAACCACTGCTATTTTACCACCCAAACCTAAAGAAGTTGAGAAGGAAGCTGCTAGTACACTAATAAACTTAAGTCAAACCTCATCCAATCCTACACCTACAATTTTATCTGTTCCATTATTTCTTAAACCCACTGGACCTAAACCCTTAAGTAAAATTTTGACAATTGGTGAGCCTTTGAAGACTAAGATGGTTCTACCAGACATTGGAAAAGGGAAAGGTATTGCTGAGCCTGAATTGAAGTTTAAGAATAGACAAGAGCAGATTGATTATGATAGGGAGCTTGGTGAAAGATTGCTAGCTGAAGAAAGGAAAAAGAAAGAAGATGAAGAAGCTACTCAAAAATTGATAGCATAATGGAATGATCATCAGTTTGTTCTTTAAGCCTATGAAGTAATTAAGACAGAGTATTCTACTCAATAATGGGCACTGTTATCTATTGCTGAGAGGGCTAAGGTGTTGGCTGCAAGGGCAAGGAAGTTAAGTCAAGAGAAAAAGCAAGTTAAAAAGATAAAACCACCTACAAAGAGTCAAATGAGAAATTCAATGATGAAGATTATCAAAAACATGGACTTGTATAAGGGTGAAGATTTAAGAAAGTGTACATATGAGAGGATTGAAGAGATTTATCAGATAAGCATGAAAATAAATGATGATTTCAATCCTATGAATTCTGAGAAAGAAGCTGAGTGGTTAAAGAGAAGAGCTGATTCAAAGAAGGAATCTAGATCAAAAAGACAAAAGGTGGATGAAGAGTTGGAAAAGAAAGAAAGAACTGAAAAGTATCTTCTAGAGTGTGATAAATCTGAACCTATTAATCCTACTCCAGTAAGAGCAGTTCATCCCATTTAAGATTGGCAAATAGTCATAGAAAGGGATAGAGAAGTAATTGAAATAACAAGAGGTGATGGATTGAAGAGAACTTATTTCATTTTTGGAATATTATTGGATTGTTTGACTAAGGGTGATCTGGAACAACTGTGGAAGATAATGGAATTCAGGTATGGGAAGTTTGGTCCAACTAGAGAGTTAGCTAAGTTTGTATGGACTGCTATAAAGAACATGTGTCTTAATGAATAATTTTGGAATGACTATGAAGTGGTTGAGTGTGTATTGTATTCATATTGCAAAGTTCATGCTATACAAGCTACAAAAGAGAAGTTCTTCATGTTTGTTGATAAGGATTATCCTTTATCAAAGAAGGTAGCTAGACAAATGTTGGAAGCTAAACTTACTTCAAGAGGAACAAAGGAGACACATCATATTATTGATCCATTATTCCAGAAGATTGAGAAGATTGCAGACATAAAAGGGCCTTTGGAAATTAAGGCTAAACCTCAAGGAAGATTGAAGAGAAAGGCTGATATGTCTAAAGCTGTGGATTACAAATCAGAGTCAGAAACTGAAAAGAAGAATTGAGATGTGTTGCTTTCTGGTAAGTGTTTGGATACATCCTCCAAGATAGATGTTTTGAGCTTAAAGGAAACTTGAAAATTCTGTTTGAATATATAAAGTTTAGGCGAGGATTGTTGGGTTTTAGGTTCCACTGATCAGGAATTATTCTAAGTATGGAACCACTGCTAGAGTAAATGTAACCACGGCTAAGAAGAAGGAATCCACTGCTGAAGTTAAACCACGGCTAGTAGTATTTGTGTAATCACTGTTAGTATATTGTAAGCACTGCTAGTTGATAAGTTGGTTTAAAGTTTTGTATTAGATAAATATAGAAAAGATATTTATCTTGTAGGATACGTATAGTATATTGTAAAGGACTCCTTAGCCTATAAAAGGAGGTCATAGGTTAGATTAGATATACGTGTGTTTTGATATATCTAACGTCGATACACTTCAAGGTTGTAAAACCCTAATACTGGTTAGAGTATTTGTTATTAATATAATTGAGGTGTTTAAGTGTTATTATTGTTCTTCTTCTTAAGGTTAAGTATTATATTCCGCATAATATTTAACAAGTTATTATTAAGTCAGTTTCTATAAGGATCGTTTGTTCAATAGGGAAGGTGGTTGTTTGACATTTCTAACAGTAACATGGGTTGGTTTCTTTTTGTTAATAATAACAAATTTGGTTCTAGAAGAGGTGGTTGCGTTATTTTTACTGTTTACTGCTGCAGATGCCCGGATCCCTAAATTTACACTAGCCGAATCCTTTTTGAAGGGATCCGTCAGATCCAGGACTAAAAGTGGCTGTTTTTCAATTGCTTTAACGAATTTTGTTTCCTTAATCTCGCTAGTTGATGCAATATGTTCTTAAATACCTAGACCCGTTTGATTATTACCCGTTTTAACACTATCAAGTATTTTATCAAGGTAATTAGTACTTAGTCTAGCAATCTTAGAATCAAGGTGATCAACTAGAGTTTGAAGTTCTACACAAAGGTTGCATTCGCTACTTACTTCTTTTCCCTTTTCTAGTCTTTTCAATTTATCTTTTAGTTCAAGAACTTCCTTTTCCAAAATTTCATTTTTATTTTTCAAAAGCTTGTTTTTGTTAATTACCTTGAGACTAATTTTTCAAAGCTTGTTATATTCAAGATGTAAGGATTCATCATCTAAAGATGACCTACTATAACATAGAGAGTCGGAACATACCTCGCTGGAGTCTTTTGCCATGGGAAAAATTTCTTCCTTTTCTTCCCTCTCTCATTCCCCATGAATCAGTCACGAACGCCTTTTGTTCGTCGTGTTTGGGAAACTTACTAATGAAGTGATTTGGATCCCCACATTTAAAACACTTGCGTTCGTCCTTCACTTTCTTGTCGTCTTTGCTTTTCTGCAACCCTTTCTTGTCGTTATAAGGTTGCTTGGCATATCTTCCTTTTCTCCGAAAGAACTTCTTGAAATCACGTACCGCCATTGCATACTCTTCGTCTTCACTTTCCGAAGATGAGGTTTCTTCATCACTTGAAACTTTCTTGGCCTTTAAAGTGAGAGATTTATGTTTTTATTTCTTTTCCTTCGAGACCTCTGAGTCTTAGCGAGTACGAGCTCATATACTTTTAGGTTGCCTATGAGTTCATCGAGAGTGAGGATTGATAAGTCTTTGGATTGTTCAATGGCCGTCACCTTCAGTCTCCACTTTGATGGAAGTGCCCTTAGAAATCTCCTTACATGATTACGAATAGAAAAAGACTCATCAAGTGCTTGTAATGAAGTAATAGTAGTATTAAAGCTAGCAAATGAATTATCAATACGATCCTCATCCAATATTGAAATATGTTTATATTGTTGAAGAAATAAATCTATTTTGTTGTTTTTAACTTGTTGATTTCCTTGGTGTGTTACAACCAAAGAGTTCCAAATTTCTTTAGCGGTTTTATGCATAGATATTCTTTCAAATTCCTTTTTGGGTAAGGCATTATATAAAACCATTTTTGCCTCACTATTTTTGGAAAGCCTTTTCTTTTGGTCGTCGGTGAGACGATCATGAGAAATGTTTTCTTCATTGTCGGATTTATCATCTTTTACAGTTGCTTGAAAATCACCTTCAACAATAATATACCAAAGATCAATATCTTTAGATTTCACATAAGTTTCAAATATATTTTTCCAATAAGTAAAACTATTAGTTTCAAGTAGTGGAGGTCGTTGCATAGATTGCCCTTCTCTACAGTTCTCAAAACTCATTTTGATCGAAATCTTTTTAAAATACAATTTACTTTAAAACTTTTTGAAAACCTTGTTCTTGATGCTAATTGTGGAAAACTAGAAAGGGGGGTCGAATAGTTTTACCTATTTTAATTTAAGTTTCAAAACTTTAGATTAGATCTTATGTGAATTCGTATGGATGGATAAATAGTATGAAGCAATAAGTAAAGTAAGTAAAGAAAGAAAGTAAAGTAAAAGGATAGAAAGTAGTGACACAAGTGATTTATAGTGGTCCGGCTACAAGGACACCTTCCTTACCCTACTCCACTCCCTGAGTACCCCACTCGAGAGTTCAAGCACTATGTCAACAAGCTCCTTAAACTTTGTGGAGAAGCCTCACAACGTCGCTTACACTTTTTCCGGTACAAAGCTAAATACCGAGTTCTTCTACGAGGTAGAACTAAACCTTTACACAACTATTGCACAACAACTATATGAAATATGAATTACAAGATATGGTACAGAAATCTTGTGGATGCAGAAATCAATCGAGGACCCTTTACTTGGATGACTTGTAGTATAGCGTGATCTCCCCTTCTTGAAGGACCTATATGAGAATCACAAAAAAAGATAGAAGAACTACTAGAATGATCAAATGATCATAGGTTAGGAGAGTGAGATAATATATGACGAGAGATTTGTAAGAACAAGGGTGAGAAACAATGAAGAAATGGCTCACTATTTATAGGCACAAAAGCCTTCTCTCCCATGGTTCTGGCGGATCCCTCACCCAAGGGATCCGGCTAGTGCAAATCCTAGGATCCTTCAGTCTGAGTTAGAATAGTCTGGATTTTAGGTTGCAAACCGGGTCATGGGTTATGGGTTATGAGCCATGGGTCATGGACTTTGGGTCATGGGTACCCAACAAGATACAATGTATCTAGACAATGGGTCATGGGTCTTGGATCATGGGTCATGGACATTGGGTCATGGGTCTTGGATAATACCCAACATGATTTCATGCATGATGTCATGCAATGGGTCATGGGTTATGAATTAGCTCCATAGATATGGGTCATGGGTTTTGGATATTACCCAACCTATTACATATTATATTACAACAATTTATTTATTACAAAATTTATGTAAATGATCAAATATATATACTTTGCAAAACAACATGTATTTTTATAATTTTACTTATGATAACTTTATATTTGTTATCAACAAAACATAACGAGATCGCTAAATATAAACAAACGTTTTTACGGTTTATTTGTATTAACACTCCAGATTTGAAAAAGGAACAAAAGCTCTTAACGATATGTTAGACAACATTAAATATAGTGAACATCTTAGAACATGATTAGGTTTTGATCCAAATAAAGCTTTAACATGTGGAACAAAACAATTAAAATTTGTAAAACCCACAATTTCTGTCGAAGCAGTGGATGGTACCATTAAAGACACATATGGCACCACTAAAACTAGTGGTACCATGGTACCATCTGCTGAAAAGGGTGAGTCAGCTTCAATTTTGAAAAATAGTTTGAGTTCTAAACCAAGTTATGTAGTAATTAATAATACTAATGTGCCAATTGCTAGTAAAATGGTAGTTAAGACCTTTTACAAACCATTGTCTACTACTGGACTTGGTTATGTAAAACCCGATACTAGATTTAAAACTCCGCCACCTAGAAGAATAAATAAATCTAAACCAAGGTCTAACACACCGCAACCTAGAGGCAACATTAGAAGGCAAAGTTATCTAAATAACTATCCCGTAACTTGGAACAATCTCCAACAACGTGGATACATGCCTTGGGACATTTTTCCTCCATTTCAACGTCCTAACTAAATGTTTGGAATGTTCAACACTAATAATCTTGGGACCATGAGATATTGGAGCCCGACGAATGGGTCAAGGATAGTGGATGCACTAATCATATGATGGGAAATCGAAGTCTATTCTCATCATACAAGGCATTCAATGGACGTAACGTCACATTTGGTAGTAATCTTAAAGGCAACACCATAGGAAAAGGTACGATCTCTCACAATTCCCTCATTATTAGAAATGTTGAGCATGTAGATAACTTAGGATTTAACTTGCTTAGCATTAGTCAAATGGTTGACAATAAGTGTAGAGTAGTATTTTCCGAAGAGGGTAGTGAAATTATTAAGGATGGCAAAACCATAGGTAAAGGAGTTAGGAAAAATGGCTTATTCATCATGAAAATGGGGAATAAGTCTGGGGATAAGATATGTCTAGCAACAATAGATGATTATTCCACTCTATGGCATAGAAGACTAGGTCACACTAATATGTGTTTAATACAATCTCTAGCATCTAAGGATCTAGTTAGAAATTTACCTAAGCTTAAGTTCGATCAACACTTTTGTGACGCTTGTAAATTTGGAAAACAAGTTCACTCTAGTCACAAAGCTAAGAACTTAGTTTTGACATCTAGATGCCTAGAACTCCTTCACATGGATCTTTTCGGTCCATTCGCCGTACGGAGTTACGGAGGAAATCTCTACACCTTAGTAATCGTAGACGATTACTATAGATACAGATGGACTAGGTTTCTTAAGAATAAGACACAAGCTTTCGAGGAATTAGTAAGAAAGTCCAAAATCAACTAGGTTGTAAAATAGTTTCCATTAGGACGGATCATGGTCGGGAATTTGATAATGAAGTGCAATTCGGAGCTTATTGTGATAGTAATGGTATTTCACACAACTTCTCGGCTCTGCGCACTCCTCAATTAAATAGGGTAGTTGAAAGGAAAAATCGTACTTGATGACGTATAGTATGTATAACAAGCCCACTAGGCCCAATACACACTATACACATGCTGGGCCCAGGTCCAATAATGAAACACCCCCAATTTCGTGATACGCAGCGGAATTCAAACTGGGTGTTACTTCATGGCACAACAGTCATAACAATAGAAAACGATCTCTAAAGGAGTCGTTTAAAAAGGATTTATCATTCGATTTATATAAATATCAGAGTTTACAAAAATGAGGTCCCAGTTGGTTCCATTTTTTACAAAATATAGTAAATAGGTTTTCGAATGATAATAAAATTTATAGCCTTCTTCAGTATCCTTGCTCTTCCGTGCCTGCTTTCGACATTATGGACCTGAAATACATGCTTAAAACTGTCAACACAAAGGTTGAGTGAAATTCATAGAGTTTTGGAAATCGGTTGAACACATAATGTTTGTAGCGTGAGTTATAAATTCACACCAATGGTTTGAAAACCAAAAGAGATATTATTGCACTAAGCTCATGATACTGAAAATGTTAACAGCTGTCATAAAATAGTAACCGATGCCCTAATAGGTAATTTGCCAATAAACCTATAGATGTTCAAATAGAGTGCGTTTGTTTGCCTACCTGGTCAACACAAACGGGATTTGTCATTCCCGATAGATCTATCCACATTATTCTGCTCACTCGCAGTGATTAATGGTTCATAATAATAGGGACTTAAGATTGGCAATAGTGGTACTTAGTGCAAGTAATACATTCAGATAAGCATACATTTTGAAAGCAATGTGTTCGATTTAAAATAAAGCATGTATCTCCCCCAAGGTTTTGTAAAACAATTTAGTAATAGAAAGTGGGGCTATGAACTCACCTCAGAGTAAATGATATCAAATGTATAATGAGCATGATGGATATGTCGTGAGAACTTCTACGAGCAACCTAAAATAGGATGTTGCGACTTAGGTTTGAAACAATGTTTAGGAAAACATAAACCATCCTATATACGTCTCTATGTTGATCATGATGTAGTACATGGTATTTGTGTATGTCATTTATAGAAATGGTCTAGTTGTGAAAACGTATTTAGTTTATAGTAGATATCGACATCGTTTGGGCCATCATAATTCAGGTCATGCAAGAACGTTCGAGGAGCTAATACACTTTAAATCGTAAATCCAGCAACTCGTCGATACGTTTTACTCAAATGAAACCCTCACATGAAGCTCCCTACTATTGTAGCACTTAGTAGATACTATATATGTTTTGAGTGAAGATTGTTATATAAATAAGTTTATCATGTTCTTACAAGTTCTCGTCGTTTCATAAATATGATTACCTTAGTTAACGGTCTTGGGCAAACAAGCCTTGAGGCTTTAGCCATGGCCTCGCCGTGACTTTGGTCTTGACTACCATGGTCTTGAGACTCAACCTTGACCTTAGCCGTAGCCGTGGTCTTGGCTTATGGCCATTAGGCCTCTTGGTTTGCTTTTAGTTGTGACAAAAGTATAGTCGTGAGACTATATTTACGGCAGTTTCTGTTTTTGAAATATTTTGGCCTATTTATGCGTTTTCAAGGCCCGAGCTTCTTAAATATTGAAGGAAAACGTCGTTCCGGACAAATTTCGTGTTTTAACTTTTTGATGATTCGGAACAGAAGTACCACTTTTAAAAAGACAGAACTGAAAACATTTTGTACATGGTAGTTTTGGTGTTTAGGTTTCGCTAACTTCTTTTACTTATAACTTTTGACTTGTTTGTCCGTTTCGGGTGATTCAAATTGCTATTTTTACCTTTTTATCTTGTCTACCATGTTATGTAAGTTAGAAAGTCCTTATGTTACTGTTTTTAATGGTCTCACATGTGTAGAATATGACTAGTTTACTAGTTTGTTACCTTTATGACAATATGTGAATTAAAACAAGTGGTTGAGTATATGTATATCATGAATCACCATAGTAACTATATATATAGCATGAAATAGTTAAGATTATGAATAATAAAGATGAGATGATGGTGGTGATAAGTTGCTTACAACTTTTGGCTTTCAATAAGAAAGGAGTAACTTAGTAAGGATCGGACTTTGATTGATCGCTTAAGACTTTGGATTGAGCTAGCTTTCCACACCTTGGCACCCTTGCAAACTTGAAGAGTTGGTGATGAAGTACTAAGTGACTTGAGTGGATTTAAACTCAAGAAGATCACTTAAACTTACTAGAGATTTGATGTAGAAGCTTGATCTTTGGAATTCCTTGCATAAACTTGGAGTTTATGGATCAAATGATGGAAGATATGTATGATTTGTGATATGAACGACCCAAAACAGATTGTAAGGTTTCTTAGGATGCATATCACTTTCTATTTATAGGAGGGTAAGTTTGGTTAACCATATATTGGGTTAATTATTAACCATGGTTAGGTTAGGACACTTGTAAAGATCTAAATGAACCATGGTTAGGATGATGCCACCAAAATAATGACTCCCCCCCTAAGTCGGCCAAGACATGATAAGATGACTTAGGTGGTTATTTTTTATCTTATCTTGAGTTTAGAGTAATTTTTGGTTCCGTTAAATGCCAACCGTAAGTCGTTAAGCCATAAAACGTAAAATCGGGTATCGTAAAAATACGAAACTTGTAGGAATGATGAGACTCATCATTATACTCCATCTAAAAATATAAAATGAGTGATAAGTCTCATTGGGTGGAAAAACACTGCTTAAAGCTGGAAATACGGGTCAAAAACGCATAATTCGCAGTTTATCGGAAAAGAACGAAATTTCATGAAAAATGACCGTGAATTTATTTAGAGTAGACTAAAATTAGTCTAAAAGTGATATGAGATGTCAAACTTTGGTTTTCGTCATACACGGGATAACTTTACAGTTATTTGTGATGTTTAAAAGTTACGCGATTTAAGCAAAAATGTAGAACGTACAAGGTTAATTCCTTTATGGTCAAGGAGGAGGGAAATATGTTTGACTTTTCCAAAAAATGTAAAAGTGTCAAAACATATTAGAAACACAGTGCAGGAATCGTTAAGTCTAGATGTAAGTAGAATTGTTTAAAACGTAAGTTTAGTTTTGTTCTGCGCCGGGCTTATTTGGTAATATTAAAAATAATGAATCTTAAAAATTCTCAAATTAATCATGAGTGATCTAAAAATTTATCTGATGCGAGGAAAATTGTCAGGGTTGATTTTCGTTATGTGTGTGATGTTTAAACGGTGGACCGTCTAAAACGAAACTTTAAAACGATGTTTACTTAATAACTTTTGCGAAAATGATCGAACGATGGTCAAACTCTCAGGTTATTACTAAAATAATTTATCTTACGAGAATGTGAATTAAAAATTTTACGGGATGAATAGTGAAAGTGAATAGTAAAAGTGAATAGTAAATTCTCGAAAATGAAAAGTAACCTAAAAATGCGGGTGGTTACAGTCTCACCCCCTTAATGGGAATTCCGTCCTGGAATTCAGGATGTGTTACCCGATGTTGAATTGTCTAGGGAAATGTGGATGTATATGATCGGGTCTGAACCGTCAAGTTTATCACACAAGCTAACCATTTGTGAATGGTCAACCGTAATAAACTTCAAACAGCTCAGAAACAATGCAATAAAGATCTGGAGAAGTATAGTTTTACCTCAGGTCGTTAAGTCCCAACGAGGTGTGAACACAGTAATACAAACGAATCTGTGATCTAGGGTGATATTGAACAGAAAGGTTTGTGGATTTTGAATAATTATACCTAAAGAAAAAGTTTACAAATTACAGGCGCTTAAATGCAAATTAAAGAAAATTAAAAAGCTAGATTATATTAAATAAACGCTATCACTATTTTTAAAATCGATTAACGTTTAAAACCTAAAACTTATGTTTAAATTAAAAACTACGTAAACGTACAAAATAAAACGTGAAAATAAAGAAGTAAAATACCTACGGATATGGAAAATATATTTTTACAATCCTAATGATGCAAGAAAATTATTGGAAAAAGAAAATTATTTTTATGACTATTTATTTAATTATTATTAATTAAAAACTATTTTTAACTATTTAATAATATCCTAAAATATAAGAAAATATGAAATAAAGCTAGAAAAGTGAAATTATGACTTAGAAAAATCTAAAATATTATAAAAGTTATTTTAAAACTGAAAAAATATTTTTTAGACTTTTTAAATAATTATTATTAATTAAAAACTAATTTAAACTAATTAAAATTATGAAAAATAACAAATGAACAGTAAAAATTATGAGACTTTACAGGAAAATCTAAAATATTATTCTAAGCCTGGGAAAAATATAAAAAGTTAAATAAGCCAACTAATAAGCTGAATTGGGCAAATAAGCAGTTTAAATAAGCACTTGAAATAAGCTAAAAGCTAACTATAAGCTACCATAAGCTACTAAAGCCTAAATCTAACCTAAAATGAGCTAATGCAACTGATTGGGAAGTAAAAAGCACAAGCTACAGAAAAAAAACTTGCGACCAGATTTTAATAACTATATGCCAAACGGCCTCTAAGGCCCTACTTTAAGCACTATATTAAGCTATCTAGAAAATCACAAAATAAACTAAAAATATCTAGCTGTAGATCACCAACCAAAGATCTTGTATCCCAAATTTCAGCTCAAATGGACTTATAATGAGTCTGTGAAAATTCCACAAAGTTTTGTAAAAAACTGATTTGTTGAATTGACTTTTGAAGACAGATTTGGTATTTTGACTATTTTGAGATTCAATCTTCAAAAACTTATTGAAACTGATGAATATGTATGCAAAATGACTCAATAAAGCTAAGCTAAAGTGATCTAAACTTAAAATGCAAGAAATGACTTAGTGATTCAAGCTAATGCGGACTTAGGAACTCATTAACTGTGATTTTGACTATTATTAAACTAGGATGCAAACTAATGCTAGAGTATGACTTAATGAAGCTAAATGAAACTGATGCAACCAACTTTGACCTCTGCTTGAAGCTATATCTCCCAATTGATTGTTGTGCCAAACACACCTTTTGCTACTTATTGGCACAAAATAATCATGAAAACCTGTGTGAAAATAATAGATAAACTAATAAAGATAACAACTAAGCTATAATATTCACAAATAAGCTACAATTATGCAAAAACAAGGGGGAAAACAGTTGGGTAATAAAGTAAAGCTAGGGAATTCTAAAGTTACAAAAACATATAATAAAAAGCTACACATTAAGCACTAATAAGCAAAAATAAAAACTAAACTTAGACTAAAATGAGGAAGGATTGAACAACTGAAAAGCAAAAATAAACACCTAATAAGCACTAAAATATGGGAAGACTTAGCTGCTGACTGCTGTTGGTGAATCGAACAGAACAGTGCCAAGGGGCACACTTCAGAGCTTATTGAGGATAAGCTAGAGTGTGAGATGGCTTCTGAGCTTATGGGTACTTGAAGTCCACCCAGCTGGCTTCCTTTAGCCCTACTATCTGGTGTATGAAGATCTTAACACAGCTTATAAATAAGCTGTGTAAGATGGGATTTGACTGAGATGCTTGCTGATACTGTTGTGACAGGGCAGGAAAGGGAAAAAGGGGGGCTGTTCCAAGGCACAAATAAGCTACTAAAAGTCCTTACAAACCTGAGATAAGCTGAGATAAATAGAATTCATACCACAAACTAACAATACAGCAAAAATCAAATCCTACATCTAGCTCTAATCAACTTAAAATGAAGCTCAAACATGGACAGGTGGGCAGTTGTAACTTTTTGAAGCAGGAAAGATTTTGAAAACTTGGAAACTGATTTTATCATTAACTAAAAACTTCACAACGACCTTAGACACACTTTCGAATTTAATAGACAGAAACAAGTAAAAGTCAAAATGCATAAACTTGAATGAATTGGAACTTAAAAACATAAAATTAAATTGCATTGAAATTAAAGAGTACAAGAAATGTAAATGACAAGAGAATTAAAAGATGGAACTAGAATATCAAAATTCTAGACTGAAACTGGAAACTAAATTAAAACTTAAAAAAAAAACTAACTGCCTTATAGATTCAAGGCTACAATGTATTTATACTACAACCAGGTCTTCACGTGTGCTTCTTCTCTTTAATCCCAGCCATCCATTAGCCCTTGGATTACAACTTGGTGCCAACACATGAAGAGGTAACGTGTAAGTTTTCAGGGCATTTAATGCCCTTGGTTTGTTGTGGAGGTGAAGGAACAGCTGGGTGATGAGCTGGTGGGGGTGGACAAATCACCCTGGGTTTAAGGTGCTAATGGTGGGAGGTTAGGGATGGGTAATGGTATTGGAGGGAAAGGGGAAAAGGATTGGACCGGGTAATATAATGGTTGGGCTTTTGGGTATCTTGGGCCAAGGTATAGTTTAGGCTTAAAGGTTTATGAAATGGATTTGGACTTGTTTAGCATTTGATCCATGAGGTATTTTAAGGACTATTAATGTAAATGCTGAAAATCCAGGGACTAGATGTGTAATTCTGAAAATATCTTTCAAGGGCCAGTCTTGTCATTCTCCAATAAACCAAGGGCTGATTTTGCAAATTCTGAAACTTGAGGGACCAAACTTGTAAATTTTCCAAACTTTTTACCCAAGGATCATTTTTGATAAATTTTGATTTTAAAAGGACTTGGGTTGACTTTTATTCCAAAACAAACGCTCAGGGACTGATTTTGTCAAGATTTGAAAGTTGAGGGACTGAAACTGCCAATTATGCAAACTTAGCTCGTTTTTCATCTGTTTTTAAACATTTTGCATCTGAAACACATAAAAAACACATTTCAATTATATTTATAGTATTTTGTGGCATTTTTGAGTGTTTTCAGATGTTTTTGCAGTTTAAATGGGAATAAAATGATGTGTATTTAGACACACATCAATCCCCCACACTAAACTATTGCTAGTCCCTAGCAATCTTTTATGAAAATTTAATGGATTTCATCTCTTTACCAAAAGCCATTACTTCTGGAGTAGCCAATTGTTTCAGTTCAAGTAAGAACCTTGGTACAATGATAACCAAATGATTTTGAGCAAACCATCAGCTTTCAACGGTTTTGATTTGTCTTTACCAGAAGCCGTTTGCTTCTGGACTAGCCAACTCTTAGATAAAATATCTTTGGTGAGTCGATTACCAATTATGGTTTTTCCACTGCCTTTACCACAAGCCATAAACTTGCGGGCTAGCCAACTCTTCACTAATTAAAGATATGGTGAGCTGAACACCATACAATTTTGGGCAAATTGCAAGCCGTCAACGGATTTGAGATATCTTTACCAAGAGCCGTTTGCTCCTGGATTAGCCAATCCTTTTTTTTTATTAGACATGGCGGACTGATTACCATTTGTTGTGTTTAGTACATAGTACTTCCACTAAAAAAAAATTTAAAATTTGGCCATTTTGAGGGAAAAAGGGACTAAAAGGGTACATTTATGATCAAATTCGCCAGAATTTCCCCCCCCCCCACACTTAGAAATGAATATTGTCCTCAATATTCAAAGTACCGGCTGTTATGCCGAAACTTAGAACGTAAAAAGATAACATTACTAGCTAAGTGTAGAAACACAACAATTATTCTCTTTTTTAATATTTATAATTTTCATTCATTTTTTAGATCTATATACAACATGTGGGGCATCTCCCCCACACTAGGGTGGTACATACGGGTGAAAACCCATGTTTAACTACTGTTTTTGATTACTGAGTCGCTAGCTTGACTCGACCCCGAATTAATTTGTTCATGGGAAAGTAAGTGGAAGAAACAATCTCCATCGGACTTTCATTCAAGATGTTTGTATAAACATTGAAGTACGTGAAAGTTCCACACCGATGAGATATACATAGAACCGGCTCACAAATGATAAATGAAAATGCCGGGGTCAAAAATAGTGTCCTCATTCCCGAAGGAGTGAAGAACAGGAGAAGTGACAGAATATATGAAGAAAAGAAAGAAAATCATGATAAAAATCATGACTAACTCTTCATCCTCAATAGGAGAATTCATAGTTTCATGAATCTCATCAGTTAAGCTTGCTTGATCAAGACATATTATGGGTGTGTCTAGATCAAAGTATAAATTATCATACTCCGGCGGAGATATGATATGAGTGAGTTCATCTGAGAACTCCTTGAAGGTGAATGAATCATATTCAGAATTGATATGAATGGGTTCACTAGTGAACTCCTCCAATGTAAATGATTCATAATTGGGGAGAGAATTATGAGAATGAAAAGTGGTACTGCCACTAATCTTCTCTCCCATATTATCAAAACAGAAGGCTTTCATTTCCGGAATAGAATCATCGGAAAGAATGTCACTATCCTTAATGGGGATAGGAGATGAAATAGGCTTTTCATTAAAAGCCTCGATTCTAGAAATGAGAAGATTAACATTCAATAATGTTGCACGAAGTGCTTCATCTTTGATTTCAGTTTCAGTAACTTCATCATTCTCTTCTTCTAAGCTAACAAGCTCAGAAGGTAAATCTTCCACATAAACGATGTCTCCACAAGATAACGAATCATCATCATCAAAATCGGAGAACATCTCAACATGATCTTTTGGGAAGATAAGAGGGGTAGGGATATCACACAAATGCTCGAGAATTCCCTGTCTTGGAATTTGGACAAGGTTCTCAACACTAGACTTTATGAATTCGTCCGATTCCTTTTCAGGAACAGTGTCAAGAAGCTCATCCCCCATGTTTAGAGAGTGAG
Organism: Chrysanthemum makinoi; assembly: GCA_910596185.1. NCBI lineage: Eukaryota > Viridiplantae > Streptophyta > Magnoliopsida > Asterales > Asteraceae > Chrysanthemum > Chrysanthemum makinoi. Next base: position 262,369,381 of record OU343222.1, on the reverse strand, counting down.
TGGGAATATCGGGTGTGATAACAACAGACTGAGGGAGTTGAGAAGGACTAGCATACATATGTTTTATACTTTCCATTTGTTCTTCTGCTAGTAATTCCATCATAGTCTTTTCTCCCTGATTTTTCATGAAAGGAATTTCAACTGATGAACTTGAAGAACCTGTACAAAAGTGTCGAATATCAAGGGTAACTTCATCATCATCGTCATCAGGAATGAAACGAAACTGAGAGCTAGATCTGGCTGCTTTTTCTTTTGCAATTGATTCCCTAATAGATTTTTCAAAGGCAATTTGGGAATTTATTTTAGCAGCCCGCTCTTCGGCTAACAATTCTTCCATGGATTTCTCATTTGGATTATCTTGGGAATGTTTACATTCTTTCAAATCTTTCACTAAATCCAAAAGATCAAGGAGAATATTTTGAGGAAGTGGCTCAGGCTGAGGTGGTGCCTGATTCATTTGATACTGTGGAGGTTGGTCATGATACGAAGAGTCGTAATTGTTACAAGGAAATGGGTTCCCCGTTTGACAATCCGAGCTAGAGTGAGGACCTCCACAATACTCACAACAGTAAAACTGATGTGGCTGTGAGTTATATGTGTTGTAGTCATAATTGTTGTCAGGAACCTGCTCATAGACAAGTGTGTTTCCCGATTGGCAATCAGAACTGTAGTGTGAACCACCACAGTACTCACAACAGTAAAACTGTTGAGTTTCACAGTGTAGTAGCTGATGGAATAAATCAGTTGTGTTATGGTAGGAATAGGGATCCTGGTTATAGACAGACCCGTTTCCTGATTCCACCATGCTACAATTAGGGCAATTGCCACCATTATAAGGACCACCACACCATTGACAACCAAGAGGGTGATGATAAGACATAGAAAGAATCAAAGGTTTTAGAGGGTAAGAATTGTAGAATCAAAAGATGTGAAAGGGTAAAGATGGATATTTTTGGTATTTTTGAAAAACATTTTGTAAAAACAAAGAATGAAAATATTTTTGGTAATCGATTAGTCAAACGAATTAACTTCACGATAATTTTGGTTTTATATGAAAATAAGGAAATATGGACAAAGATGGTAAATATACAATGGGTGTATATTCAACAATCACTGATGCTTCAAATTCGTAGTACGCAGCACACCTCCCCGGCAGCGGCGCCAAAATTTGATCGGGTCTGAACCGTCAAGTTTATCACACAAGCTAACCACTTGTGAATGGTCAACCGTAATAAACTTCAAACAGCTCAGAAACAATGCAATAAAGATCTGGAGAAGTATAGTTTTACCTCAGGTCGTTAAGTCCCAACGAGGTGTGAACACTGTAATACAACGAATCTGTGATCGGGTGATATTGAACAGGAAAGGTTTGTGGATTTTGAATAATTATACCTAAAGAAAAAGTTTGTAAATTACAGGGGCTTAAATGCAAATTAAAGAAAATTAAAAAGCTAGATTATATTAAATAAACGCTATCACTATTTTTTAAAATCGATTAACGTTTAAAACCTAAAACTTATGTTTAAATTAAAAACTACGTAAACGTACAAAATAAAACGTGAAAATAAAGAAGTAAAATACCTACGGATATGGAAAATATATTTTTACAATCCTAATGATGCAAGAAAATTATTGGAAAAAGAAAATTATTTTTATGACTATTTATTTAATTATTATTAATTAAAAACTATTTTTAACTATTTAATAATATCCTAAAATATAAGAAAATATGAAATAAAGCTAGAAAAGTGAAATTATGACTTAGAAAAATCTAAAATATTATAAAAGTTATTTTAAAACTGAAAAAATATTTTTTAGACTTTTTAAATAATTATTATTAATTAAAAACTAATTTAAACTAATTAAAATTAAGAAAAATAACAAATGAACAGTAAAAATTATGAGACTTTACAGGAAAATCTAAAATATTATTCTAAGCCTGGGAAAAATATAAAAAGTTAAATAAGCCCACTAATAAGCTGAATTGGGCAAATAAGCAGTTTAAATAAGCACTTGAAATAAGCTAAAAGCTAACTATAAGCTACCATAAGCTACTAAAGCCTAAATCTAACCTAAAATGAGCTAATGCAACTGATTGGGAAGTAAAAAGCACAAGCTACAGAAAAAAAACTCGCGACCAGATTTTAATAACTATATGCCAAACGGCCTCTAAGGCCCTACTTTAAGCACTATATTAAGCTATCTAGAAAAATCACAAAAATAAACTAAAAATACCTAGCTGTAGATCACCAACCAAAGATCTTGTATCCCAAATTTCAGCTCAAATGGACTTATAATGAGTCTGTGAAAATTCCACAAAGTTTTGTAAAAAACTGATTTGTTGAATTGACTTTTGAAGACAGATTTGGTATTTTGACTATTTTGAGATTCAATCTTCAAAAACTTATTGAAACTGATGAATATGTATGAAAAATGACTCAATAAAGCTAAGCTAAAGTGATCTAAACTTAAAATGCAAGAAATGACTTAGTGATTCAAGCTAATGCGGACTTAGGAACTCATTAACTGTGATTTTGACTATTATTAAACTAGGATGCAAACTAATGCTAGAGTATGACTTAATGAAGCTAAATGAAACTGATGCAACCAACTTTGACCTCTGCTTGAAGCTATATCTCCCTATTGATTGCTGTGCCAAACACACCTTTTGCTACTTATTGGCACAAAATAATCATGAAAACCTGTGTGAAAATAATAGATAAACTAATAGAGATAACAACTAAGCTATAATATTCACAAATAAGCTACAATTATGCAAAAACAAGGGGGAAAACAGTTGGGTAATAAAGTAAAGCTAGGGAATTCTAAAGCTACAAAAACATATAATAAAAAGCTACACATTAAGCACTAATAAGCAAAAATAAAAACTAAACCTAGACAAAAATGAGGAAGGATTGAACAACTGAAAAGCAAAAATAAACACCTAATAAGCACTAAAATATGGGAAGACTTAGCTGCTGACTGCTGTTGGTGAATCGAACAGAACAGTGCCAAGGGGCACACTTCAGAGCTTATTAAGGATAAGCTAGAGTGTGAGATGGCTTCTGAGCTTATGGGTACTTGAAGTCCACCCAGCTGGCTTCCTTTTGCCCTACTATCTGGTGTATGAAGATCTTAACACAGCTTATAAATAAGCAGTGTAAGATGGGATTTGACTGAGATGCTTGCTGATACTGTTGTGACAGGGCAGGAAAGGGAAAAAGGGGGCTGTTCCAAGGCACAAATAAGCTGCTAAAAGTCCTTACAAACCTGAGATAAGCTGAGATAAATAGAATTCATACCACAAACTAATAATACAGCAAAAATCAAATCCTACATCTAGCTCTAATCAACTTAAAATGAAGCTCAAACATGGACAGGTGGGCAGTTGTAACTTTTTGAAGCAGAAAAGATTTTGAAAACTTGGAAACTGATTTTATCATTAACTAAAAACTTCACAACGACCTTAGACACACTTTCGAATTTAATAGACAGAAACAAGTAAAAGTCAAAATGCATAAACTTGAATGAATTGGAACTTAAAAACATAAAAATAAATTGCATTGAAATTAAAGAGTACAAGAAATGTAAATGACAAGAGAATTAAAAGATGGAACTAGAATATCAAAATTCTAGACTGAAACTGGAAACTAAATTAAAACTTAAAAAAAAACTAACTGCCTTATAGATTCAAGGCTACAATGTATTTATACTACAACCAGGTCTTCACGTGTGCTTCTTCTCTTTAATCCCAGCCATCCATTAGCCCTTGGATTACAACTTGGTGCCAACACATGAAGAGGTAACGTGTAAGTTTTCAGGGCATTTAATGCCCTTGGTTTGTTGTGGAGGTGGAGGAGCAGCTGGGTGATGAGCTGGTGGGGGTGGACAAATCACCCTGGGTTTAAGGTGCTAATGGTGAGAGGTTAGGGATGGGTAATGGTATTGGAGGGAAAGGGGAAAAGGATTGGACCGGGTAATATAATGGTTGGGCTTTTGGGTATCTTGGGCCAAGGTATAGTTTAGGCTTAAAGGTTTATGAAATGGATTTGGACTTGTTTAGCATTTGATCCATGAGGTATTTTAAGGACTATTAATGTAAATGCTGAAAATCCAGGGACTAGATGTGTAATTCTGAAAATATCTTTCAAGGGCCAGTCTTGTCATTCTCCAATAAACCAAGGGCTGATTTTGCAAATTCTGAATCTTGAGGGACCAAACTTGTAAATTCTCCAAACTTTTTACCCAAGGATCATTTTTGATAAATTTTTATTTTAAAAGGACTTGGTTTGACTTTTATTCCAAAACAAATGCTCAGGGACTTATTTTGTCAAGATTTGAAAGTTGAGGGACTGAAACTGCCAATTATGCAAACTTAGCTCGTTTTTCATCTGTTTTTAAACATTTTGCATCTGAAACACATAAAAAACACATTTCAATTATATTTATAGTATTTTGTGGCATTTCTGAGTGTTTTCAGATGTTTTTGCAGTTTAAATGGGAATAAAATGATGTGTATTTAGACACACATCAGTATACGCCAAATTCTAATCTTTGTGTTCTCAAGTTTCTAGTCATAGAATGTATTATATACCATGTGGCTTAAGTTGATAATCTAAAGGGTTTTCTTAAAATCTTATAGAGTTCAATATACCTAAAGTTTGATTTTTCCCGATTCTCAAAACGAATCATATCTTATTATATCGAGGCTATCAATAAAACCTTAATTTCTATCATGGAGTTTTTGGTGATAGTGTGCGGCATGGAGCCTAATTTATAGGTGATCTCTGAACACCTTAGTACATCAAATGGTTAACTAATACTTTCGTCTATATAATGCCTCAAAATGGAATAGTTTTGTTGTTGTTAGGGTAACTGTTGTTAATCAAAGGTGTAAGATATTGTTGATGTGAAATGGTTTGTAACGATGTGATAACTGTCGTTGTAGGGAAAGTCTTGTTAGTGGCAAGTGGTTATGCAAACCATTTCCAAAGTTGATCATGTCTTAGGTGGTTTCGGGATGAAGGCTATATCGTATAGTGTTTATACCTACTAGTGTTTGAAAGAAACGTGGTACTGTGAAGTTTTACATACTGACTTACAATGGAGTTTAGATAATGATGTGATATGTTGACGATTAGAAGAGTGTAGCTTACGCTTACCATTATTGTTAGGTAGAGATGTCAAGTTTGTTTTGAAATCAAAAGTGAATTTTAAAGGAATATGGCGGAATGAGATCCTTGAAACCTAAACAGGCTAGTACTCCTAAGAAATGATGAGAAGATTTGATGACTATCCCAAGATAGTAGTTCGGATTATCTCATGTATGAAAATTTCAAGAATGAAATTAGGTAGTATAAATAAGATGTTAAGATTTTGCTGAGTGGTAAGACACTATCGTGTCTCTAGATCTTTTTAATGAATTCTGGTGGTTTATCGAGTTTAAGTAGGAAATTAACCTGAATATAACCCTTGTATAACCGTTCTCAGTGTTTGAAAAATTTAAGTCGAACATAGTTAATCAGACTATGTTCCAATACCCTAGGGTAAATATAGGTGATTAGGCTATATTTAGCCGAGGTTCGATAAAATTTTCAAATACCTAAATTAGGTATACTTGTGATATGTCCATAGCTTTTGAGAAATTGTCCACTAAGCGAAGGCGATATCAAACCATCCAGTTGCAAGTCCTGGCCATAAAAGACTTGTAACCTATGTTTTCACATTCCATTGCATAGAAGATAGTATGGGTAGATACGTGTGGAAAGGAAATCTTGAGTAATCCTAAAATAGTCCATACTTGGCTAGCATTACAGACCTTTAACAATGAAGGTTTCGAAAGAGAATTTTGATGAATGTAGAGAAAGTTGCTGAACTTCAGATTTTGTAGATGATGAGTCACTTTGTCCTTTAGAAATCCTATTTCTTGTATTTCCATTAGGGAAATTGATAGACTGTGACGGGTTTCATGCAAAACGATATCATATAATGTTAAGAAGATAATTTTTAGAGACTATTGTATAACTTACAATATCTGAGGAGTAGTTGAGACCATTGTGCAACTCACAATGTCTGAGAAATAGTTGAGACCATTGCATAACTCACAATGTCTAGGAAATAATAGAGACCATTGTGTAACTCACAATGTCTAAGAAATGATGGAGAGATCATTGTGTAACCCACAATGTCTTGAGCAGTGATGAAGAGACCATTGTGTAAACCACAATGTCTTGAGAAATGATAGAGAGATCATTGTGTAACCCACAATGTCTTGAGAAATGATGAAGAGACCATTGTGTAACCCACAATGTCTGGGAAGTAGGAAAGACCATTGTAGTCAGTTACAATGTCTTGGATAAAGTTTCGTAATCCTAAAAAGCACGAGTAGATGCATGATTGGGAGATTAGGAAAATATGATTGTTCCGTAATGCCTTAGAATAGGCATACGCAGATATGTTGAGTACTTTTTTTATGATTGAAATTATGTCAAGTGTATATATCAATATACTAGTATGTTTGTACAGCTTAAAATGCCTAAAAGTCATATAATCGTCTGGAGGATGGAAGGCACGGAGAGTGAAAGGCTATAAAATGTTTTGTTTGTAAAAGTGGTTATAGTTTAAGTCTCGATTAGACCCGTTTCTCTATAACTGTGGCTCTGATACCAATCTGTAACACCCCCAATTTCGTGATACGCAGCGGAATTCAAACTGGGTGTTACTTCATGGCACAACAGTCATAACAATAGAAAACGATCTCTAAAGGAGTCGTTTAAAAAGGATTTATCATTCGATTTATATAAATATCAGAGTTTACAAAAATGAGGTCCCAGTTGGTTCCATTGTTTACAAAATATAGTAAATAGGTTTTCGAATGATAATAAAATTTATAACCTTCTTCAGTATCCTTGCTCTTCCGTGCCAGCTTCCGACATTATGGACCGGAAATACATGCTTAAAACTGTCAACACAAAGGTTGAGTGAAATTCATAGAGTTTTGGAAATCGGTTGAACACATAATGTTTATAGTGTGAGTTATAAATTCACAGCAATGGTTTGAAAACCAAAAGAGATATTATTGCACTAAGCTCATGATACAGAAAACGTTAACAGCTTTCATAAAATAGTAACCGATGCCCTAATAGGTAATTTGCCAATAAACCTATAGATGTTCAAATAGAGTGCGTTTGTTTGCCTACCCGTTCAACACAAACGGGATTTGTCATTCCCGATAGATCTATCCACATTATTCGCGTTCACTCGCAAGTGATTAATGGTTCATGATAATAGGGACTTAAGATTGGCAATAGTGGTACTTAGTGCAAGTAATACATTCAGATAAGCATACAGTTTGAAAGCAATGTTTTCGATTTAAAATAAAGCATGTATCTCCCCCAAGGGTTTGTAAAACAATTTAGTAATAGAAAGTGGGGCTTTGAACTCACCTCAGAGTAAATGATATCAAATGTATAATGAGCATGATGGATATGCCGTGAGAACTTCTACGAGCAACCTAAAATAGGATGTTGCGACTTAGGTTTGGAACAATGTTTAGGAAAACATAAACCATCCTATATACGTCTCTATGTTGAACATGATGTAGTACATGGAATTTGTGTATGTCATTTATAGAAATGGTCTAGTTGTGAAAACGTATTTAGTTTATAGATATCGTACTACTGTTCGGGCCATCATAATTCAGAGGTCATGCAGTAAACGTTCGAGGAGCTAGGACACTTTAAATCGTAAATCCAGCAACTCGTCGATACGTTTTACTCAAATGAAACCCTCACATGAAGCTCCCTACTATTGTAGCACTTAGTAGATATAATATATGTTTTGAGTGAAGATTGTTATATAAATAAGTTTATCATGTTCTTACAAGTTCTCGTCGTTTCATAAATATGATTACCTTAGTTAACGGTCTTGGGCAAACAAGCCTTGAGGCTTTAGCCATGGCCTCGCCGTGACTTTGGTCTTGACTACCATTGTCTTGAGACTCAACCTTGACCTTAGCCGTAGCCGTGGTCTTGGCTTCTGGCCATTAGGCCTCTTGGTTTGCTTTTAGTTGTGACAAAAGTATAGTTGTGAGACTATATTTACGGCAATTTCTATTTTTGAAAGATTTTGGCCTATTTATGCGTTTTCAAGGCCCGAGCTTCTTAATTATTGAAGGAAAACGTCGTTCCGGACAAATTTCATGTTTTAACTTTTTGATGATTCGGAACAGAAGTACCACTTTTAAAAAGACAGAACTGAAAAACAGCTTGTACATGGTAGTTTTGGCGTTTAGGTATCGCTAATTTCTTTTACTTATAACTTTTGACTTGTTTGTCCGTTTCGGGTGATTCAAATTGCTATGTTTACCTTTTTATCTTGTCTACCATATTATGTAAGTTCGAAAGTCCTTATGTTACTGTCTTTAATGGTCTCACATGTGTAGAATATGACTAGTTTACTAGTTTGTTACCTTTATGACAATATGTGAATTAAAACAAGTGGTTGAGTATATGTACATCATGAATCAACATAGTAACTATATATATAGCATGAAATAGTTAAGATTATGAATAATAAAGATGAGATAATGGTGGTGATAAGTTGCTTACAACTTTTGGCTTTCAATAAGAAAGGAGTAACTTAGTAAGGATCGGACTTTGATTGATCGCTTAAAACTTTGGATTGAGCTAGCTTTCCACACCTTGGAACCCTTGAAAACTTGAAGAGTTGGTGATGAAGTACTAAGTGACTTGAGTGGATTTAAACTCAAGAAGATCACTTAAACTTGCTAGAGATTTGATGTAGAAGCATGATCTTTGGAACTTCCTTGCATAAACTTGGAGTTTATGGATCAAATGATGGAAGATATGTATGATTTGTGATATGAACGACCCAAAACAGATTGTGAGGGTTCTTAGGATGCATATCACGTGCTATTTATAGGAGGGTAAGTTTGGTTAACCATATATTGGGTTAATTATTAACCATGGTTAGGTTAGGACACTTGTAAAGATCTAAATGAACCATGGTTAGGATGATGCCACCAAAATGATGACTCCCCCCCTAAGTAGGCCAAGACATGATAAGATGACTTAGGTGGTTATTTTTGATCTTATCTTGATTTTAGAGTAAGTTTTGGTTCCGTTAAATGCCAACCGTAAGTCGTTAAGCCATAAAACGTAAAACCGGGTATCGTAAAAATACGAAACTTGTAGGAATGATGAGACTCATCATTATACTCCATCTAAAAGTATAAAATGGGTGATAAGTCTCATTGGGTTGAAAAACACTGCTTAAAGCTGGAAATTCGGGTCAAAAACGCGTAATTCGCAGTTTATCGGAAAAGAACGAAATTTCAGAGAAATGACCGTGAATTTATTTAGAGTAGACTAAAATTAGTCTAAAAGTGATATGAGATGTCAAACTTTGGTTTTCGTCATACGCGGGATAACTTTACAGTTATTTGTGAAGTTTAAAAGTTACGCAATTTAAGCAAAAATGTAGAACGTACAAGGTTAATTCCTTTATGGTCAAAGGAGGAGGGAAATATGTTTGACTTTTACAAAAAAATGTAAAAGTGTCAAAAACATATTAGAAACACAGTGCAGGAATCGTTAAGTCTGGATATAAGTAGAATTGTTTAAAACGTAAGTTTAGTTTTGTTCTGCGCTGGGCTTATTTGGTAATATTAAAAATAATGAATCTTAAAAATTCTCAAATTAATCATGAGTGATCTAAAAATTTATCTGATGCGAGGAAAATTGTCATGGTTGATTTTCGTTATGTGTGTTATGTTTAAACGGTGGACCGTCTAAAACGAAACTTTAAAACGATGTTTACTTAATAACTTTTGCGAAAATGATCTAACGATGGTCAAACTCTCAGGTTATTACTAAAATAATTTATCTTACGAGAATGTGAATTAAAAATTTTACGGGATGAATAGTGAAAGTGAATAGTAAAAGTGAATAGTAAATTTTCGAAAATGAAAAGTAACCTAAAAATGCGGGTGGTTACAAATAACGATAAAATAACTACGAACCCAGGACCAACAGTAAGCCCAATGACGAAATTGGCTATGGTCCAGACCTAAAGACGCACGCAAGATACATGGCGGGCAGAACCTTCAACCGCTGAAGATATCATGTTTCCACATCCGCGATTGACACGGAACCTTGTTCGACAAGGGTCCGGCTCCGGCAACTAATCACTATATGCGAGTATCTAGGAAACCCTAGCGATAAGCCTTGCCTATAAAAGGGGATATAATCCCCATGCAAGGTACAACTTTTATCTCTCATAATTACACACACATACTCTTATTTCCCTCTCAAGAATATGTATTTACTCTCATGCCGGAGTCTAATCGTGGGGTCCGTCCCCACGGTAAGGCTAACGGTTTACTCTTCTTGTGCTGGGAAATCAATCAAACTATTTGGATTAGTACAAGATCAGCCCATTAGAAGCTTGTTGGCCTAGTCCGGCAAGCTACACTCTCACCCATTACAACCAATCACACTTTTTGTACTAACAAGTTGGCGCCATCCGTGGGACCCAGTACAAAAAGGATAAAGTGCTCACCAAAAGAGCTCGCTCTGACCCAACACCCGCTCCCGTTTCTGTGGTGCGGAACAAGGCGGGAAAGAAAAACGCAATAGATCTGGAAGGGTCTGATGGGCCCGCATCCAACGCAGCCATCAAAAAGTACTGCGACAAGTACTACGAACAGATCTTACCCATTGTAACAAAGAAAGTTCGGAAACAGGAAGGGAGAATCAAGGCTAGAGAAACGATAAAAAATCGGTTAGATTTAAGTGAAGCATCACAACAATCCGAATCCGGAAAGTAGATGCAAAGAAAGGATCTGAGAAAGAAGATCGAATCTTGAAAATGCCGGAACACGATAGAAAACTACAAGCCAAGGCGCAGTCGGTTCAAATCACTGCGAAAGAAAAACGCTGAAAAAGAGGAGGTGTTCAGAAGGCTGCGCACAAGCGCTTTCTATAGGCTCGGGGACAGAGAAAAAAGTATCTCCGTGTGTTCCGGAAGCCAAAAGAGAACCAGTCGTCACGGATCTGAAAAAGAGGACGGAGGCACTCACCACCACTCTTATTCACAGAGAACGAAAGCCTACTACGGAGAATACGAAGGTAGCCGAACATACTTACAGAACACTGATCGGCTCTCCAGAAGCGAAACAACGGAGACGAACGCTTGGGTTCCAAATCAAAGAGGCAAAAGTCAGATGTCGAGGACGACGACTTAGCTAGGCCGTGGGTGTGCAAGGAGACTGGCCCATTCACTCCACGCATCCCTATTTCGACATGCCTAAGAAGACGCGAATGCCTACCAATGTGAAGACATACAATGGAAGTAAGACCCGGAAGACCACTTGAAGATTTTTCAAGCAGCGGCAAAGGTAGAACGCTGGGCCATGCCAACATGGTGCCACATGTTCAACTCCACACTCACTAGATCTGCTAGGGTGTGGTTTGAAGATCTCCCGCCGGAATCGATAGACAGTTATGATGAGCTGAAAGAGATTTTCCTGTCAAAATTCCTTCAGCAAAAGAAGTGCATAAAGGATCCTGTGGAACTCCATCACATCAAACAGAAAGAAGGAGAAACCACAGAAGACTTTGTGAAAAGGTTCAAGGTGGAAAGCAGAGATGTCAAAGGAGCTCCGAAAGTCATGAACGTCTCTCGTTTCATGCATGGGATCACTAACCCCGAGTTAATTAAAAGGTTGCATGATAATATACCCAAGTCGGTAGATGAGATGATGAGGGTAACCGCATCTTTCCTCCGTGGGGAGGTAGCCGCAGGCAACCACGAAAGGGTAGAAGCAAGGCTTCAAGATAGGGTACGGAAATCAACTCCGGTCGGAGAGGAAGCAAGACAGATTTACCCTCCTTTCCAAGACACCCAAAGAAATATTGGCATTGGAAAAGGCGAAATTTAAAACTCCCCCACCAATGCTTACACCGGTCGAGAAAAGGAACGCCAACAAATATTGCGAGTTCCACGGAGAAGTGGGACACAACACGGATGAATGCATGCACCTGAAAAGGCAGATAGAAGAACTGCTGAGAACCAGGAAGCTGTCAAACGTGATAAAGGAACTCAAACAAAATAGTGGCAAGGACCAGTCCAAAGTGCCTAAAAAAGGGGAAACGTCAGGAAAAGATAAACCTCTCGCAATCCTGATGGTGCGATCTCAGCAGCGAGTGATACGACAAAAAATTACACAAAGCTTTTCCCCAAACCAGAATATCTCATTCCCGTCACTCGATGAAGAAGAAGGGAATGACGGGCCAATGGTTATCGAGGCATAGATAGGTGGGCACTTCATACACCACATGTATGTCGATGGAGGTTCCGCATCAGAAATCCTATACGAGCATTGCTTCGAGAGATTTCGGCCCGAAATAAGAAGGTAAATGATGCCTGCCACAACCCCCTTATTGGATTTAGCGGAGAAGTAATATGGCCGATCGGGCAGATATCGTTGCTAACTAAAATCGGAGATGATGAACATTCAGCATCAGCATGGATGAACTTCGTGATTATAAGGTCCCAATCGCCATATAACAGACTGATAGGAAGGCCGGGGGTTCGAAAACTGCAGGCGTACCTTCAACATCACATGGAATGATAAAAAATCCCGGTAGAAGGCGGAGTGCTCACGATTCGTAGTAGCAGGATGGTCTCATTGGAATGTACTATGGTTTCCGAACCAATGCCACCAGCCGCGACGGGAAAACAAATGGAAAAACGAATACACGTGACAATACATCTAGAACATCCAGAGCAAAAAATATCCATCGGATCAAACTTGTTAGTTGAAGGACGTAAGAAGCTGTGCGACCTGCTGAAGCAGAACTTAGATATATTCGCCTGGTGTCCGGCAGATATGACGGGCGTCCCAAGACACATAGCAGAGCACAACTTAAACATACGAGAAGGGTACACTCCCATAAGGCAAAAGAAAAGAGGCCAGGCACCAGAAAGAAACAAGGCGATACAAGAAGAAGTAGAAAAGCTTGTTGATGCAGGAATCATGAAAGAAGTACATTACCATAGTTGGTTAGCTAACCCGGTGATGGTGACAAAGCACGACGAAAGCTGGAGAATGTGCGTTGACTTCAAAGATCTCAACAAAGCCTGCCCAAAAGATGGTTACCCGTTACCAGAGATAGATTGGAAGGTTGAATCACTCTACGGATACCCTTTCAAATGTTTCCTGGATGCATACAAGGGCGACCACCAAATCCAGATGGCAAAGGAAGATGAGGAAAAAATAGCCTTCATCACAAATCAAGGAATATTCTGCTACACCAAAATGCCATTTGGACTAAAAAATGCAGGATCGACATACCAGCGGCTAGTAGACAAAGCTTTCCATAAGAAAATTGGCAGAAATATAGAAGTATATGTAGATGACCTAGTGATCAAAAGCCGCTCGGAGGAAGAAATACTAAGGGACATAGCGGAAACTTTCAAAGCATTAAGAGAAATAAACATGAAGCTAAATCCCAAGAAGTGTACTTTTGGAATGGAAGAGGGAATGTTCTTAGGATACACCGTGAACACTAAAGGAATCAAGGTACGCCCAGACAAAGCGGAAGCCGTACTAAACCTCCCATCTCCGAAATGCCTCAAGGACGTTCAAAGACTGAATGGGAAGCTAGCAAGTTTGAATAGATTCTTGACTAAATCTGCTAAAAAGTCACTACCCTTCTTTAAAACACTTAAGAAGTGTACAAAAAAGAGTGACTTTCAAAGGACGAAAGAGACGGAGGAAGCTTTTAAGCAGATGAAGAAAATGATAGAAAATCTCCCGACCCTCACCGCACCTCGGGAAAAAGAGGAACTCATAATATACCTTGCAGCAGCTAAAGAAGCAGTCAGTACAGTCCTGATAACAGAAAGGGAAGGCAAGGAAACACTAATATACTTTGTGAGCCGAGCCCTGCGAGGACGAGAAATAAAATACACACCAATGGAAAAGCTGGTATTATCTCTGGTACACGCTACGAAATTCTTGAAGAGATCTTGTCAAGCGCATACAGTAGTGGTCATCACGGACCAGCCAATAAAACAAATACTATCAAAACTAGAAGTTGTAGGCAGATTGCAAAAATGGAGCATTGAGTTGGGGGAATATGATATACAATACATTCCAAGAACATCCATCAAGGGACATATTCTAGCAGATTTCATAGTAGAACGCCCAAAGGATGAAGAAGAAGACGAGCCAATGGAAGAAGAGGAACTTCCGCAACCATGGATCCTATTCACAGATGGCTCATCTTGCATAGACGGCTGTGGAGCGGGCCTAATATTGATAGACCCAAAGGGGACGGAGTTCACCTATGCTTTAAGGTTCGGTTTCAATACAACAAACAACGAAGCTGAATGTGAAGCCTTAATAGCTGGGTTAAGGATAGCAGAGCAAATGGGAGTTAAGAATTTGCAAGAAAAAGTAGACTCAAAACTGGTGGCAAACCAAGTCAATGAAACGTATATCGCAAAAGAATCAGGAATGATCCAATACCTAGAGAAGGTAAAGGAATTCCTGAAAAACTTCCGGATGTTCTCAATCAAGAAAATACCCAGAAGTGAAAACAAAAAGGCGGACGCCTGATGTGCTTTCCGTGTGCAAGTTTTAAAAATTTATAAATACGAATTATCCGGCTATTACTATAAACACATACGAGCAAGTATACTCGTTCGCGATATCAAAGGTGGGTAAGTCGAGATCGTCCCAAGAGATTTTCCTTTTTGAATTTGTTTTAAAATATTGGTAACAAGAAAGCTTCGTCAAGGCTCTCTCCAAAAATTATGGTTTTAGTGAAAATCAATATTAAGAAACATATACTTGTGTGTAGTCTATAGGTAATCATAGTAAGTGTTCATGAAGGCTTGGTGTAAACTCTTGATGTGATGCACAAATCATAAGCAAATGATTTCCAACCCATGGTTTATGTTTGTAAAATCATTTTAAGAACAATAAAATATGGGTAATCCTTTCAGTCCTTATCCTAATGACTATCCTTTAGAAAATCCATTTGTTTGTAAAATGTTCTTATTAAATTCGTTCCTACGAATCTTTCGACCTTTCGTGATGAAAATGTTTCTAGTCTTGTTTTAATAAGTAAACATGGTAGATGTCAATCACCATATCCCCATACTAGTTTGTCACTTAACATTTTTGAATAAAACACAAGAGAAATCATTTCAGTCCTTTTCTTAAAACATGTTTTACCGACACATCAAACAAGACTAGTAGTTTTCCAACAAACTCATTTAAACAAGATCATATACATGCATCACATATGAGAACACTAGTATGATTTCCTACATCCTTACACACAAGTATATTCAAGAACTACTCCATGATAATTATAACAAAACACAAGTAATAACAAAGTAATTCAAATAACTCAAGAGAATAGAAATTCATAACAAGTTCCATAGAATACCTAAACTTTTGGATTACAAGAACTAGAATTTGTGGATTGTAGCAACCACACGCCTCCAATCGCCTAGCTTAACCGTATAACTCCGAATGATCAAACAATGGATGAGAATTAGTCTCTCCAACCTCCTGGACATTTTACAGTAGTAACCAAACTTTTGGGATGAATAAAATGGTTAGTAATAGCTTTGGTGTAAACTACTACACTTTGGGTTGTGTCACACCTAGACTACTAAGTCTAGGTTCATTATATATCTAGAGAACCATAATTATCTGTCTAAAAACGTTCTCTACAAGTAAATAACAGGAAATGATCGGCCTCCAATGATTATGGGGAGTTAAGGCAACATTAAATGACAATTTGTGTAACTCCAGTTCACGAAACCAGATCGGTTGCAACGCAACCCGATCGGTTACGTTTGGTTCACTCGCCCAACTGGATCGGTTGCGGGCTCCAACCGAACGGTTGGGCGCCTCTTGTAACCCCAGTTTTGACTTTTGTTGACTTTTCTTGATTTGTGCATTTTTCTTTGTTTTCGCTCATGATTTCCAAGACAAAACTTGATCTTTACTTGTTGTAGATACTTAGAAATCATTGCGCTTCCTAATCATTGAGTCCAAGAGCTTCCTTACTGGACTTCCTTCATCGGGAATTCTCCAAATGTGCATGAAATCTTCATTTCTTCATCCTTTGCGATACCTAGCTACATTCACATACACAATACGCATCTTTTGCACTTTTGCAACAGTTATGAGTAAATATAGCCGATTATCATACATAAAACCAACAATAACGCTACTAAAAACATGTTCATTTTGAGCGTTATCAAATTCCCCCACACTTAAGTTCTACTCGCCCTCGAGTAGGTCTAACATTTGCAAAAATTGATTTCAATGGTCTTGATACCGTGGTTCCAAAAATTTAACAATCATCTCAAAAGAAATAATTATTAATTTGCTTTTATTATGTGAAAACTTTAAAATGAACCAAATACTTTAGATAACACAACTAGAACACCTCACGAATGATTTTAAGAATTCACTCATCACTCATATATTGGTGGGTATATGTAAATCACTCAATGCCTAGTCATGATTAATGCTTTTTACCATAAGCTTGTACAAGTATCAAAACAAAGAAAATACATTCATCAAAGAGGGCTTTTATTCGGGTTATAACGTTAAGGCTTCGGGTTTATAAAAGGTATGGATAAGACATGGGATGGTTTATGAAATTGGTGTTAAAAGAAAAATAAAGTCAAGTCTAAACCTCCATGTTGCTAGCCATCATACAAACCACAATCCCAAAAATGATTATATTTTCCTCTTCTTCACATATCGATCTCCAAACATATATAACTCAATTTAGCTCATTGGCTAATCAATATTCTTCATATAGCACATTGGCTATAACCATTTTTTTTTATTTTTTTATAACAAGTTCCCCCACACTTAGTGTAAGCATACACCACAAAAAATACAAACAAGAAAGACGTCTCCTTCATATTTGTTGGAGAAAGGTACATACTATAGACAAAGTGTAGCTTCTTCATAATCATAAAAAACAATCCAACACTCCAAACAACTAGCAACAAACCAATAGACAAGACATGGGTTGGCTAAGGTTTAAGGTGTAAAATCTTTTTGTATTTTTCTGGATTTAAACAAGAATGAAAAGATTGGCCCGAAGGGTGTAACTAAGGGTATCTAGTGCTAAAAATGAGCACTAACAAATGGGTCCATATAAGGTGGTTAACTAACCGATGTGATTAGCAAAAAACATTAGATGTAAAATGAAAGGCCATTTGGGTTAAATCCTACGATGCGTCTTATCATTTGAACATATTTTTATCACTTGTGAGTGATTTTAACCGTAATTCATAACAAGTACAAGTTCTAGAATCGACATAATCCCCAACACACTCATAGCAAATATAAAACAAAAGATGTGTTTTATACAAAAAGAAATCTCACAATTAAGTGGAAAAAGGCTATAATACGTGCTAGAAAATGCTATCGAATCCAAAATGAATTACTTCCGTAATTTGGTTCAAATCAAAAATTTTCAAAAACCTCATTTTAATATTGAAATACCCAAGTTGTTTTTAATATATCTCAATAACGTGTGAAAACAACTAGACAGTCAAGGGCGATTTCCTGCTAATTACTAAAATCCAAAACTTTACCTAAAAACTAAATATAAGACTAAAAACCAAAAATTTTAAAAAATCGTATCATTTTTTTCTATTTTCTTCCCTCCCCCATACTTAAGTTTTGCATTGTCCTCAATGTAATAAAATTAACTTCAAAGTAAAGAAAATGGGAAAAAAGAATAGTCAAAAAGATACCACGAGATAGAATACACAAAATGCTTATTGGGTCATAAGCAAGCATGTGAGTTATCCAACTCCAAATATTGACCAACAATAAGCTTCCGTCATATCCATCCTGCAAACAAAACTACAAAATATACACAGTACACAAAACAAAACAAACAAACAAACCAAACGCTACTTAAAAATTAAAATAAACAAAGTATGATAATCATCCTAAAGAAATAGTTAAGAGATAGAGATAGAGATAATTTTGTTCGACACACAATAACCATTGTTTTTGAAACCATAAATCAAGAATGATCCACGATCATTCGTCATCCTCACTCATCTGATCACCTTAATCATTATCATAGCTTTTGGTTTCATAGTTCTCCTCCTCATCAAAGATTGTGTAAACCTTCCTCTTCTTCTTCTCCTTTGCAACTCCCGATGAAGATCCTCCAACATCAAAGCTTGATCCTCCAACCTCGGGTAATCTACCATATGTAGGCACTGGGTCAGGAAATGGTGCATGGCCAGGATATGGATACGGATAGGGTCCAGGATAAGAGGTGTAGGGGAAAGGATATGGTGGAACATTGGGTAGGTTGTAGGGTGGCAACTCGTAATTGGCTTCTTGAGCCATGTGTTGAAAGATCGGCATCGAATAATCATTGATATAATTGTTCCTGAACATCATCGAGTCTCTCCAAACATCCCTACACTCAATTTCATTTAAATGTTGGTTCCACTCTCCCCAACCTGAGTCAAAACTACTAGACGTACCCGTTTGCACGTTTCCCATCGGTATATTGCCCATTGGCACATTTCCTTGCTGTTGTGGTGGTTGTTGTTGTTGTTGTGGTTCAATCCATGCTCCCAACGTTTTCGTCTTTCTATTCAAAGCATTACCAAAACCAATTGCATTCCAAATCTCACAAATCTTTGGCTCTCCACACTTAGCCAGCTCACTACTATTGTAATACCCAAGATTCCTTGCCAACCTCGTCACAAAATGGCCTCCACAAATGTTGCTATTACCTTTGATACCCGGGGCTCTACTAGACAAATACTCGGCTATGAGCCAAGCCGCATTTCCATCCTTAGTTTCTTCCAATAACATCATAACCCACAAGTCCGGCTTATGACATTTTTCCCTGCTTCCAACTCTATGAAACGGCCCAGTTACTAGCAACTTGTATAGCACTCTCATCAACGGATTCCTAATGGTTGCAGCATTCCTTCTATTACAAGAAGGATCTCCCACTCGATTCCAGTAAGCGGGGATACTAGGGTATTCTTTTTCAAACCTCCTAAGCCTTGAAAAATGAGCTTCAAACAATCGATGCTTAATTTCATTCGGTTCATACAAGCCAAGAGCAACTGCAAAATCCGGCAAAGTGTAGGCGTGATCCTGCCCACAAAGTCTAAACCAAACACAAACTTCTTCCATGATGTTTTGAACATTGACTTTTATTTCAAAGTACATGGTCGAAAAGAACTCCATACACCATTCACAATAAACCTCTTCATTTATGCTAAATGCTCTTTCCCATGACAAATCATCAAACGAATCCCCATCAACCGGATAGACATAAGACATCCGCATCATGTGAAGCAACTCATTTTCACACTCATACTTGACAAACAAATCCCAATCAATCAACCTTGGAACCAAAACTGTCCTATTTTGCAACTTCGATAATCGTTCCCTGAAAGCATGTTTCTCCTCACTGGTAAGATCTTTGAACTTCAAGTTTGCATTCGCTTCAGTCTTCAATCTATACGTGACTTTCTTCCTTGCGTTCCTTTGGCAACACTTGGTAACAATCGGGTTTAGTGGAACTCGTGTCGAACTTGAACAACCTACAACATTTCTCTGTAGAAATCATAAATATAAGTCAATATAAGAGTGTTAGAACAAACGGGTAGGTCTATAGAATCCTCTAGGGTCTAGTTCAAAATTTTGAAATTTTCCAAAACAGAGCGTGGAACCGGATCGGTTGAGGGGCAACCGGATCGGTTTTACTCGCTACCTCAATCCAACCATTTGGTTGCGATTCGCAACTGGATCAGTTACTCCATCATGCAGAAGGCTTTGCCTTCAAATCCATTTTTCACTAGATTCTTCTAATTCCAATTCACTCCTAGACTGCATTCTAACATTATCAATGATTTCCACATCCTCAAATTGCTCTTAATTTGCTTTTCAAAGCTTTCAATCATCACATATTCATCTTGCTTAGAACTTAACAATCCCAACTTCAATTCTCAATTACTTGTTCTAATCAATAATGTGGCATCTAAAATTCATTAAAAACGCATCATCTACCAACTAGGAATCATCAATTGCAACTTAATTTGATTCAATGACACAACCTAATTAAATCCGAAAATTCAATCATCTAATACTCATTCCATGTTGAATCAATCACTATAATTCTTTTTTCAATGCATTCCTATATAAATTACCCACTTAATCCTAAAAGATTACAACTTAATTCGAATTCTAGCAAAAACCCCCAAATTAGTGACCTAATTTGTAATTTGAATCAAATACTCTAATTAAACATTAATTAAGTTAATTGATTGCAGATGCTTACTCGCTTAGGTGCCATGATGATCTTCTACAACTTTGACAATCTTCAAACAAGTTCTAATGGTCGAATTTTGCGAAACCCAGCTGGAGGACTAGTGTGTGTGTGTGTGTGTGTTTTTTTGGAAAAATTGAATTTTTGATATATATACTTGCATGCAACCGTTTCAGTCATGGACACAACTGTTTCAGTTTACATTTTTGCAGAATTTTGTCTTTTTCACTTTACTTGGGCATTTTACCTTCCAAGCAACAATCGTTTACTCAAAAATCCGATTAAAGATGCACACAACATTCATCCAACCATTTGGAAATTTCAACAACATCTAATCTCAAAAACTAAATCATCATACTTATACTCATAACTTAAACTAAAATTCAAAATGCATTAATTAAATAACTTCAAATCAAAATGATAAGAGAAAATAAAAATCAAATGAAGAACAAAATCCTAAATGCATAAAATTAAAAGTTTCATCACAAAGATGAAAACCAAGCAAACAATTGCTTGTTATTATGATGTTTTTCTTCTCCTTATTACTCCTCGAAATACTCATGCCTTAATATGTCCTCACTTAGAAATTTCCCGGTCAATTCACGGTGTGTTTCGTGAGTTTTGAATTTCCTTACAAATCTTCTCCCTTCCGGGCATAGTATATCAAATTTGACGTGCCATTCCCCGTCTCCATCCTCTCTTTTGTAAACACTTGACCCCTCGGGTCCCCATTCCAAATTTTTGAGTAGAACCGGTAGAGAACCTAAGAAATATGTGAGTTTCTTGTAACCAATGATGTTTTTGAAAGGATTGTAGAATGCCTCCACTGCTAGTGCGCGTTCCATCTCATCCTCAATATCAAAGTATGGTGGAGCTAGTGGTCCGTACATCGGGTTTCCATGGACATCACCTCCAACTTCAAAACAAGTTAAGTCATCGTCCGCTTCAAATAATTCTAAATCCGCCATGAATTCCAAAATTGGTCGCCTTTTCTTTGGATAATAGGTTTGTTTTGAGATCCCATCATCGATTGTCATCGTACCCCTCCCCATATCTATAATTGCACCACATGTGCGTAGGAACGGTCTTCCAAGTAGAAGAGGTAGACTCTTATCAACCGGGATGTCTAGGACTATAAAATCGGCCAAGTAGGGTTGATAGCCAATTTGAACCCTTACGTTTTTCACCTCCCCCATCGCTTTTTCTTGGGAATTATCCGTCATGGTTAGTTTGGAGTGGTTTGGTTGTGCTTTACTTGGGCCCAACGTCTTAAATAATGGATAGGGCATAACATTGACGCTTGAACCCGTATCCGCCAAAGCAAACACTGGAGTGGTTCCGTTAACTTTAATAGGCAAAACAAAGTTCCCCAGATCACTCTCCTTACGTGGCATTCCCTTAAACAAGATCCTATCTCTATCCTCCTCCGATAGATCTTTATCCTCCAACCTTGCTCTTGCTAACATAACTGCGTCGTTTCTTGCGGTATAGAACATAATCTTGTAGTACCTCAATCACCGGCTTTTTCTCATTGAGTTCGAGAAATTTTTGTTCAAGGTTTTCCAAGATGGCTTCTTTTTGGTCTTGGGTTAAAGGTTTGAAGGTGTTTGGTGTATTGGGTGGTGAAGGTGTGTAATCATGGTTTTTGTTGGTGGATGTGGTAGGAGTTAATTTGTTGGATGAGGTTTTCTTTCTATCAGCCTTCCCCATCTTTACGATTTCCACATTCTTCTTCTCCACGTTAGCACATAACTCCACAAGCATTTCATTCACTCCCTTCTCCTCTTCCAAGTCGGTAATGTTGATCCTCATCTCCCCTAAAGCAAAATCCACTTGACATTTGGTTGTTACAAGAAAATCTCGCCCAAAGCATACGTTGGGCTCATCTGTGTTCCTTCTTCCAAGACAACAAAATCTGCTTCGAAAATATGACCATGAATGTTTACCCGAAGATTCTTAACCATTTTTCTCCCATAGGCCTCATAATCCAAACGAACGTGGCCATTTTGATCAAGAACTTTTTCCACAATATAATTTTCACCATAGGCCATGTTTAGTTGAGCGTCCCACGCACTCACCCCTTCGATACTACAAGGTGTACCGAACCTCATAAGTGGTGAATCATACTCCGTTAGTGGTGCTTGCGTGAATACCACAACTCTACTCTTCTTAGGAAGTTGAACCTTGTTCTCT
>OU343222.1:262336470-262346701 GCA_910596185.1 Chrysanthemum makinoi | reverse complement strand
CCCACTTCTTCCACACATTCCGAATCCACAGCCAACTCCTTCTTACTCTCTTCCAAAATATTCCCAATCTTCTCCAACGAGTTCCCGGTGTCCTTAAACATCTCATCCAAGTTACGTAGGTACTCAGAAATTCCGCTTAAACTATCTATAACAACTATCTAAAAAAAAAAAACAAAACCAAAGACAAACATCCAAATCATTAGCGTTAGAGTTAGTAAAAATTAAAACAAACTACAGAAACATATATTAAACAAGTAAAATCACAAGCTAAAACTCAAAATAGAAAAACTATAAATTTTTTTACCGACAGATCCAACCGGATCGGTTCGTTGTATACTTCCAGACCAAATACTTCCAACCGATCCGGTTGCGGGTTGCAACCGAACGGTTGAATCGATTTTCCATTTTTTTTTAAAACTATAATTAAACCTGTTAATTATAAATTAATTAATTACCATGAACTATACTTAAACTCTTAATTAAATGTGTCTACTCATTATCCTAATTAATTAAAAATATTAATAAAGTTAATTAATCAAAAAATACATTTACTAATCTACTTAACTAATCATTAAAACTACTAACCCATAAAAACTGAAAATTAACTAAGCTAATTAATGCAATAAAGACAAGATTAACTAAAAAAGAAAATAAAACTAAAAATGACTAAATATCAAAAATCTAAAAATTACTAAACAATCATAAACAATCTATAAGACAATCTATAAAAAATCAGGAATGACAAGAAATAAACTATAAACAATAACACAAAACAAGAGATAAACTAAAAAACTAAAAAAATCAAAAATAAATTTTTTCCGAGAGCACAAACCGGTTCGGTTGCTCGCGCAACCGATTCGGTTAGCCACTAAAACCAATTTTTTTTTTAGTTATCAATATGAAATCTAATTTTAATATTATCAATTTTACAGAATCTATACAAAATCAAAAATTCTTAAAATCCCCGGCTGCGGCGCCAAAAACTTGATGTGCTTTCCGTGTGCAAGTTTTAGAAATTTATAAACACAAATTATTACTATAAACACATACGAGCAAGTATACTCGTTCGCGATAGCAAAGGTGGGTAAGTCAAGATCGTCCCAAGAGATTTCGCTTTTTGAATTTGTTTTAAAATATTGGTAACAAGAAAGCTTTGTCAAGGCTCTCTCCAAAAATTTTGGTTTTAGTGAAAATCAATATTAAGAAACATATATTTGTGTGTAGTCTATAGGTAATCATAGTAAGTGTTCATGAAGGCTTGGTGTAAACTCTTGATTTGATGCACAAATCATTAGCAAATGATTTCCAACCCATGGTTTATGTTTGTAAAATCATTTTAAGAACAATAACATATAGGTAATCCTTTCGGTCCTTATCCTAATGACTATCCTTTAGAAAATCCATTTGTTTATAAAATGTTCTTATTAAACTCGTTCCTACGAATCTTTCGACCTTTCGTGATGAAAATGTTTCTAGTCTTGTTTTAATAAGTATGTGGAAAACTAGAAGGGGGGGGGGGGTCGAATAGTTTTATCAATTAAAAACTTCCTTTTAGATATTTAGATTAACTTATGTCAATCTATTTGGTTGTTTATGTTGGACGTTGATAGATAGATATATAAACGTGTAATGAAAGATAAAGAGTAAGAAGCACATAACCACGACACGAGTATTTATAGTGGTTCAGCTACAAGGACACCTTCCTTGCCCTACTCCACTCTTCGAGTCACCTACTCGAGAGTTCGTAAACACTACACGACACCAATCTCCTTATGGCGGAGAAGCCTTCACAACGTCGCCTACTCTTTTTCCGGTACTAGGCTAACCACCGGGTTCTTTCACACCAGGGTGAACCACACCTATCACAACGTCGCCTACCCTTTATTAGGTATTAGCCTAAGCACCTAGTTCCATTACTATGGAGGAACTACTACCCATCACAACACAACAACTAATCTTAAGGAGATCCACTCCTTGTTACAACACCATCAAGGATATCACCATCCTTGGATACAAACTAATACTTATATGTATAACGATGCACCTCATCGATTATAGGACCTAGGCATTCCTCCCTAATGCCACTTGATTTGATTCGTAGGCATCCTTCACTAATGCCTTTGACACAACGCTTGGCACCTTTCACTAATGCCTTCGTCTTGACACCTTTAGCATTCTTCACTAATTCTTTTGACACGGATGTTAAGAACCTTTCACTAATGCTTTCGTCTTGACTCTTTCGGCATCCTTCACTAATGCCTTCAACACAACATCTATACGGAGGAAGAAATAACTATCAACAAGAGAACCTCAGTTGTCTTGATGAAGACGAAGCATGGCAACTCATGGACTTGAGCTTGCTCGACTTCAAGAAGTAGTGCTCTCGCCTTTAAGAGGAACCTAGAGAATTATACAAAAACAAAAGACAAACTACATAGAAAGATCCCTTAGGATCAGTGGTTAGAGCGGTACAATACTTGGAGAAAGTATGTGTGAAAGTGGTAAGCCAAAAGGAAGAAATGGCTCACTATTTATAGAGGAGAAAGTTTACTGTTCCCCGGATCCCATGGATCCCTCCCACAAGGGATCCGGCTAGCGTAAAGCTAGGGATCCGTGGGACGCTCCTCTTTACCCATGGGTATTTTGGTTATGGGTCATGGGTCATGGGTTATGGGTTGATCCATGGGTTTCTTAATAGATACAATGTATCTTATGAGTTCAATGTACCTAGTCAAATGGTTTGGATAAAACCATGGGTTATGGGTCAATACCATTTGTTAGTTTTTACCCATTTTAGTATATACTAGTTAAGTATATATTTGCCCAATATGTAAACACTAATTGTTGTACATATGTATTATTAAATCATAAAATCACTTATACGTGTTTTAGTGTTTTATGTGAAAACGTAAGTGTGTTAGAAAACTATTGGCTCAAACAGTTTACGTATTTTATTTGTTTCGCTAAAATGATTTTACATTTGTTATCGACAAAACATTAGAAGATCGTAAAATATAAATAAACGTTTTTACGGCTTATTTGTATTAACAAAGTAAACATGGTGGATGTAAATCACCATATCCATATACTAGTTTGTCACTTAACTTTTTGGAATAAAACACAAGAGAAATCCTTTCGGTCATTTTTCTTAAAACATGTTTTACCGACAAATCAAACAAGACTAGTAGTTTTCCAAGAAACTCATTTAAACAAGATCATATACATGCATCACATATGAGAACAATAGTATGATTTCCTACATCCTTACACACAAGTATATTCAAGAACTACTCCATGATAATTATAACAAAACACAAGTAATAACAAAGTAATTCAAATAACACAAGAGAATAGAAATTCATGACAAGTTCCATAGAATACCTAAACTTTTGGATTACAAGAACTAGAATTTGTGGATTATAGCAGCTACACCCCTCCAATCGCCTAGCTTAACCGTATAACTCCGAATGATCAAACAATGGATGAGAATTAGTCTCTCCAACCTCCTGGACGTTTTACAGCAGTAACCAAACTTTTGGGATGAATAAAATGGTTGGTAATAGCTTTGGTGTAAACTATTACACTTTGGGTTGTATCACACCTAGAATACTAAGTATAGGTTCATTATATAGTTAGAGAACCATAACTATATGTCTAAAAACGTTTTCTACAAGTAAATAACAGGAAATGATCGGCCTCCAATGATTATGGGGAGTTAAGGCAACATTAAATGACAATTTGTGTAACTCCAGTTCAGGAAACCGGATCGTACGTTTGGTTCACTCACCAACTCTGATCGGTTGCGGGCTCCAACCGAACGGTTGGGCGCCTCTTATACCCCCAGTTTTGACTTTTTCTGTCTTTCTTGATTTGCGCCTTTTTCTTTGTTTTTGCTGATGATTTCCAAGACAAAACTTGATCTTTACTTGCTGTAGATACTTAGAAATCATTACGCTTCCTAATCATTGAGTCCAAGAGCTTCCTTACTCGACTTCCTTCATCGGGAATTCTCCAAATGTGCATGAAATCTTCATTTCTTCATCTTTTGCGATACCTAGCTACATTCACATACACAATACGCATCTTTTGCACTTTTGCAACAATTACGAGTAAATATAGCCGATTATCATACACAAAACCAACAATAACGCTACTAAAAACATGTTCATTTTGAGCGTTATCAACGCCTTAAGCAAAATAGCCTCTACCAGCTTCGCGCATCTAAAAAAGCAAGTACTGGTAGAAGAACTTAGTCAAAAGTAAATAGAGGAGATACCGCTCATAGCAATCATGGAAGAACAAGGGTACACATGGATGACCCTGATATATGAATACCTGGAAAAAGAAATACTTCCAGCGGAGGAAATGAAAGCACGGGAAATTAAAAGAAAATCACAGAGATTTGCAGTAATCAACGGGAAACTTTATAAGAAGTCTTTTCTCGGACCATGGCTACGGTGTGTAGGACCCCTCCAAGCCAATTATGTGCTAAGAGAAATCCATGAAGGGTCTTGCAGCATGCATGCCGGAACAAGGTCCGAAGTGGCCAGAGCCTTGCGTACCGGATACTACTGGGCCACCATGCATGAGGATGCCCGGAAGTTAATCCAAGCGTGCAAAAATTGTCAGGTACATAGGCCAGTTCCGAAAAACCTGCAAGAAAACTAACGCCTATCACTTCCCCATGGTCGTTCTACAAATGGGGAATTGATATCGCAGGACCTCTACCGAAAGGACCTGGAAAAGTCAGATTCCTCATAGTAGCAATAGACTACTTCACAAAATGGATGGAAGCAAAGCCGGTCGCCACCATCACCGGAAACCAAATCAAGAAATTTGTATGGGAAAATATCGTATGTAGATTCGGACTACCGGGAGAAATAATATCCGACAACGGAAAGCAATTCCGAGACAACCCATTCACAGAATGGTGTGAAAAAATGAATATAAAGCAACACTTTTCTTCAGTTAAACACCCACAAGCAAATGGACAGGTAGAAAGAGCAAACAGGAGCCTAGGGGAAGGAATAAAGGCCCGATTAGAAGAAAGAAGCAAGAATTGGATGGATGAGCTGTCGCATGTCCTATGGGCACACCGCACAATGATTAAATCTAGCAACGGAGACACTCCATTCTCATTGACATATGGGACGGAAGCTGTCATCCCGGCTGAGATAGGAATGCCTACATGGAGGACAACGGAAGCTAACATAGAAGAAAACGACGAAGCATTGGAAATGAGCTTGGACCTCCTTGAAGAAAGAAGGGAACAAGCGGCAATACGAGAAGCAAAAAGCAAGGCAAAAATGGAAAAATATTATAAATCAAGAGTCCGCAATACAAGTTTCAAACCAGGAGACTTGGTATACCGCAACAATGACGCAAGCCATGCCGAAGAAGGAGGGAAACTAGGACCCCAATGGGAAGGACCCTACGTAGTCACGGAAGCTCTAGGAAAAGGCACATACAAGCTGAAGGACCGTGCAGGAAATCCAATCCCACGGACATGGAATGTTTGCAATCTTAAGAGATGTTACATACATCAAGTGTAAGCAACCCGTCCCTCGCGGATTTCGCGGAGGATGGTTAATGTCACAATCTATCTTTTTACATTGTAATGTTTTTATGATTGAATGAAAAAGGTGAAGCTTAGCTACCTTCACCAGCTTTTACTTTAAAAACTCCTGATCATTTACTATAAAAAAGAAAAATATTAACATATGTAAGTAAGACGCGCATACATGTGGACTGACCCATACAATGTTATTCTGAATAACAAAAGGGAGAGTAACCTCCAAATTAACTCAAGATACGTAAGAGATGTTGCAAGTCCAGTATCGGGCGAATAACCCACAAGTATTAAAAAAAAGACTATTATAATAGGCACACCAATGTGAAGATTAAATAGCAAACTAAAAAAGTTTCAAAACAACAAAATATGCATATGATAGACTTTCTACAAAAACAAAAGTGCCGCGCTTCGACAGGCCACAACATAGGAAACACAGAGTATCATTACAACAAACTATACTTGGCCAGAAGGGTTTGTGAGCGGGTCCGTCCCGGACTGCCCACAGACATCCGCACCAAAGCCACTTGCATCGCCACCATGCTCAAGTACGCTCGATGCTTCAGAAACATATACACGAACTGATTCCACTAAAGATTCCACAGATAAAGGACTAATCAAGGAATACCAAGTATCTGCAAGAGCCAACCAATCATGCAAAGAACCTTCCCTTGCTTTATTCACTCTGTTAAAACAATCTTTGATCGAAGCGGAAAGAGGAGACTCGCTCACCGCAGAACTCCCAGAATGCTCAGTAGGAACGGTCAGCTGCTCCAAGTAAAACTTTGGATTAATAGCGGACGAATCAGCAGAGGATACCTCAGGATGAAGTAAATGCATGACATCCTCAATAGTAGATTCCTTAAGAGTCTCTAGTAAGGATAACAAGGGGAACTGAACACCGCGGAGCACTTGAAGAGCGTTTGTATAATCAGCCTCAGCAGAAGGGTTAAGGGCCTCAACACGGGAAAGAGATGTACCAGCCGCGCCATGAAAATGCCCGACGACAAGCCCATCTTGCATCCCTTTATCAATAGCACAACTAATGGCATCACTCAATGCATCAAGGTAACCTTGCGAACGCCAACACTTAGACACGGCAAGCTAGAAACCTTCGGACAATAACCAACGGCGAACCGACATAGCAGTAAGCAAACACGGGTAGAGCTTCTCTTCCAAATACAGGGCAACCTTCGTAAAAAGCTCCCTTAAACAAAGAAGTTTCGAAACACGAGGACGGAGGTCCGAGCATTCACCTTCCAAAACTTGTACCTGAAAATGACAAATGTTGAAGGTAATATAAAAAAAAGGCGGGGAGCGGAAGGAAGAAGAAGAGAGAACAAAAAAGAAAACCTGTCTAACAATTTCAGTGTTGCGGGATTCAAGAAGAGAGTTCGCGCACCATAACTGCTCAAGCTCGGCATCCTTACCAAAAACGGAAGACTCCAGCTCTTTAATCTTGGCACGCAATGCTTCATTCTCTTTATCAGCTGCTCCTAAAGATGATACTTGGCCACAAAGAGATAGCATCTCAGAAGTCTCAGATTCAGCATGTGCTAACTGGGACTCCAGCCTATGAATCACTTCAACTTGAAGGCCACACCTGGTGGATAACCTCTCCTTCTCTTGCAAATAGCGCTCTACAATCATCCGCACCTTAGAACCAAAGCACAAGCAACGAGTTGACAAGACGTCGAAATCTGAAAGCAATCGATCGTGACTCATCTCATGAAGTGAAGAGAAAATCCTAGGAGGGGCAACTTCATCAACAGCTTTGCGGCAGTCTAAGGGATTGTCAAGAAGAGATCTATTAGACACTTTCTAATCCGGAAGATAACGGTCTTGTGATCACAAAGGATCAAACCCAATAGAAACCCAAGCTTCACCAGCCAAAGGCTAACTAGCGGAAGGACCAGCGAGATCTTCAGCATCCTGATCAGCCCCTCCGCCGGGGGAGGAACTAAAGAAAGGAGAAACATTCTTCAATAAGGAGACAGCATCCGAGACAGTTGTAGCAACAGTGGTAGCAATGACACCCAAAATATTTTCGGACCTGGTACAAGAAGTAACCTCAGCCCCAGCAACAGAGGTACTAGAATCAGAAGAAGAATCAGAAGAAATAACCAACCTTTCTAGAGAACCAATAACAGGCTCACACCTGATGGAAGAGCCAACAGAAACCCCAACCTCACGCTCGGGAGTAGTGGAGATAGAAGAGGTAATGAAAGGCCCAGTATGGGGGGCTGTATAACCTAACTCAGCCTCCAAGACACTACTAGCCAATAAGGCCTGAAAGCCATTAAGTAGACGGACCCGGTAGAAAGTCAGAACGAAACCTCTAAGCAGGACTAGAAGATTCTGGGACACTGAGTAAAGGACCATCCTTTCTTTTCAACAAAGGACCAGAGGTAGTAGGGTCAATATCAGAACCCGTAGACTCAAGAGCTGATCCACCACCAGTGTTAACACCAGCGCCTTACGGCTCAAAAAGAATATCAACTTCAGCCTCCAGCTCAGCCTCAGAACGGGGAGGAGCAATGGGGATAAGTGGCACTGTACAGTGAACAGCAACTTCCATAATAGAAGGCTCCCCCTCATGACGAGGACGCGTAGTCATCGTAACCTCCAGAGATTTCGAAGACTGGATATCACTGTACAGTAAAGAGGACACAACAGAATAAAAAAAAGAGCAAATGCAAACAAAACTAACCAGTTTGATCATCATGAAGAAACTCAGGGTATACGTCCTCACCCAAAGCATAATAGCGGCTCAGGCCAACCCAGCAAAGAAAAGGCCCAGGGAATGCCCAGAAGGGATAAGGGGAACAGCATAATGATCAGCATTGTACTCATCAGGGCGAGGAACAGGGTCTTTAAATGTTCTTATTAGAATGCCACGGAAACAAAGTAGGACAAGCAAAGTCATCAACCCAGAAAAATCAGTAGTTCCAATTCTTCACAGAATCAAGAGTCTTAGTGTAAAGTACGAGAACACCATCGTATTTACTAAAGGAAAACCACCCTCTCGACTTTGAATTAACATAAAAGCAACGAAACAAAGCAACAGTTGGTGTAATGCCATGAGCACGACACAAGATCTCAAAATGAGAAATCCTGTACGCGCCCAGAACCGAAAGCTGGGAAATATTAATACTATAATGCCTAATCAAATCAACAAGGAAAACAGACAGAGGCAGACAAAAATTAGAAAGAACAAAAAAGCGGGTATACAAACCAATTTTCCCAGAAGGACACTCATGCATCGTACATCTTCGAGAAGGAAGCTCCGAACGAACCTCCAAAGGAATATGATAAGTCCTAAAGAAGGAACCAAATGTCTCTGGAGGAGTTCCACGCTTTATGTCAACAATCAAACTAATAGCGAACGGATAAAGGGCGGACGAATGAAGGAATTCTCTTCTCAAAAAAGATACAACAAAACGGCGATGGCAAAAGTAAAACAGGGGAATAAAAATGAGGGCAGTATTTATAATAAGTGAAAACCTAAATTTGGATGATGACGCGTGTCAAAGAAAGCCGGAATAAACGGTCTAGATTAAGAGTAAAAAAGAGGCGCGTGAGACATTAGGTCAAATCAAAGCAGAAAATGATGAGTCGACAAGCACCCATGTCGCACGAAATGCTTCCCAAAGAAAGGGAGGTGTCAGAAAGATGCGTCAAAAAGAGTGAGAAAAAGAAACGTCTCCATCAAACTTAAAGTCTAGCAAACACCTACCGCACGCGACAATATCCGCATGAAATAAATATGCTAGAATAGGGGGGACTGGATAACGTAGTACTCCCTAAAAAAGAAGGAAGCACCAGAAAGACATTTCAAAAAAGGCACGGAAAGGAAAAGTGCTCAGTCAACTCAAGTCTAACAGCATCCACCGCACGCAACAATATCAGCATGCAATGCACACACTAGACTGGGGGGACTTGATGACGTATAGTATGTATAACAAGCCCACTAGGCCCAATACACACTATATACATGTTGGGCCCAAGTGCAATAACGATAAAATAACTACGAACTCTGGGCCAAACAGTAAGCCCAATGACGAAATTGGCTATGGTCCAGACTTAAAGACGCACGCAAGATACATGGTGGGCTAAACCTTCAGCCGCTGAATATATCTTCTGTCCGCATCCGCGATTGACACGGAACCTTGTCCGATAAGGGTCCGGAACCGGCTACTAATCACTATATGCGAGTATCTAGGAAAACCTAGCGATAAGCCTCGCCTATAAAAGGGGCTCTAATCCCCATACAAGGTACAACTTTCTCTCTCATAATTACATACACATACTCTTATTTCCCTCTCAAGAATGTGTACTTAATCTTACGCCAGAGTCTAATTGTGGGGTCTGTCCCCACGGTAAGGCTAACTGTTTACTCTTCTTGTGCAGGGAAATCAATCAAACTACTTGGATTAGTACAAGATCAGCCCATTAGAAGCTTGTTGGCCTAGTCCGGCAAGCTGCACTTACACCCATTACAACCCTTCACACTTTTTGTACTAACAGTACTCTACAAGAAATGATAGAACGATGCTAAACGAACAATCAATTCCTCAAAAGTTTTGGTGTAATGCCGTAGTACCTCAACTTACATACTTAATAGGATTTTGATTAGACCAATCTTAGGAAAGACTCATATGG
>OU343222.1:262260915-262336370 GCA_910596185.1 Chrysanthemum makinoi | reverse complement strand
GGCTTTCCGATTCCGTGAGTCATATACAAGAGATAACCTCAAAGAAATAGGGATTACGCACGCCCTACGACTTTTAGGAATACAACACGTTAAGATAAAGGACGTGACAACTCAACCAACCAATAAAAGATAACTAGGGAGTAATAGCATCTAAGTGAACACATCTTTAATCATCATACGAGCACACCTCAATTAGACATAGCTATCCGTAGTAATTAGATAATTATTAATTAGTTAAAGTAGAGTAATCGGTAGAAGTACCACCCCCAACCAATTACCCCGAGATATTTACCTTAGCTTTCTAAAAAACCATAAAAAAGATAAAAAAAGAATCATCTTCAACCCCACCTTCTCGTCATATATTTCTTACTAGCATTCCTATTCCCCTAGAGAACAAAATCAATCCCCGAGGCTTACCCCATACTACACTACAACGATTAGGTTCACTGCCTAGGAGGTTGAAAAACTTGCTCGTAGAAATGGAAGTTTCCTTGACCCCGAACGCGCCTTCCGCACGCATTAATTAGTGATTAATGTTTAGGCTTATGAGTCATGTACTAAGTGGTGGTAATTTGTGCTAAAGAAATGAGAAGGTTTAGACCTAGTTTAGGGGCCTGAATGACCTAATTAGGGTTTTGTGCTTAAGGGACTTGTACCTAAGATCTAAGGGGTTGTACTAGGGTTTAGGGGAGACTAAGATAGTCTAAAGTTGCTAAGGTAAGTTATACATAAGCCTTGAACATAATAAAACTAGTTTCGTTTTGAAATTAGAGTTTTAGAAATAATCGTAACCGGATAGGTCTTGTATTTGTGTTATGATAGATATAGTATACTAGATTAATAGATTACTTAATAAAAATGATGTTTAGAACTTAGACTTGACATACCATGGGTTTACATGATGTAAACGTAAGGATATTTGGCATTGTTGGATATGTGAACAGGTCTAGGGGGTTATGTAAGCAGTGGGGATGAAATAAAGCAAAAATTTTACCCGTGAAAATGATACTATGTAAAGCATAAGTATAGTGTTTCTCCAGATTGAATCTGCAACTTATCATACACAAATTCAATATAAAAGATACAAATTTGTTATATAACATAACTATAACATACATATATACGTCGCTTATCATACACAATTTCAATATAAAACATAAATATAAACCAAGAAACGCATATAAAAAGATTTTTAAGTATGATCATCTAGAGGTAATCAAATCATTTGGTGACAAACTCGATATCGTTTTACAACATTCAACTATATTGTATCAATCACGAGTGACATTTTCGTATCTTCTTATGTGGTCACAATGTTCAATCATCATGATACTATTACATGAATCGACAACTTTTTTGTTATTCGATTGAAGAAAAGCGGTACTTCCTCTTAAAACACCAATGAATTTTTAAACCCCGTTGCGCAACACGGGTACTCTGCTAGTATTCAGAGGGGGCTCGGAGGGGTGTGCAATAGGTGCCATCGCACAGGGCCTCAACTTAAAAAGAGCCACATTTTTATTAGTTTTGCATATAAATATGTATAATTTTAAACATATATGAGTCATATAATCTGTTTATATTCAATTTCTCTTTAGTTTACAAGTGTATTAAGGCCTCTTTCTTGTTATTGCCTAGGGCCACCGAAAACCACGAGACGGCCCTGCTAGTATTTAGTATGTCGTGTCACTTGAGTGGTTTGTGTTTATTTACATTCATTCGTTTCAAGCCAACAGTTTTGTTTCCGAGGAGAGTTACTTTTTCATATATTGAAATTGTCTTTTTTTAGAACGACAACTAATTATCTCACAACATACACACTACATACTATCTAACATGTCCTAAGCAGGACTTGAAACCATTACCATGTTGAAATTGCCTTAACCAATGAACCAACCCTCGCTATCAAACACCCAACATTGTTTGGGTGTGTACATTTTTGGTGGCTTAATGTCTTACTACAATTTAAGAAAACTATAAGTACTTAAACGGGTTTGAATAGGCTTGTTTCGAAAAATTGTTCAAAGTATATAAAACTGTGAACTTACGACATAAACTTGTGTTAGATATCAGCATTGTTTGTATAAAGGGTTGAAACATTAAACGGAGTAAAATTGCTATATTTACATGCTAGTTATTTATAGGAAATGTGTTCATTTTACTCCTTAAATTCTTATGCCACGATGTCATATGTTTGAAAAATCTTAAGTTTATTTAGTTCAAGCTTGTTATAAGTTAGAGTAAATTGCATAAATCGTCCATGAATATAGGCTAAATTGCATGTTTCGTTCCAATCATTACGAAAGTTGTTAGGAATTAGAAATTCCCGGTATTAAAGAGTCGGTCACCTCAAGTATATGTAATCGTTAGAAGGCTCGTAGTCATAGTAATATTTAGTTAAGTAACACCGTGGAGGACGGACGGGTCTTTACCCACTGTATGCCTGATCCACAGCCCGTTGTGTGGCGATTTATGTAAGACTATAAATACTCTCTACCTCCCAAGGTAGAGAGTTGGAGCTCATAATAATATCTTTCACTTTCTCTCACTAAGTTCCCTAAACCTCTAACTTTCTCTCTCTAGAATTCCATCTATATGCTACTTTGTGTTATGGTTTGATGTGTATGTGAAAAGTTATATCTTACAATTGGTATCAGAGCCAGGTTAGATCATATCTTGCACATCTTTGGATTTCTAGTGGTTTTTAGGTGGTTTTTGAGTTTGAAAAAGTTTAGTGGTTTTTGCATCATTTGATTGATTTCTAGTGTTAAAGTTTCGATTTTGGTTGTACTTTTGTGTTTAGAATCATCACAAGTGTTTTGTGTTTAGAATCATCACAAGTGTTTAGGTTTTGATCTAGAAGGTTTGAATCATAGTGGTTGGGTTGTTTTTGGATTGAAAAGTGGTTTTTATGTGTTTTTCATGCTAGCGACTTGAGCCACGGAAAAGTTTCTTCGTAGCGACTTGCTTCACATTTTTGTAGCGAGTTACAGGTTTGGAGCTAGCGACTTACCTAGCGATTTAAAGTACAAGTAGTGGACTCTCCACTACGGGTAGCGACTGGTGGTAGCGACTTGGTCTGTAGCGAGTTGCTCTTTAGCGACTTGTATTCCTAGCGACTTGAGTAGCGAATTGCTGCCAAAATTTCGCTAGCGACTTGAGGTTAGCGAGTTACTACTTAGGGACTTGCATTTGTCTAGCGACTTGGGACTCTAGCGACTTAGTGGTGTAGCGAATTAAGCGTTAGCGACTTAGTGCATTATCTTCTAGCGACTTAGTGCATTATCTTCTAGCGACTTAGTTCATTATCTTCTAGCGACTTGAGTGATTGTTTACGGTTTTCTCTTGTTTTAGTAAAATCCCGTGAAAGAATCTATTTCTCGGTTTAATCATAGAGTTATAAAATCCCGTATAAACTGTAAACATGTCTACCAACGTTCCTACTTTCATCTCCACTGTTGCGAGGATGTTCAAGCAGCTGGCTCAGATACTCGTCCACCCATGCTTGACAGAACTGACTACGATTCTTGGGCTCAACGAATCAGATTGTACTGCCTTGGAAGGAAAATGGTGTCAACATTCTCAAATCCATTGATGAAGGACCATATCGAGTTGAGACGACTAGAGACATACTTGATACTAATGAAGATGGTACTTCTGTTTACGGAATGGACAGACCTAAAATGTATGATGAGCTTGAGGATAAGGAGAAAAAGAGATTCGATGCAGATATCAGGGCTTCAAACATTGTTCTTCAAGGTCTTCCTAAAGACATCTACAAGCTGATCAATCATAACACTGATGCAAAGGCAGTATGGGATAATGTTAAGATGCTTCTCTCAGGTTCAGAATTAACTATGGAAGACAGAGAATCACAACTCTATGACGGATTTGAACACTTCAAGATGAAACCAGATGAGAGTGTCTATGAGTACTATGTGAGATTTCATAAGTTAGTGAATGACATGAGGAACATCAGAATGACTATGCCTAACATTCAGCTGAACTCAAAATTTGTGAACAACATGAATCCCGAATGGCACAAGTTTGTCACCGCTGTGAAGCTCACTAAAGGATTGAAGAATACAAACTATGAGCAACTCTATGCCTTCCTCCTTCAGAATAAGAGACATGCTATGTTTGAAAAATTGATTCTCAATCAGTTCAAAACCAACCAGGGAGAGACAAGCTCGTCTAATGACTCAACTGCCTTCTACTCAAACATCGGAATCACAACCAAAGCATCACAAGTCATATCCTTGGGTAATGGTAACACAAAAACCCATCCTGATCCTATGTTCAAACAAGCTGATGCTGATCCACACGTGGGTAACTTCATTAATCAACTAGCTCTTCTGATTAGTCCAAACATGAATTCTCTCCCACAAACCAACAACAACCTCAGAACAGCATCTAACCCACACAATCAAGCCACTGTTAAAGATGGAAGGATCGTGGTGCAACCAGTTCAGGAAAGACAGTATGATCAGGGAAGAGGTGGAGCTGGTAGAGGTTATGTTGGCAACCAGAATCGAGGAAGGAATGGTAACCAAGGTCAAGCTAAGCCAATCAAATGTTATAACTGTGGTGGTGAGGGACACATTGCAAGGAACTGCACATCTCCAAAGCGTCCACAGAATGCTGATTACTTCAGAGATAAGATGCTGCTGGTACAAGCTCAGGACAATGGTGCTGCTTTGAATGAAGAGGAATTGCTTGTTTCTACTGAGGGTAATGCCAAGACCTATGATGCAGATGTGGATGAGCAGCCTATTCAGGAGATAGGTCACAATCATCAGAATGCCTTTCAAGTCGCTGATTGTGATGCATACGACTCTGATGTGGATGATGGACCTACGGCACACACAATTTTTATGGCTAGCATTTCTCCAATGGTCTCTCCCAAGGTCTCTTCTTCACCACTAGCTGGCCCATCCCAAGACAAACTCATCTCAGAGGTATTAAAACTATACGATAATGCTGATGTGCAAAAGATGCATGACAAAGTACAATCAACTGAAACTATTGAATCAAATGTTGAAAATATGGGTAATATCGATATTATCCCATATGATCAATACGTGAAACAAAGTGAAAGTGAAGGTGTACCAAGTGATGCATCTTCTACAGTCAACAATGACTATGTTTTTGATGAATACACTGCATGTGCCCCTG
Source organism: Chrysanthemum makinoi (assembly GCA_910596185.1). Classification (NCBI taxonomy): domain Eukaryota; kingdom Viridiplantae; phylum Streptophyta; class Magnoliopsida; order Asterales; family Asteraceae; genus Chrysanthemum; species Chrysanthemum makinoi. The sequence goes on along the minus strand of OU343222.1, from coordinate 262,331,195 downwards.
ATGATTCTGTAATTTTTGAACTAAATGCCTATAAAGAACGTGTTGCTATTTATGAACAACGTGCTAAATTTGAGTTGACCACTCGTGAGCAGGAAATGGATGACCAAGTGCGTACAGTCATTAGAAAAAGTAATTTTAGAGAAGAAGTATTGAAACAAGAATTAAATTCCTTGCAAGAAAAACTTTCTAAAACAGCTAAGCAAAAACAAGAACTTCAAGAAAAAGTGAAAATGCTTAAGCAAGAATTTAATGCAAAGGAATCAAAACTCTTGAGAGATTTTTCTAATCCGAAAACTTTGAAAAACAAACTTGAAAACAAGTTGTACATACAAGGAAACACCATTCAGAATGCTCACATGGTCACTAAACATAGAGTTCTAAGCGATAAGCATAGTGTTCCCATTATAGATAACCAAACCATGAGGACGAAAGATAGCAAAAGCAGCTCAAAGTGTGATCTATGATGGCAATGAGATTCTTAAACCTAGACAGAAACCTAGTTGCGTTGAGTGCACTGAGGAGGATAAGAAATCAGATGAAGTCACTAGGGAAAGAATGAACAAAAAATTAGATGATCCTAAATGCAAAGAGAAAAAAATAATTATCACTCCCCATGACTACAAAAAGGAAAACTGGATTTCCTTGAACATGTTTAAGCCTCAGACATTGTTGACTCCCGAACAAGTTTTCTGGAAAAAGGATTTAGATAAGCAGAAAGCTGATAATATTGTTGAAACAAACCCTCCCCTATGGAAAATGCCTAGAGCGACTGTGTATCCTCCTAATACACCAATGCATCTTGTTCCTAGAAAAATTGCCACTAAAAGCAAGACCTTAATTAGCCAATATGTTATATTTCAACTATTTGTTGATTTTGAGAAAACTTGCAAGAAAAGGATCACACCCACTGGTATAACGGAAGGAGAAAGGGGTTTTGAGCAAATGAAAGAATGTTATTTAACTGAGGTCATGCCTTTCTTTAAACTTCTGAAAGATCACTTTGAGAGTCTTAAAAAGGGGATAGAAACTGATATCAAGGGAATGGGAAAGGAATTTGATGCAATGGTAGTTGAAGTTAGTGAGTATGAGCGTGCACTAAAATATAATGAGATTGAGAGGAAGAACTTGCACACCTTAAATGAAACTCTTATTACTGAATGTGTTGCTCAAGATATCTTTTTCACTGCTTCAAATTACTCTATTAATGCTTCCAAATTTCATGAACTATCTGTGGCCCTGAAAGTCTCCATGATCGTGTCATTGAGCTTGAAAAAACTAATTCTAAACTAAACGAGAAAATTGAACTGGATGATCACGACAATTTGGTTAAACATTTTTCTAAACTGGAAGTTGAGCATTTTAATTTACAACTAAAATATCAACATCTTAAAGAAAATGTTAAAACTTCAAATATCAAGACATCGTCAGATGCTCCAGAGTTTGATGCAGTTTTCAAATTAACAAACGTGATGAACAGATTCAAGCTCAGTGCAACACGATCAGAAAGTTGAAAGCCCAAATCTCTCAATTAAAGGGTCAAACGAACAATATGACAGGCTCCAAAATCCTCCTCCTTTAGATTCTCAGAATTCTCAAACTTTTCATCTTCAAAACTTAGTTGATGCCTTACAAAAGGAAAACGAGAGTTTTCTAGAAGAAAATGAAAAAGTAAAATGACATTTTAAAGAGTTATATGATTCAATAAAAGTCACCCGTGACCAAAACAACGAAAAAATAACGTCTTTACAAAAGGAAATTGAGAATCTGAGAAGTCAGGGAAATGGGAAACTGCCACTTGTTTTCAATAAGAATGTTGTCTCAAAGTCACCCTTAGACTGCAAATACACTGTGACAGTTAAATATATTCCTCCTCATCTTAGGAATAATGAACATGCTTTTCATGAATACTGTGCTCACCTTAAGGATAGTCTAGAATGTCTCCGTGAGATTGTCGAAGAGGATTTCATTAACAAACCTCTTGATAGTGAAATTAGGTTTGCTTGCCTCCAGGCCAAACGATCTCAAGAGTTGCTAGAATGTGTAATTGCCACATGTCCCAAATCCTTAACCTTAGGTGCAAAAGGCAAAGCTGTGATGCCTTGTTCTATGCCTAGTGCCAAGCAGGAAATCCGTTCTATGCCCAGTCCTAAAAAAGGAAACACTAATGTGCCTTCAAGTAGTTCAGATTCCAGATATGTTAGTGCTAAGAAAGTGAACTTTAGTGTGCCTGCAAAAAGCTCAAATCACAGTCTTAAAGTATACACTAATGTGCCTTCTAGTACTTCAGATCCTTGCACATCAAGTTCAGGAATGCAAAAATTAGATCAACCAACTAATGTTCCCATTCCCTCTACAGGAGTAATCAGTGACTTTAAAGCGAGCAGGTCAAAGTCTCAAGACAATACAAGGAATGATAGGACCTTGCAAGCTAAGAATGTGCATTGGAAGAGAGTAGAAGACCAATCTAGGAACTTTAAGCTTGAGTTGAATAAAACGAATCGTGTTGATTCTAGTATTAGCCTTAGGCGTATGGTAATTAATTCGAATTCTGATATCTTCTGCAAACCTTGTAATGTGTCTTGAATTCTGTTGCTAATCATGAATGTGGTGTGAATGCTTTGTCTAATGCTGTCAAATGCCCAGTTAAAAGTGTTAATGCTAATAATCGTGCAAATAAGGCAAAAAGGCAAAAACGAAAGACTGTTAGAAAACAGTGGAAACCCACAGGAAGAACTTTTATAAAGATTGGTTATTATTGGATACCTTTTGGCCATAAGAATAATCAGTTTTGTTCTCAAACTGCTAAGATTATGCCCACTAGAAAATGGATGCCTACTGGTAGAACTATTCCCTTAAGAAGTAAACATACTTTGAATAGGTCAAATACAGACACCAGCATTGCATCTATTCCCAATGATTCCATTGCTTCTACTTCTGATATGGATGTTTATGTTTCTGATGTGGGTGTTCCAATTACTGTTACTAACCAAGTGGAACCCATTCTTGCATGGGGATCCCAATTATCCAGTTATCCATTCTTGTCTGTGTTCAACTGCAGATCATTCAAATCGTTCTGTGGTACCTGGACTCAGGCTGTTCTAAGCATATGACTGGAGACCGGTCGCGGCTCATGAACTTCGTGAGCAAAGGGACTGTTAGATTCGGTAGATCATTTCGGTGCAATAAGGGTTATGGTGATTATGTTGTTGGTGATAGTGTTATCTCTAGAGTATACTATGTGGAAGGTTTGGGTCATAATCTGTTCTCTGGTGGTCAATTCTGTGATTCTGATCTAGAAGTAGCCTTCAGAAAACATACCTGCTTTGTTAGAGATCTTAATGGCAAGGAACTGTTAAAAGGAACTCGTGGTTCAAATCTTTACACCATCTCCATAGAAGATATGATGAAGTCTTCTCCAATTTGCTTGCTGTCAAAGGCTTCTAAAACAAAGTCATGGTTATGGCATCGACGTCTCAATCACTTGAACTTCGGCACCATCAATGATCTCTCCAGAAAGGACTTAGTTGTAGGTTTACCTCGTCTAAAGTATGAAAAGGATCATCTTTGTTCAGCATGTCAATTGGGAAAAAGCAAGAAGTATGCCCATAAACCCAAACCTACTAACTCTGTCACAGAAGTTCTTCATACAATTCATATGGATTTATGTGGACCAATGAGAGTGCAGAATATCTTTGGGAAGAAATATGTTGTAGTTATAGTTGATGATTACTCTAGATTCACCTGGGTCAAGTTCTTAAGGACAAAGGATGAAACTCCTGATATCATCATCAAACTTATCAAACAGCTGCAGGTTCGACTTAACAAAACCGTCAGAATTATCCGGACAGACAATGGAACTGAGTTTGTTAACAAACAACTTAGTGAATTCTATGAAAGCATTGGAATCAGCCATCAAAGAAGTGTTCCACGAACTTCTCAACAGAACGGTGTAGTTGAAAGACGAAATCGAACTCTTGTAGAAGCCGCTCGAACAATGCTGATGTACTCAAAAGTTCCAATGTTTCTCTGGGCTGAATGAAGCTATTGCCATGCATGCTACAAACAAAATCGTTCCCTGATTCACACTGCTCATGGAAAGACACCATATGAACTTGTCCACAACAGAAAACCTAATCTCTCTTTCCTTCGTGTGTTTGGTGCATTGTGTTATCCAACTAATGAGGGTCAAGACTTAGGGAAACTTAGGGCTAAAGCTGACATTGGAGTATTTTTAGGATATGCACCAAACAAAAAGGGATACCGAATCTACAACAAAAGAACCCGAAATATCATGGAAACCATTCACGTTACGTTTGATGAGCTGACCGGTCAAATGGCTCCTGGACACTCCAGCTCAGGACCCGCACTTCAAAATAGTCCCATTGGTTCTTCTCTTGTTCCAAACTCTTCTCAAGAAACTCCATATGTACCTCCATCTGAAGATGATTTAAAGAAATTGTTTGATCCTATGTTTGATGAACTGTATGATTCAATTACTAATGAGGTGTTGATCCCTACAACAGAAGATGCTCATATTCCTGTGAATGAAGACAATCCTTCAGTCTCAATATCTTTAAGTCAAGAAGCACCTGCTGCTGATCCTTCAGTCTCATCAACAAATCATCATTCTTCAAATGTACATCATGGTAATGTTTCTGGCATCAAGATGAAGTTAATCCCTTTGCTACTCCTGAAGATGCTCCATTTGAAAACATATTTGCTACTCCTGAATCATCATCTGAACCATCTTCTTCAGAAGACATCGACTCAGCTACCTCAGTTCCTCAACAACTGCCACATGAACACCTTAGAAAATGGACTCACGATCATCCATTAGACAACATCATTGGAAATCCCTCTCGTCCTGTATCCACCCGGAAACAACTTGCAACCGATGCCTTATGGTGTTTCTTCAACTCCGTACTATCTAAGATCGAACCAAAAGATGTTAAAACCGCCATGAATGAAGACAGGTGGTTCAATGCCATGCAAGATGAAATTCATGAGTTTGATCGACTTGATGTATGGGAGTTAGTACCTGCTCTATATTGTGCTATGATTATTCCCTAAATGGATCTTCAAAGTAAAACTTGATGAGCATGGTGATGTGTTGAAAAACAAGGCCCGATTAGTTGCTAAAGGATATCGTCAAGAGGAGGGTATAGACTTTGAAGAATCTTTTGCTCCTGTTGCTCGAATCAAGGCAATCAGAATCTTTTTGGCTAATGCTGCTAGTAAGAACATGGTAGTATATCAGATGGATGTGAAGACGGCATTTCTAAACGGAGATCTTAAAGAAGTCGTCTACGTCAGCCAACCTGAAGGATTTGTGAATCAAGAGCATCCTACTCACGTTTATCGTTTGAAGAAGGCTCTTTACGGTTTAAAGCAAGCTCCAAGGGCATGGTATGATACACTGTCAAAGTTTCTTCTATCAACCGGATTCAGCAAAGGAGCAGTTGATCCTACCTTATTCACCAGGAAGTCAGGCAAACATTTAACTCATGTTCAAATTTATGTTGATGATATTATTTTTGCCTCGACAGACCCAATGGAATGTGATCGTTTTTCTAATGAAATGAGTTCAAAGTTTCAAATGTTAATGATGGGACAAATGAACAGAGATTTTAAAGAAATTTGGATTTGATTCAAGTGACCCTGTTGACACCCCCATGATTGATCGAACCAAAATAGATGAGGACCACTCAGGGATCATGATTGACCAAACGAAATATCGTAGTATGATTGGATCCCTGATGTACCTCACAGCTAGTAGACCAGACATCTTGTTCGCTGTTTGCATGTGTGCTAGATACCAGGCTAAGCCTACTAAAAAGCACCTTGAAGCAGTTCAACGGGTCTTTCGGTATCTCCAAGGAACCATCAATATGGGACTATGGTACCCGAAGGACACCGGTATGTCACTAACGGCCTATGCAGATGCTGATCATGCAGGTTGTCAAGATACACGTCGAAGTACATCTGGAGGTGCTCAGTTTTTGGGTGATAAGCTTGTGAGCTGGTCTTCAAAGAAGCAAATGAGTACTTCTATTTCCTCTACAGAGGCTGAATACATAGCCATGTCATCTTGTTGTGCTCAAATCTTATGGATGAGATCTCAATTATCTGACTATGGCTTTGTATTCAACAAAATCCCTCTGTACTGTGATAATAAAAGTGCTATTGCTCTCTCATGCAACAACGTTCAACACTCAAGAGCAAAGCATATCGACATTCGACATCATTTCATCAGGGAACAAGTGGAAAAAGGTGTGGTGGAACTATATTTTGTGAGGTCTGAATATCAGTTAGCAGACATCTTCACCAAAGCTCTTCCAAGAGAACGTTTTGAGTTTATTCTTCCACGTCTTGGCTTGAAAAGCCTTCAACCAGATACTCTCCAACGTCTTCAGGAGGAAGACGAGGAGTAAAGGTCTATCTTCATCTATCTCTTGTATATATCTATTCGAAAATCAAAATAGAAAATTATAAAACCTTCAAAATCCATAAAAATCTGAAAAATTCGAAAAATCTTCAAAAATATTGTCTTTTTGTCATGCGTTTTCTCGGTTCGATATATCTACGGTCTTTGTGCTGTCATTCAAAGAATGACACGGGACTTTAAATGTTGGTCAAATCCAAAAAAAAAAAAAAAAAAAAAAAAAAAAAAAAAAAAAAAAAGTGAAAAAGAGAAAAAAAAAATGGTTTTATTGTCATTTCAGGCAATTAACCGGTTTTAAAAGAAAGAACAGAGCCAGTTTTTATCATGTTTTTCAATATTCCATGCTCTGATTCTATAAACATTTATCTGCTGAAAACTAAATGCTTTGAAAAATAACTCGGTCTCTATTTTTGATAATCATCAGGACTTAGTGTCAAAATCTCATCTCTCAATCAACAACCTATGTCATTGAGGTGAGGGGGGAGAATGATTTCAATTAAATTAAAAAGTTATTTGGCATTCAATTGTTTTTAAAAGATATACATGCATGTTTTATCAATGGAGTTTAAAGTCTTAAAATCCGATCTTAGCAGTTATTAAAACGCTTTCATAATCAAGTCACAATTCTCCTTAAAAGCTTTCAAAATCAATTTAAATCTATAAGAGATCACAAATCTCAAATGATTTGATAATTGTGATCGGGGGGAGAATGTGTGATTTAAATTGGATTTAAACTGATAATTCGGGTAAATGGTTATAAGGATGTACCAAGCTCTCCTCCCCGTAAGTGACAACGATTTCAAATTTTCCATGCACACGTTGAGGGGGAGCATCTATCTTAAACCACAATGATTTGAACCGTGATCACTTATCTCAATGTGCAGGTTCCCTAGTATGTGCAAAACTCTTTTCAAATCTCGAGGCACATATTGAGGGGGAGCAAAATCATGAAAACCTCATCCTTCCCCAAAATGCTTTATCTACTTGATTCGATTAGGGAAGTGATGTTGATATTTTTTGAAAAATGGTAATCAAAGAAGTTAATTCTTTCTCTTGCCTCCGTGTGGAAAACTATTTCAAATACTTGATTCACATGTTGAGGGGGAGTTCTTCTTCTAAAAATATCAAAAACAATTCAGGTACAAAATGCTTTGATAAAATATCATAAGTATCTGGATTGATTTTCAAATGTTTTCAATTGGTTCCTATGGCAGATGAACAATACCAAAAAACCGACCAACTTTACATTATGTATGGGATATAAGGACGATAAGGTTAGGTATGTGTTCCCATGATCCGCCAGAACCGGAGGGATCTACCCAGGGACTATCCACTAGTTAGTGTAGAGTTCTTAGGGATGATGATAAAAGGAGAAAAATGAGATATGGGAAGAGTGCGGACTGAGACTGAGCTAGTACTGGAATAAACCCAACAAGGTTCTAGCTATGAAGTCTCGGTAAGCACTGAAGGGGTTGAAGAATTAAAAAGAATTGAATGAGAAAAGGGTGAAAACAAATAGCCCTCCATTATTTCAACCTTAGGGCAGAAACGGGTTCAATTCATATGCTACTGATGGTAACATCGGTATTGAAGACAAGACGTCATGGACCAGTGACGCACTGCACTTCAACTTCCCAAACCACTCAAGTTCCTCTTAAAAGGACTTGTTTCATTCTCACGGGGAACCGACATTATCTATCGACTTTCTCTTAGAGATTGTTGATATTGAAGGAGGAGACCCTCTCCCTAGTCTCCGATATAGGATCCAAATATGCACAAATTGAGTCTAGAGCCACGAGATCATCATTAAATCTCAATAGGACACTTTCAATGAAGACTCTCTGTTTCACACAATGTGGAAAGAGAGATTATATCTTGAGTCCTACGCATTATCCTTGTGGTATTGCCAGAACATCTGAGTGATATGCAAACATACTCACAATGAAGATGGAAAGCCTTCTTGAGCCAACATCTAACAAGCTCCTGGTAGGTGGCATGTGAGATCTATTATACAGATCAACCATGTGACAACTGAACAGAAACAATGGGGCGATTCATTCTTTTGAATCAATCCTGGTTCAGGTTATGGATTGACGGATACCTTTGAAAAACCGGTCTTTGTGCTTTAAAACTATTTTCATTAGCACGTCGACCGTGTACTAATTTTCAAATCAAAGGTGTTTATGATTGATAATTGGTTTTCATTAAAACCTTCGTTATATTGCAAAAACAATTTCTATTGAGCAATACACGATTGTTTTTCAAATCTCTTTTCATCAATCAGTGAATTCGCTGGTTCACTCACTCCGTGTTGTCTTCTTGAGACGTTCGGTTGAGAACAGCTAGAGCAGCTGCGAAACCTGTCAAGGAAATTCTTCGGAATTATAATGATCACAGGCAGTACTTGTATGATCAACGGGGAAACCGTGGGCCGTGTACCTCAATTCATCGAAGTGATCAAAGACACTTTCGTGCGCTTTATTGCTAACTGTCTTATGCAGGTAACCACCGCGTTTGCAGCTGATCAGAATGAAGCGGTCAATCCATAGCCGCATGCTCAACAAACATTCATATCAAAAGAATCATGATTGGTGCATCAATGACTCTGATATTCTAACTCCATGCTTCTGCTACGCTGCTGCCAATATCATGAATCAACTAATGCTTCCGCTACTATGATGAGAAGATTTCATGATCCAGAATGTGAGCATGTCGTCCGAATGTCACAACATCACATAATACCAACACCAATATGGATGTATCAGAGATTTTCTATTAGCTGATGATCTCAAAAGCTGGCTCAACATTATTATCAAGTGGATCAGTAAAAGACCTCCACTTGGATTAACCAAACATGCAATGAGTGGAATCAATGACTACGAGCTTCAGAGCAAAAGTACTACATCAAGAATGCAAGATCAATTGTTAATGTAATATCTGATTGTATTCAATGTCATTTTAGTGTATGGTTGAGGTGACCTCCCTTAGGGGGAGATTGTTAGGAATTAGAAATTCCGGTATTAAAGAGTCGGTCACCTCAAGTATATGTAATCGTTAGAAGGCTCGTAGTCATAGTAATATTTAGTTAAGTAGAATTTAGTTAAGTAACACCGTGGAAGACGGACGGGTCTTTACCACTGTTATGCCTGATCCACAGCCCGTGTGTGGCGATTTATGTAAGACTATAAAACTCTCCTCAAGGTAGAGAGTTGGAGCTCATAATAATATCTTTCACTTTTCTCCACTAAGTCCCAAACCTCTAACTTTCTCTCTCTAGAATTCCATCTATATGCTACTTTGTGTTATGGTTTGATGTGTATGTGAAAAGTTATATCTTACATATAACAAGCCCACTAGGCCCAATACACACTATACACATGCTGGGCCCAGCTCCAATAACGATAAAATAACTAATGAACCCTGACCAACAACAGTAAGCCCAATGACGAAATTGGCTATGGTCCAGACCTAAAGACGTAATGCAAGAGGTTATTATGGCAGAACCTTCAACCGCTGAAGATATCATGTTTCCACATCCGCGATTGACACGGAACCTTGTTCTGACAAGGGTCCGCCCGCAACTAATCATCATATGCGAGTATTCAGGAAACCCTAGCGATAAGCCTGTTTTATAAAGGATATAATCCCCATGCAAGGTAACGATTCTATACTGCACACATATACTCTTATTTCCTCTCAAGAATATGTATTTACTCATGCCGAGTTCCATGGGGGTCCGCCCCACTGGTAAGGCTAACGTTTACTCTTCTGTGCTGGGAAATCAATCAAACTATGGATTAGTACAAGATTTATCATTAGAAGCTGTTAGCCTAGTCCGCAAGTTAAATCACACCTATTATTGTTCCGTCACACTTTTGTACTAACAAGTTGGCGCCATCCGTGGGACCCAGTACAAAAAGGATAAAGTGCTCACCAAAAGAGCTCGCTCTGACCCAACACCCGCTCCCCGCTTCTGTGGTGCTGAACAAGGCGGAAAGAAAAACGCAATAGATCTGAAGGGTCTGATGGCCCGCATCCAACGCAGCCATCAAAAGTACTGCTTGACAAGTACTACTTAACAGATCTTACCCATTGTAACAAAGAAAGTTCGGAAACAGGAAGGAGAATCTGTTGCTAGAGAAACGAGCAAAAACGTTAGATTTAAGTGAAGCATCACAACAATCCGAATCCGGAAAGTAGATGCAAAGAAAGGATCTGAGAAAGAAGATCGAATCTTGAAAACGCCGGAACACGATAGAAAACTACAAGCCAAGGCGCAGTCGGTTCAAATCATCACAAAGAAAAACGCTGAAAAAGAGGAGGTGTTTCGTATAGCTGCGACAAGCGCTTATAGGCTCGGGGAAAAGTATCTCCGTGTTCCGGAAGCCAAGAGAACCAGTCGTCACGGATCTGAAAAAGAGGACGGAGGCACTCACCACCACTCTTATTCACAGAGAACGGAAGCCTACCCGAGAATAATAAGGTAGCCGAACATACTTTACGAACAACCTGACGGCTCTCCTAAAACAACGAGACAACGCTAAACGTAAATCAAAGAGGCAAAGTCAGATGTCGAGGACGACGACTTATTAGCCGTGGGTGTGCAAGGAGACTGGCCCATTCACTCCACGCATCCTTATTTCGACATTCCAAGAAGACGCGAATGCCTTACCAATGTGAAGACATACAATGGAAGTAAGACCCGAAGACCACTTGAAGATTTTTCGCAGCGCAAGGTAAATTAGCCGCCATGCCATGAAAGCCACATGTTCAACTCACACTGCCTAGATCTGCTAGGGTGTGGTTTGAAGATCTCCCGCCGAAGACAGTTATGATGAGCTGAAAGAGATTTTCCTGTCAAATTCCTTCCAAAGAAAAGAAGTGCATAAAGGATCCTGTGGAACTCCATCACATCAAAATGTAAAGAAGGAGAAACCACAGAAGACTTTTTGTAAAGGTTCAAGGTGGAAAGCAGAGATGTCAAAGGAGCTCCGAAAGTCATGAACGTCTCTCGTTTCATGCATGGGATCACTAACCCCGAGTTAATTAAAAGGTTGCATGATAATATACCAAGTCGTAGATGAGATGATGCTGAGGTAACCAAGATTCTTTCCTCCTCAGGGGAGGTATTTATAAGCAACCACGAAAGGGTAGAAGCAATGTATAAAATAAAATCAACTCCGTCGGAGAGGAAAGCAAGATAGATTTACCCTCCTTCAAGACACCCAAAGAAATATTGGCATTGAAAAGGCTTAAATTTAACTCCCCACCAATGCTTACACCGTCGAGAAAAGGAACGCCAACAAATATTAAGTAGTTCCAATGGGAGAAGTGGGACACAACACGGATGAATGCATGCACCTAAAAAGGCAGATAGAAGAACTACTGAGAACCAGAAAGCTGTCAAACGTGATAAAAGAACTCAAACAAAATAGTGGCAAGGACTAGTCCAAAGTGCCTAAAAAAGGGGAAATGTCAGGAAAAGATAAATCTCTCGCAATCCAGATGGTACGATCTCAGCATCGAGTGATACGACAAAAAATTACACAAAGCTTTTCCCTAAACCAGAATATCTCATTCCCGTCACTCGCTGAAGAAGAAGGGAATGACGGGCCAATGATCATCGAGGCAGAGATAGGTGGGCACTTCATACACCGCATGTATGTCGATGGAGGTTCCGCATCAGAAATACTATACGAGCATTGCTTCGAGAGACTCCGGCCCGAAATAAGAAGGAAAATGATGCCTGCCACAAATCCCCATTATTGATGAAGGAGAAGTAATATGGCCGATCGGGCAGATATCGTGCAATTCAAAATCGAGATGATGAACATTCAGCATCAGCATGGATGAACTTCGTGACTGTAAGGTCCCAATCGCCATATAACGAAATTATAGGAAGGTCGGGGGTGTAGGTAAGGCCGTACCTTCACGCACATGGAATGCCAAAATCCCGTAGAAGGCGGATGCTCAATATTCGTAGATGGTCTCATTGGAATGTACTATGGTTTCCTCCAACCAATGCCACCAACCGCGACAGGAAAACAAATGGAAAAACGAATACACGTGACAATACATCTGGAACATCCAGAGCAAACAATAGCCATCGGATCAAACTTGTTAGTTGAAGGACGTAAGAAGCTGTGTGACCTGGCCGGGTCTCTAGATATATTCACCGTGTCCGCAGATATGACGGGCGTCCCAAGACACATAGCAGAGCACAACTTAAACATACGAGAAGGGTACACTCCCATAAGGCAAAAGAAAAGAGGCCAGGACACCAGAAAGAACAAGCATGAGAAAGAAAAGCTTGTTGATGGTGAATCATGAAAGAAGTACATTACCATAGTTGGTTAGCTAACCTGATGGTGACAAAGCAATTTGAGAATGTGCGTTGACTTGACCTCAACAAAGTTCGTCCAAAAGACGGTTACCCGTTACCAGAGATAGATTGGAAAGTTGAATCACTATGCGGATACCCTTTCAAATGTTTCCTGATGAGCGGTCTACCACCAAATCCGTGATGGCAAAGGAAGATGAGGAAAATAGCTCATCATAAATCATGAATATTCTGCTACACCAAAATGCCATTTGGACTAAAAACGCAGGAGCTGACATACCAGCGGCTAGTAGACAAAGCTTTCCACAAGCAAATTGGCAGAAATATAGAAGTATATGTAGATGACCTAGTGATCAAAAGCCGGAGGAAGAAATACTAAGGGACATAGCGGAAAAACCTTCAAACATTAAGAGAAATAAACATGAAGCTAAATCCCAAGAAGTGTACTTTCGGAATGGAAGAGGGAATGTTCTTAGGATACACCGTGAACACTAAAGGAGTCAAGGTATGCCCAGATCGTTTAAAGCCGTATCGCTAAACCTCCCATCTCCGAAATGCCCAAGGACGTTCAAAGACTGAATGGAAGCTAGCAAGTTTTGAATAGATTCTGACTAAATCTGCTAAAAGTCACTACCCCTTTCTTTAAAACACTTAAGAAGTGTACAAAAAGAAAGTGACTTTCAAAGGACTAGAGAGGAGTAAGCTTTAATCAGATGAAGAAAATGATAGCAATTCCCGACCTCACCGCACTCCGGAAAAAGAGAACTCATAATATACCTTGCAGCAGCTAAAGAAGCAGTCAGTACAGTCCCATAACAGAAAGGAAGGTAGAAACACTAATATACTCTTTGTGAGCCGAGCCCTGTGACGAGAAATAAAGTAGTACACACCAATGGAAAAGTTGGTATTATCTCTGGTACACGCTACAAAAATGCTTGGTCTTGTCAAGCGCATACAGTAGTGGTCAATACGGACCAGCCAATAAAACAAATACTATCAAAACTGAAGTTGTAGGCGATTGCAAAATGGAGCATTGAGTTGGGGGAATATGATATACAATACATTCCAAGAACATCCATCAAGGGACATATTCTAGCAGATTTCATAGTAGAACGCCCAAAGGATGAAGAAGAAGACGAGCCAATGGAAGAAGAGGAACTTCTGCAACCATGGATCCTATTCACAGATGGCTCATCTTGCATAGACGTCGCTGAGCTGGCCTAATATTGATAGACCTCAGGGACGGAGTCACCTATGCTTTAATGTTCGGTTTCAATACAACAAACAACGAAGCTGAATGTGAAGCTTAATAGCTGGGTTAGGATAGCAGAGCAAATGTGGGAGTTAAGAATTTGCAAGCAAAAAGTAGACTCAAACTGGTGGCAAACCAAGTCAATGAAAACGTATATCGCAAAAGAATCAGGAATGTCCACCTAGAGAAGGTAAAGGAATTCTGAAAACTTCCGGATGTTCTCAATCAAGCAAATACCCAGAAGTGAAATAAAAAGGTGACGCCTGATGTGCTTTCCGTGTGCAAGTTTTAAAAATTTATAATACTAATTATCCGCTATTACTATAAAAACACATACAAGTATACTGTTCGCGATATCAAAGGTGGGTAAGTCGAGATCGTCCCCAAGATTTTCCTTGAATTTGTTTTAAAATATTGGTACAAGAAAGCTTACAAGGCTCTCTCTCCAAAATTATGGTTTTAGTGAAAATCAATATTAAGAAACATATACTTGTGTGTAGTCTATAGGTAATCATAGTAAGTGTTCATGAAGGCTTGGTGTAAACTCTTGATGTGATGCACAATCATAAGCAAATGATTTCCAACCAATGGTTTATGTTTGAAACTTTTAAGAACAATAAAATATAGGTAATCCTTTCAGTCCTTATCCTAATGACTATCCTTGAAGCATTTGTTTGTAAAATGTTCTTATTAAACTCGTTCCTACGAATCTTTCGACCCTTCGTGATGAAAATGTTTCTAGTCTTGTTTTAATAAGTAAACATGGTGGTTGTGAATCACCATATCCCCACAGTTTGTCACTTAACATTTTTGAATAAAACACAAGAGAAATCATTTCAGTCCTTTTCTTAAAACATGTTTTAATACACATCAAACAAGACTAGTAGTTTAAACAAACTCATTTAAATAAGATCATATACATGCATCACATATGAGAACACTAGTATGATTTTCTACATCCTTACACACAAGTATATTCAAGAACTATTCCATGATAATTATAACAAAACACAAGTAATAACAAAGTAATTCAAATAATTCAAGAGAATAGAAATTCATAACAAGTTCCATAGAATACCAAAACTTTTGGATTACAAGAACTAGAATTTGGATTATAGCAACTACACGCTTCCAATCGCCTAGCTTAACCGTATAACTCCGAATGATCAAACAATGGATGAGAATTAGTCTCTCCAACCTCCTGGACGTTTTATAGCAGTAACCAAACTTTTGGGATTAATAAAATGGTTGGTAATAGCTTTGTGTAAACTACACTTTGTTGTACACCTAGACTACTAAGTCTAGGTTCATTATATAGCTAGAGAACCATAACTATATATCTAAAAACATTCTCAACAAGTAAATAACAGGAAATGATCGGCCTCTAATGACTATGGGGAGTTAAGGCTACATTAAATGACAATTTGTGTAACTCAAGCCATTTAAACCGATCGGGTTGCAACGCAACCGATCGGTTACGTTTGTTCACTCGCCCAACTGATCGGTTGCGGGCTCCAAACCGAACGGTTGGGCGCCTCTTTACCCCCAGGTTTGACTTTTGTTGACTTTTCTTGATTTGCAAAAGCATTTTTCTTTGTTTTCGCTTCATGAAGACAAAACTTGATTTAAATGTTTTAGATACTTAGAAATCATTGCGCTTCCTAATCATTGAGTCCAAGAGCCTTACTGACTTCCTTCATCGGGAATTCTCCAAATGCATGAAATCTTCTTTCTTCATCTTTTATGATACCTACTACATTCACATACACAATACGCATCTTTTGCACTTTCGCAACAGTTATGAGTAAATATAGCCGATTATCATATTAAAACCAACAATAACGCTTACTAAAACATGTTCATTTTGAGCGTTATCAAATTCCCCCACACTTAAGTTCTACTCGCCCTCGAGTAGGTCTAACATTTGCAAAATTTGATTTCAATGGTCTTGATACCGTGGTTCCAAAATTTTAACAATCATCTCAAAAAGAAATAATTATTAATTTGCTTTTAATATGTGAAAACTTTAAAATGAACCAAACACTTAGATAACACAACTAGAACACCTCACGAATGATTTTAAGAATTCACTCATCACTCATATATTGGTGGGTATATGTAAATCACTCAATGCCTAGTCATGATTAATGCTTTACCATGCTTGTACAAGTATCAAACAAAGAAAATACATTCATCAAAGAGGGCTTTTATTCGGGTTATAACGTTAAGGCTTCGGGTTTATAGAAGGTATGGATAAGACATGGATGGTTTATGAAATTGGTGTTAAAAGAAAATAAAGTCAAGTCTAAACCTCCATGTTGCTAGCCATCATACAAACCACAATCCCAAAAATGATTATATTTTCCTCTTTTTCACATATCGATCTCCAAACATATATAACTCAATTTAGCTCTTTGGCTAATCAATATTCTTCATATAGCACATTGGCTATAACCATTTTTTTTTATTTTTTTATAACAAGTTCCCCCACACTTAGTGTAAGCATACACCACAAAAAATACAAACAAGAAAGACGTCTCCTTCATCTTTGTTGGAGAAAGGTACATACTATAGACAAAGTGTAGCTTCTTCATAATCATAAAAAACAATCCAACACTCCAAACAACTAGCAACAAACCAATAGACAAGACATGGGTTGGCTAAGGTTTAAGGTGTAAAATCTTTTTGTATTTTCGATTTAACAAGAATGAAAAGATTGGCTCGAAGGGTGTAACTAAGGGTATCTAGTGCTAAAAATGAGTACTAACAAATGGGTCCATATAAGGTGGTTAACTAACCGATGTGATTAGCAAAAAACATTAGATGTAAAATGAAAGGCCATTTGGGTTAAATCCTACGATGCCTCTTATCATTTGAACATATTTTTATCACTCGTGAGTGATTTTAACCGTAATTCATAACAAGTACAAGTTCTAGAATCGACATAATCACCAGCACACTCATAGCAAATATAAAACAAAAGATGTGTTTTATACAAAAAGAAATCTCACAATTAAGTGGAAAAAGGCTATAATGCGTGCTAGAAAATGCTATCGAATCCAAAATGAATTACTCGTAATTTGGTTCAAATCAAAATTTTCAAAACTTGATTTTACTATTGAAATACCCAAGTTGTTATTTTAATATATCTCAATAATGTGTGAAAACAACTAGACAATCAAGGCGATTCTGCTAATTACTAAAATCCAAAACTTTACCTAAAAACTAAATATAAGACTAAAAACCAAAAATTTAAAAATCGTACATTTTTTCTATTTTCTTCCCTCCCCATACTTAAGTTTTGCATTGTCCTCAATGTAATAAAATTAACTTCAAAGTAAAGAAAATGGGAAAAAAGAATAGTCAAAAAGATACCACGAGATAGAATACACAAAATGCTTATTGGGTCATAAGCAAGCATGTGAGTTATCCAACTCCAAATATTGACCAACAATAAGCTTCCGTCATATCCATCCTGCAAACAAAACTACAAAATATACACAGTACACAAAACAAAACAAACAAACAAACCAAACGCTACTTAAAAATTAAAATAAACAAAGTATGATAATCATCCTAAAGAAATAGTTAAGAGATAGAGATAGAGATAATTTTGTTCGACACACAATAACCATTGTTTTTGAAACCATAAATCAAGAATGATCCACGATCATTCGTCATCCTCACTCATCTGATCACCTTAATCATTATCATAGCTTTTGGTTTCATAGTTCTCCTCCTCATCAAAGATTGTGTAAACCTTCCTCTTCTTTCTTCTCTTTGCAACTCCCCGATGAAGATCCTCCAACATCATAGCTTGATCCTCCAACCTCGGGTAATCTACCATATGCAGGCACTAGGTCAGGAAATGGTGCATAGCCAGGATATGGATACGGATATGGTCCAGGATAAGAGGTGTAGGGGAAAGGATATGGTGGAACATTGTAGGTTGTAGGTGGCAACTCGTAATTGGCTTCTTGAGCCATGTGTTGAAAGATCGGCATCGAATAATCATTGATATAATTGTTCCTGAACATCATCGAGTCTCTCCAAACATCCCTACACTCAATTTCATTTAAATGTTGGTTCCACTCTCCCCAACCTGAGTCAAAACTACTAGACGTACCCGTTTGCACGTTTCCCATCGGTATATTGCCTATTGGCACATTTCGTTGCTATGGTGGTTGTTCTTGTTGTTGTGGTTCAATCCATGCTCCCAACATTTTCGTCTTTCTATTCAAAGCATTACCAAAACCAATTGCATTCCAAATCTCACAAATCTTTGGCTCTCCACACTTAGCCAGCTCACTACTATTGTAATACCCAAGATTCCTTGCCAACCTCGTCACAAAATGGCCTCCACAAATGCTATTACCTTGATTCCCGGGCTCTACTAGACAAATACTCGCTATGAGCCGCAAGATTTCCATCCTTAGTTTCTTCCAATAACATCATAACCCACAAGTCCGGCTTATGACATTTTTCCCTGCTTCCAACTCTATGAAACGGCCCAGTTACTAGCAACTTGTGTAGCACTCTCATCAACGGATTCCTAATGGTTGCAGCATTCCTTCTATTACAAGAAGGATCTCCCACTCGATTCCAGTAAGCGGGGATACTAGGGTATTCTTTTTCAAACCTCCTAAGCCTTGTAAAATGAGCTTCAAACAATCGATGCTTAATTTCATTCGGTTCATACAAGCCAAGAGCAACTGCAAATCCGAAAAGTGTATGATCCTGCCCAAAGCTAAACCAAACACAAACTTCTTCCATGATGTTTCGAACATTGACCTTTCTTTCAAAGTACATGGTCGAAAAGAACTCCATACACCATTCACGATAAACCTCTTCATTTATGTTAAATGCTCTTTCCCATGACAAATCATCAAACGAATCCCCATCAACAGGATAGACATAAGACATCCGCATCATGAAGCAACTCATTTTCACACTCATACTCGACAAACAAATCCCAATCAATCAACCTTGGAACCAAAACTGTCCTATTTTGCAACTTTGATAATCGTTCCCTGAAAGCATGTTTCTCCTCACTGGTGAGATCTTTGAACTTCAAGTTTGCATTCGCTTCAGTCTTCAAGCTATACGTGACTTTCTTCCTTGCGTTCCTTTGCCAACACTTGGTAACAATCGGGTTTAGTGGAACTCGTGTCGAACTTGAACAACCTACAACATTTCTCTGTAGAAATCATAAATATAAGTCAATATAAGAGTGTTAGAACAAACGGGAAGGTCTATAGAAGCCTCTAGGGTCTAGTTCAAAATTTTGAAATTTTCCAAAACAGAACGTGGAACCGGATCGGTTGAGGGGCAACCGGATCGGTTTTACTCGCTACCTCAATCCAACCGTTTGGTTGCGAGTCACAACCGGATCAGTTACTCCATCCTGCAGAAGGCTTTGCCTTCAAATCCATTTTTCACTAGATTCTTCTAATTCCAATTCACTCCTAGACTGCATTCTAACATTATCAATGATTTCCACATCCTCAAATTGCTCTTAATTTGCTTTTCAAAGCTTTCAATCATCACATATTCATCTTGCTTAGAACTTAACAATCCCAACTTCAATTCTCAATTACTTGTTCTAATCAATAATGTGGCATCTAAAATTCATTAAAACCATCCTAACTAGGAATCATCAATTGCAACTTAATTTGATTCAATGACACAACCTAATTAAATCCGAAAATTCAATCATCTAATACTCATTCCATGTTGAATCAATCACTATAATTCTTTTTTCAATGCATTCCTATATAAATTACCCACTTAATCCCAAAAAGATTACAACTTAATTCGAATTCTAGCAAAAACCCCCAAATTAGTGACCTAATTTGTAATTTGAATCAAATACTCTAATTAAACATTAATTAAGTTAATTGATTGCAGATGCTTACTCGCTTAGGTGCCATGATGATCTTCTACAACTTTGACAATCTTCAAACAAGTTCTAATGGTCGAATTTTGCGAAACCCAGCTGGAGGACTAGTGTGTGTGTGTGTATGTTTTTCTGGAAAAATTGAATTTTTGGTATATATACTTGCATGCAACCGTTTCAGTCATGGACACAACCATTTCGGTTTACATTTTTGCAGAATTTTGTCTTTTTCACTTTACTTGGGCATTTTACCTTCCAAGCAACAATCGTTTACTCAAAAATCCGATTAAAGATGCACACAACATTCATCCAACCATTTGGAAATTTCAACAACATCTAATCTCAAAAACTAAATCATCATACTTATACTCATAACTTAAACTAAAATTCAAAATGCATTAATTAAATAACTTCAAATCAAAATGATAAGAGAAAATAAAAATCAAATGAAGAACAAAATCCTAAATGCATAAAATTAAAAGTTTCATCACAAAGATGAAAACCAAGCAAACAATTGCTTGTTATTATGATGTTTTTCTTCTCCTTATTACTCCTCGAAATACTCATGCCTTAATATGTCCTCACTTAGAAATTTCCCGGTCAATTCACGGTGTGTTTCGTGAGTTTTGAATTTCCTTACAAATCTTCTCCCTTCCGGGCATAGTATATCAAATTTGACGTGCCATTCCCCGTCTCCATCCTCTCTTTTGTAAACACTTGACCCCTCGGGTCCCCATTCCAAATTTTTGAGTAGAACCGGTAGAGAACCTAAGAAATATGTGAGTTTCTTGTAACCAATGATGTTTTTGAAAGGATTGTAGAATGCCTCCACTGCTAGTGCGCGTTCCATCTCATCCTCAATATCAAAGTATGGTGGAGCTAGTGGTCCGTACATCGGGTTTCCATGGACATCACCTCCAACTTCAAAACAAGTTGTCATCCGCCTAAATATTCTAAATCCGCCATGAATTCCAAAATTGGTCGCTTTCTTGGATAATAGGTTTGTTTTTGAGATCCCATCATCGATTGTCATCGTACCTCCCCATATCTATAATTGCACCACATGTGCAGGAACGGTCTTCCAAGTAGAAGAGGTATCCTTATCAACCGGATGTCTAGGACTATAAAATCGGCCAAGTAGGGTTGATAGCCAATTTGAACCCTTACGTTTTTCACCTCCCCCCATCGCTTTTGCTTGGGAATTATCCGTCATGGTTAGTTTGGAGTGGTTTGGTTGTGCTTTACTTGGGCCCAACATCTTAAATAATGGATAGGGCATAACATTGACGATTCAACCCGTATCCGCCAAAGCATACACTGGAGTGGTTCCGTTAACTTTAATAGGCAAAACGAAGTTCCCCGGATCACTCTCCTTATGTGGCATTCCCTTAAACAAGATCCTATCTCTATCCTCCTCCGATAGATCTTTATCCTCCAACCTTGCTCTTGCTAACATAACTGCGTCGTTTCTTGCGGTATAGAACATAATCTTGTAGTACCTCAATCACCGGCTTTTTCTCATTGAGTTCGAGAAATTTTGTTCAAGGTTTTCCAAGATGGCTTCCTTTTGGTCTTGGGTTAAAGGTTTGAAGGTGTTTGGTGTATTGGGTGGTGAAGGTGTGTAATCATGGTTTTTTGTTGGTGGATGTGGTAGGAGTTAATTTGTTGGATGAGGTTTTCTTTCTATCACTTTCCCATCTTTTACGACATTTCTTCTTTCTCCACGTTAGCACATAACTCCACAAGCATTTCATTCACTCCCTTCTCCTCTTCCAAGTCGGTAATGTTGATCCTCATCTCCCCTAAAGCAAAATCCACTTGACATTTGGTTGTTACAAGAAAATCTTGCCCAAAGCATACGTTGGGCTCATCTGTGTTCCTTCTTCCAAGACAACAAAATCTGCTTCGAAAATATGACCATGAATGTTTACCCGAAGATTCTTAACCATTTTTCTCCCATAGGCCTCATAATCCAAACGAACGTGGCCATTTTGATCAAGAACTTTTTCCACAATATAATTTTCACCATAGGCCATGTTTAGTTGAGCGGCCCCACGCAGACTCAGCAGGAAAGCAGTTGAATACCACAACTCTACTCTTCTTAGGAAGTTGAACCTTGTTCTCTCCCACTTCTTCTACACATTCCGAATCCATAGCCAACTCCTTCTTACTCTCTTCCAAAATATTCCCAATCTTCTCCAACGAGTTCTCGGTGTCCTTAAACATCTCATCCAAGTTACGTAGGTACTCAGAAATTCCGCTTAAACTATCTATAACAACTATCTAAAAAAAACAAAACAAAACCAAAGACAAACATCCAAATCATTAGCGTTAGAGTTAGTAAAAATTAAAACAAACAAAACATATATTAAACAAGTAAAAACACGCTAAAACTCAAAGAAAAACTATAAATTGTTTTACCGAGAGATCCAACCGGATCGGTTCGTTGTATACTTCCAGACCAAATACTTCCAACCGATCCGGTTGCGGGTTGCAACCGAACGGTTGAATCGATTTTCCATTTTTTTTTAAAACTATAATTAAACCTGTTAATTATAAAAAATTACCATGAACTATACTTAAAATCTTAATTAAATGTGTCTACTCATTATCCTTATTAATGAAAAATTAATTAAGTTAACTAATCAAAAACTACATTAACTAATCTACTTAACTAATCATTAAAACTACTAACCCATAAAACTAAAAATTAACTAAGCTAATTAATGCAATAAAGACAAGATTAACTAAAAAAGAAAATAAAACTAAAAATGACTAAATATCAAAATCAAAAATTACTAAGACAAGCATAAACAATCTATAAGACAATCTATAAAAAATCAGAAATGACAAGAAATAAACTATAAACTATAACACAAAACAGTAGATAAACTAAAAATAAAAAATAAAAAATAAATTTTTTCCGAGAGTTAACAAATTGTCAGTTGCTCGCGCAACAGATTCGGTTAGCCACTAAAACCAATTTTTTTTTTACTTATCAATATGAAATCTAATTTTAATATTACCAATTTTACAGAATCTAAACAAAATCAAAAATTCTTAAAATCCCCGGCAGCGGCGCCAAAAACTTGATGTGCTTTCCGTGTGCAAGTTTTAAAAATTTATAAACACAAATTATTACTATAAACACATACGAGCAAGTATACTCGTTCGCGATAGCAAAGGTGGGTAAGTCAAGATCGTCCCAAGAGATTTCGCTTTTTGAATTTGTTTTAAAATATTGGTAACAAGAAAGCTTTGTCAAGGCTCTCTCCAAAAATTATGGTTTTAGTGAAAATTAATATTAAGAAACATATACTTGTGTGTAGTCTATAGGTAATCATAGTAAGTGTTCATGAAGGCTTGGTGTAAACACTTGATGTGATGCACAAATCATAAGCAAATGATTTCCAACCCATGGTTTATGTTTGTAAAATCATTTTAAGAACAATAACATATAGGTAATCCTTTCGGTCCTTATCCTAATGACTATCCTTTAGAAAATCCATTTGTTTGTAAAATGTTCTTATTAAACTCGTTCCTACGAATCTTTCGACCTTTCGTGATGAAAATGTTTCTAGTCTTGTTTTAATAAGTATGTAGAAAACTAGAAGGGGGGGGGTTGAATAGTTTTATCAATTAAAAACTTCCTTTTAGATATTTAGATTAACTTATGTCAATCTATTTGGTTGTTTATGTTGGACGATGATAGATAGATATATAAACGTATAATGAAAGATAAAGAGTAAGAAGCACATAACCACGACACGAGTATTTATAGTGGTTCGGCTACAAGGACACCTTCCTTGCCCTACTCCACTCCCCGAGTCACCTACTCGAGAATTTGTAAACACTACACGACACCAATCTCCTTATGGCAGAGAAGCCTTCACAACGTCGCCTACTCTTTTTCCGGTACTAGGCTAACCACCAGGTTCTTTCACACCAGGGTGAACCACACCTATCACAACGTCGCCTACCCTTTATTAGGTACTAGGCTAAGTGATCGGTGCAAAACCGTCAAGTTTACTCACACAAGCCGGCCACTTGTGAATGGCCGACCGTAAGAAACTTCAAACAGTCTAAACACCAATGCAATGAAGATCAGGGGAGTATAGGGTTTCCGGTCGTTATGTCCCAGCGAGCTATGCGAAGAATCACCAAACGTATAGTGATCGAGAAATTTGAACAGAAAAAGGGATTTGAATTATTATAACTAAAGAAAAATCAAACAAATTACAGAGGCTTAAATGCAAATTAAAGGAAATTAAAAATATATATATATATTAAATAAACGCTATCACTATTTGCAAAATGATGTTTTTATAAAACTGAATTAAAAAACTACGTAACGTACAAAGGAAAATGTACTTACACAATATTAATCCTAAAAATATGAAAATGATATTTTTACAAACCTAATGATAAAAGAAAAGTTTTAGAAAAATAAAATTATTTTTATAACTATTAAATTAATTATTATTAATTAAAAACTATTTTTAACTATTTAATATTAGCCTAAAATGCAAGAAAATAGGAAATAAAGCTAGAAAAATAAAATTATGACTTAGAAAATCTAAAATATCAAAAGAGAATTTTCAAAACTATTTTTGTATTTTTCTGATTAATTTTCTATTTTCTAGGAATTAAAAACTATTTAAAACTAATTAAATTACTTAAAAATACAAAATTTAACTAAGAAAACTCTGAAAAATATTTTTTTGTCTTTTATATTTATCTTAACTTAAGAAAATGAAAATTATTTTTGAAACTTTTCTAATTATTTGTATTAAATGCTAATAAAAGTGTAAAAAAGTAATTAAAATGCAGAAAAATAGCAAACTGACTTGGAAAAATCTGGAAAATTCAAGAAAAGTCTAAAATAATATTAGGAATCTAGGAAAAATGGAAAAACAGGTGGTTATGTGGGGGATTATGCAACTGCTATACCAAATGCTTATAAATAAGCACTTTGAATAAGCCAAAGACCACAAAAAGCCACCAACTGATTACAGAAGTTCTAATATGCTACATAACCAAATGCACCAAAAACAACAAGCCATAGCCTCTGAATTGCAAGATTAACAGATTTGGCTTATTTGAGTATAGTGCAAAACAGTTTGAGGGTCCACTTGCAGCCAGAATAAGCACTCAAATAAGCTAGAAACCAAAAACCAAATATGGAGACCAAAACTAGACCTGGGCAAGAATTAGCAAACCAAAACCAGACCTGGTAGCTCTAATGATCTATGTGCAACCTTTACACAAAACCTGTGCACACTCAGTTAATACTGAGTGTGTACAGGGCAAATAAGGCCTTATAGACAAGCAGTTTTAAGACTTATAAAAATTTGATAAAATTCCACAAAAATGACAATAATAAAGTAGACCAACAGGTTTAAAACCCAAAGTTTCACTTAGATTGGCTCAGAAATGAGTAAATGATAAATCATCTCAGTTGGCTCAAAATAGCTTTTTCAGTTTTTGACTTTTGACAACAGTTTTGAAGATTGACTTTTATGAACTTTGAATCCAATTTGTGAGATGATATTGATGTATTATTATGAAATGAAGCTACAGCAAGTTATACAAATGATTTTGAAACACAAAACAAGGCTTTCATTTTGCAAAATCTCAACAGTTAAGCATTTGAGACAGATTAAGTATGCTTTTGACTTTGAGAGCTTGCAAGCACAAAATATTGACTGATATGAGTATAAATGAGCTAAACAAACATATAACTACAAGTAACTACTACTGACAAACCTCTAAGACAGATTAAGCCATAAATCCAAACACCCTTGTAAACACTGAACCAGCATAAATTATTGATCAAACTGAATTTACTTAACCTAAACACAACTTATTAAACAGATAGGAACTAGTTATAACTACAAATACAAGTTATGCATAGAAACTTTGTAAATCACTTACAAATGGTCCCTAGCCACTGTGGCTTGAAACATCAATGAAACCAGAACACATTAACCACTAACCTATATAAACCAACCCCATAGCTTCTAATTCAACCCCAAAACCAGCTCTGCTTCAACCATTACCCATTTCATACCATTTTTGCTCCAAGTTGACTTTTGTTGACCAATATCCAAAGTTGCATGAAACTTAATTGTGAGCTTATAAAAAGCTATGATAAGCTTGCATAAGCTTATTTGAGCTTATAAATAGGCTATTGAAACCTTAATATCAGATTTTGAAATGGAAAATTGCCTACAGTGATCATGAAACAAGAATTCTTAACATGAGCTTGAATTGATACTTAAAAAGACTTGCAATACACTAAAATACTTTTACTTGATACAATTAAACTTGAAAATACAAATGAAAATCTTTTTAAGACTAAGAAATTAAAATACGACATACATTCTTAAAAATAAACTAAGTGCCATTTTTATTGTTGCTTCCTCTTGGTCTTTTATACACCCATGTGACTTATCTCACCTCTCTCTTCAAATCCCAGCAATAAAACTTGGCCCTTGGATTGGTTGAAGCAATCTTGGCCGTTTAAGTGGTTTTGGCGCCAAAACTTGTTTATACCAGCTGGGGTTGAGTGTTTGGTAGAAGGTGCATTAAATGCATTCTTGGAGTGGGGTGAGGTGGAGGGTAGGGTTGATGATGAAGGAGGTTGCAGAAAGGTTGCGTGTGAGGGGTGATGATGGATATGGCAACCGTGAGTTTGAGGGAAAGGTGGAAGGTGTTTGACTGGGATTATTAAAAGGAGGGTCCAAATTATTGACAGGGGTCCTACAAAAAGGCAGGTCATTTGGGCTTGTGACAAGGGTCCAAGTGATATAAAGGGTTTAATAATCAAGGGACCAATTGTGTAAATTCTGAAAATTGAGGGACCAGTTCTACACTGCAAAGTTGCTCCAGGACTAAAAGTGACAAGTTTCAATAGTACAGGACCAAAGCTGACATTTTCAAATTTCCAGGACCATTTTGCCAATTTTAAACTTGAAGGACCAATTTTGTAATTTTCAAAACTTTTGATATTTTTCACCAAAGGACTAATTTTGACAACTTATGATTTTTAAAGGACCTTTGGTGATTTTTCTTTTGAAATTATATGCTCAGGGACTATTTCTGACAATTTTTGAAACTTGGGGGACTGAAACTGCCATTTTATCAAAGTTAGCTCATTTTTCATCTGATTTTGAACATTTTACATCTGAAACATATAAAATGCAATTTTGGAATATTTTCAGTATTTTGATGCATTTCTGAGCATTTTAAACGTTTTGCAGTTCATATTTAACCAAAAATGTTGAGTATTTACACACTCATCAATCCCCCACACTAAACTATTGCTAGTCCCTAGCAATCTTTTGAGAAAAACTTAATGGATTTGAATCTCTTTACCAAAAGCCATTACTTCTGGAGTAGCCAATTGTTTTAGTTCAAGTAAGAACCATGGTACACCGATAACCATGTGATTTTGAGCAAACCACCAGCTTTCAACGGATTTGGTTTGTCTTTACCAGAAGCCGTTTGCTTCTGGACTAGCCAACTCTTAGATAAATTATCAATATTATCTTTGGTGAGCTGATTACCAATTATGGTTTTTCCACTGCCTTTACCACAAGCCATAAACTTACGGGCTAGCCAACTCTTCACTTTTTAAGATATGGTGAGCTGAATACCATACAATTTTGGGCAAATTGCAAGCCGTCAACGGATTTGAGATATCTTTACCAAGAGCCGTTTGCTCCTGGATTAGCCAATCCTTTTGTTTATTAGACAAGGCGGACTGATAACCAAATGAGTAAGTGCAGAACACTTACTCCAAAAAAAAAATTTTGGCCAAAAACGGGGGAATAGGGCGGATAATATATGATAAAATTCGTGAGAATTCCCCTCCACACTTAGAAATGAATATTCCTCATTCAAAGTACGGGCGGTTATGCCTAAACAAAGAACGAAGGGAGATACTACGCCATTATTTGAAAGATTTTTTGATGCTTATATATATACACAACATGTGGGGCAACCCCCCCACACTAGGGTGGTACACACGGGTGAAAACCCATGTTTAGCTACTGTTTTTGATTCCCGAGTCGCTAGCTTGACTCGGCCCCGTATTAATTGGTTCATGGGGAAAGTAACGTGGAAAACCAATCTCGATCGGACTTTCGTTCACAATGTTAATAAACATATGAACATCAGAAAGTTCCACACTGATGAGATATAACCGCGGTATTGTTAATAGTAGAAACTATAAGGATGATACGGGGTCAAAGATGGTGTCCTCATTCCCGAAAAAGAAAAGGGAAAGAGCAACCACACCATCTGTGAAGAATGGAATAAAGACGTACATGAGAATGCAAGTCCATTCCTCATCAGAAAGAAGCAAATCACCATTTTTTGACATTTTTAAGCTTAAACTTGAAGCTTAGATGGTGATTGTCAATAAGATGTCCGGGAGGAGGGTGGAAACGGTTCTTCAATCAACAGATTTTCCAGAAAAGGATGTCTCCTCCGGATCAAAGTAAGTATTATCAATTCCCGTTGGAATTGACTCATCACTAAGAAAGGCTTCGACTTCATTCCAAAGTTGTCTTCCCTCATGGTGAGAGAAGGATGGAAGAGTCGGAATAATAAGATTAGGAGATGATGGAACATTTTTGAGCAATTCTTCAATGGGAAGAATGTCTCCCATTGGATCACAAACATCATCATCCAATCTAGATGAAACCGAAGAGAGTTTGGTTTCATCCACAGAGTTAACAAACTCGATACGATAAACTGATTCCGGAGGTGGGACAAGTGGTGTGCTCTTAGAGCTAGCAATTTCCACCACTTCCGATGAAGTCTCCGATTCAAGATTATCATCATCAAGAATACTCTTGAATTCCCTGGTACAACTTTCAAACCATTTGTTTGAACCAGGGTTGATTTTCAAAGCTTTTAGCTCAAAGACGTTTTGGTGACTCTCTAACCGTGAAATTTGAGAGTGTTGCATTGAATCTTTCAGATCTTTGATCAATTGTGGCAACACTCTGTTTGGACAGAGGTTTGGAGTTCTGGTTGATATTCAACGTGAGCTCTTCTTTGTCAACCCGTATGGTCAACTCTTCAGCAAACACATCAATCAGAGCACGACTCGTTCTCAAGAAAGCTCTCCCTAAGATGAGGGAACTCTAGGATCTGCATCAAAGTCTACTACAACAAAGTCAGTAGGAAAGTGAAATTTTCCCACTTTCATCACATCCTCGGTCCCAAGTGGACGAGTTATGGTACGGTCCGCTAGCTCGAGTGTCATACAAGTGGATGAAAGTTTAGGAAGAGACAGTTTCTTCCATACTGAGAGTGGCATGAGGTTAATGCTAGTGCCAAGATCGCCAAGGCGAGCATTGAACCATCCCAAGAAATCACACGGATTAAAACCCGCGGTCTTCAAGCTTTTGGGAAGCTTTTGAGAAGGACCGCTGAGCATTGCTCATTGAGAGGGCTTCAGATAACTTATCTTTGTTGGTTAGTAAGCCTTTAAGCGTGGATGCAAATTTAGGCATTAGAACGAGAGCATCAACGAAGCTTATATCAAAGTGTAGCTCATTGAATATTTGGAAAATTTTTTCCATTTGCTCTTTGTTTTTGTCTTTGAGCTTTTCATCATTCATTCTTGATGGGTAAGGAAGCTGACTAGACTTTTGAGCCGGGATGGAAGTCATTTTGGGCTCAGAATTTTCTTCGGAACTTCGGGTTCCGGACTAAAGCTTGACTACCGAAGGTGGACGCGGTGCGGTACTGTGGGCTTGAGAATTGCACCTTGTCCGTTGTATCCTTGGTAACTTGACTCATTGCTACAGGAGGAGGGGCATTGGAGTCGATGGTCCATTGTGCGTCTTACAACTACGAGTGACGGCTTTCAACTCGGCATTGGGATTAGGAATAGTATTGCTTGGGATTCCTCCAGAAGATGATGAAGCTTTGTTCATATTCATGTTCATGAAACTGCTCATCATATTCTTTAACTCATTTGTCTGCCGAGACAATGTGGTATCAATTTCCTTTCTTAACTCAACTCTCATGTTATTGATCTGAGTTTGCATTGAACGTATGCTTGACTCAGTGATTTTCATGAAGTCATTTGGTAGGGGAGCTTGAGAAGGTTGTTGATAACTTTGATGATTTGGAGCTTGATAAGGTTGGTTGAAATTGTTCCGGTTTTGATTGAAATTTTGAGAGTTATTGAAATTTTGTCCTTGATTCGGAACAAAGCGATTTTGATTGCCATGGTTTTGCATAGGAGGAAAACCAGGTGGTGTCATACCGCTAGGTGCACGGTAGTGAGGATCAGCCTGTGGTCGGTATTAATTGTGGTTTACCGAAGCTACGGGAGCTTGGTAAAAGGAAGCATCGGTTGCTTGACAATCATAATACGCATGTGGACCACTACAAGTTTCACACACCTTGTTTACGGCTTTGATTGGTTCTGGCTTATGAATTTCGCTTTTGATTTCCTTTACATCTTTTATCATACAACGGATGGCATCCGTTAGAGCTGCTATCGGAGCTGCTAACTCAGAAGAGTTATTAGATGAAGAAGCAGGAGTGTTCGGAATATTGACTTTGTTGCGAAATAGAACTTTTGATTTTGCTCGCAAATCTCAATCACATCTTTAGGCTTACGATTCAAGATATTGCCACGGCGGCTGCTGATTCAAAGAATCTTGATCGTTACCATTCAACCCATTATAAAAGATATTAACTTGTTGAAGCTCCGTGAATTCATGATGGGGGCATTTCCTGAGGAGATCTTTGAATCTCTCCCATGTCTCTCCAAAGTTTTCATCGAAATTTTGACGAAATCCAGAAATTTCATTTTTAAGATTAGTCGTCTTTGATGGAGGAAAGAAATGATTGACAAACTTTTGAACAAGATCCTCCCAAGTTTCGATAGATCGAGGGGATTCTTTTTCCAGCCAAATCCGGGCCTGTCCCTCAAGAGAGAATGGAAAAGCATCAACTTGATCACTTTTTGTGGCACATCTTTGAAATTGATCGTTGCGGTCAACTTGTTAAACCAACAGATATGTGCATACGGGTATTCTCGATCAAACCCGCGGAATTGATTCGTAGACACAAGTTGGATTAAATGTGTCTTCAATTCAAAGTGATCAGAATTGATTACTGGTAAAACGATGGCATCTCCATAACCCTCGGTGGGTGCTTGGAGCATTTCCGCCATAGTTCGTTCGTCTGCCATATTGTTGCTTGAAATAGTACGAATCTCGGGTTTGACTATTTGGGCAGCACGTCTACGAGAACGTCGTCTAGGAATTTCTGCTAGATCACGCAAAGGACTCAATGATCTAGAAGAACGAGTGCGCATGCACTAGAGTTAACTCTAAAAGATCTCAGAGTTAAGGAAAGGAATTATGAAATTGGTGAAAATGGGGTAAGAAGAATCTTTTTGAGTTTTATGTTTTTGACAAGTAGATATCACAACAAATCCAAGTAAAACAAAATCGAGGCAAAACAACAGTGAACTTAAACCAATAATCACAATATGAATGGCTTCTTTGAAAAAGGTACACCAATCACAAGGACACAAAGGCAAGTTTTAATCATTGGTTCGGGAACTTATTATGGTCGTACCCCCAGTTAGGTAGTACACTGCCTTGGTTTGCGGTGGTAATCTTTTATGTTGTTTATTTATTAAAGAAAACGACAAATCTTTTTGTATTTTTATCTTTGATACATATATAGAAACAAAAGAAAAATATTTGTGTTTTATACGTTTTTGGATGTTTTTGGGTTTTTGGATTTTTTATAAGAAAATATGGATATATATATAGATTCTGCTAAACGGAAGATAATCAGCACAGCTCCCCGGCAGCGGCGCCAAAAATTTGATCGGTGCAAAACCGTCAAGTTTACTCACACAAGCCGGCCACTTGTGAATGGCCGACCGTAAGAAACTTCAAACAGTCTAAACACCAATGCAATGAAGATCAGGGGAGTATAGGGTTTCCCCGGGTCGTTATGTCCCAGCGAGCTATGCGAAGAATCACCAAACGTATAGTGATCGAGAAATTTGAACAGAAAAAGGGATTTGAATTATTATAACTAAAGAAAAATCAAACAAATTACAGAGGCTTAAATGCAAATTAAAGGAAATTAAAAAAAATATTAAATAAACGCTATCACTATTTGCAAAATGATGTTTTTATAAAACTGAATTAAAAAACTACGTAACGTACAAAGGAAAATGTGAAACTTACACAATATTAATCCTAAAAATATGAAAATGATATTTTTACAAACCTAATGATAAAAGAAAGTTTTTAGAAAAATAAAATTATTTTTATAACTATTAAATTAATTATTATTAATTAAAAACTATTTTTAACTATTTAATATTAGCCTAAAATGCAAGAAAATAGGAAATAAAGCTAGAAAAATAAAATTATGACTTAGAAAAATCTAAAATAACAAAAGAGAATTTTTAAAACTATTTTTGTATTTTTCTGAATATTTTTCTATTTTCTAGGAATTAAAAACTATTTAAAACTAATTAAATTACTTAAAAATACAAAATTTAACTAAGAAAAATCTGAAAAAATATTTTTGTCTTTTTATATTTATCTTAACTTAAGAAAAATGAAAAATTATTTTTTGAAACTTTTCTTAATTATTTGTATTAAATGCTAATTAAAAAGTGCTAAAAAGTAATTAAAATGCAGAAAAATAGCAAACTGACTTGGAAAAATCTGGAAAATTCAAGAAAAGTCTAAAATAATATTAGGAATCTAGGAAAATGGAAAACAGGTGGTTATGTGGGGGATTATGCAACTGCTATACCAAATGCTTATAAATAAGCACTTTGAATAAGCCAAAGGCCACAAAAAGCCACCAACTGACATGAAGTTCTAATATGCTACAATAACCCAAATGCAACTAAAACAACAAGCCATAGCCTGAATTGCAAGATAATAGATTTGGCTTATTTGAGTATAGTGCAAAAACAGGTTTAAGGGTCCACTTTGCAGCCAAAGAATAAGCACTCAAATAAGCTAGAAACCAAAAACCAAATATGGAGACCTAAACTAGACCTGGGCAAGAATTAGCAAACCAAAAACCAGACCTTGGGTAGCTTTAATGATCTCTGTGCAACCTTTACACAAAACCTGTGCACACTCAGTTAATACTGAGTGTGTACAGGCACAAATAAGGCCTTATAGACAAGCAGTTTTAAGACTTATAAAAATTTGATAAAATTCCACAAAAATGACAATAAGAAAGTAGACCAACAGAAGTTTAAAAACCCAAAGTTTCACTTAGATTGGCTCAGAAATGAGTAAATGATAAATCATCTCAGTTGGCTCAAAATAGCTTTTTCAGTGTTTGACTTTTGACAACAGTTTTGAAGATTGACTTTTATGAACTTTGAATCCAATTTGTGAGATGATATTGATGTATTATTATGAAATGAAGCTACAGCAAGTTATACAAATGATTTTGAAACACAAAACAAGGCTTTCATTTTGCAAAATCTCAACAGTTAAGCATTTGAGACAGATTAAGTATGCTTTTGACTTTGAGAGCTTGCAGGCACAAAATATTGACTGATATGAGTATAAATGAGCTAAACAAACATATAACTACAAGTAACTACTACTGACTAAACCTCTAAGACAGATTAAGCCATAAATCCAAACACCCTTGTAAACACTGATTTGCAATCAATATTAAGCTAAACACTGAACCAGCATAAATTATTGATCAAACTGAATTTACTTAACCTAAACACAACTTATTAAACAGATAGGAACTAGTTATAACTACAAATACAAGTTATGCATAGAAACTTTGTAAATCACTTACAAATGGTCCCTAGCCACTGTGGCTTGAAACATCAATGAAACCGAACACATTAACCACTAACCTATATAAACCAAGCCCATAGCTTTTAATTCAACCCCAAAACCAGCTACTTCAACCATTACCCATTTCATACCATTTTTGCTCCAAGTTGACTTTTGTTGACCAATATCCAAAGTTGCATGAAACTTAATTGTGAGCTTATAAAAAGCTATGATAAGCTTGAATAAGCTTATTTGAGCTTATAAATAGGCTATTGAAACCTTAATATCAGATTTTGAAATGGAAAATTGCCAACAGTGATCATGAAACAAGAATTCTTAACATGAGCTTGAATTGATACTTAAAAAGACTTGCAATACACTAAAATACTTTTACTTGATACAATTAAACTTGAAAATACAAATGAAAATCTTTTTAAGACTAAGAAATTAAAATACGACATACATTCTTAAAAATAAACTAAGTGCCATTTTTATTGTTGCTTCCTCTTGGTCTTTTATACACCCATGTGACTTATCTCACCTCTCTCTTCAAATCCCAGCAATAAAACTTGGCCCTTGGATTGGTTGAAGCAATCTTGGCCGTTTAAGTGGTTTTGGCGCCAAAACTTGTTTATACCAGCTGGGGTTGAGTGTTTGGTAGAAGGTGCATTAAATGCATTCTTGGAGTGGGGTGAGGTGGAGGGTAGGGTTGATGATGAAGGAGTGTTGCAGGAAAGGTTGCAGGGGGAGGGTGATGATGGATATGGCAACCCGTGAGTTTGGAGGGAAAGGTGGAGTCAAAAGGTGTTTGACTGGGATTATTAAAAGGGAGGGTCCAAATTATTGACAGGGGTCCAATTGGTAAAAGGCAGGGGGTCATTTGGGCTTGTGACAAGGGTCCAAGTGATATAAAGGGTTTAATAATCAAGGGACCAATTGTGTAAATTCTGAAAATTGAGGGACCAGTTCTGCCAATTCTGCAAAGTTGCTCCAAGGACTAAAAGAAACAAGTTTCAATAGTACAAGGACCAAAGCTGACATTTTCAAATTTCCAGGGACCAATTTTTCCAAATTTTAAACTTGAAGGACCAATTTTGTAATTTCTCAAAACTTTTGATATTTTTCACCAAAGGACTAATTTTGAAAACTTATGATTTTAAAAGGGCCTTTGGTGATTTTTCTTTTGAAATTATGTGCTCAGGGACTATTTCTGACAATTTTTGAAACTTGGGGGACTGAAACTGCCAATTTTGCAAACTTAGCTCATTTTTCATCTGATTTTGAACATTTTGCATCTGAAACATATAAAATGCAATTTTGGAATATTTTCAGTATTTTGATGCATTTCTGAGCATTTTTAAACGTTTTGCAGTTCAGATTTAACCAAAAATGATGAGTATTTACACACTCATCACTAAGCACCTAGTTCCATTACTATGGAGGAACTAACCCATCACAACACAACAACTAATCTTAAGGAGATCCACTCCTTGTTACAACACCATCAAGGATATCACCATCCTTGGATACAAACTAATACTTATATGTATAACGATGCACCTCATCGATTATAGGACCTAGGCATTCCTCCCTAATGCCACTTGATTTGATTCGTAGGCATCCTTCACTAATGCCTTTGACACAACGCTTGGCACCTTTCACTAATGCCTTCGTCTTGACACCTTTAGCATTCTTCACTAATGCTTTTGACACGGACGTTAAGCACCTTTCACTAATGCTTTCGTCTTGACTCTTTCGGCATCCTTCACTAATGCCTTCAACACAACATCTATACGGAGGAAGAAATAACTATCAACAAGAGAACCTCAGTTGTCTTGATGAAGACGAAGCATGGCAACTCATGGACTTGAGCTTGCTCGACTTCAAGAAGTAGTGATCTCGCCTTTAAGAGGAACCTAGAGAATTATACAAAAACAAAAGACAAACTACATAGAAAGATCCCTTAGGATCAGTGGTTAGAGAGGTACAATACTTGGAGAAAGTACGTGTGAAAGTGGTAAGCCAAAAGGAAGAAATGGCTCACTATTTATAGAGGAGAAATTTTAATGTTCCCCGGATCCCATGGATCCCTCCCACAAGGGATCCGGCTAGCGTAAAGCTAGGGATCCGTGGGACGCTCCTCTTTACCCATGGGTATTTTGGTTATGGGTCATGGGTCATGGGTTATGGGTTGATCCATGGGTTTCTTAATAGATACAATGTATCTTATGAGTTCAATGTACCTAGTCAAATGGTTTGGATAAAACCATGGGTTATGGGTCAATACCATTTGTTAGTTTTTACCCATTTTAGTATATACTAGTTAAGTATATATTTGCCCAATATGTAAACATTAGTTGTTGTACATATGTATTATTAAATCATAAAATCACTTATACTTGTTTTAGTGTTTTATATGAAAACGTAAGTGTGTTAGAAAACTATTGGCTCAAACAGTTTACGTATTTTATTTGTTTTGTTAAAATGATTTTACGTTTGTTATCGACAAAACATTAGAAGATCGTAAAATATAAATAAACGTTTTTACGGCTTATTTGTATTAACAAAGTAAACATGGTGGATGTAAATCACCATATCCCCATACTAGTTTGTCACTTAACTTTTTGGAATAAAACACAAGAGAAATCCTTTCGGTCCTTTTTCTTAAAACATGTTTTACCGACAAATCAAACAAGACTAGTAGTTTTCCAAGAAACTCATTTAAACAAGATCATATACATGCATCACATATGAGAACACTAGTATGATTTCCTACATCCTTACACACAAGTATATTCAAGAACTACTCCATGATAATTATAACAAAACACAAGTAATAACAAGGTAATTCAAATAACTCAAGAGAATAGAAATTCATGACAAGTTCCATAGAATACCTAAACTTTTGGATTACAAGAACTAGAATTTGTGGATTATAGCAACTACACGCCTCCAATCGCCTAGCTTAACCGTATAACTCTGAATGATCAAACAATTGATGAGAATTAGTCTCTCCAACCTCCTGGACGTTTTACAGCAGTAACCAAACTTTTGGGATGAATAAAATGGTTGGTAATAGCTTTGGTGTAAACTATTACACTTTGGGTTGTATCACACCTAGAATACTAAGTCTAGGTTCATTATATAGCTAGAGAACCATAACTATATGTCTAAAAACGTTTTCTACAAGTAAATAACAGGAAATGATCAGCCTCCAATGATTATGGGGAGTTAAGGCAACATTAAATGACAATTTGTGTAACTCCAGTTCAGGAAACCGGATCAGTTACGTTTGGTTCACTCGCCCAACCTGATCGGTTGCGGGCTCCAACCGAACGGTTGGGCGCCTCTTATACCCCCAGTTTTGACTTTTTCTGTCTTTCTTGATTTGCGCCTTTTTCTTTGTTTTTGCTGATGATTTCCAAGACAAAACTTGATCTTTACTTGCTGTAGATACTTAGAAATCATTACGCTTCCTAATCATTGAGTCCAAGAGCTTCCTTACTCGACTTCCTTCATCGTGAATTCTCCAAATGTGCATGAAATCTTCATTTCTTCATCTTTTGCGATACCTAGCTACATTTACATACACAATACGCATCTTTTGCACTTTTGCAACAATTACGAGTAAATATAGCCGATTATCATACACAAAACCATCAATAACGCTACTAAAAACATGTTCATTTTGAGCGTTATCAACGCCTTAAGCAAAATAGCCTCTACCAGCTTCGCGCATCTAAAAAAGCAAGTACTGGTAGAAGAACTTAGTCAAAAGTAAATAGAGGAGATACCGCTCATAGCAATCACGGAAGAACAAGGGTACACATGGATGACCCCGATATATGAATACCTGGAAAAAGAAATACTTCCAGCGGAGGAAATGAAAGCACGGGAAATTAAAAGAAAATCACAGAGATTTGCAGTAATCAATGGGAAACTTTATAAGAAGCCTTTTCTCGGACCATGGCTACGGTGTGTAGGACCCCTCCAAGCCAATTATGTGCTAAGAGAAATCCATAGGGTCTGCAGCATGCATGCCGGAACAAGGTCCGAAGTGGCCAGAGCCTTGCGTACCGGATACTACTAGGCCACCATGCATGAGGATGACCGGAAGTTAATCCAAGCGTGAAAAAATTGTCAGGTACACAGGCCAGTTCTGAAGCACCCGCAAGAAAACTAACGCCTGTCACTTCCCCATGGTCGTTCTACAAATGGGTAATTGACATCGCAGGACCTCTACCGGAAGGACCTGGAAAAGTCAGATTCCTCATAGTAGCAATAGACTACTTCACAAAATGGATGGAAGCAAAGCCGGTCGCCACCATCACCGGAAACCAAATCAAGAAATTTGTATGGGAAAATATCGTATGTAGATTCGGACTCCCGGGAGAAATAATATCCGACAACGGAAAGCAATTCCGAGACAACCCATTCAAAGAATGGTGTGAAAAAATGAATATAAAGCAACACTTTTCTTCTGTTAAACACCCACAAGCAAATGGACAGGTAGAAAGAGCAAACAGGAGCCTAGGGGAAGGAATAAAGGCCCGATTAGAAGAAAGAAGCAAGAATTGGATGGATGAGCTGTCGCATGTCCTATGGGCACACCGCACAATGATTAAATCTAGCAACAGAGACACTCCATTCTCATTGACATATGGGACGGAAGCCGTCATCCCGGCTGAGATAGGAATGCCTACATGGTGGACAACGGAAGCTAACATAGAAGAAAACGACGAAGCATTGGAAATGAGCTTGGACCTCCTTGAAGAAAGAAGGGAACAAGCGGCAATACGAGAAGCAAAAAGCAAGGCAAAAATGGAAAAATATTATAAATCAAGAGTCCGCAATACAAGTTTCAAACCAGGAGACTTGGTATACCGCAACAATGACGCAAGCCATGCCGAAGAAGGAGGGAAACTAGGACCCCAATGGGAAGGACCCTACGTAGTCACGGAAGCTCTAGGAAAAGGCACATACAAGCTGAAGGACCGTGCAGGAAATCCAATCCCACGGACATGGAATGTTTGCAATCTTAAGAGATGTTACATACATCAAGTGTAAGCAACCCGTCCTCATGATTTTCGCGGAGGATGGTTAATGTCACAATCTATCTTTTTACATTGTAATGTTTTTATGATTGAATGAAAAAGGTGAAGCTTAGCTACCTTCACCAGCTTTTACTTTAAAAACTCCTGATCATTTACTATAAAAAAGAAAAATATTAACATATGTAAGTAAGACGCGCATACATGTGGGCACGACCCATACAATGTTATTTTGAATAACAAAAGGGTGAGTAACCTCCAAATTAACTCAAGATACGTAAGAGATGTTGCAAGTCCAGTATCAGGCGAATAAACCACAAGTATTAAAAAAAAGACTATTATAATAGGCACACCAATGTGAAGATTAAATAGCAAACTAAAAAAGTTTCGAAACAACAAAATATGCATATGATAGACTTTCT
This sequence comes from Chrysanthemum makinoi, assembly GCA_910596185.1. Classification (NCBI taxonomy): domain Eukaryota; kingdom Viridiplantae; phylum Streptophyta; class Magnoliopsida; order Asterales; family Asteraceae; genus Chrysanthemum; species Chrysanthemum makinoi. The sequence goes on along the minus strand of OU343222.1, from coordinate 262,291,966 downwards.
ACAAAAACAAAAGTGCCGCGCTTCGACAGGCCACAACATAGGAAACACAGAGTATCATTACAACAAACTATACTTGGCCAGAAGGGTTTGTGAGCGGGTCCGTCCCGGACTGCCCACAGACATCCGCACCAAAGCCACTTGCATCGCCACCATGCTCAAGTACGCTCGATGCTTCAGAAACATATACACGAACTGATTCCACTAAAGATTCCACAGATAAAGGACTAATCAAGGAATACCAAGTATCTGCAAGAGCCAACCAATCATGCAAAGAACCTTCCCTTGCTTTATTCACTCTGTTAAAACAATCTTTGATCGAAGCAGAAAGAGGAGACTCACTCACCGCAGAACTCCCGGAGGAATGCTCAGTAGAGGAACGTCACCGCTCCAAGTAAAACTTTGGATTAATAGCGGACGAATCAGCCAGAGGATACCTCGGACCATGACATCCTCAATAGTAGATTCCTTAAGAGTCTCTAGTAAGGATAACAAGGAACTGAACACCCGGAGCAATACTAACTGAAGAAGCGTTTGTATAATCAGACCTCAGTATAGAAGGGTTAAGGCCCCTAACACGGAAAGAGATGTACCAGCCATGGCCATGAAAATGCCTGACGAAGCCCATCTTGCATCCCTTTATCAATAGCACAACTAATGGCATCACTCAATGCATCAAGGTAACCTTGCGAACGCCAACACTTAGACACGTAAAGCTGTGAAACCTTCGGACAATAACCAACGGCGAACCGACATAGCAGTAAGCAAACACGGGTAGAGCTTCTCTTCCAAATACATGGCAACCTTCGTAAAAAGCTCCCTCAAACAAAGAAGTTTCGAAACACGAGGACGGAGGTCCGAGCATTCACCTTCCAAAACTTGTACCTGAAAATGACAAATGTTGAAGGTAATATAAAAAAAAGGCGGGGAGCGGAAGGAAGAAGAAGAGAGAACAAAAAAGAAAACCTGTCTAACAATTTCAGTGTTGCGGGATTCAAGAAGAGAGTTCGCGAATCGTAACTGCTCAAGCTCGGCATCCTTACCAAAAACGGAAGACTCCAGCTCTTTAATCTTGGCACGCAATGCTTCATTCTCTTTATCAGTCATCTCTAAAGATGATACTTGGCAAGCAAAGAGATAGCATCCTAAGTCTCGATTCAAATGTGCCAACTGGGACTCCAGCCTATGAATCACGTCAACTTGAAGGCCACACTGGTGGATAACCTCTCCTTCTCTTGCAAATAGCGCTCTGCACGCATCCGCACCTCAGAACCAAAGCACAAGTGACGAGCTGACAAGACGTCGAAATCTGAAAGCAATTGATCGTGCTCATCTCATGAAGTGAAGAGAAAATCTAGGAGGGCAACTTCATGTCAGCAAACTTTGCGGCGTCTAAGTTGTCGAAGAGATCTATTAGACACTTTCTATCAGGAAGATAACGGTCTTGTGATCGCCAAAGGGATCAAACCCAATAGAAACCAAAGCATCACCGGCCAAAGGCGACTAGCGAAGGACGGCGAGATCTTTTAGCATCACGTCAGCCCCTCGCCCGGGAGGAACTAAAAGAAAGAAACATTCTTCAATAGGAGGCGGCATCAGAGACGGTTAGCAGTGGTAGCAATGACACCCAAAATATTTTGGACTGTTACCGAAAAGTAACCTACATTGGCGAGAGGGTACTAGAATTAGAAAAGAGAATCCCGGGGAAAATAACCAACCTTTCTAGAGAACCAATAACAGGCTCACACCTGATGGAAGAGCCAACAGAAAACTGACCTGGCTGGGTAATGGAGATAGAAAGAGGTAATGAAAGGCCGGTATGGGGGCTGTATAACCTAACTTCGGCCTCAAGACACTACTAGCCAATAAGGCACGAAAGCCATTAATGGGAATGCTAGTAAGACGGACCCGGTAGAAAGTCAGGAAAGAAACCTCTTAGCGGGACTGAAGACCAGGGACAGCGGTAAGGACCCTCCTTTCTTTTCAACAAAGGACCAGAGGTAGTAGGGTCAATATCAGAACCCATTAATGCCTTCAAGACACTACTAGCCAATAAGGCCTGAAAGCCATTAATGGGAATGCTAATAGTGGGACCGGTAGAGAAGTGAACAAAACCTGCTTAAGCGAGGACTAGAAGATTAGGGACACGAGTAAAGGACCCTCCTTTCTTTTCAACAAAGGACTAGAGGTAGCAGGGTCAATGCTCGAACCGTAGACTCAAGAGGCATCCACCCACAGTGTTAACACGGCCTTACGGCTCAAAAGAATATCAACTTGACCTCCATTTCATTACCGAGCGAGGGGGAGGAGCAATGGGGATAAGTGGCCTTGTCTGGCGAACAACAACTTCCATAATGAGGCTCCCCTCATGGCGGGGCCGTAGTCATCGTAACCTCGAAGATTCCGAAGGCGGATATCAGCATGCTGATAAAGAGACACTTATGAGAATAAAAAAGAGCAAACGCCAAACAAAACTCATAAGTTTGATCATCATGAAGAAACTTCGGGGTGGCGTCCTCACCCAAAGCATAATAGCGGCAGACTAACGAGCTGAAAGAAAAAGGCTCAGGGAATGCCCAGAAGGGATAAGGGGAACAACATAATGATCAGCATTGTACTCATCAGGGAAAGGAATAGGGTCTTTAAAATGTTCTTATTAGAATGCCACGGAAACAAAGTAGGACAAGCAAAGTCATCAACCCAGAAAAATCAGTAGTTCCAATTCTTCACAGAATCAAGAGTCTTAGTGTAAAGTACGAGAACACCATGCGTGTTTACTAAGGAAAACCACCTCTCTCGACTTTGAATTAACATAAAAGCAACGAAACAAAGCAACGGTTGGTTGTAATGCCATGAGCACAACACAAGATCTCAAAATGAAATCACGCAGCGGAACCCATTTGGGAAATAATACTATAATGCCTAATCAAATCAACAAGGAAAGCAGACGAAGCTGACAAAAATTAGCAAGATCAAAAAGCGGGTATACAAACCAATTTTCCCGAGAAGGACACTCATGCATCGTACACATACGAGAAGGAAGCTCGAACGAACCTCAAGGAATATGATAAGTCCTAAGGAAGGAACCAAATGTCTGGAGGTTCCGCTTTTATGTCAACAATCAAACTCATAGCTTGAAGCGGATAAAGAGGCGAGACTGAAATGAAGGAATTCTCTTCTCAAAAAGATACAACAAAAGCGTGATGGCAAAAGTAAAAGCAGAGGAATAAAATGAAGGTATTTATACTGGTGAAAACCTAAATTTGGATGATGGCGTGTCAAAGAAAGCGGAATAAGCGGTCTAGATTAAGAGTAAAAAGAGGCATTGAGACATGGTCAAATCAAAGCGAAGAAAATGAATAGTCGACAAGCACCCGTATGCACGGAAGCTTTCCCAAAGAAGGGAGGTGTCGAGGAAAGAGCGGCGTCAGAAGTGAGAAAAAGCGTCTCCATCAAACTTAAGTCTAGCAAACACCTACATGGCGACAATATCCGCATGCAATAAATATGCTAGAATAGGGGAATTTGGATAAGTAGTAGTACTCCCTAAAAAAGAAGGAAGCACCGAGAAAGACATTTCAAAAAGGCGGAAAGGAAAAGTGCTCGGTCAACTCAAGTCTATTGACATCCTGATTGGCGCAACAATATCAGCATCTGATGCACACACTAGACCCAGGGGGACTTGATGACGTATAGTATGTATAACAGGCCCACTAGGCCCAATACACACTATATACATGTTGGGCTAGCGCAATAGCGATAAAATAACTACGAACCTGGGCCAAACATGATGATGGCAGTGGCTACGGTCCAGGAACCTAAAGCCTTAGCATAAGATACATAGTGGGCTAAACCTTGTGCGTGAGGAATATATCTTACGTCGCATCAGCGATTGACCGCGAACCTTGTCGATAGGGTCGAACCGTACTAATCACTATATGCGGTATCTAGGAAAACCTGGCGATAATACCTGCTTTATAAAAGGGCTCTAATCACAGTACAGGTACAAGCTGTTAGAAATTAGAAATTCCGGGTATTAAAGAGTCGGTCACCTCAAGTATATGTAATCGTTAGAAAGCTCGTAGTCATAGTTATTTTATGTTAAGTAGTATTTAGTTTTGTAACACCGTTGAGGACGGACGGGTCTTTACCCACTGTATGCACGATCCACGGCCCGTTGTGTGGCGTTTTATGTAAGACTATAAATACTCTCTACCTTCCAAGGTATAGAGTTGGAGCTCATAATAATATTTTTCTTTCTCTCACTAAGTTCCCTAAACCTGTAACTTTCTCTCTCTAGAACTTCCCTTTATCATGCACTTTGAGTTATGGTTGATGTGTATGTGAAATCCAATATCCAACAATTGGTATCAAGAGCCATGGTTAGATCAATCTTACATCTTTTGGATTTCTAGTGGTTTTAGGTGGTTTTGAGTTTGAAAAAGTTTAGTGGTTTTTGCATCATTTGGTTGATTTCTAGTGTTAAAGTTTCGATTTTGGTTGTACTTTGTGTTTAGAATCATCACAAGTGTTTAGGTTTTGATTTAGAAGGTTTGAATCATAGTGGTTGGGTTGTTTTTGGATTGAAAAGTGGTGTTTATGTGTTTTTTCATGCTAGCGACTTGAGTCACGGAAAAGTTTTCTTGGTAGCGACTTGCTTTACAATTTGGTAGCGAGTTGTAGTTGAAGGTCTTAGCGAGTTGGGTTAGCGACTTGTCTAGTGAGACAAGCGGACAAAAGTACAAATAGTGGATTCTCCACTACTGCGTAGCGACTTGGTGTAAGTTAGCGACTTGTACTTTATTGTTAGCGACTTGGTGTTAGCGAGTTGGTACCTAGCGAGTTGCTATTTAGCGACTTGAATATTTAGCGACTTGGGGCTTTTCTTGCTTTGCCAAAATTTTGCTAGCGACTTGGATTGTAGCGAGTTGTTATATAGCGACTTGAGACTATAGCGAGTTGGCTATTTAGCGACTTGATTAATTTAGCGAGTTGAGTGTGTTGCGAGTTGGCTATCGCAGTTGTGTGTTTAGCGACTTGTTCATTTAGACCTTTTTTCTTCTTAGTGTTACATTCTACGGTTGTTCTTTTGGTTTAGTAAAATCCCGTGAAAGAATCAATTTCGGTTTAATCATAATTGCAAAATCCGTAGAGCTTGAAACTTAAACATGTCTACAACGTTCCTACTATCATCTCCAGCATTGCAGGGATGTTCAAGCACTGGTTGAGATACTCGTCCACCCATGCTTGACAGGCCCGACTCTGATTCTTGGGCTCAAGCGAATCAGATTGTCTTGCCTTGGAAAGGAAAATGGTGTCAACATTCTCAAATCCATTGATGAAGGACCGTATCGAGTTGAGACAATTAGAGATGTACTTGATCTGCTGAATGGAACTCGATTCTGGAATGGACCAGACCAAGATGTATGATGAGCTTGATGATAAGGAGAAAAAGAGATTCGATGCGATATCAGGGCTTAACATTGTTCTTCAAGGTCTTCCTAAAGACATCTACAAGTGATCAATCACAACACCGAGCAAGCGTTATGGGATAATGTCAAGATGCTTCTCTAGGTTCGAATTAACTATGGAAGACAGAGAATCACAACTCTATGACGAATTTGAACACTTCAAGATGAAACCGGATGAGAGTGTCTATGAGTACTATGTGAGATTTCATAAGTTGGTGAATGACATGAGGAACATCGGAATGACTATGCCTAACATTCATTTGAACTCAAAATTTGTGAACAACATGAATCCCGAATGGCACAAGTTTGTCACCTCCGTGAAGCTCACTAAAGGATTGAAGAATACAAACTATGAGCAACTCTATGCCTTCCTCCTTGAGAATGAGAGACATGCTATGTTTGAAAATTGGTTCTTAATCGGTTCAAAACCAACCGAGGAGAGACAAGCTCGTCTAATGACTCAACTGCCTTCTACTCAAACATTGGAATCACAACCAAAGCCTCACAAGTCATACCCATGGGAAATGGTAATCACAAACTAATTCATGATCCTATGTTCAAACAAGGCGATCTTTGATGCACCGTGGGTAATTTCATTAATCAACTAGCTCTTCTAATTAGTCAAAACATGAATTCTCTCCCACAAACCAATAACAACCTCAGAACAACATCTAACCCACATCAAACTCTTTTTGTTAAGATGGGAGGATCGGTGGTGCAACGGTTCAGGAAGAAACGATATGATCGAGGGAAGAGGTGGGTGGTAGAGGTTATGTTGGTATCATCGAGAATCGAGGAAGGAATGGTAATCAAGGTCAAGCTAAGCTGATCAAATGTTATAATTGTGGTGGTGATGGACACATTGCAAGGCGCACATCTCCAGCGTCCACGGAATGCGATTACTTGAGAGATAAGATCTTTTGCTCAATGCAAGCTCGGGATAATGGTGCTTTGCTTTGGATGAAGAGGAATTGTTGTTTCTTGCTGAGGGCAATGCCAAGACCTATTATGCAGATGTGGATGGCGGCCTATTAGGGAGATAGGTCACAATCATGAGAATGCCTTTCAAGAGTTTGTGATGCATCACTTCTGATGTGGATGATGGACCTCTGCACCACAATCTTTATGGCTAGCATTTCTCCAATGGTTTCTCCCAAGGTCTCCTCTTCACCACAAGCTGGCCCATCCAAGGACAAACTCATCTCAGAGGTACTAAAACTATCGATGATCTTGATGTGCAAAAGATGCATGACAAAGTACTATCAGCTGAAACTTTTGTATCAAATATTGAAAATATGGGTAATATCAATGTTGTCCCATATGATCAATATGTGAAACAAAGTGAAAGTGAAATTGAATCAAGTGATGCATCTCTGCGATCAACAATGACTATATTTTTATGAATACCTTTGCTGTGCTCACGATGATTCGTAATGTCTGAACTAAATGCCTATAAAGAGCGTGTTGCTATTTATGAACAACGTGCTAAATTTGAGTTGACCACTCGTGGCGAGGAAATGGATGACCAAGTGCGTACAATCATTAGAAAAAGTAATTTTTTAGAAGAAGTATTAAAACAAGAGTTAAATTCCTTGCAAGAAAAACTTTCTAAAACCGCTAAGCAAAAACAAGAACTTCAAGAAAATGTGAAAATGCTTAAGCAAGAATTTAATGCAAAGGAATCAAAACTCTTGAAAGATTTTCTAATCTGAAAACTTTGAAAAACAAACTTGAAAACAAGTTGTACATATAAGGGAACACCATTCAATTTGCTCACATGATCACTAAGCATAGGGTCCTAAGCGATAAGCATAGCATTCCCCTTGTTTAGGAACCAAATCCAGAGGTCATTAAAAGGGCTAGAAATGCTCATAAGGTTCTTTATGATGGCAAGAAAATCCTTAAACCTAAGCGAAACCTAGTTGCGTTGAGTGCACTGAGGAAGATAAGAAATCAGATGAAGTCACTAGGAAGAAGATGAACAAGAAACTAGATGATCCTAAATGTAAAGAGAAGAAAATAAAAGATCACTCCCCATGATTACAAGAAGAGGCTGGATTTCCTTAAACATGTTTAAACCTCAGAACATTGTTGACTCCCGAACAAGTTTTACGGAAAATGGATTTAGATAAGCGGAAAGCTAAAAATATTGTTGAAACAAACCCTCCTCTTTGGAAAATGCCTAGAGCAGCGTGTATCCTCCCAATACACCAATGCATCTTGTTCCTAGAACAATTGCCACTAAAAGCAAGACCTTAATTAGCCAATATGTTATACTTCAACTATTTGTTGATTTTGAGAAAACTTGCAATAAAAGGATCACACCCAGTATTCGGAAGGAGAAAGGGGTTTTGAGCAAATGAAAGAATGTTATTTAACAGAGTCATGCCTTTCTTTAAACTTCTAAAAGATCACTTTGAGAGTCTTAAAAAGGGGATAGAAGCTGATATTAAGGGAATGGAAAAGGAATTTGATGCAATGATAGTTGAAGTTAGTATAATGAGATTGAGAGGAAGAACTTGCATACACTAAATGAGAATTTGATTTAGAATGTATTGCTCAAGATGTGTTTTTAACTGCTACAAATTGTTCCATTAATGCTTCCAAATTTCATGAATTATCGGTTGCACCGAAAGTCTCCCATGATCGTGTCATTGAGCTTGAAAAAACTAATTCTGAACTAAGCGAGAAAATTGAACTGGATGATCACGACAATTTGGTTAAACAATTTTCTAAACTAGAAGTTGAGCATTTTAATTTACAACTAAAATATCAACATCTTAAAGAAAATGTCAAAACCTCATATATCAAGACATCCTCGAGATGCTCGAGTTTGATCAGATTTTTCAAATTAACAAGCGTGATGAACAGATTCAAGCTCATTGCAACACGATCGAGAAAAGTTGAAAGCCCAATCTCTCAATTAAAGGGTCAAGCGAACAATATGGCAGGCTCCCAAATGCCTCCTCTTTTAGATTCTCAGAATTCTCAAACTTTTCATCTTCAAAACTTAGTTGATGCCTTACAAAAGGAAAACGAGAGTTTTCTAGAAGAAAATGAAAAAGTTAAACGACATTTTAAAGAGTTATATGATTCAATGAAAGTCACCCGTGACCAAAACAACGGAAAAATAACGTCTTTACATAAGGAAATTGAGAATCAGAGTGAAATGGGGAAGCGCCACTTGTTTTCAATAAGAATGTTGTCTCAAAGTCACCCTTAGACTGCAAATACCTTTGTGTGATTAAATATATTCCTCCTCATCTTAGGAATAATGAACATGCTTTTCATGAATCTTGTGCTCACCTTAAGGATAGTCTAGAATGTCTCCGTGAGATTGTCGAAGGAGATTTCATTAACAAACCTCTTGATAGTGAAATTAGGTTTGCTTGCCTCCGGGCCAAACGATCTCAAGAGTTGCTAGAATGTGTAATTGCAACATGTCCCAAATCCTTAACCTTAGGTGCAAAAGGCAAAGGTGTGATGCCTTGTTCTATGCCTAGTGCCCGAGCCTTCAAACCATTCTAGGCGGTTTAAGAAAGTATACATCAATGTTAATGGGTCACATTATCTGAGATCCTTTGCCTGCGTCCCCAGTTGAGGAATGCAAAAGTAGATCAACCAACTAATGTTCCCATAATTCCTCTCTGGGGTAATCAATGACATTAAAGCGGCGGTCAAAGTCTCAAGACAATACAAGGAATGATAGGACCTTGCAAGCTAAAATGTGCATTGGAAGAGAGTAGAAGACCAATCTAGGAACTTTAAGCTTGAGTTGAATAAAGCGAATCGTGTTGATTCTAGTATTAGCCTTAGGTACTATAATTATTCGAATTACGATACTATTTGCAAACCTTGTAATGATGTACGCTTGAATCTGTTGCTAATCATGAATGTGGTGTGAATGCTTTGTCTAATCTTTGTCAAATGCCCAGTTAAAATTGTTAATGCTAATAATCGTGCAAATAAGGCAAAAGGCAAAAACGAAAGATTGTTAGAAAACAGTGGAAACCCACAGGAAGAACTTTATAAAGATAGGTTATTATTGGATACCTTTTGGCCATAAGAATAATCGGTTTTGCTCTCAAACTGCTAAGATTATGCCCACTAGAAAATGGATGCCTCTTGGTAGAACTATTCCCTTAAGAAGTGAACATACTTTGAATAGGTCAAATCTGAGACACGACATTGCATCTATTCCCAATGATTCCATTGCTTCTACTTCTGATATGGATGTTTCTATTTCTGATGTGGGTGTTCCAATTCCTGTTACTAACCAAGTGGAACCCATTCTTGCATGGGGATCCTAATTATTCAGTTATCCATTCTTGTCGTGTTCAAAAGCAGTCGTTCAAATCGTTACTGTTAATTGGACTCGAGTACATTCCAAGCATATGGCTGGAGACCGGTCCTGCTCATGAACTTCGTGAGCAAATTCATCGGAGACGATTAGATTCGGTAATGATCATTTCGGTGCAATTATGGGTTATGGTGATTATGTTGTTGGTGATAGTGTTATCACTAGAGTATACTATGTGGAAGGTCTTGGTCATAATCGTTCTCGTCGGTCAATTCGTGATTCGATCTAGAAGTAGCCTTCAGAAAACATACTTGTTTTGTTAGAGAACTTGATGGTAAGGAACTTTAAGAGGAACTGTGGTTCAAATCTTTACACCATCTCTATAGAAGATATGATGAAGTCTTCTCAATTTGCTTGTCAAAGGCTTCAAAAACAAAGTCATGGTTATGCATCATCGGCGTCAAATCACTTGAACTTCGGCACCATCAATGATCTCTCCAGAAAGGACTTAGTTGTAGGTTTACCTCGACTAAAGTATGAAAAGGAACATCTTTGTTCAGCATGTCAATTGGGAAAAAGCAAGAAGTATGCCATAAACCCAAACCTACTTTCATCCGCGAGAAGTTCTTCATACAATTCATATGGATTTATGTGGACCAATGAGAGTGGAGAATATCTTTGGGAAGAAATATGTGTTAGTTATAGTTGATGATTACTCTAGATTCACCTAGGTCAAGTTCTTAAGGACAAAGGATGAAACTCCTGATATCATCATCAAACTCATCAAGCAGCTGCAGGTTCGACTTAACAAAACCGTCGAATATCGGACGGACAATGGGCGAGTTTGTTAACAAACAACTTAGTGAATTCTATGAAAGCATTGGAATCACCATCAAAGTGTTCCTGAACTCCTCAACGAGCGGTGTAGTTGAAGGCAATCGACTCTTGTAAGCAGCTAGAACAATCTTGATTTACTCAAAAGTTCCAATGTTTCTACGGGTGAAGCTATTGCCAGCGCATGCTACACACAAAAATCGTTCCACGATTCACCTTGTTCATGGAAAGACACCATATGAACTTGTCCACAACAGAAAACCTAATCTCTCTTTCCTTCGTGTGTTTGGAGCATTGTGCTATCCAACTAATGAGGGTCAAGACTTAGGCAAACTTAGAGCTAAAGCGGACATTGGAGTATTTGTAGGGTATGCACCAAACAAAAAGGATACCGAATCTACAACAAAAGAACCCGACATCATGGAAACAATTCACGTTCACGTTTGATGAAATTTGTAGGTCAAACGGCTCTGAACAATTGATTCAGGACCCGCACTTCAAATTAGTCAATTGGTTCATCCCTTGTTCCAAACTCTTCTCAAGAAACTCCATATGTACCTCCATATGAAGATGATTTAAGGAAATTGTTTGATCCTATGTTTGATGAACTTTATGATCCAAGTACTAATGAGGCGTTGATCCCTACAACGGAGAGGCGCTCATATTCCGGTGAATGAAGTCAATCCCTCGGTCTCAATATCTTTAAGTCAGAATACCAGCGATCCTTAGTCTATCAACAAATCATCATTCTTCAAATGTACATCATGGAACATTTACGGCATTGTTGGATATAACTTTTCACATACACATCAAACCATAACACAAAGTAACATATAGATGGAATTCTAGAGAGAGAAAGTTAGAGGTTTAGGGAACTTAGTGAGAGAAAGTGAAAGATATTATTATGAGCTCCAACACTCTACCTTGGGAGGTAGAAATTTATAGTCTTACATAAATCGCCACACATGGTTGTGGATCAGGGCATCAGATGGGTAAAGACCGTCCGTCCTCCACGGTGTTACTTAACTAAATACTACTTAACTTAATATTACTATGACTACGAGCTTTCTAACGATTACATATACTTGAGTGACCGACTCTTTAATACTTGGAATTTCTAATTCCTAACAATCTCCCCCTAAGGAGGTCACCTCAAACATATACTAAAATGACATTGAATACAATCAGATATTACATTAACAATTGATCTTGCATTCTTTTTGTAGTACTTTGCTCAGCTTCGTAGTCATTGATTCCACTCATTGCATGTTTGGTTAATCCAAGTGGAGGTCTTTTATTGATCCACGTGATAATAATGTTGAGTCAGCTTTTGAGATCATCAGCTAGTAGAAAATCTCGATACATCCATTGTGGTGTTGGTATTATGTTGTGTGACATTCGGACCGACATGCTCACATTCTGGATCATGATATCTTCTCATCGAGTAGCGGAAGCATTTGTTGATTCATGATATTGGCGGCAGTAGCGAAGCATGGAGTAAAATATCGAGTCATTGATGCACTAATCATGATTTCTTTTGAGATGAATGTGTTAGGTGAGCATGCGGGTATGAATTGACCGCTTCATTACGATCAGTACGCAAGCGTCGAGGTGTACCGCATAGGCAGTTAGCAATAAAAGCGCACGAAAGTGTCTTTGATCACTTCGATGAATTGAGGTACACGCCCACGGTTCCCCGTTGATCAGTACAAGTCTTGCTGTGATCAGTATAATTCGAAGAATTTCCTTGACAGGGTTTCGCGGTGCTCTAGTTTGTTCTCAAACCGGAACGTCTCAAAAGACAACAAGTTGAGTGAACGAATTTGTCCACGATTGAGAAAAGAGATTTGAAAAACAATCGTGTATTGCTCAATAGAAATTGTTTTGCAATATAACGAAGGTTTTAATGAAAATCAATTATCAATCATAAAACACCTTTTGATTTGAAAAATTAGTACACGGTCGACATGCTAATGAAAAGAATTTTTTAAAGCACAAAGACGGTTTTCAAAGGTATCCGTCAATCCATAACCTGAACCAGGATTGATTCAAAATTATGAATCGCCCCATTGTTTACGTTCGGTTGTCACATGGTTGATCGTATAATAGATCTCACATGCCACCTACCAGGAGCTTGTTAGATGTTGGCTCCAGAAGGCTATCCATCTTCATTGTGGTATGTTTGTATCACTCGGATGTTACGGCAATACCACAAGGATAATTCGTAGGACTCAAGATATAATCTCTCTTTCCACATTGTGTGAAACAGAGTCTTCATTGAAAGTGTCCTAATGAGATTTATTGATGATCTCGTGGCTCTAGACTCAATTTGTGCATATTTGGATCCTATATAGGAGACTAGGGAGAGGGTCTCCTCCTTCAATATCAACAATCTCTAAGAGAAAGTCGATAGATAATGTCGGTTCCCCTGTGAGAATGAAACAAGTCCTTTTAAGAGGAACTTGAGTGGTTTGGAAGTTGAAGTGCGGTCCGTCCTGGGTCCATGACGTCTTGTCTTCAATACCGATGTTACCATCAGTAGCATATGAATTGAACCCGGTTTCCGCCCTAAGGTTGAATAAATGGAGGGCTATTTGTTTTCACCCTTTTCTCATTCAATTCTTTTAAATTCTTCAACCCCTTAGTGCTTACGAGACTTCATAACTAGAACCTTGTTGGGTTTATTCCAGTACTAGCTCAGTCTTAGTCCGCACACTTCCCATATCTCATTTTTCTCCTTTTATCATCATACCTAAGAACTCTACACTAACTAGTGGATAGTCCCTGGGTAGATCCCTCCGATTCTGGCGGATCATGGGAACAAATACCTAACCTTATCATCCTTATATCACCATACATAAAGTAAAGTTGGTCGGTCTATTTGGTATTGTTCATCTGCCATTGGAACCAATTGAAAACCATTTGAAAATCAATTCAGATACTTGTGATATATTATCAAAGCATTTTGTACCTGAATTGTTTTGATATTTTTAGAACGAGAACTCCCCTCAACATGTGCATCAAGTATTTGAAAATGTTTTGCGCACGGAGGCAAGAGAAAGAATTAACTTCTTTGATTACCATTTTCTAAAAGATATCAACATCACTTCCCTAATCGAATCAAGTAGATAAAGCATTTTGGGGAAGGATGAGGTTTTCATGATTTTGCTCCCACTCAATATGTGCTTCAGGTTTGAAAAGGAGTTTTGCACATACTAGAGGGAACCTGCACATTGAGATAAATGATCACGTTTCAAATTATTGTGGTTTAAGATAGATGCTCCCCTCAACATGTGCATGGAAAATTTGAAATCGTTTGTCACTTACGGGGAGGCAAACATCATGTAATCACTTATAAAACCATTTACCGAATTATCAGTTTAAATCCAATATTCTCCCCGATCACAATTATCAAATCATTTGAGATTTGTGATCTCTGTAGATTTAAATTGATTTTGAAAGCTTTTAAGGAGAATTGTGACTTGATATGAAAGCGTTTTAAGCGATAAGGATCGATTTTAAGACTTTTAAACTCCATTGATAAAACATGCATGTACATCTTTTGAAAACAATTTAATGCCAAATAACTTTTAATTTAATTGAAATCATTCTCCCCTCAATCAATGACATAGGTTGTTGATTGAGAGATAGAGATTTTGACAAATAAGTTCTGATGATTATCAAAAATAGAGACCGAGTTATTTTTCAAAGCATTTAGTTTTCAGCAGATAAATGTTTATAGAATCCGAGCATGGAATTTGAAAACATGGTAAAACATGGCTCTGTTCTTTCTTTTAAAAGCGGTTATTGCACGAAAATGACAATAAACCATTTTTTTTTCTCTTTCTCCCAAAATATTTTTTATTTTTGATTTTTGATTTTTTTTTTTTTGGAATTGAACAACATCTAAAGTCCCGTGTCATTATTTGAATGACAACACAAAGACCGTAGATATAATCGAGGCGAGAAAACATGACAAATTGACAATATTTTTGAAGATTTTTTTTTTTGAATTTTTTTTTATGGATTTTGAAAGTTTTATAATTTTCTATTTGGTTTTATAGGGTTTTATAATTTTGTATTTTGTTTTTCGGATAAATATATACAAAGATATAGATGAAGAATAGACCTTTACTCCTCGTCTTCCTCACGAAGACGTTTGAGTGTTTCCGGTTGAAGGCTTTTCAAGCCAAGTCGTGGAAGAATAAACTCAAAACGTTCTCTCTGGAGCTTTGGTGAAGATGTACGCTAACGTATTCGACTCACAAAATAGAGTTCCACCACACCTTTTCCACTCCTTTCCACGCCCCATGAAATGATGCGATGTCATATGCTTTGCTCTTGAGTGTTGAACGTTGTTGCATGAGAGAGCAATAGTACTTTTATTATCACAAGTCATGCTGAGAGGATTATGTTGAATTCAAAGCCATAGTCGGATAATTGGAGATCTCATCCAGAAGGATTTGAGCACAACAAGATGACATGGCTATGTATTCAACCTCTGTAGGGAAATAGAAAGTACTCATTTGCTTCTTTGAACCCGGCTCACAAGCTTATCACCCAAAACGAGCACCTCGGATGTACCGGCGTGCTATCTTGACAACTGCATGATCGGCATGCATACGTTAGTGACATCACGGTGTCCTTGGTACCATAGTCCCATATTGATGGTTCCTTGGAATCACCCGAAAGACCCGTTTAACTGCTTCAAGGTGCTTTTTGGTAGGCTTAGTCTGGTATCTAGCACACATGCAAGGCGAACAAGATGTGCGGTCTACTAGCGTGAGGTATCAGGGATCCAATCATACTACGATATTTCTTTTGGTCAATCATGATCCTGAGTAAAAACCGTCCTCATCTAGTTTGGTTCATCAATCATGGGGTGTCAACAGGTCACTTCGAATCAAATCCAAATTTCTTTAAAATCTCATTTGCATATTTAGATTGATTTATGAAAATGCCTCAGGGACTTTGTGAAATTTGTAATCCCAAGAAAAACGACATTTGTCCCATCCCATGACATTTGAAACTTTGAACTCATTTCATTAGAAAAAAGATCACATTCCATTGGGTCAGTCGAGGCAAAAATAATATCATCATAAATTTGAACATGAGTTAAATGTTTCTTCCCCGTGAACAATGTTGGATCAATCGCTCCTTTCTTTGCCGGGGTTTCATTGATAGAAGAAACTTTGATACAGTGTATCATACCATGCCTTTGGAGCTTGATTTAAACGTAAAGAGCTTTCTTCAAGCGATAAACGAGAGTAGGATGCTCGATTCACAAAGCCTTGAGGTTGGTGGCGTAGGACGACTTCTTTAAGATCTCATTCGAAATGCCGTCTTTACATCCATCGATAGACTACCATGTTCTTACTTTGCATTGGCTAAGAAGATTCTAATTGCCTCGATTCGAGCAGGGAGCAAATGATTCTTCAAAGTCTATACCCTCCTCTTGGCGGTATCCTTTAGCAACTAATCGAGCCTTGTTCTTCAACACATCACCATGCTCATCAAGTTTCACTTTGAAGTTCCATTTTAGAGCAATAGGATCATAGCACAGCTGTCAGGAGGTACTAATTCCCATACATCAAGTCGATCAAACTCATGAATTTCTTCTTGCATGGCATTGAACCAGTTGTCTTCATCCATGGCGGTTTTAACATCTTTTGGTTCGATCTTAGAGAGTACGGAGTTGAAGAAGCACCATAAGGCAGCAGTTGCAAGTTGTTTCGTGTGGATACGAGGATGAGAGGATTTCCAATGATGTTGTCCAATGGATGATCGTGAGTCCATTTCTGAGGTGTTCTGCAAATGGCGATTGTTGAGGGACTAAAGGTAGCGAGTCGATGTCTCTGAAGAAGATGGTTCTGATGAAGATTCGGGAGCAAATACATTTTCAAATGGAGCATCTTCAGGAGTAGCAAAGGGATTAATTTCATTATTGATACCGCATATAGTTCCATGTACCCTCAAGTTTGATGATTTGTTGATGAGGCAAGGATCGGTAGAAGCTTCTTGACTTAATGATATTGAGAGAAGGATTGACGCTTCATTCACGGGAATATGAGCACTCTCGAAGTAGGAATTGTCGGGCATTCATTAGCACTTGGCTCACAATGTTCATCAAACATGGATCAAACAATTTCTTTAAATCATCTTCAGATGGAGGTACATATGGAGTTTCTAGAGAAGAATTTGGTATAAGGGATGAACTAATGGGACTGTCTTTGAGGCACTGGGTCCCCGAAAGTGTCCAGAGCCATAGGACCACTGCGATAGAAACTCTCTCTGACTATCTTTATCAACCCATATGTAGACAATTTGAAGTGACCATGAGCAAAGAAAACGATACCAAACTTGCTCAAGAAGAATTCCATGCATTTGCATCTTAAGCTCGCCTTTTTGAATTTTAACTTCAATCTCAAATAAGTGATAATTAATTAACTCCGAAGTAATCAGCTTGTGTCAAATGCCCAACACGTGAATAGACGCATACCTGATGTACATCGATCCACCGAATGAACCGGAACAAATGATTTCTCGACATTAATGCATTCTTCCTAAAGGTATACATGTAGAGACTGATTTGGAAGATTCACCACAAATGTCTTGAATGAGGTAGTCATTTTCTTTAATGTTCATGTGGTTGATTTATAGCGTGCACAATGAGAGGAACAATAATCCGTGAAGATTTGGCAAAGGAATACCAAAAAGCGGATCATTATTCAATAATGCAACTTACAATATCATGATAGTCATTATGAACGCCTTGTGAAATAACTGGAGATAAGGTTTCTGAGAATTCCAAGAAGTACTTCTTAGATGGTGAACCGCTTGAGTCAATGTACGAGCATGAGTCTTTAAGCTGGATGATCAACATTTTAAGGTTGAAGGTACTCATCAAACATATCTTTGAAAAACAATGAATCCCAAACATTGATTCCTAATTATCCTTAGTAAGTGAAGCATTAGGCGTTGGAGGAGAGTCATCAAAATCAAAACAATGAATCCCAGTTATCCTTAGTATATTCACTCATAATCAAAAGGAATATACACTCATCATCATCAAAAATAAAGTCGGATAACCATTATTCAAACATCCATCATCATGTAGTATATTCACTCTTCTCCCCTCAAAAATTGCATCCGAAGTTGCCATTTTTGATTTAGCAAGTGAATAAGAATATACACCAATGAACATGTAGATCCACTTGATGATTGAATGAGCGTGGAAAAACATGAAGCTTGTTGATGAAGAATGTAGATGAGTATGACCATTCATGAGAGAATTTTCTTTAACAAGATAAAGCCACTGTAAGCGCATACACTTTTCTTTTCTTTGAAGAACGGGGCTGAAGTGTTATCTCAGACACCATAATGATGAAGTACGAGGCCTGAACCGATGTGAATGCACGCCATTGTTTAGAGCCCGATCATATGTTTAGAGCCCGAATCCAAATACCAAGGGACGATTTGTACCGCGCTTTGGACAACACGAAGACAGAGAATTGGAAACATTGGATCCCCACGTGCTCATGGGGTCCTTTTGGTTAGTATAAACAATCTTTGAATCGTGAAACCCTAGGTGCAATGTCATTGTCACTAGGAGCTAAACTAGTAGAAGCATCCGACTTAGTCGAGGGACATTTTGTGCTTAATGGGATTATTCTACCAGTTGGCTTCCAAACCTTAAGAGCACTACTCTAGGCATAGTGGATCTAGTTAAGGGGCAAGGTTTGCCATTCGTGAATATTCGACCTGTTGGCTTCCACTGAAATCCTACATTGGTAAAACCTTCCTGAGGTTTCGTGATTGCTTAACTGTTTCGCTCTCCAAACTTTCTTAACCGGGTTATGAATCTTAGACCTCAGAAATAACACATCACATTTATCATGATTACCAGAAATTAAACATTTTTTTTTGCATGTTTTGACGAATACATAAGGCCTCGAATTAATTTTAGTAAGCTTGGAGCTAATACTAGAACTAACACGATTCTTTTGTTCAAATCAAACTTCTTGTCCCTATGGTGTTCTTTCACTTCCTTATCATGAACACTTTTAGTTTGCGTAATCCTATCCTTCTTTGCATAGCTTCTAGGTTTTGACCCGCTAACTTTAGTGTCAATCTTAACATCTGTAGAAGTAACGATGGGAACATTCCTTGGCTTCACTACTTTCGCATTCCTCGGTCTAGAAGTGCCTTTGGGATCTGAAATTCTAGGAGGCACATCACGGGTTGCTTGCTTGAATTTAGATATGGAACAAGGCATATCAAGGGTCACATGCTTGGCTTTGGGCATAGAACGGATTTTCTGCTTGGCACTAGGCATAGAACAAGGCTTCACAGCTTTGCCTTTTTCACCTAAGGGTTTTGGACATGTTGCAATTACACATTCAAGCAGCTCTTGAGATCGTTTGGCCTGAGGCAAGCAAACCTAATTTCACTATCAAGAGGTTTGTTAATGAAATCCTCTTCGACAATCTCACGGAGACATTCTAGACTATCCTTAAGGTGAGCACAGTAGTCATGAAAAGCATGTTCATTATTCCTAAGATGAGGAGGAATATATTTAACTGTCACTGTGTATTTGCAATCTAAGGGTGACTTTGAGACAACATTCTTATTGAAAACAAGTGGCGCTTCCCATTTCCCGACTTCTCGATTCTCAATTTCCTTTTGTAAAGACGTTATTTTTCGTTGTTTTGGTCACGGGTGACGTTTATTGAATCATATAACTCTTTAAAATGTCGTTTAACCTTTTCATTTTCTTCTAGAAAACTTTCGTTTTCCTTTTGTAAAGCATTTACTAGGTTTTGAAGATGAAATGTTTGAGAATTCGAGAATCTAAAGGAGGAGGCATTTGGGAGCCTGTCATATTGTTCGTTTGACCCTTTAATTGAGAGATTTGGGCTTTCAACTTTCCGATCGTGTTGCACTGAGCTTGAATCTGTTCATCACGTTTGTTAATTTGAAAACTGCATCAAACTCTGGAGCATCTAAAGATGTCTTGATATTTGAAGTTTTGACATTTTCTTTGAGATGTTGATATTTGAGTTGTAAATTAAAATGCTCAACTTCTAGTTTAGAAAAATGTTTAACCAAATTGTCGTGATCATCCAGTTCAATTTTCTCGTTTAGTTTAGAATTAGTTTTTTCAAGCTCAATGACACGATCATGGGAGACTTTCAGGGCCACAGATAGTTCATGAAATTTGGAAGCATTAATAGAGCAATTTGAAGCAGTGAAAAAGATATCTTGAGCAACACATTCAGTAATAAGAGTCTCATTTAAGGTATGCAAGTTCTTCCTCTCAATCTCATTATATTTTAGTGCTCGCTCATAATCACTAACTTCAACTACCATTGCATCAAATTCCTTTTCCATTTCTTTAATATCTGATTTTATCCCCTTTTTAAGACTCTCAAAATGATCTTTTAGTTGTTTAAAGAAAGGCATGACCTCAGTTAAATAACATTCTTTCATTTGCTCAAAACCCCTTTCCCCTTCAGTTATCCCAGTGGGTGTGATCCTTTTCTTACAAGTTTTCTCAAAATCGGTAAATAGTTGAAGAATAACATATTGACTGATTAAGGTCTTGCTCTTAGTGGCAATAGTTCTAGGAACTAAATGCATTGGTGTATTTGGAGGATACACAGTCGCTTTAGGAATTTCCTACAAGGGGGATTCTTTTCAACAAGATTTTCCGCTTTTTGCAAGTCCATATCCTTTTTCCAGAACACTTGTTCAGGGGTCAATAGAGTCCGAGGCTTAAACATGTTTAAGGATATCCAATTTTCCTTAGTGTAATCATGGGGTTTTATCGTTATCTTGTTCTTTTTACACTCGGGATCTTCTAGCTTCTTATTCATTTTCTCCCTAGTGACTTCATCGATTTCTTATCTTCCTCGCACTCAGCAACTAGGTTTCTGTCTAGGCTTAAGGATCTCATTACCATCATACAGTACCTTATGAGCATTTCTAGCCTTTTTAATTACCTCTGGATTTGGTTCCTCAACAAGGGAATGCTATGCTTATCGCTTAAGACTCTATGCTTAGTGATCATGTGAGCAGTCTGAATGGTATTCCCTTGTACGTACAACTTATTTTCAAGCTTGTTTTTCAAAGTTTTTAGATTGGAAAAATCATTCAAAAGTTTTGATTCCTTAGCCTTGAATTCTTGCTTAAGCATTTTAACATTTTCTTGAAGTTCGTGTTTCTGCTTAGCAGTTTTAGAAAGCTTTTCTTGTAAGGAGTTTAACTCTTGTTTTAATACTTCTTCTCTAAACCTACTTTTTCTAATAGTTGTGCGTATTTGGACATCCATTTCCTGCTCACGGGTGGTCAACTCAAACTTAGCACACTGTTCATAAATAGCAACCTGATCCTTATTTATGTTAAGC
The DNA here is from genome assembly GCA_910596185.1 of Chrysanthemum makinoi. Classification (NCBI taxonomy): domain Eukaryota; kingdom Viridiplantae; phylum Streptophyta; class Magnoliopsida; order Asterales; family Asteraceae; genus Chrysanthemum; species Chrysanthemum makinoi. Next base: position 262,270,958 of record OU343222.1, on the reverse strand, counting down.
TCAGTGGTAAGGGAATCATCAGGCACAAATCAAAGATACTCATGCAGTTCATAATCATCATTTTGAGTAGAAGATGCACAACTAGGTACAATAGAAACATCCATGCAACTTACCCGAGCATTGACATGCACAGGCTGTGACGGGTGCATCTCTATCTTGGGTACATCAAAGCTTCCATGGAGCGTTCCTTTGCATTAACTTGCACTGAGTGTGTGGGTGCACCTCTCTCTTGTGAATTTGAGCACGAAGATTCCATTTTTGCATTATCCGACTCATCATTTTTGTTGTCATGACATTGCATTCAAGAACACCCGATTCTTCAACATATACATTACCCAACTTATCACAACAATCTTTCAACCGCACCTGACACTCATTCACGTCTTCATTCTTTTGAGCAGATTCTTCAATGTACTTTTCACATTATCCATGAGTTGGATAAATGTCTCAATGAATTCCTGAATTTCCATTCCAGTATGTTTTGAAGGAAATTCCAGTCAAGTGTTGATCGTGTCTGAATATTCCCCACTGATGAATGGCTGAAATTGTTTGTAGATTACTTGAAGAGCTGCCTTTGGAACCATCCTTTTGAACCTCTTTATTGGTAAGTTGCAGCTTTAAGTGTTCTAAGTTCAACAGCAAGCTTCTTGTCAATGTAGGTAAGTCCTGGCGGAAAAGAGCACTACATGTTCGATCCCCAGCTATGGATAAAAGTTGTATGAGGTGCAGATGAAGTAGCCGATATGGCTCAATGTCGCATTCCATTTTGCATGGCATTCTCATTGTACTGTCAAACATGAAGATCTCACATCCTCATTGTTCAATTCAAACATCTTTAACCGTTCGGGGTAGCATACTTTATCATTGTTGTCCACAGCATCATACAATTTAAGCACCACGAAATCATCGGGTCAAGTTAGAGTAAGACATGATGTGGTAGAATGCACGGTATTTTACAAGTCTATGATTTAAACCGAGAAATAGAATCTTCGCGGATTTTACTTAAATCAAGACCAAACCGTTAAGCAATGACCAATGGAATGTGTTAAGATGAATGATGGATCGACACAATGATAGACAATTGTGTGTTAGGACTTATGATTGTTTGTGGGATAAGCCGAGATGTTGTTTGGTTGAGATTTGGATTGGTTTATGCACGATTTTCCCGAGAAATTTAGGTCTAAAAACATAAAAACCTCAATAACTTCTGTTCAGAGCGGATTTAGCCCTCAAAGGTTTACCATTAGTGACATTCTCCTCGTTCTCACGGTCGTTTTGATGGGTAGAACGCTGAAAACGGAGTTACGGATCAAAAGTTATAGCCGTTTGAAGTTTTGTCGGAAAAGTCAACAAGTCGCTAAGAATTCTTGAACCAAGTCGCTAAGACCAATTCGCTAGGACCCAAGTCGCTAAGTAACAACTCGCTAAGCTCCAAGTTGCTAGCAAAATTTTGACAAAGTAAGCTAAGAACTAAGTCGCTAATTTGTCAAGTCGCTAAATAGCAACTCGCTAGGTACCAACTCGCTAACACAAAATCGCTAACAATTTTTGGCAGCAATTCGCTACTCAAGTCGCTAAAACTTCAAGTCGCTAAAGAGCAACTCGCTCTGAGACCAAGTCGCTACCACCAAGTCGCTACCCGTAGTGGAGAGTCCACTACTTGTACTTTTAATCGCTAGGTCTAAGTCGCTAGCTCCAAAACTGTAACTCGCTACAAAATTGTGAAGCAAGTCGCTAGCAAGAAAGTTATACCGTGAGCCAAGTCGCTAACTTGAAAAACTTCCAAAACACACTTTTCAATCCAAAAATAACCCAACCACGATGATTCAAGCCTTCCAAATCAAAACCTAAACACTTATGATGATCTTAAACACAAAAGTACAATCAAAATCCAAACTTTAACACTAGAAATCAACCAAATGATGCACAAACCACTAAACTTTTTCAAACTCAAAAACCACCTAAAAACCACTAGAAATCCAAAGATGTGTAAGATATGATCTAACCATGGCTCTTGATACCAATTGTTGGATATAAGTTTTCACATACACATCAAACCATTAACACAAGTGGAATTCTAGAGAGAGAAAGTTAGAGGTTTAGGGAACTTAGTGAGAGAAAGTGAAAGATATTATTATGAGCTCCAACTCTCTACCTTGGGAGGTAGAGAGTATTTATAGTCTTACATAAATTGCCACACAACTGGATCAGGCATACAGTGGGTAAAGACCCGTCCGTCCTCCACGATGTTACTTAAGAAAACACTACTTAACTAAATATAACTATGACTACGAGCATTCTAACGATTACATATACTTGAGGTGACCGACTCTTTAATACCGGGAATTTCTAATTCCTAACAGAAGAAATATGTGTTAGTTGTGGTTGATGATTACTCTAGATTCACCTGGGTCAAGTTCTTAAGGACAAAGGATGAAACTCCTGATATTTTCATCAAACTCATCAAGCAAATTGCAGTTCGACTTAACAAAACCGGCCGTAATTATCCGGACATTAATGGAACTGAAGTTTGTTAACAAACAACTTAGTGAATTTTATGAAAGCATTGGAATCAGCCATCAAAGAAGTGTTCCACGAACTCCTCAACGGAACGGTGTAGTTGAAAGACGAAATCGAACTCTTGTAGAAGCCGCTAGATCAAAGCTGATTTACTCAAAGGTTCCAATGTTTCTCTGAAGCTATTGCCACCGCATGCTACACACAAAATCGCTCCGATTCACACCGCTCATGGAAAAACTCCATATGAACTTGTCCACATGAAAACCTAATCTCTTTCCTTCGTGTGTTTGGTGCATTGTGTTATCCAACTAATGAGGGTCAAGACTTAGGCAAACTTAGAGCTAAAGCAGACATTGGAATATTTGTAGGGTATGCACCAAACAAAAGGGATACCGAATCTACAACAAAAGAACCCGAAATATCATGGAAACAATTCTCGTTACGTTTGATGAGTCGACCGTCAAATGGCTCTGGACAATCCATTCAGAACCCGCTTCAAAAATCCCATTGGTTCATCCCTTGTTCCAAACTTTTCTCAAGAAACTCCATATGTACCTCCATCCGAAGATGATTTAAAGAAATTGTTTGATCCTATGTTTAATGAAATTTATGATCCAAGTACTAATGAGGTGTCGATTCCTACAACAGGTTCATATTCCTGTGAATGAAGTCAATCCCTCGGTCTCAATATCATTAAGTCAAGAAGCGCTGATCCTTTCTCATCAACAAATCATCATTCTTCAAATGTACATCATGGAACTGTTTCTGGCATCAATGATGAAGTTAATCCCTTTGCTACTTCTGAAGATGCTCCATTTGAAAACATATTTGCTCTCGAATCTTCATCGAACCATCTTCTTCGTGAGACATCGACTCGCTACTTCAGTCCCTCAACAACTACCACATGAACACCTCAGAAAATGGACTCACGATCATCCATTAGACAACATCATTGGAAATCCTTCTCGTCAAGTATCAACACGGAAACAACTTGCAACCGATGCCTTATGGTGCTTCTTCAACTCCGTACTCTCTAAGATCGAACCAAAAGATGTCAAAACCGCCATGAATGAAGATTGTCGGTTCAATGCCATGCAAGAAGAAATTCATGAGTTTGATCGACTTGATGTATGGGAGTTAGTACCTGCTCAGATTGTGCTATGATTATTGCTCTAAAATGGATCTTCAAAGTGAAACTTGATGAGCATGGTGATGTGTTGAAGAACAAGGCTCGATTAGTTGCTAAAGGATACCGTCAAGAGGAGGGTATAGACTTTTAAGAATCTTTTGCTCTGTTGCTTTCGAATCGAGGCAATTAGAATCTTTTGGCTAATGCTGCAAGTAAGAACATGGTAGTCTATCAAATGGACGTGAAGACGGCATTCATGAACGGAGATCTTTAAGAAGTCGTCTATGTCGGCCAACCCTGAAGGCTTTGTGAATCAAGAACATCCTACCCACGCGTTTATCGTTTGAAGAAGGCTCTTTATGGTTTAAAGCAAGCTCCAAGGGCATGGTATGATACGCTATCAAAGTTTCTTATATCTACCGGATTCAAAGGAGCAGATTGATCCAACATTGTTCACCGAGAAGTCGTGCAAACATTTAATTCATGTTCAAATATATGTTGATGATATTATTTTTGCCTCGACTAACCCCAATGAAGTGTGATCGTTTTCAAATGAAATGAGTTCAAAATTTCAAATGTCAATGATGGGACAAATGTCATTTTTCTTGGGATTACAAATTTCACAAAGTCACGGAGGCATTTTCATAAATCAATCTAAATATGCTAATGAGATCTTAAAGAAATTTGGATTTGATTCAAGTGACCTGTTGACACTCCCATGATTGATCGAACCAAACTAGATGAGGACCACTCGGGGATCATGATTGACCAAACGAAATATCGTAGTATGATTGGATCCCGATGTACCTCACGCTAGTAGACCGACATCTTGTTCGTTGTTTGCATGTGTGCTAGATACCGGGCTAAGCCTACTAAAAGCACCTTGAAGCGGTTAAACGGGTCTTTCGGTATCTCCAAGGAACCATCAATATGGGACTTTGGTACCGAAGGACACCGGTATGTCACTAACAGCCTATGCAGATGCTGACCATGCAGGATATCAAGATACTCGTCGGCACGTCCGGAGGTGCTCGTTTTTGGGTGATAAGCTTGTGAGCTGGTCTTCAAAGAAGCAAATGAGTACTTCTATTTCCTCTACAGAGGGAGAATACATAGCCATGTCATCTTGTTGTGCTCAAATCCTTTGGATGAGATCTCAATTAATTGACTATGGCTTTGTATTTAACAAAATCCCTCTCTTGTGATAATAAAAGTGCTATTGCTCTTTCATGCAACAACGTTCAACACTCAAGAGCAAAGCATATCGACATTCGACATCATTTCATTAAGGAACAAGTGGAAAGAGGTGTGGTGGAACTCTATTTTGTGAGGTCTCAATATCGGTTAGCGAACATCTTCACCAAAGCTCTTCCAAGAGAACGTTTTGAGTTCATACTTCCACGACTAGGCTTGAAAAGCCTTCAACCAGAAACACTCAAACGTCTTCATGAAGAAGACGAGGAGTAAAGGTCTATGCTCATCTATCTCTTGTAAATATTTATTCGAAAAACAAAATACAAAATTATAAAACTTTCAAAATCCATAAAAATCTGAAAAATTCAAAAAATCTTCAAAAATATTGTCAATTTGTCATGTTTTTCTCGTTCGATAATATCTACGGTCTTTGTGCTGTCATTCAAAGAATGACACGGGACTTTAGATGTTGCTCGAATTCTTATTTAAAAAAAATTTGAGAGAAAGAGAAAAAATGGTTTATTGTCATGTCGCAAGAACCCGCTTGTCAAAGAAAGAACAGAGCCATACTTTATCATATTTTCAAAATTCCATGCTCGATTCTAAAACATTTATCTGCGAAAACTAATTGCTTTGAAAAATAACTCGGACTCTATTTTTGATAATCATCTGGATTTATTTGTCAAAATATCTATCTCTCAATCAACAACCTATGTCATTGATTGAGGGGGAGAATGATTTCAATTAAATTAAAAAGTTATTTGGCATTCAATTGTTTTCAAAAGATAATCATGCATGTTTAACCAATGGAGTTTAAAATCTCAAATGATTTGATAATTGTGATAGGGGGAGAATGTGTGATTTAAATTAGATTTAAACTGATAATTCGGTAAATGGTTTTATAAGGATGTACAAGCTCTCCTTCCCACATGTGACAAACGATTTCAAATTTTCCATGCACATGTTGAGGGGGAGCATCTATCTCATCTATCTTAAACCTATGATTTGAAACGTGATCACTTATCTCAATGTGCAGGTTCCCTCTAGTATGTGCAAAACTCTTTTCAAATCTCGAGGCACATATTGAGGGGAGCAAAATCATGAAAACCTCATCCTTCCCCAAAATGCTTTATCTACTTGATTCGATTAGGGAAGTGATGTTGATATTTTTAGAAAATGGTAATCAAAGAAGTTAATTCTTTCTCTTGCCTCCGTGTGGAAAACTATTTCAAATACTTGATTCACATGTTGAGGGGAGTTCTTCTTCTAAAAATATCAAAACAATTCAGGTACAAAATGCTTTGATAATATATCACAAGTATCCGGATTGATTTTCAAATGGTTTTCAATTGGTTCCTATGGCGGATGAACAATACCAAATAGACCGACCAACTTTACTTTATGTATGGTGATATAAGGATGATAAGGTTAGGTATTGGTTCCCATGATCCCGCCAGAGTAGGAGGGATCTACCCACGGACAATCCACTAGATAGTGTAGAGTCCTTAGGTATATTGAAAAAATGAGAAAAATGAGAAATGGGAAGAGTGCGGACTAAGACGAGCTAATCTTTGGAATAAACCCAACAAGGTTCTAGTTATGAAGTCTCAGTAAGCCTTGAAGGGGTTGAAGAATGAAAAAGAATTGAATGTGAAAAGGGTGAAAAGAAATAGCCCTCCATCAATTCAACCTTAGGCGTAAACCGGGTTCAATTACATATGCTACTGGTGGTTACTTAGGTAACTCCGTATTGAAGACAAGGACGTCATGGACCCGGACGCCTTGCACTAAACTTCCCAAACCTACTCAAGTTCCTCTTAAAAGGGACTTGTTTCATTCTCACCGGGAACCTACATTATCTATCGACTTTCTCTTAGAGATTGTTGATATTGAAGAAGGAGAACCTCTCCTAGTCTCCGATATAGGATCCAAATATGCACAAATTGAGTCTAGAGCCACGAGATCATCAATAAATCTCATTAGGACAATTTCAATGAAGACTCTCTGTTTCACACAATGTGGAAAGAGATATTATATCTTGAGTCCTACGAATTATCCTTGTGGTATTGCCGAACATCCGAAAGTGATGTGTTTACATATTCACGTGAAGATGGAAAGCCTTCGGAGCCAACATCTAACAAGCTCTGGTAGGTGGCATGTGAGATCTATTATACAGATCAACCATGTGACAACTGAATCGAAACAATGGGGCGATTCAATCTTTTGAATCAATCCTGGTTCAGGTTATGGATTGACGGATACCTTTGAAAAACCGGTCTTTGTGCTTTAAAACTCTTTTCATTAGCACGTCGACCGTGTACTAAGTTTTCAAATCAAAAGGTGTTTTATGATTGATAATTGATTTTCATTAAAACCTTCGTTATATTGCAAAAACAATTTCTATTGAGCAATACACGATTGTTTTTCAAATCTCTTTTCATCAATCAGTGGACTTAAATTAGTTGGTTCACTCACTCCGTGTTGTCTTCTTTGAGGCGTTCGGTTTGAGAACGGCTAGCATTTGCGAAACCCTCAAGGAAATTCTTGAATTATACGATCACAAAGCGATTGTACCGATCAACGAGGAAGTGGGCGTGTACCTCAATTCATCGAAAGTGATCAAAGACACTTTCGTGCGCTTTATTGCTAACTGTTTTATGTAGGTACACCCGGCGTTTGCGGTACCGATCGTAATGGAGCGGTCAATCCATAGCCGCATGCTCACACAACACATTCATATCGAAAGAAATCATGATTGGTGCATCAATGACTCTGATAATCTAACTCCATGCTTACGCTACTGGCTGCGCCAATATCATGAATCAACGAAAGCTTCCGCTACTCTGATGAGAAGATATCATGATCCAGAATATGAGCATGTCGGTCCGAAAGTCACAACATCACATAATACCAACACCACAATGGATGTATCAGAGATTTTCTATTTGTTGATGATCTCAAAAGTCGGCTCAACATTATTATCACGTGGATCAATAAAAGACCTCCACTTGGATTAACCAAACATGCAATGAGTGGAATCAATGACTACGAGCTTTTGAGCAAAGTACTACATCAAGAATGCAAGATCAATTGTTAATGTAATATCCGATTGTATTCAATGTCATTTTAGTATATGTTTGAGGTGACCTCCCTTAGGGGGAGATTGTTAGGAATTAGAAATTCCATGTATTAAAGAGTCGGTCACCTCAAGTATATGTAATCGTTAGAAAGCTCGTAGTCACAGTACTTTTATGTTAAGTAGTATTTAGTTTAGTAACACCGTGGAGGACGGACGGGTCTTTACCCACTGTATGCCTGATCCACAGCCCGTTGTGTGGCGTTTTATTGTAAGACTATAAATACTCTCTACCTTCCAAGGTAGAGAGTTGGAGCTCATAATAAGAATTTTCTTTCTCTCACTAAGTTCCCTAAACCTCTAACTTCTCTCTCTAGAATTCCACTTATACGCCTACTTTGTGTTATGGTTTGATGTGTATGTGAAATCCAATATCCTACATGCAATGTATGGGATTCACCATTGACCGGAACGCCGAAGAATCTACTACAGAAGCTGCAAGGTTCAGAAATCTCAACATGAAGTGTTCAGTACTAAGAGTATCGTTGCCATCAAACACGTTGATCTTTCGTCTAAATGGGACTACACTTCTCTCAAGAAGATAGTGGTCAAAAGGCAAGACGAAAGGGATTATGCATTCTCTGAAGCTGACTTTGAGAATTTGTCCATCAACGACATTGAAGATATGTACCTTGCCAAAGTACAGGGTCGCATGCGACAATTTTCAACTAAAGTACGACGTGAATTCATCAAGTCATTGCTCATTGATATGTGCTTAAACACATATATTTTGTTTATCAAAACTGACCCAAAATAACCAAGAAAGAGCCGTTTATTGTTAACATTTGCGTGTTTCTTGAGTTTTTGCATGTGCAGGTACGGATACGTCAAAACACACAAAAAGAAGCCAAATCCGAAGAAAACCAAGCACGAGAGAAAGAAGAGTGCAAAAGCCGATGTCGGGGATGCTATTTCAGGGACTTTGATGCTTAAAAGATCAAATTACGGAGTTCGAGACATGATTTGGGAGTTTTTCACAATTTACCCTTCAATTTACCATTTTACACAAATAACCCCTCATACTTTAATTTGACCAAATTACACTTTACACCCCTTACTTTACCAAAATTACACCATTGGTCTTTTGAAACTCATTTATTGGCATGAATATGGTTAAAAATTTCGGATTACACTTTAGCTTAATACCAAGCCCTTTACCTAAGGCCCAAAATAATTCTCATAGCCCAATCCACCCTAATCATACTATCACCCCGTATATCCATTTTCCCTAGACCCGTTTTTCCTTTAACCCACGGTCAAACAAACAAACCCGGTCAAAGCAACCCTTCCCCTAGTCAAATAAATATAAACAAACACCCCAACCGTCCCAAAGATAAAACCCACCATGTTTACTGTTTAACCATATCCCAATCTTACCCTGCTACTCACCAAAACTTACCCACGATTAATGCTTCTAGAAGCCTGACAACACGTCAGAGGAATGACACGCGTTGGATTGCCAGGGTGGACGAAGGATGGCTTTTGATTGGTGGAAACACCTCATGTGATTGATCCAACGGTTGAAGATTGAAAGAATGACAAGATAAAGAGATCAAGGGTCGTGATTAAAAGTCCAGAAGCATCCCAAGCATCAAGTGCAGCTATAAAAAGCCCTTTCTCCTCATTGAATAATTGGTCCATTTTCTCACAGCTTTTAGAGATTATGTTACCATTTAATTCTGTCATTTACTGTTTTTTCTAGCATTTAAATTTAGTTGTAATTCTCTTTTGAGCTTTGTAAAATTCCTTTTATTAATGAAAGTTGCATTTTCAATTTAAATTACTTGTCAATTCGTTTTCAAATTTTACTGTTTCATAAGCTCACATCATTGATTATCAAGCTCATATAAGCTTATATAAGCTTGTATGAGCTCATCTCTGCTTTTACTAGTTCCAAAATCATTTTTCTCAAATCAGTCAAACAAAGTCAATAGGTGCAGAATCAGAACAGGATATTGATTAATTGCTGATATGGTTCAGAATTTGGTTGGTTTAGTTCGAATTGGGGTTGGTGATAGGTTTAGGATAGTGTTTGATTCTCAATTTGCAAGCCATAGTGGCTGG
>OU343222.1:262177677-262260815 GCA_910596185.1 Chrysanthemum makinoi | reverse complement strand
CCATTGCAAAGGAGGAACTACTACCACACTACACCAGCGACTAATCCCAAAGGAGATCTACTCCTTTACAACATCAACAAGGATATCAATATCCTTGGATCTAATACTAGTCTATCTTGTACATCTAAACACACCCAATCGGAAAGTGTACATCTAAGGCACCATTCACTAATGCCTTTGACTAGATCTTCAAGACACCTTTCACTAATGTCTTATTGATATTTCATTTCTAGCATCTTTCACTAATGCTTTTTTGTCTTGACTTCTAAGCACCTTTCACTAATGCTTCTTTGTCTTGACTTCAAAAGCACCTACACAAGTGCTTTATCCTATAGGCGATAGATACCCTTCACTAATATCTTCGTCTTGACTCTTTGAACATCTTTCACTAATTTCTTCAACACTACACTTCTTTGAAGAAAGAAATGAATCATCAACAAGAAGACTTCAGTAGCCTTGATGATGAGGAAGCATGGCAACTCATGGACTTGAGCTTGCTGGACTTCAAAGGTGGTGATCTTGCCTTTAAGAGGAACCTAAAAGATCACACAAAAAAAACTACAAACATAGATCTCTTGGATCTAAGGTTAGTGAGATTTAACTCAGGGGAGAAAGTATATTGAAAGGGGTGAAAGCAATGAAGGAATGGTACAGCTATTTATAGAGGAAAAACCTCCTTACGTTCCTAGGATCCCCGCGGATCCTACCCGCGAGGATCGGCTAGCACAAAGCTAGGGCTCCGTGGTCCGCTCCTTTTTGCCCATGGGTATTTTTGGTTATGGGTCATGGGTCATGGGTTATGGGTTGATCCATGGTTTTCTTTCTAGATACAATGAACTTGGTTAAGTGGTATATATAAAACCATGGGTTATGGGTCAAAACCATTTGCTAGTATTTACCCTTTTTGTATATACTTGTATTTACTCATTTTAGCATACACTTAGTTTTTACCCATTTTAGTATACTTAGTTTAAGCATATATTTAACCTAATATGTAAACACTAGTTGTTGTAATATATGTATCTAAAAACACTTATACTTGTTTGAAAGTGTTTTATGTGAAAATGTAATGCAGAAAAACTATTAATTCAAACTATTTACGCATTTCATTTGTTCTTGTTAAAATGATTTTATGTTTGTTATCGACAAAATATTAGAAGATCATAAAATATAAATAAACGTTTTTACGGCTTATTTGTATTAACAGTGATGTTGCAAGATTATTGAATATTGTGTTTGGAGAAGTGGGAGGTGTCAAAAAGACTATTTCTTTTAGTTTTGGTTGTTGAGATCTTGTTGGAGTCGTAAGGAGTTCCAAAAGAGTAACTTTAGGTGATGAAGATGGTGTACTTGTTGGTGATGAAGGAGGTGATATAATGGAAGCATCTTGTGGTGAGTTATTTGATGGTGATGAGTTTTGATGATGGTTTTCCTAAACAACAAGATCGATGCTAACTGCTTGGATATCCTAGAGAGTTTGATTGTGGTATTTTGGAAGGTGGTAGTACAAAAGTTTGGGTTTCATGATGAGGGTTGTTTGTACTAGGTGATTCATCTAAGTTAAAAGAGTTGTGAATGACATGGTGTTGTTTGTTTGTGAAGATGAGATGAATTATGCAAGCATTTTGGAATTCTATATATAGAAAAATAATGCATTGTAATGAATGCTTGACCCAAAATGTGGATTAAAATCTAATGATTAGATATGAATTTAAGGCATGTGATCATGAGAACACAAGCATTAAAGAACAAACTCCAAAAATAAAACTAATGTTGAGTTTTCATCCAAAGTGAGAAAAATAGAAGGTAAAATAGCTTACGTCTCACGGATCCCACGGATCCTTCCTTGAGGGATCCGATCCAAAGATTAAGGTGGGATCCGCTGGAATGCAGTGATCTAGGCAACACAAAATATTCCTTTTGGAAACATTTGTGCCTAATGTGTGCCTATATGCAAACTATTTGGAGTTGCGGTTATCTCGACTCTTAAGAAGAAAAGAAAAATAAACTAGAAGTGAAAAAGCATAATATTATGTGAGATAACCCGAAAACACATAGTTAGTACTGAGGTACATAATTTTGTGCTACCAATGCTCCTAATTCATTGTTGCTTAAATGAATGTACCCGAAAACACATATTAGTTATGTGTCCCTTTAGCATTCAAAAGACATGAGATGCAATGAAAACGGGTTTTACTTTGTATTAATAATGAAAAAGCGATTTGTCCTAGTCGTGAGAAATTGCTTTTGTGAAATTGTTGAGGAAGAAGTATCATTTTTAGAAAACATTCCAAAATAGGTTTCTATTTGTGAATAAAAATCGTTTTATTCCTTGAAAAGAAGATGTGTATGTAATTATGTGTTTTGAAGAAAAAAAATATGAGTTATAAGTGAAAAACTTATCTTGGGTTTTGAAAATTCCCTTATTGTTTGTGAGTTGTGCGTGAAATAGAGATCCTAGACTCAGAAAGGAGAAGGCTAGTGTTTACATACCTTGTAGAGTCAAAATAAATTACGGCGTTTGCCATTCCATGAGACCAAGACCAAGGCAAGTAGGTTGAATTGTTCCGCTTCAGCGGTTTGGTGAGGACGTCGGCTATGTTGTCTTCGGATGCTACCTTCTCAATAGAGATGTTCCCTTTTGAACATTGTCTCTTAAGAAGTGATGACGAATCTCTATATGCTTTGTGCGAGAATGTAATAACGGATTCTTGCTTAGATCTATGGCACATTTGTTGTCACATAGAATGGCTATGTCACTAAGATGAATGTCATAGTCGACTAACGCTTGTTTCATCCATAGTGCTTGTTGGCATGCTTTGCCTAAGCGAGACGATTCGGCTTCGTTTGTTGATATTGCTAATGCCGTTTGTTTCTTTGAAAACCAAGATGTTAAACAACATCCCATAAAAGTACATACCCTACTTGTACTTTTTCGGTCAACATAATCACCTGCATGGTAAGAATCTGCATATACAGTTGTTTCTACTCCCGTGCCCTTAGGATACCATAATCCTAATTGTGTTGTACCCTTAATATATCTAAATATTCTCTTTACGGCTTCTAGGTGTGATGTTTTAGGGTCTTCTTGAAACCTAGCACATAAGCAAACACTAAACATGATATCCATCCTACATGCCGTGAGGTAGAGAAGACTACCTATCATGCCACGATATTTAGTATTATCGACGAATTCGCCATCTTCATCTTTTGTGAGTTTGGTGTCGGATGACATTGGTGTCCTAATTGGTTTTGACTCTTCTAGGCCGAATTTCTTTAACATCTCCTTTATGTATTTAGATTGATTAAAGAAGATACCATCTTCTACTTGTTTGATTTGTAGACCAAGAAAGAAACTAAGTTCTCCCATCATACTCATCTCGAACTTCTCATGCATGATTTTATAGAAATCATCACACATGTCTTGACAAGTGGATTCGAATATAATATCATCTACATATATTTGAACTATGATTATATGTGACTCTCTTTTCTTAGTAAAAGTGTGTTGTCAACTAACCCCATGGTATAGTTGTGTTTAATTAAAATGACTTGAGTCTATCATACCAAGCTTTTGGAGCTTGTTTAAGACCGTAAGGGCTTTCTTTAACTTATACACATGTTTAGGTTTTCAAAATCGATGAAGCCCAGAGGTTGAGCTACATATACTTCTTCATTAATAAAACCATTTAGAAAAGCACTTTTGACATCCATTTGATAAAGCTTTAGATCATTAGCACAAGCATACATAAGAAGTATTCTTATAGACTCTAATCTAGCCACGGGGGCATAGGTCTCATCAAAGTCTATTCCTTCTTGTTGGTTATACCCTTGGGCAACGAGTCTAGCCTTGTTTCTAGACACTACTCAGTTTGCATCTAATTTGTTTTTATAAACCCATTTGGTTCCTATTATGGTTTGATTACTAGGTGGAGGGACAAGTGTCCAAACATCATTAGAAACAAATTGATTTAATTCTTCTTGCATAGCCATTACCCAACTTTCATCTTTTATGGCTTCTTGTGTATTCTTAGGTTCTATGGTTGAAACAAAACAAAATAAGCTACTTTGGTTTTGAACTTGAGACCTTAATGTTCTTTCGTTTAGCTTTCCTATGACCTTATCTACGGGGTGATCTTTGGACTCTTTAATGTTTATGACTTCATCATTTAAAGGTTCTTCTTCTTCATTTATCTTTTTCTTTATTACTATAGCTTCACTTTCTACAATCTCATCATCGACAAAAGGTGGAGAGGGTTTGGGTGGACTTTCATCAAATTTTATATTTAATGACTCTTCTACCTTCATTGTTTCTTTGTTTAATGTAACGTAAGCTTTGCTATTTGGAGAGTAACCTAGAAAGATACCTTTGGTTGATTTAGGATCAAATTTTGTAAGGTAATCTTTAGTGTTAAGAATAAAACATTTACTACCAAAGACTCTAAAGTGATCTAGCGTTAGGCTTTTGCCTCGGAGTAATTCATATGGAGTTTTACCTAAGATTGGTCTAATTAAGACTCGATTGAGTATGTACGTTGAAGTATCAACGACATTGCACCAAAACTTTTGAGGTATGGATTGCTCATTAAGCATGGTTCGACTCATTTCTTGTAGGGTTCTATTCTTTCTTTCAACTACCCCATTCGATTGTGGAGTCGTGAGAAGAAGTTGTGAGTAATACAATTAGCGTCACAAAAGGTTCCAAATTGCACTTCATTATCAAATTCCCTACCATGATCCGTTCTAATAGACACTATAGGACTTCCTAGTTGTCTTTGGATTTTCTTGCTTAATATTTGAAAATAACTAAAAGTTTCCGTTTTGTTCTTAAGGAATTTTGTCCATGTATACCTAGAGTAATCATCCACTATGACCAAAGTGTAGTAGTTGCCTCCATAACTTTGGATAGCGGATGGACCAAATAAATCCATATGTACTAATTCTAGACACTTAGTTGTAGACACAATGTTTTTAGCTTTATGACTAGAATGAACTTGTTTTCCTACATTACAAGCATCACAAAAGTGATGTTCATATTTTAACTTAGGTAGATCTCTTACTAGATCTTTGGATGATAGCGATTGAAGAAGTCGCATATTGGCATGACCCAATCTTGGATGCCATAAGGTCGAAGTATCATCCATAGAGGTAAGACAAAGTTTGTCTTTAGGTTCATTACCAATTTTAATGACATAGACTCCATGTTTCCTAATTCCTCTTCCTATGGTTATGCCATTTTTAATATCTTACTACGGTTTAGGTAAAAGTACATTGCACTTTTTATCACATATTTTTCCTATACTTAAGAGGTTAAAGTTTAGGTTTTCTACGTGACACACATCGTTAATGGTTAGAGATTTGTTAGAAATCGTACCTTTACCGATGATTTAACTTTTGCTATTTCCAAACACCACATTACCTCCATTGAAGGATTCATATGTGGAGAATAGATCTTTATTGCTGGTCATGTGCCTCGTGCACCCGCTATCCTTGACCCATTCATCTGGGTCTAGGTCGACCTTTAAGCATACCTAAGAAAACAATTAACTCAAAAGTTTGGTCCCCATTTGTTCATGGGTCCATTAGTATTAAACATTCCATTCATGTTAGACATGTATGGATAAGGTGAGTATGCATTCCATGGAGCAAAGTTTTGAAAAGGAAAATAATTTTGCATATTTGGGTTCCATCCCATTTGATGGTTACTTCTCGGGTAAACATTATTAGGTCCTCCTAGATGGATTAGCTTTTGAGAAAGATGGAGCTTTGTTTCTTGCAAAAGTAGGATTATATTTTGGAGGTGGTTGTCTAGTGGTGAAATGAGTTGGTTTCTTCTTATTAATGATAACAAAATCAGTTCTAGATGAAGAAGCTATGTTATTACCACTGTTTGCTACTGTTGGACCCACGGATCCTCGGCTTAACACTAGCGGTTCCCTTTTGATGGGATCCGTGGGATCCGCCACAACAAGATGTTGGTTTTTCTAGTGCTTTGACAAATTGTGTTTCTTTGTTTTCACTAGTTGATGGATCAAGTTGTTGAATACCTAAACTTTTTGGTTGTTACCGGTTTTAACACTATCTAATATCATATCTAAAGTATTAGTACTCATTCTAGCAATTTTAGAATCTAGTTGATCAACTAGTGTTTGAAGTTGAACGCATAAAGTTCACATTCACCACTTTCTATTTTACCCTTTTCTAAGCGTTTTAGTTTTGCTTTTAATTCTATGACTTCTTTATCTAAGCGTTGGTTTTGACTTTTTAAAAGCTTGTTTTTGTTAATTAGTTTTAAGCTAATATTGCATAGTTTGTCATATTCATTATGCAATGAGTCGTCATCAGTGATGAGCTACTATTGTATTCGTGACATACCTCGTCATTTGCCATGAGACAAATTTCTTCATCCTCCGTAAGCTCATTCCCCACGTGCCGCTCACGAGCGCCTTTTGATCATCCCGTTTGGGACACTTACTAATAAAGTGGTTTGGGTCCCACATTTAAAAGCAAGTCGCGATCATCTTTTGGCTTCTCGTCCTCTTTGCTTTTCGAAAGCCTTTCTTATCGTCATACGGTTGTTTGACGTATCTTCCCTTCCTTATAAAGAACTTTTTAAAGTCCCTACATCGCCATAGCGTACTCCTCATTGTCACTATTCGAAGAGGAGTTCTCTTCATCGCTTGAAGCCTTTTTGGCTTTAAGGGCAAGAGATTTGTGTTTCTCTTTCACCTTTGAGGCTTGGGAATCTTTAGCAAGGACAAGCTCGTAGACTTTTAAGTTGCCTATGAGTTCATCAAGGGTGAGGATTGTCAAATCTTTTGACTCTTCGATCGCCGTCACCTTGGATCTCCACTTGGATGGAAGTGCCCCTAGATATCTCCTAACATGGTTACGGCTAGAAAAAGATTCATCAAGTGCTTGTAAAGATGTAATAATAGTATTAAAATTAGCAAATGAATGATCTATAATTTCCTCATCCGATATTAAAAATTGTTCATATTGTTGAACAAATAAATCAATTTTATTATTTTTAACTTGTTAGTTACCTTGATGAGTTACAACTAAAGAATTCCAAATTTCTTTAGAGGTTTTAAGCATAGAAATTCTTTGAATTCCTTTTTGGGTAAAACATTATACAAAACCATTTTGGCTTCACTATTTTTAGAAAGCTTTTTCTTCATTTCATCATTTAGTTTATCATGAGGTATGTTAACTAAATTCCCTTTATCATCTTTTGAGGTAGCCTCAAAATTGCCTTCAACAATAATGTACCAAAGATTAATATCTTTAGATTTCACATACGTTTCGAATCTATTTTTCCAATATATAAAACCATTAGTTTCAAGTAGTGGTGGTCGGTGCATAGATTGCCCTTCCTTATAATTTTCAGAACCCATAGTGATCGAAAAGTTTTAAAATACGGTTTACTTTAAAACTTTTATAAACTTAGCTCTTGATGCCAATTGTGGAAAACTAGAAGGGGGTTGAATAGTTTTGCCGATTTTAAGTTAGTTTCAAAAACTTTAGATTCGATAATATGTGAGATCTTATGGATGTGGAGAAAGTATAGATCTAATGATAAAGCAAGTAAATAAAGTAAAGCAAAGGGATAGAAATGACACAACCGATTTATAGTGGTTCTGCTACAAGGACACCTTCCTTGCCCTACTCCACTCTCCGAGTCACCTACTCGATAGTTCAAGCACTATGTCAACAAACTCCTTCAACTTGGCGGAGAAGCCTTCTACAACGTTGCTTACACACCTTTTTCCGGTACAAAGCTAAATACCGAGTCCGTAACACGGTGGACCAAACCAACACGACTATTACACAACAAATATGTGAAATATCAAATACAAGATCTTTGCTCTGAGAAATCTTATGAGGAACAAATCAATCAAGGACCCCTTGCTTGGATGACTTGTAGAATGCTCGTGATCTCGCCTTAGAGAAGGACCTATATGAGAATCACTAAAGAAAGAAAGAAGGAAGTACTCTCTAGATCAAGTGATCTTTTGTTAAAGAGAATGAGAGTATATGAGAGAATTAGTAAGAAGAGGGGTGAGTTAGAATGAAGAAATGGCTCTCTATTTATAGGCAAATTCTGCCACTGTTCCCCGGATCCCTCCCACAAGGGATCCGTCTAGTGTAATCCTAGGGATCCGTGGGACGCTCCTCTTTGCCCATGGGTTTTTTGTTTATGGGTCATGGGTCATGGGTTATGGGTTGGTCCATGGGTATTCTTTTAGATTCAATGTATCTAATGAGTACATTGTATCTAGTCTTGTGGGTATGGGTCAATACCATGGGTTATGGATATGATCCATGGGTTGTATTTTTACCCATCCTAATAAACTATTACAACAAATGATTAATTACAACATTTTTGTATTAGATGGCTATATGTAAATGCTTTACAAAAATAACATGTATCCTTATAATTGTACTTAAGATAACATTATATTTGTTATCAACAAAACACAAAGAGATCGCAAAATATTAATAAACGTTTTTACGGTTTATTTGTATTAACAGAAGTGTACAAAAAGGGGCCAAAATGGTACTTGCACGCCCATTAATGTGATGGCTCAACATTAACTCTTTAGTCACATTGGTACGTGTAGATTGTTTACATTCAGATTTCAACACTCTAAATGTGTTGGAATCACTCCTAAACCTTATTCAAGTGTTAGTTACTCATATGTAATAGTTAGCTTATTATGGCCTTTATGTTTGTTATTAGCCTTAGGCTTATGTAGAAGGCCCATAAGCCTAGGCCTAGCCCAATAAGGAAAGGAAGGGAACTAGGAGTGTTGCCCTAGCTTCCCTCCTATATATACCCCTTGTAAACCTTCATTTGAAAGTTGGTTGTTCAAGTTATTCTCTTTCACTCACCTCTCGCCTTAACCGTTCCATATTATAGGTGTGTGTGTGTTTGGAATCTTGTTCAATCGTCTCTCTATCTTTCTTATAAGCTTGTGTTGTAAACCTTGTGACCTAACAGGTGGTATCAATCGCCAAATAGTTGGGTGTACTCGATTGTTTTTGAAGTTTTTTGGTTTTGGGTCTTACGCGTAAAGATAACGTATTCTTTAGCTCTCTTAAAAACTTGTTTTTACACTTTTAATCAAGATTCTTGTACTTTCAATGTTTTGAGGTGTTAAAATACTTGTTTTTGGCAAAAAGTTTCAAACTTTATGCGTGGATCATTGTTTTGAACTAGTTTTTATTCGTGGGTGTCATTCTACGCATAACTGTTTTAAGTGCTTTGGATCATCAAGTCTCACACTTTTGTGTTATTTTGGTGTTATTGAAGCTATTTCATCACACAAAAGCTGGTTTAGAAACATCTTTGGGCAAAATCAAAATTACGAGTAATCCTCCGCGTATTGAAACCCTAAAATTACGCGTAAGATTATCCTTGGTTTGATCTTCATTTCGTGGTTTATTCCGTGTTTTCTTACTTGGATAAGTCTGAAAATACGTCGACTTTGAATATCTTTTGCAGCGTGATAGTGTAAAAGATCATTTGAGATAAAACCCTAAAATTACGCGTAAGCTCAACTTTACGCGTAGAAATCCTACGCCTAAGATTTTCTTACGCCTAAGCCTTGTCTTACGCGTAAGCTAAATCCTACGCCTAAGTTTCTAACTTGTTGTCTACGCATAACTTTAGCCTTTTCTCCACACTGCGTAGCTAAAACCTACGCGTAACTCATTATTGTTACGCGTAACTTTGGTGTTTTTACGCTTAAGTGTTATTTGGTTATTTCTACGCCTAAGGATACTTCATCAACAAAGGTTCATTCGACTACAAAGATCCATTTTACCAACACAAGTTTATCAACATGTCACAACCACCATACTCTAACTATTTCCTTTACACTTATCCTCATCCTCAACGTCAACAACAACTAACTCCACAACATCAACAATGGAATCAACAACAAGCAATTTATCAACAACAATTTAACCAACAACATACTCCACAACTTGTTGCAAATCCACAACCTCAAATGGTTCAACCACCACAAAGTCTTCAAGCTCAACCATACACAAATGACTTTAGTCAACATCCATCAAGGATCACTATGAGGGAACCCACTTGGTTTGCAAAGATGTTTGAAACTTTAGCGACCAACAATCAATTCATGAGGCTGGTTCACTTGATAGACCTCCAATGCTCACTCCAGGAAACTACGATCAATGGGTAATAAGGTTCTTTAGATTTTGTGATCTAAAGAAGCCACATGGAAAGTTCTTAAAGAAGGTTATCTTGGAAGGTCCTTTTTGAGATGCCTCTTGTCATTGTACAGGAGATCCAAATGCCATTCCACCAAGAGATGAACAAACGAACATTGCTACTGTTGCAAACTTGAATCCTCAAGAACTTCTACACTATGAAGCAGATGAGCTTGCAATGGAATATATCCTCCTAGGATTACCAAACCTAATTCTTCGTAGTGTTGATGCTCAAAAGGCTGCAAAGAAAATGTGGGATCATATTCGTCTTCTTATGGAAGGATCAGTACTCAATCAGGAAGATTTGGAATCCAAAATTTACTTGGCTTATGAACACTTCATGATTGAACTGGAGACACTTTCGAGTCCTATCATCACCGATTTTCAGACATCATCAATGATTTGGATAAACACAACATCCACAAGCCAAAATTGCGGTGAATACTAAGTTCCTAAGTAGTCTTGGTCCTGAATGGGAGAAGTATGTCATTTTCTCCGTCAAGCTAAAAACATGCATCAGTCTACCTACGGTTTTTATGCGATTACTTGAAGCCTAATGAAAAGGAAGTTGATAGGGAAAGGATTCTCCGTGCTCAAATTGCTCCACCCACACATCCGGAAAATCAACAACTTTCCTTATATGCTCAACAAAATTATTCTCCTCAACCAGCAACTCAACCAAGTGCTTCAAACCCACCAAACGATCAATCACATCAACCTCAACAAAATCGGTTGGTTCCTTACAACAACAATGATCAAGCACTTCATAATGAGGAATCCGATCCGTTCGAAGCATTGCAACAAGGATTTGCTATGATTGCTAATGCCTTTAGCCGTTATACCAACAAATCCAACAACCGTATTCGTTCCTCATCTAATACAAGGAATCAAGCATTTGTAAAACAATGGACGAGTTGAAGTTGAATCGTGGTTATGGTAGATGGATGCGGATGCTGGTCAAGGGTTTAATCTTTGTGGGTAGGAATAACAACGAGCTCAAGTGGTGGAGCAGATGCTCGGCATGGGTTGAATGGTCTTCGATGCTACAACTGCAATGAGAAGGGACACTTGGCTAATGCATGCCCAAAGCCAAGCGGACTAAGGCGGCATGCTTATTTCAAAGAAGCTCTTCTTTTGGCTCTTAAGGATGAAGGCGGTGGAACTCTCCGTAGAAAAACAGAGCTTTATGGCGAATCTTTTCGACTCGGATGATGATATGGAGGACTTGCGGGGCCAATCAAATTTGTTATGTTGATGGCTAATATGCGGGAGTTGCACATAGTGACCGGGCCAGGTGTATGACGATGGCTTGTCTCAGTAGAACAAACCATATTTATCTCGATCTCATATCTCGCCAACATGCGCATCAGGCAAGGCTCGGAATGTTCAAAATGAGTCATCCATCTCATTAGGCGATTTTCAACTAGACCCGTAGTTATATTTGGCGATCAAGATGACCAACGGTTTCCCTTGATAATCAAATTGACTCGTGGTCATACTTGAGGATCTCGTAATGATCATGTTGAGACTTCGCGTTGAATTCACCGAACTTTGCCTCATCCAGATTTTGCTCGTTTAATACAAGACCAACAAACCATAGTGGAAGAATGTCGTGCCATTAATGAGGACTTGAAATGCAAAAATGCACTGTTAACCAAGGATTTTGAATGTTTACAAAAGCAACTCAACTTTTCAAAACTCAAGAAAAAGCGTGAAAGCGGTTTTAAAGAAGCCTTTGCCAAATCTTATCAAAATGAAAAATATTTAGAAAACGGATCGTGATCTAGCGCTTCGAAGAATGCTTTGTTATGCGAAATAGAACAAGCGAAACATGAACATAATAAGCAAATTAACGCTCTCACCTTGGAAAATCAAAAAGCTAAGGCTGAGTTGTTAACTTGTCAAAAGCAGTTCTCTGCATACAAAAAGCATTCAACGAAACGAATAGATGATCATCTTGAAGAAATCATCGACTTGCAAAACAAACTTAAAGAGTTTAAAAGCATTTGTTTACAAACATGGCGAGTCGGTCCTGACCATTGAAAAGTTTACTTTAAAACCCAATCCAAATGGATATGGACCAATCTTCGCGATTACAAACCTAAGCTTTCAACAAAAGCATTCAAACCAAATCACGAAGTTTCGGTCGCGAGAATATAAAGTTGATAATTACATTATGAATGTTGTTGAATATCATCGTCAAGAGGAATTAGATGCGAAGGCGAGTCGATCTAAATTAAAAAAAGTTGTTTACAACAAACCTTTTAACTATTCAAAAGCGGTCACTTTCGTCACACACCAGCGGATTCTTCTAACACACCAAGGATTATCATCAAAACACACGAAGTCTTCTAATGTTAATCCTCAACCGGATTATGCACAAATTTATGGTCCTTTACCTTCCATCGAAGTAAATTCAAAACACGAAAATCTAAAATTCTTAGATATTTTGACATCTTCTTAGGTGACCTCAAAATTTTACAACATGAGATAGAATATCGATTACGAAATCAAAATTGATCATTTCAATGCCTCACGTAGCGAGAACAAAGAGACATTTTTCGAAAAATCTTTTTACCTAATGTTAAAAATTTGAAAAATTGTGCATTAGCCCGGGAAAAGGATTTTCATAAGGAACTTGGAGTGATGAAGGTCATTTTTGAGAAAAGCGAAAACATCTATTTCTAATACTAAACGTAAAAAGAAACTGTTGAGAAAAGATGTTGATCGACTGATGAGTGTCTAAATACTCATCATTTTTGTACAATCTAAATTGCAAAATCATCTGAAAACACTCAGAAATGCATTAAAATGATGAAAATATCATAAACAAGTGTTTTATGTGTTTTAAATGCAAAAATATCAAAATCAGATTAAAAATGATTCAAGTTTGCAAAATTGGCAGTTTTAGTCCCCCAAGTTTTAAAAATTGTCAAATCTAGTCCCTGGAATTCAAAATTGTGGAATTTTATCATTCAAGGTCCTAGTATTCTAAGTTTGTCAAAAATGGTCCTTGAATGATTCTTTGGTCAAATGGCGGAAAAGGTCCCTAAAGTTTGAAAATTTGCAAAATTAGTCCTTGGATTTTTTAAAAATGGAATTTTATGCAAAAAGGGTCCTTGCACTATCAAAGTTGTCAAGTTTGGTCCTTGTAATAACATTGGAAAAGTATCATGATCCAGTCCCTCAAGTTTGGAGAATTTGCAAATTTAGTCCTTGTGTATAACCGTGGTATTTTCTTGAGTCAGTCCAAATATGCCCTTGAATTGTTAAACAAATTTAGAATGAAAACCTGTGACACCTATGCCACACCAATGGCTCATACCAAGAAGCTAGACGCTGATTCACATGGGAAATTGGTGGACCCTACAAAATACCGTAGTATTATTGGGTCTCTCATGTATCTAACGACTAGCGGGGCCGATATTGTCTTTGCCGTTTATCTATGCTCCTTATCGGTCGCGACCAACTGAAACCCACCTCTGAGGCTAAAAGAATCCTCCGATACATAAAGGGAACCATTAACTTGGGGATCGGTATCCAGAAGGATTCTGGTTTTGAACTAATAAACTTTTGAGCGACCCGCAGGATGCTTAGACTCACGGAAAAGCACTTCCGGAGCTTTACAATTTCTTGGTGATAAATCGGTGTCATGTCAATCGAAGAAGCGGGATTGTACATCGTGTTGTCCTCAACGAGGCGAGAATATGTAGCCATGTCACCATGTTGTGCTCAAGTCATATGGATGAGAACACAACTCAAAGACTATGGTTACGTATTTGAGAATCAGGTGTCTGCGACAATGACAACCGGAGTGCCATTGCAATCTCGTGCAACTTCCAAAGGTTCGGCCTTTCGAAATTAAAAGCACATCGATCTTCGATATCATTTCATCAAGGATCGCGTGGAACAGGGAATGCTGTTGAATTATATTTTGTGGGTACGAATACCAATTGGCGGAGATCTTCTCACCAAAGCCTTCCGCTAGGTTTAATGAGTTGGTCCACCGGATTGGTATGAGGTGTTTGACTCAAGAGGAATTGGATGACCTCCTAAAAGCAGTCTTTTAAAAACTGTCAAACACCAAATTCTCTTTTGTAAATAATTTTTCAAAAACAAAATACAAAATTATAAAACCTGATAAAAACAACAAAATATTCTTCTATCTATTTTCTTTCAACATTGCAAGTACGTTTCTTCAGTCAACACTATAATCTTTCAAAATTCAGTATTTTTTCGATCAAGTGTTGAGGGGAGAAATCAAAACTTTAAGCGCTTCAAAACATCATTATTACTTGCATGTTATCCTATCGGTTGTTTCTTTTATCATTGGTGGTAAATTTTCGGTACAATGACACTCCTCGAGACTAAATTTATAACCTTTCATTATTTCTTAAATTAGAGGTGTGGAGTCAAAGTTTCTTTCTTAAAATCTTTGTTTGGTAACCAAATGGAAGTTAAATGGCGTTGTTTGAAAAAGGGAAAAGGTGGGAGGGACCAAAAGCTGTCAAAATATTAAAGTTATTTTAATAAAATACCTCCCACCTAACAATTCACTTCCCATTTATTACTCATAACCTAAAAAGATCCCTCATTACCATAATCGTTTGAAAAAATCCGTGCTTAAGATCTTCAAATTGTAAGTTTCTATGTATTCCCAACAAGATTACAAACTATGGTTTCAAATCGTTTCAATAGCTAACGGTTAGATTTTTCACTATGGTTGATTTTGTGTTCTACGCGTATGCGTATGAACACATAATCGAGTTTGGGCGTTTTGGTCATAAAAGGAGTGTCAAAATGTTTTACTAACATGAATGATATGTTTTCCATACTCAAAGCGTGCCGAAACACAAATTGATGATTTTTGAAAACTAGGGTTTATAAGTCGAATTGGGTATTTTCGAATGTGAAGTGTTTTGGTATAAAAGATTGTTGGGTTATGGTCTTAAGTTGTTGAATTAATGATTTCCATTGTCATTAACCACCCAGAAACACGAATTGGTGAACATTTTGGATTTAGGGTTTAAAGTTCATAATATTTGGTAACTATTGATTCTCAACGAGTTAAGTGTTATAACTTGGTATAAAGACTCCCTCAACACTCTTAAACTACCAGAAAAAGCTTTGTGCATTTTCCATGGCTAGATTTCATCTTACGTAGATTTAGGGTTTAGACTACGCGTAAGGTTTTCTACGCTTAACAGTTTATATGAACAATTGTGTTTTGATCTGTCATAAAATGAATGTTATGTGTCAAAATTGATGATATGATGCTTTGTTTCGGGCTTGCTACACTTAAAATTCAGAATCAAGGTTGTTGTAACTCTACGCATAAGGATCACCTTAAGCGTAGCTTGTTATGCGTAAGATTAGTCTTATGCGTAGCTTCTACGCATAAGGTTCTACATATGGGACTCGGCGTATCTGTGAAGGATATGCGTGAACTTGATGACTCTACGCATAAGGTCAACTCTTACGAGTAGCCTTGCGTAAGGTTAATATATGCCTACGCGTAACCTCTACGCATAAGGTCCAATTTTTCTTACCGTAATATTTCTTACTTGGCGTAAGTTAGGATTCTACGGCGTAAGTTTAGCCTACGCATATATCATTTACGTCACGCATAACTTTACCAATCCTACGCATAAGCACGGATTATACCTTCGTATGAATTGTGCGTGTACAAACTTGTAAATAAACTAATCATAACGAATCCAATAATGTCACTAATAAACTTAATCGTTTGATATGTTGTGAACAATAAGTGATAACATAAACTTTAAAACTTAAAGTTAACTAACTCACGAAAACATTTCACGGCGTCATTGGACTATTGAACAAACAAGTGACTTAGGACTCGTAACAATCATTGACCTGTACATTTCAATAGCTAGACAATAAGACATTCTGTTGACTAACATTATGTCCTTCGATATGTTGGTGCTTTTGTCTAATGTTATTTTAGATCAAGACATGGCTGAACAAATGAATATGGATGCATCTGAAGTTCTCTCCATTGCTGATATCTATCCTAATGGCTATCCACTGAAGATAGGAAAGAATAATCTCCGTGTTGACTTTGACACCCTCACTTGCTCGGAGTCTTCGTGTTTAATTGCTATTGATATTACGAGGACTCATCCGTATCGAATATGCTCACTCACTCTGCAAACTGTTCACGAGATCTATATCCAACGGTTACGGAACACTATGGAAAGGGTCAAAGGGCGGAATTTCTGTGGCGGTGACTCACGAATCACAAACAAGTCACCATTACACTGCAGACTTAAGGGTTTCGTTCTCCTAATTCCCTGAAGTCGAACCAACCAAACTTTATGCCACACCTGTTGAAGAGCTCACTCTCCAATTCTTAATCAATATCGGTTATGACGAGGCTAGAGGAGTAATCACCAAGCATTCTCACGTAGAGCTTAAGAGTATTCCTCAACCATGGAGAACTCTCTACATGATCATCACCAAGTCTGTTTACGTGCGTGGCGGTGGCTATGACCATCCTAAGCTCATGGAACTGCAAATATTTTGGGCATTGGTCAACATGAAACACATTGCTATCGAAGCTCTGATTTGGGATGACATGATGTCATTTCTCAACAAACTTGGCTCAAAGATTCCCTACATCGGATATACTAAAGCTGTTGATCGAGAGAGCACTTGGACTTCATCCTGATATTCCCAAGAGGCTAAATGACCCCGGCAATCACCATATGTTGACAGAACCTATTCTATCGGTCAGAATCAAGGAATCGTCTACAAAGAAACAAGGTCTTTGTGTTGCGATTTCCTTCTAGCGAAGATGTCGAAGCTTCAAGCATACAAAAGGTATCCGGAAGCGGTTAGACAAGGCAAAGTTGGTCATCTCGACGAAAAATCTTACGGAACACTTGTAAGGAGAACGGAAGAGGAAGTCTTGGAAGTGTTACAAGTCTCAGATCTTTATAGAAAGCTTTCAAAAGGAATCCTCCTCGTAAAAGGATTGTTCTGTAAAGGAAGCGAACCTATTCCCACATCTGAACAAAAAGAAAGCTTGTGGGCGAAAGCTCTGAAGAATGCGACACGGATGAAGAGATTACCTACTCGAGATCGCAACAGTAAGTAACACCTCCTTCCACTAAACCTCCAAGTCCACCGGTGATAAAGGAAAAGGAAAGACTCTGTACTTGTACCGTATGATGGCTTCGGATCAGAAGAAGAGCAACGGATATATCATACGAGGAAGAAGTTTAATATCGTTAGACACCTTCAAAAAGTGAAGAATTTGAAAAGACCAAATGGGTGGTCCCGGAGGATCAAGTGGTGTCTTTGCCACTCTGAACCATCTCCAGATGCGGTTAATCAACCCGATAAGGGAGCTGGTGCCACCACTCTTATGCAACAACAAAAGCTTGTGGAGGATACTATCGAATATGAGTTCGAGGAACCGAGGCGAGAAGTCCGAAAAGATCAAGATGTGGATTATGATGCGTTTCTTCTAGATAGTCCAGCGATCAAAGGAAGAAACCTCTGAACCTCAGAAGGATCCAGTCTCCTCATATCTCTTCATCATCAGATTCGTCTTCTCACTACTCGCCACCACCATCAAAGAAGTCAACCAAATCATCATCCAAATCCGTGAAGAAACAATCTAAATCTTGGATTTCTCAAGCTCATGAACGGATTACCAAAGCTGTCAAACAAGTCGAAAGAAAACGCGTGCTCAACAAAAAACTAAATTTCTTTCTTGATCACATACGGCATATGTATGACGAGCATGAAAAGATAAAGGAGAAAAGGAAGTTTGTTCAGAAATCATGAAAAATCACCGTCAAGAGGAACTGAGCGAAATGATCGAAGGCTACGAAAAAATACCTTCGAGTATGCGTTCCTAAAGTCACAATGGAGTTGTTCACCAAACAACTTTATCCAAATCTTATGCAGATCGCCAAGCAAACTATTCGATCGACGCCCTTAACCGTCACAATCAATCCAACCGATCCGGTAGTGTTCTCGGATAATGAATTGGTGGCCAAGCTTGTAACACAAATGTGCGCGATCACGGGACATTTATCGATGAAGGAAAGCTGTTTCAAGCATTGCTGGACTACCAACTTCAAGAAGCTTGTAGATTTGAAGTCGAAAAGTCTAAACGCGTCCTAGAGACGATGAAGACAAGGATAAGGATAAAGACTACGCACCTAAGCGTCGAGAAGCGATGCGGTGAATCTTCTTTGATGCAACCTCCTCCACAAGCGGGCTCTGTTCAACAAACATCTCCTCCTCGTTCTTCTACTTGAAAAACCTCGGGACGATTCCGAGTTACCACCCCACTCGAGAAAACCGATGATCACTTTGAGTATACGGGTGGTGGCGATGAAGAGGTCCTTGAGCCCCTACAACAACCCACCTCTCCCAAACAAGTTCGAAACCGGAATCATCATCTAGGCCTTCGAAAAGAAGAAGCGCCTCGGGCGAAGTCGTATCATGGCTAGATGGCGATAAAATAGAGAATTTGAATGGTTTGCTAATCTTGTTAACAACACTCCCTACCAAGAAGGTCAATTTGGTAGACGGTTCTACATTGGAGCATGCTAAAATTCTGCTAGAAAAGTTCCATGTGAAGAAAATGGCAATCGGTAAGGCGAATCAAAAATGAAGCATTTCAACTTCTAAAAGCGACTCACGAAAGTGCCCTCGAGGCCGAATATCACCTTGAAAACATTGCTCGAGCTATGTCTAACAAAATGGATTGGCTCAACCGGGAAGCAAACATTGACTTCACACAAAGGGATAACCCTCCATACTACACCGATTGGACCAAACCTCTACCAACACTTGGACTAACAAGCTGAACCAAGGATTCCTTTGGATACTTCTTCAACAAAGACACGGATTTTCTTCTACACGGTGACGATGATTTAAGAAAATATGCTACGTCGTTGACACTTCCATTCCCAGCAGCTGTCTACTCAAACTGCATAGCCATTGAGGAGCGTGCCAATCACTTGTTCTCCAACACGATGGAGGCATACACGAGATGCATTGTATGGGATTCATCAGCGGCGAACGCCGAAGCGAATCTACTATAGAAGCGTCGGGGTTCGAAGTCTCAACATGCTGTGCATAGTTCTAAAGATATCGTTGCCATCATACACGTTGAACTTTCGTCTAAGTGGGACTACACATTCCTAAAGAAGATCGTAGTCAAACGACAAGATGAACGGGACTATGCTTTCTCGAGGTGACTTTGAGAATTTGTCTCTCAATGACATCGAAGACATGTACCTTGCCAAGGTACGAGGGTGCATGAGGCAATTCTCAAGCTAGCATACAACGTGAATTTATAAAGTCACTTCTCATCTTCATAAGACGGATTGTCATCAAGGAACGTGTAGAAGATCTCCACCGGTGGTTGAATCTTATCGGACGCGTGTCAACTTCACTCCTCCAAAGCTTGATCTTCCCGATATCAACCAGCTATCTCAATATACACTCATCGGCAAACCTTTCGGCGTTGTTTACCGTAGTGAACTTCAAAGCCGCTTAATGGCGTGAAACTCCACAAGTTCGGGATCATACTTTGAAGCTGGTTAGGGATGTATTAGCATACAGGTTGAAGGATATACGCCTGAAAATTGGGTCTCCTAAGCGCTGGAATTCTCAGGAAAGGAGGGATGTGAGGCGGATCATCACAATGATTGATGAGCGGTTGTTTGAAGGGATCGGTTCAGGCGATTGGAGAGTTATGTCGGTGGTGACCCGGAGAAACATAACCGGATTTCAGCGCACTGTGCACACTCACCCGGAACATCACGCACTTCTGGTACCCCTTGACTTGTTCTCTTCATATCATTTTGGATGTTTGATTAATTATGTCAATGGCTTGTGCACACATTTCGCTGTACAACCCGTACTTGTAAATAAAGGACCACGTAGTGCGGCTTGATTGCCACAATCCTTAGATAAGGAGCGAAAGCTTCTTACTTTTGAGTAAAACCTATCAAACCTTTCACTTTTCAAGGTTTTGCTCAAAAGAACAAGTACTTTCCTTATGATTTTCAAAACCTCAACCGTTTATATCACTCGTTGAGGGGGAGTACTTGAATCAAAACTTTGTTCAAAAATTGTTCACGATGGTCATTCTTCCGCAAACACTCGAAATGGTTATATTTATTCTCAAACGTTTCAAAAATAACACTTTAATATGCCATTTTTGAGGGGAGAAAATGTGTGATAAGAAATATGTTGTGTAAAAGCAAATGAATCGTGTGATTAGACTTAACCAGCGAATTGACGATGCTTAAGCTGTTAGTAACTTCGAAAAGACTTGTCTGGCGGGTAATAATTTCAAGCTAGTTCGCTAGTGATGTAAGCGTGTCTGAAAGGACTTGTCTCGGTAGATTGTACCATTCGAGAAACTCTTGATAAACATGAACTCGGACGGGTTTGACGACCTTTCGAGGATTCTCTACACCTTCAAGGTAGTTATTAGAGCTAGTTGTCACCTAAAAGCTGACAATGCAACTCTTTAACTATGCCACGTAACCGTGTCTCATGAGGGATTGTCTATCTTGAGTGAATCAATTCAAAATGTGCGCGCTCTTTCCTCATCGTGCATTTTTAACCGTTAAAACACTTAAGCACATGTGGAGGGGGAGTATTTATGCAAAATCTTATCTCAACGGTGGTACTAAAATGTTTTTCATTCATATACACTGTGAGAGATTTTTCACATCAGTGGTTTTATGGCAACATAGGTTAGTCATGGAGTTATAAGGTGACTAAGGTTAGGAATAACCGTCCTATGATCCGCCAGAGGAGGAGGGATCTACCCAAGGACACCACAAATAGTTAGTATTTAGAAGTCCTTAGGTATGATTGTAAAAGGAGAAAATGAGAATCGGAGAAAGAAGGAGTTGAAGAATTAAAAAGAAATGCAAAGAAAAGGGTGAAAAGAAATAGCCCTCCAGATTATTCAACTTAGGGCGGACACGGGTTCAATTCATATACTCTTGGTTGTCACTTTGTGGCCGGTATTGAAGATAAAAAGTCGTCATGGACCCAGTGACGCATGCACTAAACCTTCTTATCCACTCAAGTTTCTCTTAACGGAAGCTTGTTTCATTCTCACTGGGAACCCTACGTAAACTATCGGCTTTCTCTTAGAGATTCCTGGTATTGAAGAAGGAGACCCTCTCCCTAGTCTCCGGGGAAAACCAAAAGCGCACTATTGAGTCTAGAGCCACGAGATTCATCAAAAGATCTCTTAGGTACACTTGACATTTAATCACTTGATGATCTATAATAAGGTTATCAGTGGTTCATATCGAGTCCTTCCAGATCTTAGCAATCACATGTAGAACATTTATAAGAGGTTCACAATTGTGATCCTCGGTGATTGAATGGAAACTCTGCCGGGGTCAACATCAAACGACCACGACAGCAGGTAAACTTGGCAACTCCCTGGATTGCGCTTAGGTCTCAAGCGGTCTACGATCGTGAGGTGATGCCGGTGTACCTCGGCGACTCATCCGAATCGTAGGTGTACTTGATACATCGTGTTATCTCACTTGTGGGACTCCGATTCAGGAGCGGCCTTTGTAAGAATTAGAGTTGTGTTTTCACACTATGCTGTTAACACTCTCGAAGTTCAAACTTGTAAGTGCGGAATCCGCTTATTACTAACCGTTTAAATGTTTTCTTCTTATGGAAGCTGGAGCCGGAATGATCGTCGCAGACTCTTCTCATCCTCACGCCAACATCATCACTAATGGAAGTTCTATCCAAAAGCAACACAACATCGAATGATTCTTCGTCAATACAGAGAATCTACAAAGTTAAAGACTTAAAGAACTCCATCATGATCTTGAATTCCAAACGTCAAAGGAGCGTGTGAGCATGTTGAAGAACGACGCGTGGAGACACGTAGCAGCGAAGGGAACTGAGGCGGACTTGATGCGGAACAACAACATGCTATCACTTTCATCACGAAGAACAATGATCAAAGAACAAAATTAAAGATGACGTCAAAGCATAACCGTTCAAAGTAAACTATCTCTCTACACTGGGAGATTGTTCAAATCAAGGCAATTCTTCTCACAAGAAAGAAGAATGTCAAAGGCGTCAAAGCTACTATTACATCAACGCCTTCACCGTTTTCATCACCAACACTTGAGTGTTTGTTACTCATATGTAATAACACTTGTGGGGGAGATTGTTGGAATCATTCCTAAACCTTATTCAAGTGTTAGTTACTCATATGTAATAGTTAGCTTATTATGGCCTTTATGTTTGTTATTAGCCTTAGGCTTATGTAGAAGGCCCATAAGCCTAGGCCTAGCCCAATAAGGAAAGGAAGGGAACTAGGAGTGTTGCCCTAGCTTCCCTCCTATATATACCCCTTGTAAACCTTCATTTGAAGGTTGGTTGTTCAAGTTATTCTCTTTCACTCACCTCTACGCCTAACCGTTCCATATTATCGTGTGTGTGTGTTTGGAATCTTGTTCAATCGCCTCTCTATCTTTCTTATAAGCTTGTGTTGTAAACCTTTTGACCTAACAAAATGCTATGTTTGGCTTCCCAAATCTACTTTTGAGTGTGGTTTTAATCAACTTTTGACTGCAACTGCATTGTTATCAGAATATATGGTCATATGCAATACAATACCTCATTTATTGTGACGTTTATATCAATCTGATAACATAATGCAGTGACGTAATTTTGACTGACTTTTGAAGTAGATATATTTGAGATGTTTTCTCATCAGAAACTGTTATATTAGAAACCGATGCTTGACTAATAGTTCTTTGAAACACAACATGTTCATATTAAGCGCAAACTTGTAGCAGAAATCTTAAGTATCATATATCTTTGTTACGTTGGCATATAAAATCTGTTGGGATGTTGGCCATTATGCTACAATCCACAGTAACAAAGAACTAAAAGAAATCTCCATAATTTTGTCAGGGTTAAGGTTCTATATAGCGTAACCTTTACACAGTTTATAATTAACTGATATTATTTAGCTAGTAAGTTAGTTTAGTTATTTAACATTAATGGTTTTAAAACCTTTACAGATTTGGTTATTGGAAGTATTTCCAAATGCTACAAATTGGTGGCACAAAGAAGATGATGTTATACCCCGTTGTGTTTCATGGAGTGATGGTATAACATTTCTAATAGGTGATTGTGAGAGTTTATTTTATTCTAGAGGCCCAGTTAATTCACTTGTCCCCACCGAAAAGGAGATGAATACAACATGGTGGACATGTATTTTAGACTATTTCAAGAATGGCTCCACAGAAGATGCATCTCATAGACCTTTAAAAAAGAGGAAGATTGGGATTAAAACGGAGGTTATTTCTCGTACACATGTTCACACGGAGGTTCACCATGAAGTACACGTTCGTACTGAGGTGCATAGTTATGAAGGATTGCATGACCCAACGCTTGCACAGAAGGTTGAGGATATTGAGCATGAATTTGGCAGTCGTTTTAGTGCACTTGAGAAATATGTGAAACCTCCCAAGGTTACATCTTTTATGCAAACATCGAGTGTATTTGATAATCCTAGTGAATTTGATCAAGACTCAAAGGTTTGTTGTTTATAAACAAAATTTTAATGTTTACGTTGAATGTGTAAATAAGATTTTATATATATTACCTTATTTTTGCAGGCCTCTAGTAGATTATCAGAAAATTCTGAACCTTGAGTTGGTCTAATAAAGAAGATTGAGTATATTGAAGCATACTTTGGGAGACGTTTAACAGCACTTGAGCAACATGTTATGAATAGACTATGGAGCCTTGTAGTGCATCTGATCATGATCCAAAGGTTGTTAATACTGCAAATCAAGAAAAGGTAATATTAGTAAGTTCTTGAATTTTGTTTCCAAAGGTTGTTAAGGGCTAAGATTAGCACCATTTTATGCAGCCCTCTCTTATGGAGCCCACTAGTGCAAAGTTCGAGAACAACTTTAACAAAACTGTGGAGCCCACTAGTGCAAAGGTCAAGAACATCTTTAACGAGAATGTGGAGCCCACTGCAAATGAAGAAAATGTAATATTAGTAAGTTCTTTAATTTTGTTTCTTTCATTATTTATCTTTATGCATAATCCATCATTATTTATCTTTTATGCAGCCCTCTCTTGAACCTGACAATGCAAATAAAGAAAAGGTAATATTATTACATAACGAGACTATGGATATTATTACATAACACTCGTCATACAATGCATTTGATAATGATGTCAAATTGCAGCCTGACATGGATATTCAACATGATCCAAAGGAAATGGAAGATTATAATGGTGGAATCAACTAAACTGACCCTGAAATATTGGATTCAACATATAGAAACATGTTTGACTCACCGCTTCCTGATCAGGTAGTCTTTTTAACCATATCCTTGTTTATTTGATCATATATTAGTTTACTTAAACAAAATGGCTTGATTACTTGTATTTCTACAGGTAGTAGAGGAACAAGAGGAAGAAGGGGCATTGAAGAATATGGGTGATCCGCTTGAGGAACAAGAACTTATGGTACGTGGAGACTCTTATGTAAATATTAGTATTTAATACTCCTGAAAAGGTAAATTTAACAATAATTTTTTTGGTTTTAAAATCAAATAACCCAATCTTTTTATTCTATTTTTTTTAATATAGGAAAAAGACAATGATTTGGACTCTCCTTCCATAAAGGATCGAGATTCGTTCTAGTAATGATGATAAGGAGAAATTAGAAATGAAGCATCCAGATTACTTTCTAGCAATGATGATAAGGAAAATCAGAATGAATGATCAGATTGTACCCCTAGCAATGATGATAAGGAGAAATTAGTTGATATTTCTTGTATTGATGGCGGGCATCCATCTATAAAAAAGATCGTGTTCCTTTTGCAGAGACTAGAGTGAGCAAGTATCTTCAAGACCCGTACATGAACCAGCCTTCAACCACTCCACAAAAGCCTAAAGTCCGTGCTAGGATGAAGAAATGTGTAGCGTTTTCAGGCATTGGTTTCACCTGGTGGTGAAGTGATTCCACCGTGGAATGAGGTAACTTATTTTAGTTATTATTTATTTCAGATTTTGTATTGTTGGTTAAGTACTTTGGACTAGACAATTCTGTATGATATATCTGCAGGATCTAACTCGTCCTACAGGTTCGCGAAAATTAAGAGTGATTGTGCCAAAAGTATGGATTTTTTTGAATGAAAAGGAGGAGAGGAGATTTTATTTTCCATGGGGAGGAGATGCCATATATGTATATCATAATTTTTGGGAAAGGTTGTTGGGCATCAGGAAGGCGAGAAATGGGCTTTTCTCGATCACGGTAATTGATTGTTAACAATTTTAATGATTTTTACACTGTTAAATTACTTAGCTAAATTGTTATATTTTTTTTTAATTTTTTTTGGCAGCATCTTGATCTATCGGTAATGTTTCTATGGCACTTTAGACCTGCCGATGCTGATTGGGCAATGGCGGGTCCATTTTTTAGCTCCATGATTCTTAGCAACAGGATGCAGTTTTTATCTTTGGCCGGGTAGCTTATGGTTTCCCCTGGTTTGCTCAATTTGTGGAAAAGGTGTGTTTAAGATATTTTTGATAGTCGTAAAGTCGTAATTGTTAACTGTACAACTTAGGGCATGCATATAAGTCACCCATAAAGATGCCTAAATTGTGACTACCAACAAAATTCACTTGGCATATTGGTATGTGCTAAAACACATACCTTTTTGTTATCAAAATAGACCCAAAATAACCAAGAAAGAGCCGTTTATTGCTAATATTTGTGGTTTTCTTGAGTTTGTGCTTGTGCAGTACGGATATGTAAAAACACGCAAAAAGGAACCAAATCGACGTAAATCCGAACACGAGAGATCAAGAGAGCTTAAGGCGGAAGGTCGAGAATTATGCATTTACGAAGATTTCTAATCTCTGAGGATGATTTGTGAAGATTTGATCAAAGTTTGAAGAAATGTGAAATAGTCCACGAACTTTCAGCAAAATGGCAGAAATGACCCTTGAAGATCAAATGTTGCATTTTCAGTCCCTGGTCCATTGAAGAATGACATGTTCAGTCCTTGGAGGATACTTTCAGAATTACATGTGTGATCCCTCAAAATTGATTTTGACATTATTGGTCCCTGTGGTTATCCTTGGTATACATATTAGTCCAATGTTAATCCAAGTCCAAGGTTTATCCAATCCATTGTCCAAATCCATTTCACTAGCCACGGCCCAATACTTATAACACCTATACCCGCCCAATCCAAATACCCGGTCACTACTAATTATCTAACCGAATCACCCACTTACCCGAATATTACCGGTCAACAACCCTTATAACCCGGTCAACCCTTTTGAAATATAATTAAATAAACAAGCGCCCCAAACACCCTTCTTCCACGTCGACCAAACACACGTTTTTCACCACCATATCACCTCCCAAACACCAACCTCGTACTAAGGATCTATCTAGAAGCCTTATCCCGGTGACATGTCAGGATAAGGTGCCAGCGTACCAATGGCACACTCCCATTGGACACAACACCTCAACAAGCTATATGGAGCAATTTGATTGGACAAGGTGATGATGGATGAATTGAGTGGCTCAGAATAAGCCTTCTAGGCTCTTCCAAGGATCCAAGACCTCCTCCTCTCAGCTATAAATAGACCCTTAGCTCACATTGTATTCGTGTGTAGTGTAGTAGTAATTTTAATTTCAATTAAGTGTATGTTTCTTGTATTTTCAAGTTTTCAGTAGTTTAAAAATGGTTTCTTAAAGCTTTTCTTGTAATCTCACTTTCAGTTTTAATAAAAGTTTTCAAGTATTTCATTTTCTCTTGTTTGATATTAATCCGTACCATTCCATTGATCAAGCTTATAGAATTGTTAGAATAAGCTCATATAAGCTCTACATAGCTTATGAGAGCTTTTCATTTTCACTATATCTCTATCTCTTTAAAAATCCAAGCTCACAAAAATACCGTAGACCAAATCGCCAAACACCTCTCATAAAAGGGTGTTTGGCACTGTGGGTTCTTCACCACTTTTGGTCATTTGATGAGTTCTTTAAGTTCTCACCGGGTTTAATTTGTCTTTGGATAAGTGGTTTTGAAGATCTCTTTTCAGTCTCTAGTAGCATAAGTTTAATCTCTAAAGTTTGAGTCAATAGGTTTTAGTAAAAGATAAGGTGGCAGCAAGAGGTCTAAACTCTTCCTCATTGTTGTTTGGAAGGTTATTTGGTTCTAGTTAGTTTGTCTTGAAGTCCTAAGTTAGTGTCAAAATAGTTCAAAAGCATTTGGGTCAGTTTGGTTAATTGGGTCACTGTCTTAGTTTTCTGTCAAAACAGTTTTCTTGGTCACTTTCTCTAGCAATGTTTGCTGTCCAAATCAATTCAAAAACCCAAAAAAATTAGTTTTGTGTAGAGTATAGCAGTTATAGTTAGCTTATAATCAGTTTTCACAAATTTCCAATAGCTTTTTCATGCTCTTTATAAGCTCTCAAATCTGTCCTCTGTCATTGTGATTTCTCATTTCGGTCAAGTACCCCCTATATCGATCTCAGCAAAAATCTTTATTTGAGCTTCAAAGCTGTTGAAACTTGGTTTTTGTAGACTCTGGAACATGTTCTAAATCGATCTAGCTTATTTTGGAAAAAAACTTTTTGGTAGTTTATAAATAAGCTCAAAAGCTGTCCCTTTTCTGCCTCAAGCTGTTGGTTTTTCAGATTTCAAAGTTGGATTCTAG
Source organism: Chrysanthemum makinoi (assembly GCA_910596185.1). Taxonomy (NCBI): domain Eukaryota; kingdom Viridiplantae; phylum Streptophyta; class Magnoliopsida; order Asterales; family Asteraceae; genus Chrysanthemum; species Chrysanthemum makinoi. The sequence goes on along the minus strand of OU343222.1, from coordinate 262,232,820 downwards.
AGCTTATTAGACTATAGGATTAGCTTAAAACACTCCTAGATACCTTAGTATAGATAGCTTATTAGGATTCCCCTCTCCTATAGCTTATTTGTATGATCCTTTAGCTTATTAGCTTATCTCTTTAAGTAATCTTCATCTTAGCTTAATCATTCCTTAATCACTAGCCCATTGCATGCTCCCATAGTTCCATCACTGTTGATTTAAGGTTCCTGTAGGCCCTTAGCTAGAATTCAGTTTATAGCTTGTAGCTTATTTCTAAGTGCTTATTTGAACTCCAATTACACTACAGCTCTGATTTCTGTCACATAAGCACTACATTTCTCATTTTTCCTAGGATCAGATTTAGATTTTAGCATTTTCCTGAATTTTTCATTAATTTTGGTCACTGTTTGCTATTTTTCTAGATTTAAAATAGTTTTTAATCACTTTTAATTAGCTTTAATTGCAATTAATTAAGAAAAGTTCAAAAAAATAATTTTTCATTTTTCTCAGTTTAAGATAAATATAAAAAGCATAAAAAAGATTTTCCCATATTTTTCCCCTTTTATTTGGTATTTTTCACAATTTAAATTAGATTAAAATAGTTTTAAATTAGTAGAAAATAGAAAATTAAGCTGAAAAATAAAAAAAATAGTTTTGAAAAGTCTCTTATGATATTTTAGATTTTATAAAAGTAGTTTCATATTTTTCTCCTTAAATTTCATAATTTTTAGAATTTTAATTTAGTTTAAATAGTTAAAAATTAGTTTTTAATTTAAATAAAATCCAGAAAAATCCAAAAATAGTTTTAATTCTAAATTAGTTTTTAAATATCATTTTTAGTGTAAAAGTAATTCTAGGCATTTTTAGGTTATAATTTAGACGTAGTTGCATTTTAATTACGTTTTATTAATTACGTTTTAGTTATATTAAGCACTTAGGATTTCCGTATAATAGATTCCCTTAATTACTTTCCCATTCCGTAGTTTAATTAACAAAATCAAACAAATCAAAACATCGAGCATTAAATTCCAAACCAAAAACGGCGTTGGCAATTCACTCGTTGGGAAAGCGATTAGGGTTGTCTAATCCGTTTACACAATCACACACGGGATTTGATTTATTATTCTTTTTCCTAAAGGAATTTGAATCTATCTTCGTGATTATTTTGATATCGATATTGAGGTTTTATCCATACACATTACCCCTAAGCCTTCATTATCAAATCGATTAATCCGAGCCGTTTTAAGTTTCTTACGGTTAGTCATTCACAAGTGGCTAGCTTGTGTGAGCGAGCTTGACGTTGCTTTGGCATTGTGCGAATCAAATTTTGGCGGCGCTGCCGGGGAGGTTGTGTCACGACAATATCGTTTGAGGTTTGACGATTAGTGACTCGAGATCCTTCATTCGTGAAGTTACTATTTTCTATAAAAATAAAAAAGTAAAAAATATTTTCCTTTTTTCTTTGTATATATATATATCTTATTAAAAATACAAAAAGATTTTCTCTTGTGTTTTTGCTAATAAATAGAAGAAATCAATTATATAACATTCTCAATGGAGGTGTTATCATTAATAAGTTCCCGAACTAAAGATCAAAAACTTGCCTTTGTGTTGCTTGTGGATTTATTTATTTCTATCGGATAAACAAAGCGTGTGGTGGGTATAAGGGCGGCGACATTAAATTGCGGCGTAAAGAAGCGGGTTTTTAATAAGCTTGCTACCGACCTAAAAAGCTTCTCCGCTAAACATGCGTTTGTCTTATAGAAGTGATTTATTCACTTGGGATTATTGGTTAAGTTCACTGTGTTTCCGAATACCGTTCGTTTTAATTGCCCTGGTTTTGAAAGTGCATGCGCTCGTTCTAATAACTACTGAACCGATCGTGAAGCGCTACAATTCCTTGAAGCGAAATAGACGTGCTCCCTTAGTCGAACCGAGATTGAACTAATCAAACCCCGCCCCTTATCGAAATGGCGGAGGACAACCGATCTATGCTAGAGCAACTCCAAGCACCCACCGATGGTTATGGAGAAGCCATCGTCGTCCCGGCAATCGTTGCCGATAACTTCGAGCTTAAACACGGATTGATAAATTTGGTTTCGTCAAGCCAATTTTACGGATTCGAGAGAGCCGATCCTCACTCTCATATCCGACGATTCAACAAGCTCACGTCTGATCAGAAGTCCGTAGCGTTCCGGAAGAGGCTATCAAGCTACTACTCTTCCCATTTTCACTCGAGGGGCCCGCCCGGATTTGGCTCGAAAAACTACCCCCTCGATCGATAACCACATGGAAGAATTTAGTATCAAAATTAGGTGAGCGAATTCTTCCCACCATCTAAAACAACAAGCCTTAAAAATGAAATAACAAAATTCACACAAAGATTTGATGAATCATTTAGTGAGGCATGGGACCGATTCAAAGATTTGCTTAGGCAATGTCCCCATCATGGTTTTCTGAGTTGCACCTACTTGATACGTTTTATAACGGTTTGAATGAGAACGATCAAGACTCTCTCAATGCCGCCGCGGGTGGTAATTTGTTGACCCGATCAACGAGAGATGCCTTGTCCATTATTGAGAACAAATCTAAAGTTAGTACCTCACGTAGCAAATCGGTTGCTGCTCGAGTGAATGATACACCATCGTCTTCGTCTCACGGAATACGTCTAGCACGATGCTAAGATTGATAATCTTACGGATATGATCCAGGCTTTGGTTAAGAGTAATTCTTCTCCACCCGCTCAAGTCAAAGCGGTGGAAGCGACTTGTACTACTTGTGGTGGCCCGCATGCCTACTACAATTGTACCGCCACCGATGGAAATCCTTTAGATGCTAATGCCGTAACCGGAGGTAACCAATACCGTTCTCAAGTTGAACCGAATCCTCGTGTTAGTAATCAAATGGTACCTCCGGGATTTTCTCCATCGAACAATCAAAATCGTTTTAATCAGAATCAAGTTCGTGGACCAAATGTTCAAAACCAATTCAAAGCTCCACCAAATCAATACCTAAACCAAGGAGTTAACTACAATCAAGTGTATCACAACCCAAGCTATCAAGCTTCACCTTTTGATGCGCTCCCAAACAGTCAAGCTAAATCACACAAACCCGCCACTTGTGAATGGCGGACCGTAACCAGCTTAAAACTGCTCAAGCACGAAATCAATGAAGATCAGAGGAGTATAGAGTCTCCCCGGGTCGTTATGTCCCAGCGAGCTATGCAATGGATCAATCAACGTATAGTGATCGAGAAGTTTGAATGAAAAAGGGAATATGATTTGATTATTATGACTACAGAAATATCAAACAAATACAAAGGCTTAAATGCAAATTAAAGGAAATTAAAAAGATAAAATATATTAAATAAACGCTATCACTATTTGCAAAATGATGTTTTGTTTTTATGATTTTCTGGCTGAAATTAAAATCTACGCGACGTACAAAATAAAAAGTGAACCTAATTCAATATTAACCCTAAAAATATGAAAATGATGTTTCTACAATCCTAATGATATAAGAAAATATTTAGAAAAAGAAAATTATTTTAAAACTAATTATCTAATTAAAAACTATTTTTAACTAATAATTAATTACCTAAAATATAAGAAAATATGAAATTAAGCTAGAAAAATAAGATTAACACTTGGAAAAGTCTAAAAATATCAAAATAGACTTTTCAAAACTATTCTTGTATTTTTGTGACTATTTTTCTATTTTCTATTAATTTTAAACCATTAAAAACTAAAAAAAATTACCAAATGGACTATGAAAAATCTAGAAAATTACTTTTTCTACTTTTTATATTTATCTAAACTTAATAAAATTGAAAAATTATTTTTTTTGGAACCTTTTCTGAATTTTTTATATTAAAAGCTAATTAAAAATTGATTAAAATCTATTTAAATTGAGAAAAATAGCAAATGAAGACCAAAAATTATGAAACTTTCAGGAAAAATCTAAAATGATATATAGAATCTATGAAAAATGGAAAATCAACAGCTTATGTGTAAGGTTAATGAGCTACTGTGTAAACTGCTATTGGAAATAAGCTACAAGAATAAGCTAATAAGCTAGATAAGCCACCAAACAGTGAACAAGGCTAAATTATACTAAAATGAACTACTAGCAACAGAATCTAACTACTCCTAACAAGCTTAAGGCTCAGAATCAAGTAATAAGCAAACTGCTTATTTAGCTAAAACAGTGGTTTAGGACCACTGTTTACACCTCTGCACAAGCTTGTAGAATAAGCTAATCAGAAATCTGCTTGTGCAGTCTCAAAGACCACCTGGCCAACTACACTTGTACCAAATACCAGACCTTAACTCTTTGAAATGAAGCTTATTTGAACCAAACAATACTGCCTGATTCACACTTATGTGTGAACAGGACAGATACAAGCTAAAGTTTAAGCTTATTTGAAGCTTAATTTGACCAAATCAGTTGAAACAAAAGGTGAATATCAGAACAAGACCAGTTGAAATTTAAGATTCCAAAGTTTCAAATTCTCACACTCAATAATGAACCAGAAATCTTCTCTCAAAGTTTTGATGAAAACTGCACTTGACAGATATTTTGACTTTTGAAGATACACAAGAACTTTGACCAAAATGACTTTTAATTCAATCTAGTTAACTGTAAATGATGTTATAACACTAGAAATGACAACCAAATGCTAGATCTAACCAATCCAAACCAATATGCAACTATTACACTATACTGATTTTGACAGAAGCAATTACAAGATCAGTTTTAAGCTAGATTTGACTTTTTGAGTGTAAGTGCTATCAACAAGACTGCAATTGACTATCAATGAACTATCTAAGCAGATATCAAACACTAACCACAGATCTATAAACCTCTATCACAAATAATTAAGCTAAGCCAAACACTACTTAACAAGCTAACTAATGAAGCAGACAATATATTAAGATCAATTCAAGCTAAACAAACATGATTCTCAGATTAACAGTAACAATAACTAATAAGCGATTCAAACACCACTTAATGCTCAAGAAGATATTGAACTTACAAGTAATCCACAGCCACTATGGCTTGCACCTTGAAGATCTAGAACCACTAACCTATGTAACCACTAATCCTAATCCAGTACCACCTCAAATAGCTACTATTCAACCCATTCCATGCCTGCAACAAAACAATTCCATCTCTGTACCCATTTTGCTCCTTTCTTTGACTTTTGTTGACCAATGTCAAATATTGTTCCAAACTTAAACACAGGCTTATGAAAAGCTATTATAAGCTAGTATAAGCTTGTTTCAACTTATAAAGAAGCTTATTGAAGCTTGGGGTTCAGATTTGCATATTGTAAATTCTAACAGTAAGCAAAAAAATGAATGAACTTTAACTGAAATTGATACTTAATTATAATTGAAATACACTGAAATGATTAATTTGAATACACTGGAACATAAAAATACAAGTTCAAAACTAATTTAGACTAAGAATTTTAAAATTCGACATACAATATTTAAAACTAATACTCACTATGTCTTCATGCTTCCACTTGGCCTTTTATAAGCTTCAAGGCACTTCTCTCATCTTTCTGGACATATCCCACCAAGAATACTGACCCTTGGATGTATAAAATCAATCTTGGCCGTTTAAAGAGTTTTGGCGCCAAATCTTGGTTTAACAGCTAAGGCTTGAGTGGGGTTGGTATGGGGTGCATTTAATGCACCTTGGCTTTGAGTGTGAGGTGGAGGGTAGGTTTAGGTGAATGATGGTGGAGGAGGGGGGAGGCAAGCGTGGGTGGTTTTGCAGTCTAGGCGCAGGGGTGATGATGGGGTGGGTAACACGTGATGGCGGGTTTGGTTTATTTAAAAGGTGGGCGGGTTGGGTTGGATGGGTTGTGGGGTTGGGTAAACGGGTAAGGATTTTGGGCCAAGGGTGTATTGTTTGGGCTTGGGTTATATTAGGGTCCGGTTTGGTTAGTTTAGGATTAATAAAACAAGGACCATATGTGTAATATCTCAAAACCAAAGGACCAAATGTGTAAAGCCCCAATTCCCAAGGACCAAACATGTAACTTTATGAAGAGTAGTAAAAAGGTTGGTTTTGCCAACTTGAATAATCCAAGGGTTAATTTTTAACATTTTGAAATTCCCAAGGATTAATTTTGAACATTTTGGATTTTCAGGGACTAAAATGTAATTTTCTCAAAACTTTTAGATTTTTCACCAAAGGACTAAATATGACAATTTATGATTTTTAAAAGACCTTTGGTGACTTTTCTTTTGAAATTTTGGCTCAGGGACTATTTTTGACAATTTTATAAACTTGGGGGACTAAACGCAATTTTTGTAAATTTGATATGTTTTTCATCTGATTTTGATATTTTTGCATTTGAAACACATAAAACACTGATTTGTGATATTTTGATCATTTTGATGTGTTTCGAGTGTTTTCGATGATTTCGAGTTTATTTTGTACAAAAATGATGAGTATTTACACACTCATCAATTCCCCACACTAAACTATTGCTAGTCCTAGCAATCTTTTGATAAAAACATAATGGATTTGCATCTCTTTACCAAAAGCCATTACTTCTGGAGTAGCCAAATGTTTTAGTTCAAGCAAGAACCATGGTACACCGATAACCATCTGATTTATTGGCAAATCATAAACCATATAACGGATTTGATGTGTCTTTACCGAAGCCGTACCTTCGGACTAGCCAACTCTTAGCTAAATTATCAACATTATCTTTGGTGAGCTGATTACCAATTATGGTTTTTCCACTGCCTTTACCACAAGCCATAATCTTGCGGGCTAGCCAACTCTTCACTTTTAGGATATGGTGAGTTGAGAACCATACAATTTTGGGCAAATTGCAAGCCATATAAACGGATTTGAGAAATCTTTACCAAGAGCCGTTTGCTCCTGGATTAGCCAATCCTTTTGTCTTACAGACATGGCGGATTGATAACCAAATGAGTAAGTGCAAAACACTTACTCCAAAAAAAATTTTGGCCAAAAACGGGGGAATTAGGCGGATAATTACATGATAAAATTCGTGAGAATCCCCACACTAGAGATGAATATTGCCCTCAATATTCAAAGTACGGCGGTTATGCGAAACAAAGAACGTGAAAGGGAAATACTACGGCCATTATTTAGAAAGAAGATTTTTTGAGCATTGTTTATACACAACATGTGGGGCAACCCCCCCCCCCCACACTAGGGTGGTAGAAAATAGAAAGAAGTCAGAAATATGGGTGAAAACCCATACAGTGTGCTACTGTATTTGATTACCGAGTCGCTAGCTTGACTCGATCCCCGCATTCATTGGTTCATGGGGAAAGTTTGTAAGTCCGGGACAACCACAGGGGGAATGTCCTCTCCAAAGTAATGCTTCACTCGATGACCATTCACTTTAAAATTAGGACCATCGGGTTGAGATAACTCAATGGTGCCATAAGGATAAACCTTAGCGATGGTAAATGGTCCAGACCAGCGGGATTTGAGCTTTCCCGAGAAAATCTTCAATCTTGAATTGAAAAGAAGGACTCGATCACCAACGTTAAAAACGCGGTTCTTGATTTTTGAGTCATGAATCTTCTTTGTCTTTTGTTTATAGATCAAAGAGTTCTCGTAAGCTTGATCACGGAGTTCATTTAATTCATTCATTTGAACTTCCGGTGATCACCATCACGAATATCAAAGTTAGCATGCTTCAAGGCCCAGTATGCTTTGTGCTCGAGCTCTACCGGTAGATGACCGCGCTTCCCGTACCCAGCTTGTATGGAGTGCACCCGATGGGTGTTTTGTAAGCTGTACGGAAGGCCCGAGAGTGCGTCATCTAACCTATCTGACCAAGAGGCACGGTTTTCGCCAACCGTCCTCTCCAGAATTCTTTTAATTCCCCGGTTGGAAACTTCCACTTGCCCACTTGTTTGTGGGTGGTACGCAGTAGAGGTACGGTGAGTTACACCATACTTTTGCATGACTCTTGCAAATTGGTCATTGCAGAAATGCGTACCACGATCACTGATTATGGCTCGTGGAGTTCCAAACCTAGCAAATAGAGATTTCAAGAATTTCACTACAACTCGGGCATCGTTGGTGGGTAAAGCCTTAGCTTCAACCCATTTCGACAAGTAGTCAACGGCCACGAGAATGTATTTGTTACCATGGGAAGAAGGAAATGGCCCCATAAAGTCAATACCCCAGATGTCAAAAATCTCACACACTTGAATGGCGTTTTGCGGCATTTCATTCCTTTGTGAGATATTCCGTGGCGTTGACAAGCGTCACAGGTTTTGACGAATTCATGGGCATCCTTGTAGATCGTGGGCCAATAGAATCCCGAATCAAACACCTTCTTGGCGGTGTAGTTGGGGCTATGATGTCCCCCGGTAGGTCCAGAATGGCAAGCCTTGAGAATGTCAACGGCTTCGACCATATACATCGCCGGATGACTTGATCCGCACAGATTTTAAACAAGTAGGGGTCGTCCCAGAAATAATGTTTCACATCTTTGAAGAATTTATTTTTTTGTTGGGACGACATCCCTTTCACCACAAAGTTACCCGCATGGTAATTTGCAAAGTCAGCAAACCATGGGGTAGAAGAGTCTCCCCTAAAGAAACCATATTGAGTGTTTCGAGGAAATATTTCATTTATTTCCTTTTTCAAACACATCCGGTGAGGGTTCTCTAATCGGACAGATGATCGCAGCCAGGTTCTCAGCTCCTTTTTTATCACGAATAATGATATCGAATTCTTGTAGGAGGAGAACCCAACGGAGCAATCTCGGCTTTGCATCTTGTTTTGCAAAGAGATATTTGAGCGCCGAGTGATCCGTATACACCACGCATTTGGTCAATATAAGATATGGCCGAAATTTCTCAAACGCATACACCACAGCTAACAATTCTTTTTCTGTAGTGGTGTAATGGGTCTGAGCTTCAGTCATCGTTTTGCTTGCGTAGTGGATTGGCTGAAAATGCTTGGTTTTGCGTTGCCCCAAGACTGCACCGATAGCAAAGTCACTTGCATCGCACATGAGCTCGAAGGGTAAGTCCCAGTCGGGGGCAACTAGAATGGGTGCTTCCGTAAGCTTTTTCTTAAGTGTTTCAAAAGCTTCGATGCACTCAGGAGAGAAGATGAAAGGAGCATCTTTTTCGAGAAGATGGGTCATTGGCCGAGCGATTTTAGAGAAATCTTGAATGAATCTACGATAAAACCCGGCATGACCAAGAAAACTCCTAATACCTTTGACGGTAGTAGGATGAGGTAGTTTAGCAATGACATCAACTTTTGCTCTATCTACCTCAATCCCATTCTTGGAAATCTTATGGCCAAGGACTATGCCTTCTTTGACCATAAAGTGGCTCTTCTCCCAGTTTAGACATAGATTGGTGTCTTCACACCTTTTAAGCATTTTGTCTAAGTGGGAGAGACATGTCTGAAATGAGTCCCCAATGACCGAGAAGTCATCCATAAACACCTCCATAGTTTCCCAGATCATGTCGTGGAAAATTGCCATCATACATCTTTGGAACGCGCCAGAGCATTGCATAAGCCAAAAGGCATACGCCTCAGTAGGCAAACGTCCCGTAGGGGCAGGTGAATGTGGTTTTCTCTTGATCCAGCGGATCAATGGGGATCTGAAAGTAACCCGAGAAACCATCAAGGAAACAATAGTACTCTGCGTTCCTGCTAATCTCTCAAGCATTCGGTCCATGAAGGGTAGAGGAAAATGGTCTTTACGGGTGGCTTCGTTTAACTTTCGATAGTCAATGCACACACGCCATCCCGTAACCAATCGAGTTGGAATTAACTCGTTTTCTTCATTCGTGACAACAGTTATGCCACCCTTTTTGGAACGCAATGAATTGGGCTAACCCAAGGACTATCAGAATCGGGTAGATCAAACCAGGCAGATCAAGAAGTTTGAGATCCTCTTGTTTGATAACCTCATGAATCTTAGGATTCACCCTTCTCTGATGTTGGATTGCTGGTTTGAAGTCATCCTCCATTAAGATTTTGTGAGTACAAAATTCGGGGTTGATACCCTTAATGTCGGAGAGTTTCCAAGCAATTGCTTGCTTGTGTGACTTCAAGACCTTTATGAGAGCAGTTTTCTCCTCCTCAGTTAAGTCTTTAGCAATTATGACGGGTAATTTATCATCACCCTCCAAGAATGCATACTCTAGATGAGGAGGTAGGTCCTTAAGTTCAACCTCGGGAAATGCTTCAGTAGATGTTTGTACTGATTTGATTTCCTCAATTGTGATTTCTTTCGGAGGGAGTGAAGGTAATGGATCTTCATTAAGCAATTGCTCAAGATAAAGAATATCCCCCTCCGAATCATAAACACCATCAATTCCAGGCGGAATTGATTCATCATTAGCCAGAAATTCATCGATCTCTTCCAGAAGGAAGTCACCTCCCTCAAACGGAGTGAGAGAGGGGGAAGAGTCGGCAATGATAGGTTGAGAAGATGTGGTGGAATTGGAATTCCCACTCACAGAATTATGAAGATAACCAAGAAACTCTTGAGAGTACTCAAGCAATATCAATTAAATCAACTCGATTAATTGATTCAAGATCATAATTTGAGGAGTACCTCGAAGTTTGATCGAGGTTAAAAGTAACAGCTTCGTTACCCACACGTAGAGTGATTTCCTGCTCAAATACATCTATAAGAGCACGGCCCGTCCTCGGGAATCCGCCCAACAATGAGGGGAACTCGAGGATCAGCATCGAAATCAACGACCACAAAATCAGCTGGAAAATGGAATTTTCCTACTTTGACAAATACATCCTCGGCGATGCCAAGAGGACGCGAGATAGATCGATCTGCAAGCTCAAGAGTCATGCAGGTAGGAATAAGTTCCGGAAGAGAAAGTTTCTTCCACACTGAATACGGCATCAGATTGATGCTTGCACCAAGATCAGCAAGGGCAAAGCATTCAATCATCCCAGGAAAAACACAAGGAAGAAGAAATTTTCCGGGATCTCCAAGCTTCTCGGGAAGCTTCTTTAACAAGACTGCTGAGCAATTTTCATTCAAAGGAGTCTTAGCCATTTCAAATAGCTTTTCTTTGTTGCTCAGCATATGTTTCAGAGTAGATGCAAACTTGGGCATCAACATGATGGCATCCGCGAAGCTTATGTCAAAGTGAAGCTCTTGGAAAATTTGAAAGAATTTTTCCATTTGATGACTAGCTTTCTCGCGGAGCTTTTGCTCATGTAAACGTGAGGGGTAAGGAATAGAAGTTTTGGATTTAGGGTCAACAACTGGAGGTTCAAAAACAACTGTGCTTGGTTTGGGGACAACCTGAGGATGGACATTGTTGGTACTTCCGTTATTAGCAGGAAGTTCCTTGTCCTTTGTCGCCTCAGGTTCGCTTTCCACTACCTTCGGGAGAGAGGAAGAAGAGGTAGTGGGGATAGCGGGTCCAGAGTAAGAAGCACCACTTCGGGTTGTGATCGCCTTTGCATCGTCCCTCGGATTAGCGATCGTGTTGCTAGGTAAAGTACCTGAGCCCGAGGGTCGATCATTTAAAGACTTCTTGATGTCACAATCGGCTAACCAACAACCGATTCATTTCTTCTTGGGACTTCATGAATTGTTTCAAAGCTCATCGAAGATGGTCCAGTTGGAACAATGGCTTGAGTTTGCACAGGGAAATTCCGCCTCTATTGTTAGGATTAGGGCCTTGATTTTGAAAATTCCCTGGATTATTGCCATGAAAATACCCTTGGTTGAAATTTCCGACTGGTTTCTATTGTAATTTCATTGATGTTGGAAATTTTGATTCTGATTTTGAAAACCGTTGTTTTGATTGAAATGACCTTGGTTTTGAAAACCTTGGTTTGGTCTGTTTTGATTCTCGATTCACGGTTTTGGTTTTGATTGAAACCGGAGGTCGAGTAGTGGTTAGGACGGTGGTTCGGTCTCTGAGAGCACGATATTGATTGCCTCCTTGATTAGACATCCCGCCCACAGCATTAGCTTCAAAGGGGTTACCATCGGTGGCCATACAGTTATAGTAAGCATGGGGGCCACCACAGGTAACACAGACTTCCACTTTCTTAACTTCAGCAGGAGGTGAAGTTTGTGGAAAAGAGACTTTCTTTTGATTGGAGAGAATCAAAGCTTGGATGGCTTCCGTGAGTTTATCAATCTTAGCATCGGTGCTAGACTGACTCACGGGCGATGAAGAAGAAGAAGGACCAACACTGACTTGGGAAACAACCGGCTTGCTTCGTAAGTGCGGACCTTAGACTTGTTTTCGATAATCGCCAAAGCTTTTTGACAGCTTTTGCTTAGGAAATTGCCTCCCGCGGAGGAATTGAGAGAATCTTGATCAGATTGACTCACTCCATTGTAGAAAGTATCGAGTTGCATCAACTCGAAGAAACCGTGGTGAGGACATTTGCGAAGCAATTCCTTGAAACGATCCCACGATTCACTGAAGGATTCATCAAACTTCCGAGTGAACTTGATGATTTCATTTTTAAGACTCGTGGTCTTGGAAGGTGGATAGAATTCATTCACAAATTTCTTCACCAGATCTTCCCATGTCTCTATTGATTGAGGGGGTTGTTTTCTCAAGCCAAATCGGGCTTGCCCCAAGAGAAAACGGGAATGAAGAAGCTTAACAAAGATCGGGGGACATTCTTATACTTGATGGTAGATGCAATCTTGCTAAACCATCGAATATGAGCATGAGGATCGTCCCCGCCAAAACCGAAGAATTGATTTGAGGTTACAAGATTCAGTAACCCGGTCTTGAGTTCAAAGTTTTCAGCCACGATGGCTGGCACAACGATGGCATCTCCATACCCGTCGATGGGTGCCTGGAGAAGCTCGCACATAGGAATCTCATCCGCCATGACAACGGGAGTAGTGCGAACAGTCCGGATCTCAGATCCGATGGATGAGCAGAAAGTCTACGAACACGCCTTCTTGGAATCTTGACAAGCTCACGAAATGGGCTCGCAGATCTAGAAGAGCGAGTGCGCATACACTAGAGTTAACTCTAAGGAAACTCAGAGTTAAGGAGAGAAATGGAATTATGAAAATCTTTCAGATGAGAATGAGAATTATGAAGACGTTTTGTAAAAAATGGGGTGAGAAGAGTATTTATGGGTTTTCTGGTTCTGAAACGTCGATATCACAACAAAATCAATTAACACAAAATCGAGGCAAAACAACAGTGAACTTAACCAATAATCCAAGATGAATGGCTTCTTTGAAAAAGGTACACCAATCACAAGGACACAAAGGCAAGTTTTAAATCTTTAGTTCGGGAACTTATTATGGTCGCACCCCCGTTAGGTAGTGCCGCTTGCCTTGGTTTTCGGTGGTAATCTTTTAAGTTGTTATTATTAAAGAAAACGACGAATCTTTTGTATTTTTATTATTTGATACATATATAGAAACAAAAGAAAAATATTTTTGTGTTTTATACGTTTTTGGTGTTTTGGGTTTTGGATTTTTTTAGAAGAAAATATGGATATATATATATACAGAGATGGATGATATAAACAAATGAGCGAGTATTCAAACAACTAATCTGCTAGACGTAAGACAAATAGCACAGCTCCCCGGCAGCGGCGCCAAAAATTTGATGCGCTCCCGAACAGTCAAGCTAAATCACACAAACCCGCCACTTGTGAATGGCGGACCGTAACCAGCTTAAAACTGCTCAAGCACGAAATCAATGAAGATCAGAGGAGTATAGAGTCTCCCCGGGTCGTTATGTCCCAGCGAGCTATGCAATGGATCAATCAACGTATAGTGATCGAGAAGTTTGAATGAAAAAGGGAATATGATTTGATTATTATGACTACAGAAATATCAAACAAATACAAAGGCTTAAATGCAAATTAAAGGAAATTAAAAAGATAAAATATATTAAATAAACGCTATCACTATTTGCAAAATGATGTTTTTGTTTTTATGATTTTACGAAACTGAAATTAAAATCTACGCGACGTACAAAATAAAAAGTGAACCTAATTCAATATTAACCCTAAAAATATGAAAATGATGTTTCTACAATCCTAATGATATAAGAAAATATTTAGAAAAAGAAAATTATTTTTAAAACTAATTATCTAATTAAAAACTATTTTTAACTAATAATTAATTACCTAAAATATAAGAAAATATGAAATTAAGCTAGAAAAATAAGATTAACACTTGGAAAAGTCTAAAATATCAAAATAGACTTTTCAAAACTATTCTTGTATTTTTGTGACTATTTTTCTATTTTCTATTAATTTTAAACCATTAAAAACTAAAAAAAAATTACCAAATGGACTATGAAAAATCTAGAAAATTACTTTTTCTACTTTTTATATTTATCTAAATTTAATAAAATTGAAAAATTATTTTTTTGGAACCTTTTCTGAATTTTTTATATTAAAAGCTAATTAAAAATTGATTAAAATCTATTTAAATTGAGAAAAATAGCAAATGAAGACCAAAAATTATGAAACTTTCAGGAAAAATCTAAAATGATATATAGAATCTATGAAAAATGGAAAATCAACAGCTTATGTGTAAGGTTAATGAGCTACTGTGTAAACTGCTATTGGAAATAAGCTACAAGAATAAGCTAATAAGCTAGATAAGCCACCAAACAGTGAACAAGGCTAAATTATACTAAAATGAACTACTAGCAACAGAATCTAACTACTCCTAACAAGCTTAAGGCTCAGAATCAAGTAATAAGCAAACTGCTTATTTAGCTAAAACAGTGGTTTAGGACCACTGTTTACACCTCTGCACAAGCTTGTAGAATAAGCTAATCAGAAATCTGCTTGTGCAGTCTCAAAGACCACCTGGCCAACTACACTTGTACCAAATACCAGACCTTAACTCTTTGAAATGAAGCTTATTTGAACCAAACAATACTGCCTGATTCACACTTATGTGTGAACAGGACAGATACAAGCTAAAGTTTAAGCTTATTTGAAGCTTAATTTGACCAAATCAGTTGAAACAAAAGGTGAATATCAGAACAAGACCAGTTGAAATTTAAGATTCCAAAGTTTCAAATTCTCACACTCAATAATGAACCAGAAATCTTCTCTCAAAGTTTTGATGAAAACTGCACTTGACAGATATTTTGACTTTTGAAGATACACAAGAACTTTGACCAAAATGACTTTTAATTCAATCTAGTTAACTGTAAATGATGTTATAACACTAGAAATGACAACCAAATGCTAGATCTAACCAATCCAAACCAATATGCAACTATTACACTATACTGATTTTGACAGAAGCAATTACAAGATCAGTTTTAAGCTAGATTTGACTTTTTGAGTGTAAGTGCTATCAACAAGACTGCAATTGACTATCAATGAACTATCTAAGCAGATATCAAACACTAACCACAGATCTATAAACCTCTATCACAAATAATTAAGCTAAGCCAAACACTACTTAACAAGCTAACTAATGAAGCAGACAATATATTAAGATCAATTCAAGCTAAACAAACATGATTCTCAGATTAAACAGTAACAATAACAGCTAATAAGCAGATTCAAACACCACTTAATGCTCAGTAACAGATATTGAACTTACAAGTAATCCACAGCCACTATGGCTTGCACCTTGAAGATCTAGAACCACTAACCTATGTAACCACTAATCCTAATCCAGTACCACCTCAAATAGCTACTATTCAACCCATTCCATGCCTGCAACAAAACAATTCCATCTCTGTACCCATTTTGCTCCTTTCTTTGACTTTTGTTGACCAATGTCAAATATTGTTCCAAACTTAAACACAGGCTTATGAAAAGCTATTATAAGCTAGTATAAGCCTGTTTCAACTTATAAAGAAGCTTATTGAAGCTTGGGGTTCAGATTTGCATATTGTAAATTCTAACAGTAAGCAAAAAAAAATGAAACTGAACTTTAACTGAAATTGATACTTAATTATAATTGAAATACACTGAAATGATTAATTTGAATACACTGGAACATAAAAATACAAGTTCAAAACTAATTTAGACTAAGAATTTTAAAATTCGACATACAATATTTAAAACTAATACTAACTATGTCTTCATGCTTCCACTTGGCCTTTTATAAGCTTCAAGGCACTTCTCTCATCTTTCTGGACATATCCCACCAAGAATACTGACCCTTGGATGTATAAAATCAATCTTGGCCGTTTAAAGAGTTTTGGCGCCAAATCTTGGTTTAACAGCTAAGGCTTGAGTGGGGTTGGTATGGGGTGCATTTAATGCACCTTGGCTTTGAGTGTGAGGTGGAGGGTAGGTTTAGGTGAATGATGGTGGAGGAGGGGGGAGGCAAGCGTGGGTGGTTTTGCAGTCTAGGCGCAGGGGTGATGATGGGGTGGGTAACACGTGATGGCGGGTTTGGTTTATTTAAAAGGTGGGCGGGTTGGGTTGGATGGGTTGTGGGGTTGGGTAAACGGGTAAGGATTTTGGGCCAAGGGTGTATTGTTTGGGCTTGGGTTATATTAGGGTCCGGTTTGGTTAGTTTAGGATTAATAAAACAAGGACCATATGTGTAATATCTCAAAACCAAAGGACCAAATGTGTAAAGCCCCAATTCCCAAGGACCAAACATGTAACTTTATGAAGAGTAGTAAAAAGGTTGGTTTTGCCAACTTGAATAATCCAAGGGTTAATTTTTAACATTTTGAAATTCCCAAGGATTAATTTTGAACATTTTGGATTTTCAGGGACTAAAATGTAATTTTCTCAAAACTTTTAGATTTTTCACCAAAGGACTAAATATGACAATTTATGATTTTTAAAAGACCTTTGGTGACTTTTCTTTTGAAATTTTGGCTCAGGGACTATTTTTGACAATTTTATAAACTTGGGGGACTAAAACTGCAATTTTTGTAAATTTGATATGTTTTTCATCTGATTTTGATATTTTTGCATTTGAAACACATAAAACACTGATTTGTGATATTTTGATCATTTTGATGTGTTTCTGAGTGTTTTCAGATGATTTCGCAGTTTATTTTGTACAAAAATGATGAGTATTTACACACTCATCACCTTTGCCTTCAAATGAATTCACAACTTATGTTCAGAACACCAATTCTACCATCCACACTATGCAAAATCAGATTACGAGTTTGAGGAACGAGTTTCAATCTTCGTTAACTAGGCAAAGCAATGAGTTTAGGAATGAGATTCGACTTCAGAACAACAAATTGGAGACTTCACAGAATAAACTTGAAAACATGATGCATGCTGTTTTGTGCCAAGTGAGTCAACCCTCGAGTTCCGGTTCTCTCCCAAGTAATACGGTTCCAAACCCGAAGGGAGAAATGAAATCCGTAACCATTCGAGATGATGGGCCCTCGATGACTACTTCCTCTCCGGTGATGAATGTAGCACGAGAGACCGAGGTGACAAAGGACCCGGTAATTCCTCTTGATAATGGAAAAGCCAAATACGTCCAACCTCTGGTTGCCCAAGTTCCTTCTATCTCCGTCATAACACCAAATTCTAACCTTACACCGTGCAAATCTGTTCAATCACGGTTCGACAAAATGAAAGTTGTTTCCGGAACCAAGTTCAAACTTACGACTGATATGATTAAAGCTGCTGACATGATTTATGAAAAGAAATTGGAACAAATTTCAGAGATTTCACTTGAGCCTACACCGTTTAATTCTTCCTCAAACCAAGCTCCCGAGAAGCTTGGTGATCCCAGGAAATTTCTCCTTCCTTGCTCTTTAAATGATACTGAGGAATGTAATGCCTTGACCGATTCAGGTGCAAGCATAAGTCTCATGCCTCTTGCGATATATCATAAGCTTGGATTGAAGACTCTTATACCGACTCGTATGACTATCGAATTAGCTAATCGAACAATTGCTCACACGGTTGGTGTAGTCAACGATGTTATGGTACAAGTGGATAAATTCCATTTTCCCGTGGATTTCGCCGTCATTGATATAGAGGTTGACGTCCGAGTCCCTCTCACTTTAGGAAGACCATTCTTGAGAACCGCGAAAGTCATTGTGGATCATTACCAAGGAACATTAACGATCAGAAAAGGAAATGATAAGATTGTGTTTTATGCCGAACAAACATCAAAACCTCCACCCGATGATCATTCGATTCATAGCATCGGTGTGATTGATTTCTCTGAAGAAAGTGGCAATCCCACTGTACCGTCTAATCCGATTATGACCGACTCTTTCCCGTCTCTCACTACGGAAAGTGACCCTACTTGGGAAGAGATCGAGGCCTTCCTTAATGATGATTCAATTCCCGTTGAGATTGATGATGCTACTTTTGACCCGGAGGGGGACATTCTTTTTCTTGAAAAATTGTTATATGACGAGCCATCTTCTTACCCCCCTCCGGATGATCCGGATGATGTGAAGAAAGTTGAACCTATAGTGGTGGAAACTGCTAGCTCTAAGAGCACACCACTTGTCCCACCTCCAATATCTAAGAAAATCACCCTTCCTTTGAGTGGCAATCCCACTCCTTTTTCTGAAATCATGGAACCTTCTTTTGGGACATCTTTCAATCCAGAATCTTTTAAGACATTCACGAATCCCTTGTTTGAATTTGATTCTGAATATACTCAAAATTTTGAAAATCAACTCTTTGACGAAGAAAGTGAGGAGTTCACCGATGAACTTGCTCCTACCGACTCGATTTTCTCTGAGGATAAAGAAGAATACGATGATCCGTTTTTTCCAAAGAAAGATAAGGAAGTGAAGTTATCGACAGATGAACTTATCGATCCCGAGGTCCAATATTATTTTTTTGCCGAGAGTGAATCCTCTCCTCGTGAGGATTTTCACATAGATGACACTTTGATCTCCTTCCTCTCCGAAGACAAGATTTTCAACCCCGGGATACGCGTTGATAAGTTTTATGCTAAAAATGTCATTCAAGATAAGGATCCTCTCTTGGATGCCTTCGTTGATGAGCCTTTGAGTCACACCGTTCTGTACCATAGACTCCGTTCTTCTTTGGGGTATTCTCGTATCGATCCTTCATCCCTTCGTCCGCCCGCAAAACCGCCGGATGATGGATCGATCTTTCATATGCCTTATGTGAGTTTGGGAGGAATCATTCCTTATGTGCTTGAGCCCGACATTTTCTTTCCCTCCCAAACCACCCAGTCTCATTCTTTCGGGAATGAGGACACCATTTTTGACCCTGGTATCTCTACCACTTTCTTCCCCAAGGACAAATGAATTCGGGACGAGTCAGGCTAGCGACTCGTTTAAGAAAAACAGTAGCGCTTCGTGGGAGGCACCCCATGCTTATCTCTATCTTCTTTCTATTTTCTAATAAGTGACGCGAAGGGGTCCGCCTCTTCGATTTCTCGTGTTTGGTTGTTTGTGATGTTGTGTAGGATTTTCCCGATATGAAGACTCTCGTGCTCGAAGTTTGTCATTTTCTCCACTCGAGTTTCATGATCGATGCCGATGGAAATCCGATATCCTTAATCTTATCGACTAACGTTTATCTTCTAGCATACTTAATAAACGGCTTTTTAGATTTTCGTGATACCCTTGCTTTAAACATTGAGGACAATGTTTCGTTCTAGTCTGGGGTAGGGTAATCTTCGATTTGATTTGACCGCACTTGCTTATTTCTGTTGTGTTTCTCTCGTAACCCCGTTTTTCCTTAGAAAATGAAAAATTGTGCAAAAATGAGAAAAATTTAAAATTTTTTTTGTAAGCTTTTGTTAAGTCTTTTTGATTGAAAAGTTGGCTAGTCTCTTAGATAAGAAGCTATAAAATGCGAATTCTAGCTCACAAGGTCAAGATTTTGCAAGTTTCCCTGAGTGACTTTAAATATGCATAACTTTATTTCATTAGACGAAGCATTTGCTAAGTTAATATATGTTTTGACACCTTGTTGACTTTCCGCTAGTGAGAGTAGGAATAGAATTCTGACTTGACCGGGCGTGTTGAGCCCTAGCTTGTTCCCTTAACCATAGATAATCTAAAAATTATCGGCTAAGCATCTGCGGATCTCATTATTTGGGATTTTAAATTTGTAGAGATCGAGAAGTGATAGAGTTACTTATGAGTTTAGATGCTAAGCGTGGAGTAGTTGGTTCTCTTTAGAGCCCATCGAAGGTACTTATGGCTTTTTGTTCCTACAAAATTGTTTCACCCCATATCTATCTAATAATAATTAGAGATGTTGAGTTTTTGGCGATAGTTAGTTCTTAATCTTCTTAAAAGAATCTTTGTTTTAAAAATTGGGTACACATCAAGGATCCGTAATAAATAAGCAATCAGTAATAAGTGATATGTGAAATGTAATAAGTAAAGTTGTGAGCTGCGGTGTCGAGATCGGACCCTTGGATCTTTAGCCGGGATTGAGTGAGGTCTTAGCCTAGCTAGCCGGGATCCTCATTTCATGAAGCCTATAGTCTTGGAATTACCCCGTGAAGCTCCGTGGTTCACAGCTCATATAAGTAAAAGTAAAAGCTCATGTAAAAAATAAAAAAAAAAAAAAAAATGTTGAAAAATGAAAATGAAAAATCAAGTATAAGTGAATAAAAATCCCTTGATGTGGACCTCATTTTTACGACAATGGTTCTTGAGAGAAGGCGGGTAACTAATTATCGACTTAGCTTTGTATCTTTATCGGAATAAAAGTTATCGAAACGAGAATTTGAAGAAATTCATTTCCCTCACAAAAATAAAAAAATCTAGAGGAAATAGGAAAATGGGAACAAAAGGTATTTACACAAGTAACTTCCATGGGTAGTGTTAGCATCTAGAGTCATACTTAACAATGATTTCGGTTTTACGCTTAGTTTGGGACTTGTGAAAAATCAGGAACGATGTATTCTATCCGTATGGTCACTTCACGCTGTGTTGTGTTTTCTACTCTGTGATCCTAACGTGTCGTTTGAAAAATTTTGGAGTTATTGATCGACATGAAAGTTCAACAAACCGTCATTCATAGCCGGAATGTGCTTAATCATAATATCTATATATGAATTAAAAGGTAAACGGGGCGTTTTTAGAATTAAGGCTTTCTTAATCTCTTTTGAGGAACATTGACTACTTCTTCTCTAATTGGTTTGTCTGAACTGTTTGAAGTTTCTTACGGTTAGTCATTCACAAGTGGCTAGCTTGTGTGGGATAACTTGATGGTTTGGACATATCAATGGTTTAGTAGAAAGAGATTGAAATCCTTGGTTTTAGAAGCGTGAGTTGATTGCATTGCGTGAGGACACGGCAATGGTTTCGTCTGGGGTATTTTGGTATGTGCTAAAACACATTCCTTTTTCTTATCAAAATAGACCCAAAATAACCAAGAAAGAGCCGTTTATTGCTAATATTTGTGGTTTTCTTGAGTTTGTGCTTGTGCAGGTACGGATATGTAAAAACACGCAAAAAGGAACCAAATCCGGAAGAAAACCGAGCACGAGAGATCAAGAGAGCTTAAGCTGAGCCGGAAGGTCAGAATTATGCATTTATGAAGATTTCTAATCTCTGAGGATGATTTGTGAAGATTTGATCAAAGTTTGAAGAAATGTCGAATAGTCCCCGAACTTTCAAAATGGCAGAAATGACCCTTGAAGATCAAATGTTGCATTTTCAGTCCCTGGTCTATTGAAGAATGACATGTTCAGTCCTTGGAGGATACTTTCAGAATTACATGTGTGATCCCTCAAAATTCAGTTTTGACATTATTGGTCCCTATGGTTATCCTTGGTATACATATTAGTCCAATGTTAATCCAAGTCCAAGGTTTATCCAATCCATTGTCCAAATCCATTTCACTAGCCACGGCCCAATACTTATAACACCTATACCCGCCCAATCCAAATACCCGGTCACTACTAATTATCCTAACCCGAATCACCCACTTACCCGAATATTACCCCGGTCAACAACCCTTATAACCGGTCAACCCTTTTGAAATATAATTAAATAAACAAGCGCGCCCCAAACACCCTTCTTTTCCCTCGGCCCAGCCCAAACACACCCGTTTTTCACCACCATATCACCTCCCAAACACCAACCTCGTACTAAGGATCTATCTAGAAGCCTTATCCCAGCTGACATGTCAGGATAAGGTGCCACGTGGCCAATTGGCACACTCCCATTGGACGCAACACCTCAACAAGATATATGGAGCAATTTGATTGGACAAGGTGATGATGGATGAATTGAGTGGCTCAGAATAAGCCTTCTAGGCTCTTCCAAGGATCCAAGACCTCCTCCTCTCAGATATAAATAGACCCTTAGCTCACATTGTATTCGTGTGTAGTGTAGTAGTAATTTTAATTTCAATTAAGTGTATGTTTCTTGTATTTTCAAGTTTTCAGTAGTTTAAAAATGGTTTCTTAAAGCTTTTCTTGTAATCTCACTTTCAGTTTTAATAAAAGTTTTCAAGTATTTCATTTTCTCTTGTTTGATATTAATCCGTACCATTCCATTGATCAAGCTTATAGAATTGTTAGTATAAGCTCATATAAGCTCTACATAGCTTATGAGAGCTTTTCATTTTCACTATATCTCTGTCTCTTTAAAAATCCAAGCTCACAAAAATACCTGTAGACCAAATCTGCCAAACACCTCTCATAAAAGGGTGTTTGGCACTGTGGGTTCTTCACCACCTTTGGTCATTTGCTGAGTTCTTTAAGCTCTCACCAGGTTTAATTTGTGTTGGATAAGTGGTTTTGAAGATCTCTTTTCAGTCTCTAGTAGCATAAGTTTAATCTCTAAAGTTTGAGTCAATAGGTTTTAGTAAAACAGTAAGGTGGCAAAGAAGAGGTCTAAACTCTTCTTCATTGTTGTTTGGAAGGTTATTTGGTTCTAGTTAGTTTGTCTTGAAGTCCTAAGTCAGTGTCAAAATAGTTCAAAAGCATTTGGGTCAGTTTGGTTAATTGGGTCATGTCTTAGTTTTCTCTGTCAAAACAGTTTTCTTGGTCACTTTCTCTAGCAATGTTTGCTGTCCAAATCAATTCAAAAACCCAAAAAAATTAGTTTTGTGTAGAGTATAGCAGTTATAGTTAGCTTATAATCAGTTTTCACAAATTTCCAATAGCTTTTACATGCTCTTTATAAGCTCTCAAATCTGTCCTCTGTCATTGTGATTTCTCAGCTCAGTCCAAGTACCCCCTATATCAGATCTCGCAAAATCTTTATTTGAGCTTCAAAACTGTTGAAACTTGGTTTTTTGTAGACTCTGGAACATGTTCTAAATCTGATCTAGCTTATTTTGGAAAAAAAAAAACTTGTTTGGTAGTTTATAAATAAGCTCAAAAGTTGTCCCTTTTCTGCCTCAACTGTTGGTGTTTCAGATTTCAAAGTTGGATTCTAGAGCTTATTACTCTATAGGATTAGCTTATAACACTCCTAGATACCTTAGTATAGATAGCTTATTAGGATTCCCCTCTCCTATAGCTTATTTGTATGATCCTTTAGCTTATTACCTTATCTCTTTAAGTAATCTTCATCTTAGCTTAATCATTCCTTAATCACTAGCCCATTGCATGCTCCCATAGTTCCATCACTGTTGATTTAAGGTTCCTGTAAGTCAGCCCTTAGCTAGAAGTCAGTTTATAGCTTATAGCTTATTTCTAAGTGCTTATTTGAACTCCAATTACACTACGTACTCTGATTTCTGTCACATAAGCACTACATTTCTCATTTTTCCTAGGATCAGATTTAGATTTTAGCATTTTCCTGAATTTTTCATTAATTTTGGTCACTGTTTGCTATTTTTCTAGATTTAAAATAGTTTTTAATCACTTTTAATTAGCTTTAATTGCAATTAATTAAGAAAAAGTTCAAAAAAATAATTTTTCATTTTTCTCAGTTTAAGATAAATATAAAAAGCATAAAAAAGATTTTCCCATATTTTTCCCCTTTTATTTGGTATTTTTCACAATTTAAATTAGATTAAAATAGTTTTAAATTAGTAGAAAATATAAAATTAAGCTGAAAAATAAAAAAAATAGTTTTGAAAAGTCTCTTATGATATTTTAGATTTTATAAAAGTAGTTTCATATTTTTCTCCTTAAATTTCATAATTTTTAGAATTTTAATTTAGTTTAAATAGTTAAAAATTAGTTTTTAATTTAAATAAAATCCAGAAAAATCCAAAAATAGTTTTAATTCTAAATTAGTTTTTAAATATCATTTTTAGTGTAAAAGTAATTCTAGGCATTTTTAGGTTATAATTTAGACGTAGTTGCATTTTAATTACGTTTTATTAATTACGTTTTAGTTATATTCGCACTTAGGATTTCCCGTATAATAGATTCCCTTAATTACTTTCCCCATTCCCGTAGTTTAATTAATAAAATCAAACAAATCAAAACATCGAGCATTAAATTCCAAACCAAGAACGACGTTGGCAATTCACGCCTCGTTGGGAAAACGATTCGGGTTGTCTAATCCGTATACACAATCACACACGGGATTTGATTTATTATTCTTTTTCCTAAAGGAATTTGAATCTATCTTCGTGATTATTTTTGATATCGATATTAAGGTTTTTATCCATACACATAACCCCTAAGCCTTCATTATCAAATCAGTGTCCGAGCCGTTTTAAGTTTCTTACGGTTAGTCATTCACAAGTGGCTAGCTTGTGTGAGCGAGCTTGACGTTGCTTTGGCATTGTGCGAATCACATATATATATATATATATATATATATATATATTTCATGGTTAAAATGGAATGCCAGAGTCTGATATGGTTCTAATTGATATGTAGAATTTCATGGTTCTAATTGATATGTAGTATTTCTTAGATCAAAATCTAGATGATAGTCTTTGCCTATAGATGGCTATTAGCATATAGGAGGAATTGTTATGTTCCTGAATATATAGTTACTTCAAATTCTTGAATATATGGCTCTAATATTGTATACCCAATTGACCCAACCCACCCTTTAGTATCAGTATTATGGTTATAAGTAATGTAAACCCATCCTGACCTAACCCATACCATAATGGCTGAGAAGTCCATACACAATTAGGCATGATCTTAATAACTAATATGGCTTGGCCACAAATAAATTATACTAGGATAAAGGCTTTCTTTTCATTGTTGGTACTCATATCTAAGTTATGATTCTTATGATCGAACATGAGGTAACCATTTTGTGACAGTCAGAGTGCTCTTAGGAACTGTATCCCTTGTTTCAATACAGACTTGAGTTTTCGCAATGATCACACATAAGCCGTTACTGTATAGGGTTCAAAAGTCATTTTTTAGTCTTGTTGTTTTGTTATTTCGAATCATATCACTGAGGCCTGTTGTGTCCTAGATTAAACTTGAATACAAAATTTTAAATACAATATCGTTTTTGTGATCTTATGTTTGTTCACCAATATTGTAGGTCTATTTTCCTATCAATGAAGATAACCTACATTGGGTTCTGGGAGAACTCCATCTACGCTCCAGTGTCATAACAATCTATGACAGCCTCTCCTGGCCTCTAGTTGAAAATCGAGATTAGTGGCTCAATATGAGGAAATGATTTCAATATAAAATTCCAAAGTTTTTAGAACAAACCGAAGTAATGGAAAAGAAGGGCATTGATCCAAAACATTACTCCATCACCTTCCGGTATGCTGATAATGTGCCAAAGCAAGGCCCTCTTTACGGTGACTGCGTCATGATAAACTTATATAGGTTGTCAAATAATCTACCCTTGGTGGTCGATAATTCTACTTTGGCAGCTTTGGCATATAGGGAGCGTTTGGTAGATTTCTTTTGGAAGTACAAGATTGAACTACCCTTGGAGGTCGATAATTCTTGATGTACAATATTTTGTTTAAATAACTCATTTAACTGAACTTGAGGGCAAAAGGCGATAAGCCTACGACAAACTGATTGAAGCTGGGGTTGAAAGGTGGGGCTGAAAGGCGAGAAGTCTACGACAAACTGATGTAATGGTGCTTGTGCAGTTTCTTGATGTACAATCTTTTGTTCAAATAACTCATTTAAGTCTAACTAATGTAAGCCTAACAATTGGTAGTATTTGGTACTTTGGTAGTTGAAACTGTAGTAGTGCACTAGTAGTTGAAACTGTATTTGGTACTTTGGTAGTTGAAACTGTAGTAGTTGGTAGTAGGAAATTGAGCATAATGTATTGTAAACGAATGATGAATGTTTTGTAAACCAATGTGACATATATGTTGAAAACAATTATGTTTAATCATCTCATCCAGTTAAACCTCGTTGTCTGATTCAATGTGACATATATGCTGTCACCATTAACGAGATAATTATCTGAAAAAATGAACAAAATAAGTGGTTGACTGGTTGCAGGTCAACCTGATGCGAACTTGCCCATTTAGACCGATTTCCCACCACACCCATCTTGCCGTGTCTACATATATTGTATAAGTTGATGTTGTAAAACTTCATGTATCACCATATGGAATACATGTCAACCAAGATTTTTCATCTTCGTTCAACATATTTACAAAATTCAAAAAGAAATTCCCACATAAAAGAAAAATGGTGTTCAAAACTCAAAACACGTAACAGGTTCATTTACCAAATCCTAAAACATTAAACCAATCACCTAAAGAACTTTAACATAAGGGAACTTCTTTGCACACTCCTCCATCAACTCCTTACCCAAAGGCGCAGCCCCCGACCCAATCTGCTTCAACGACAACAAATCAAACTTCTTAACAACATCCTGCTTAGCCAAAGCCAAGATCACAACACCTTTACTGACACCAGTAGTACCCGAAGAATACAACAAAACCGCAGTGTCTAAAACTAACCCACTTCCTAAAACTGACCAACTTCCTAAAACTGACCCACTTTAGGCAAATCTAAAACTGACCCTTAAAACCAAATCTTTATAAAACCAAATCTAAAACTGACCCACTTCCTAAAACTGGCCAACTTCCTAAAACTGACCCACTTTAGGCAAATCTAAAACTGTCCCTTAAAACCAAATCTTTATAAAAACAAATCTAAAACTGACCCACTTCCTAAAACTGACACACTTTATAACAAAAAACACCTTTCTAAAACTGACCCTTAAACCCTTAAAACCAAATCTTTCTAAAACTGACGCACTTCCTAAAACTGACCCACTTTATAACAAAAAACACCTTTCTAAAACTGACCCTTAAAACTAACACTCAGTCTTTATAAGAAATAATTTTATTCAATGCTCTTATATTAATTCATGTTGTCAAACCATATAGATGCGATTACCAATTTCCATTACAATGTGATGTAGCATCTTGGTTTATAACAAACACATCATAAGCACAAAGTTATGCGTAGGAGTTAAGGTTTAGAGAGAGAAAGTGGGATAGGATGGGAAGCATAGTGAGACAAAGAAAAATGAATTATGAAAGCTCAAACCCTTTGCCTTGGAGGGCAAAGGGTATTTATAGGGTACAAGCATAGCACGCCTACTTTAGGCTGTGGATCAGGCATACAGTGGGTAAAGACTTGTCCGTCCTCCACGGTGTCACTAAGTAATCTAATTACTATCACTGAATTACTACGACTACGAGCTTTCTAACGAGTATACATACTTAAGGTGACCGACACTTTAAGTACTGGATTTACTAAATCCTAACAATCTCCCCCTAAGGGAGGTCACCTCAACTTACATTGATTACAAACAGATATTACTTTTGATGTTCTTGGTTTCTTTGATTAAGTACTTTTGTTCTGCAGCTCGTAGTCTTTGATTCTTCATATTTCGCATGTTTTGTTCTTTCAAGTGGAGGTCTTTAACTGATCCACGTGATGTTGAGTTTTGAGCCAGTTTTGAGATCATCAGCCACAGTAAATCTCTGACTCATCCTTTTGACGTATTGTCATTAAGTGATATTGTAACTTTGGACCGACATGCTCACATTTTGGATCATGATATCTTCTCATCAGAGTTGCGGAAGCATTTGTTGATTAAGATATTTGTATCAGAGTAGCAGAAGCATGGATTGAACAATATCAGAACCAGTTGATAAAGATATGCACTTATCATGATTTCTTTAGGAGTGAAAGCGATGTATGAGCATGCGGCAGTGGATTGACTCCTCAATTCTGATCAGCTGCAACCGTCGGGTGTTTCTGCATAAAACAGTTAGCAATAAAGCGCACAAAAGTGTCTTTGATCACTTTTGTTGAATTGAGGTGCACGACCCACGGTTCCCCGTTGATCGTAAAGTACTCTGTGATCAGGTATAATTCCGAAGAATCTCCTTGACAGGGTTTCGCAACTGCTCTAGTTGTTCTTAAACCGGAACATCTCAAAGAAGACTACATAGAGTGAGTGAACCAGCGAATTGAAATTCGCTGATTGATGAAAATGATTTGAAAACAATCGTGTATTACTTATTAGAAAGTGTTTTGCAATACAACGAAGGTTTTATGGAAAATCAATTATCAATCATAAATACCTTTTAATTTTGAACCATTAATACACAGTCGATGTGCTATGGAAAAGAACTTTTAGGCACAAGGACCGGTTTTTCAAAGGTATCTGTCAATTCATTTCCTGGACCAGGGTTGATTCAAGAGTGAATCGCTCCATCGTTTCTATCCAGTTGTCACAAGCTTGATCTTATGAAAGATCTCACATGTCACCCACCAAGAGATTTTTTGATGTTGGCTTTAGAAGGATTTCCATCTTCATCGTGAATATTTAACATATCACTCGGATGTTCTGGCAATACCACAAGGATAATGCGTAGGACTCTTAATATATTCTTACTTTCCACATTGTGTGAAACAGTAAGCCTTCAAGAATAATGTGTCCTAATGAGATTTATTGATGATCTCTTGGCTCTGGACTCAATTGTGCACATTTGGTTCCTATGCCGGAGACTAGGGAGAGGGTCTCCTTCTTCAATATCAACAGTCTTTAAGAGACAGTCGATAGATTATATAGGTTCCCCGTGAGAATGAAACAAGTCCTTTTAAGAGGAACTTGAGTAGCTTGGGAAGATTAGTGCAGTGCATCACTGGGTCCATGATTTCTTGTCTTCAATACCAGTGTTACATAAGTAACCACCAGTAGCATATTTATTGAACCCGGTTTCTGCCCTAAGGTTGAATTGTTGGAGGGCTATTTCTTTTCACCCTTTTCATATTCATGTCTTTTTCATTCTTCAACCCCTTCAGTGTTTACCAAGACTTCATTACTAGAACCTTGTTGGGTTTATTCCAGTTCTAGCTCTATCTCAGTCCGCACTCTTCCCATTTCTCACTTTTCTTCTTTTTTCAATATACCTACGGACTTCTACACTATCTAGTGGATTGTCCCTGGGTAGATCCCTTCAGCTCTGGCGGGATCGTGGGAATGAATACCTAACCTAACCATCCTTATATCTCCATACATAAAGTAACATTGGTCGGTCTTTTGGTATTGTTCTTCCGCCTTGAAACCAATTGAAAACCATTTGAAAAGTCAATCAAGATACTTGTGATATATAATCAAAGCATTTTGTATCTTAATTGTTTTTGATATTTTAGAAATGCTCCCCCTCAACATGTGCTTCAAGTATTAGAAATTATTTAAACACATGGAGGCAAGAGAACTTTTGAAGTCTTAGATTGAGAAAGAAAGATCCAATCTTTTGATTAACATTTTCTAAAATGATCATCATCACTTCCTGATTAATTCAAGTAGATAATGCATATTGGGGAAGGATGAGGTTTTCATAATATTGCTCCCCCTCAATATGTGCATAGAGATTTGAAAGGGTTTTGCACATATTAGAAGGACCCTGCACTTTGAAACAAATCAAACACGTTTCAATTTCTTTTGGTTTAAGATAGATGCTCCCCCTTAACATGTGCATGGAAAATTTGAAATCGTTTGGCACATGCAGGGAGGAGAGCTTGTTGTTATATTTCTAAACCACTTGTTGAGTTATCAGTTCATATCCAATTTAAATAACAATTTCTCCCCCCGATCACAATTTTCAAATCCTTTGAGATTTTTGATCTCTATAGATTTAAATTTGTTTTGAAATCTTATGAGGAAAATTGTTACTTGCTTTTGAAAAACATTTCAACTGATAAGAATCAGATTTTCAGTCTTTAAACTCCATTGTTTAAACATGCATGATTATCTTTTGAAAACATAACAATAACCAAGGTCTGGTACCAATTGTATAAACATGGTAAAACATTGTTCATTTTGATTAACCAAAAGTAGACCTTGCTCGTTTCCGTGCCAATTGTTTGAAAAATAACCTTTTTGATTGGATTGAAATCATTCTCCCTCTCAATCAATGACATGAGTTGTTGATTGGGAGATAGAGATTATGACAAATGAAGCCCGTATGATTTTCAAAAATAGAGTCTGAGTTATTTTCAAAGCAATTTTGTTTTCATTAGATGACAAATATTTTTCAGAAGAATCATTAGAAGGAAAAATATTTGGAAAGAAACATTTTTCTTTTAGGTGACAAACATTTGTGTTTAGAATCAGAGCATGAGGTTTGAAAATTTAAGATTAAGCATGGCTCTGTTCTTTCTTTTTAACACGGGTTACTGCCTGAAATGACAATAAACCATCATTTTTCTCCATCTCAATTTTTTTAAATAAAAATAAAAATAAAAAATTTATTTCCGATCGAACTTCATCTAAAGACCCGTGTCATTCTTTGAGTGACAAATCAAGATCCGTAGATGTTATCGTACTAAAAAAAATGATAAAATAACAATATATATATATATATATATATATATATATATATATATATATATATATATATTTTCAAGATTTTCTAAATTTTTATGGATTTTGAAAATTTTATATTTTTCTATTTTCTTTTTGTTGGTTTTATATTTTTGTATTTTGGTTTTTGAAAAAGATATGTACATAGAATAGATAGAGACGAACACCTTTACTCATCGTCTTCCTCCTGAAGACGTTTGAGAGTTTCTGGTTGAAGGCTCTTCAAGCCTAGTCGAGGAAGAATAAACTCAAAACGTTCTCGAGAAAGAGCTTTGGTGAAGATGTCTGCTAACTGATATTCAGTCCTTACAAAGTATAGTTTAACCACACCGTTTTCAACTTGTTCCCTGATGAAGTGATGTCGAATGTCGATGTGCTTTGCTCTAGAGTGTTGAACATTGTTGCAGCAGAGAGCAATGGCCCTTTTGTTATCACAGTACAGAGGAACTTTGTTGAATACAAAGCCATAGTACAGAGAAACTTCGATAGCGTATCATACCATGCTCTAGGAGCTTGCTTCAAACCGTAAAGGGCCTTTTTCAAGCGATCGACATGAGTAGGATGTTCTGGATTCACAAAACCCTCTGGCTGACTGACGTAAACCACTTCTTTCAGATCTCCATTAAGAAAGGCGGTTTTTACATCCATTTGATAAAGAACCATGTTTTTGCTAGCAGCATTAGCCAAAAAGATTCTGATAGCCTCGATACGCGCAACAGGAGCCAAAGATTCCTCAAAGTCGATACCTTCTTCTTGACGATATCCTTTAGCAACTAACCTTGCCTTATTTTTCAAAACATCACCGTACTCATCAAGCTTCACTTTGAAGATCCACTTGAGAGCAATGATCATAGCACAGTCTGGAACGGGTACTAATTCCCATACATCTAGTCGATCGAACTCATGAATTTCTTCTTGCATTGCATTAAACCAGTTGTCCTCGGACATTGCAGTTTTAACATCTTTCGGTTCGATCTTAGAGAGTACTGAGTTGAAGAAGCACCATAAGGCATCTGTTGCTAGTTGTTTTCAAGTGGATACAGGTCGAGAAGGATTCCCAATGATGTTGTCTAATGGATGGTCATGTGTCCATTTTCTAAGGTGCTCGTGGGTTGTTGTTGAGGGCTGATAGTAGCGAGTTTGAATCCCCTGATGAAGATGGTTCAGGCGTTGGTTCAGGGGCAAATATGTTTTCAAACGGAGCATCTTCGGGAGTAGCAAAAGGGTTATCTACATCAAAATTACCAATTCCACGATGTACAACTGATGATTGAGGGTCTGAAGATGATGATGAGTGATCAGCAGCTGGTGCTTCTGGAGAAAGAGACATTGAGACAGATGGATTCTCTGTGTCGATTGGTTCAGAAGCCACCACTGTTGATGTTGAAGAAGTGTAGTTCTCATGAGGTTCATAGTATTCATCAAACATTGTGTTAGGAATTGGAAATTCTATAAGTAAAGTATCGGTCACTCCAAATATTATCTAGCATAAGTTAGCTCGTAGACATATCATTAGTTACATTATTTATCAGTTTATTAGTTAGTTATTAGTTTAGTTTAGCATAGTGCAACACCGTGGAGGAAGGACGGGTCTTTACCCACTGTATACCTGATCCACAGGCCGTCAGGAGGTCGTTTAGTTTGTAACCTATAAATACACTCTACCTTGGAAGGTAGAGGGTTGGAAGTTCTAATCTAACCTTTTACACTTTTGTTTATCTCTCTAGAATTCCCTCTCTACTCTCTTCATCTCTCTAACAATGACTTTCTTATTTAATCATTGTCCTAGACCACCCGAATCATCAAACAACATAATATTATCGATCCTACAATTGGTACCAGAGCCAAGGTTTTGTTGTCTTTTGATGATTCTCATGGTCTTTTAGTGGTTATTTGATGCGGTTTGATTAAGTTTTCGTGATGATCAATGTGGTTTGGTTGTTGTTTGGATGTTGTTGATGAATATGTTGTTATAAGCAGATTTCTAATGGTATGTTACATGGTTTGATGTGGTTTAAAACTGTTTTAAGTGTTATAACGTATGGTTGCTGTTGGTCTTTAAAGTGTTTTTTTAACAATTGTTGTTAGGATATTCTAAACCTGGTTTACCATTGTTTTTACAAAATCTGGTTGTATTGTCCAATGTGTTCATACAAGATCTATAAGCAGTGTTTAAACTTGGTCAGATTTTGGTCTTAACTAAGTTTGTTCGATGCGGCTTATCGAAATTCTTCATTACGAGTTGTGTTCATTCATTGATGCGAGTTGTGTTTCTGGTCCAGATTCAATGTTCAAAATGCGAGTTGACATTGGTCAATGCGAGTTGACTTTGGTAAACTGCGAGTTGTCACTGAGTCTGGATGCGAGTTGCCCTTATTATCTTGATGTGAGTTGTTAACTTGTACTAAGCGACTTGCCATATGCGAGTTGGTTGTTTGACTTTTGAGTCAACAAGATGCGGGTTGTCATATATATAGGTCAAAAGCGAGTTGTCTACTTGCATTACTGAATGCGAGTTGTTAACTATGGTCATGAAGCGAGTTGTTAGCCAGATAATGTATGCGAGTTGACTGATAAGGGGAAGAATATGAAGCGACTTGTTGACTTGAGAAGTTAAAGGAATGCAGTTTGTGTAAAAAGTAAGGGATGCTTTTTGATGTAAAGACACTCATACCATACTTCAAAACATGTAGCATCAGTTTTCAACACCAGCAAGAACCAAATGTAATACAAAATTAGAGACACAACCATAACCTAATTCCAAAGAACATAT
Source organism: Chrysanthemum makinoi (assembly GCA_910596185.1). Classification (NCBI taxonomy): domain Eukaryota; kingdom Viridiplantae; phylum Streptophyta; class Magnoliopsida; order Asterales; family Asteraceae; genus Chrysanthemum; species Chrysanthemum makinoi. The sequence continues at coordinate 262,199,388 of OU343222.1, read as the reverse complement.
CAAGATTTACCTCACAACATTCACAACACCCTAGATCCCAGTTTCTTTATTTCTTTCCTTTCTATCAATGAAACATCAACCTAAATGGTCAAAACATTCGAAAGAAATAAGATTCATCATCAATCTCTTGGAAGTATACATTTCTTTGACAATATCCGAAAGTGTAAGACGAAGAGAAATAACAATATTGTTACTCTCTATTCTTGTTTTCGTTCATATGATAAATCGACACAAGACTTACATTAACTAAAACGAAATCAAATATTGGTTGATCTCAGATCATCTACTTTCGTGTTAATAACAAGCAAACCTTCTTAAAGGTCTTGCAAACGAAAGAAAGAAAGCCATCATCGATCTCTAAATGAAATTTCTAAATCCCTAATCATCACAGATCCAGTAATTTGAAGACTTAGCTTTTAAATTGCATATTCGAACCATAAAGATGGTATTAACTATTAAAGTTAATCCGTGTTTTACGTGTTCGCTCTAATCAAAGCTAAACATGGAATTTATTAATACCTTACCAAGACCTTGTTGTTAATCCCTGAATACGTGTCCATGACCCTCATGCCATACCTGTGGCGAGGTCATCATTAAAAACAATGATATAAGGTGATTGGCCTTGGAAAGCGTCTCCTGGATATGTTTTTGTGCTTCGTGAGAATCGAATGGGGGACGGATAAGGAGTGTTATTAGGTCTTGATTGTTTGTTAGGGTGATATGTTGCTCTGAGGTTACGAACAAGAGAGGGGCGGACGAACTTTTGATTAGGGTTAAGAGAAGCAGATCTTTTGGATATGTGAGGAGGGAGGCGGATAAAAGGAGAGAGATGTTAGGGTTTGATAAATAAATGGCTTGGGATTAAAAGGTATATCGTGTATGTTGGTGTGTTAAATACACAATGAATTAGGGTTGATTAAAACACAGGATCCAAGTGTGTGTTACATTAGGCTGGACTGAAATGGATTTGAATCGGCCTTGTGGTTAGTTGTTGGAATGGACATGCTTATTTGCAATATTGACCGGGGTTGAGAAATTTTCGTTCTTAAAGTGAATAGGATCAGAAATGGGCCGGAGTATTCCCAACTTGTTACTCCATGTCTGTTTCTCGAAATTGTACTCGGGCCGAAATATTTGTGAGTTTTAGTATTTGAGATGATCAAATTTTTTTGGGAGTTTTAATGCTAATATGGTTAATGTCCATATAAGCCGAGATAAACATTGATCAATTGGACCAGATTATGAGCACAATTGGACATGCGCTTTCTAAAGCTTAATTAGATCAGGTTCAATGTTGCGGGTTGTGGTTGGGCTTCTCAAAATTGAATCATGTTTATGTGATTTGACTAATTGAGACTTGGATATAATTCATTTTGATATTATGAGATTTGAATTTTGTGAGATTTGGACTAAATGAGATTTGATGATAAGATTTGGTGTGATGATGTGATTCGATGGGTTACGAGGGTTGATACTTTGGTTTATGCATGTTCACGGAAAATTTTATGTCATGGCTTGATTTGATGATTGATCAATTGTTGACTACGGGGTTGTTTGGACGGTATTTCGTATTTGGATTTGATGAGAGGTTTTCCGGGCACGTTTATTTATTTCGTCTTCCTTCTTTCTACCCTTCCGCGAAGATGACTTGTTTGGGCGTCTATTGTGTGATAAAGACTTGGCTATTTAGTTAAGCTTGTGATTCTTTCTGGCTTAACCCACAACGTTGCCATCACTTCGGTATCTCACGCAGTTGTGGATTCGTCAAGAGGTTATGTACATTGGGTACACCGCTTCTCTTTCACAAGGATTAGTACAAGTCTAAGTAACAAATCTGGGGAATTTTACTTCATGATCAAGTTTGACATATCGGGTTTACTTCACCATGTGGTCACAGCAACAGCCGACAGAATGCGTGAATGATGTGTTTACCAAAGTGTTTATTGGATGGTTGATGATTTTGTTGATGTTGGGTAATGAACCGTTGATGAACCGCTGCATGTTCCCCTAAAACAGATATTCATTGAAACCATGTTGTCATAACACATTCAAGCTGACATTGTTTACGGTTTTGTCTTGATTTTGTAAAATCCCGCGAAAGAATCTATTTCTCGGTTTAAATCATAGACTTGTAAAATCCCGTGACAATGGAAACATCCTGGTAATTATAAAGTGCATTTCCGGATATATCTCTCGATTTATTCTTGGTTTTGTAAAATCCCGCGAAAGATACTATTTCTCGATTTAAACCATAGAATTGTAAAATCCCGTGATCATAGATTCATCTTGGAGAAAGGAATGTGTATTTCAGGGTCTTATCTGACGCTGGTGCTACGGATTCTACTTCGAAGAAGGGATAAAAGGGTGTACTTCATAAATTGGATGTGTGTTTGGATTTTTGTCATGGCAGTTTGGTTATTACATGGTTTTACGGGGTGATGTGCTTTTAACCATGGTCGGGATGAAAACCATTATCATAGTTCACTTAAAACGTCAAAGAAGGCTAGATTTGAGCTTTTAATCAAAAGATGTGACAACGGGGTTAATTCACTATTATTTATTTGAGGTTGAAGTGAAATATCACAGGCAAGTGTACTTAGTATCTGAAGGTATCGGGGATGGTTGGATGAAGATTCTTCATGATCCTTGTTCGAGCTTATTATAAAAAATGAAGACTTGGAAATCTAGTTATTGTTGGGTGACTTTTACCTTTTCTTTTAACACTTGGGGGAATTGGGCTCTTACCATCACAAAATAACTATCACTTTAAGGAGTTACGTTGTAGTGCTCAGTGTCACATTCAATTATGGATTTTCAAGAGGTGATGTACGTCTTATACTTGATGGTTGGTTGGTTGAAGAGTATAGAGTACTTAGAGAGTACTTAGAGATGCTAATGGAAATCGGCACCGCTCTTTGTTACATATGTGCAAGTTTAAGTCACGAGTTCGGGGTAGTTTACTTCAGGGTCAAATTCATCATATTGGGTTTTCTCCATCAGCTGTCACGACAAAAGGCCTACTGAACGATAATGGGGTTGATTACAAGTCTGCCAAGAGTAGATGAAAAGAGAGAGATAATGACGTTTGAATACATCAGTTCAAACCTCGTACTCTCAAGAAAAGAAAAGTGTACGCTTCAGTGCGCTTTATCTTCTGAAGAAGAGAAATCTTCTTATTATGACCATTCTCATCAATATGCTTCATACTTTTTCCTTGCGCTTCAGTCATCAAGTGAACCGGGCTACTGTTGATTGTTTTCTTATTCCACTTGCTCAACTATAATGACGATGGTGACATCATGTGCTAATTTTGCGGGGGAGAAGTGTGAATAGAATACATTTAGATGATAATCACTTGTTTAATCAAGAATGGCAACTCCGTATGCAATTCTTGAGGGGGAGAAGAAGTGTGAATTTACTGCATGGTTGATTGATTTCTGAGAATATATGGTCATACGACTCCTAACTCATGTAAGAACCGAGCTTCTTCTTATCGGGTCATCTTTACACGGAGTTTCTTCTAAGAGCCGTTGGTTGACATCTTCTCACGGACTGATGAGTTTATCGACAAAGTGCTTCTGGTTAATGCTTCACATATACATCAACTTGATGATTCCGAACAATCTCTTTTTTCTTGTTTGATGTGATTGGTAGTTTGGTGTTACCATCTTGTGTGTTCGCGGCCCGATTGTCGATTTCCTTGATGAACATCTTTCTGCTCTTGTTTGATTGGGAGGGATTTTAGTTAAGGGGATTTGCAAGATGTAAGTTAATTGGCATGCTTTTTGGTGGGATGTTTTTTGGTGTGAGTTGAAGATGTTAACTATCTATTCTCCAACTGGACAATCTTGAAGAAGGTCGAGTCTACAGTCGATTCTACATTTTCTGCTATATGTTAGAAGACTAAAGACGAGTTGCATTTGATTACCTAAAGACTTCTTCTTAATTCAAGCATTCATCATAAAGATTGTCGATTTAGGGAGAGCACTAATTGGGGGAGAGATAAAAGCCAAAGTTAATCCCCAATTAGATTTGCTCACATCGTTTCTTCAGCATGTTGATTCTCACAAGATATATCTGAGCTAATGATGTTCTTCTCAACAAATTTCAAGTATTTGGACTGATAAAATGTTGCTGATTCTGAAGTGTCAAAACCAGCAAGGGGGAAGGAGACACGTATCTAAACACGAGTAAACTTGATGAACTTAATACTTCTAAGTAATTGAAGATATCCCGGGAAGACAAATGTTATTACCGCAGAGAAACTCAAGGTTTGACTCATGGCGAGTAAACTTGATGAACTTAATTCTTCTAAGTGATTGAAGATATCCCGGGAAAACATATGTCATGACCGCAGAGAAACTCAAGGTTTACTCATCAAGGCGTTTAGTGTTCTTATTCCAACTACGTGGGGGAAGAAATGTAAGAGTTAGTTTCTGATGATAAAAGAGGTACACAAGTGTGTGATGATTTCGATGTTATCGCAATCATAAGGGGAGAGAGGATTGTGTACATTGGGACGCTCAAATGTTTCACTTGAGTGCTTAATCGTGATTCGTAGATATAATCACTTATTCCGAGTTGAAATCCGCAGAGATAGTCCTCCCAGAGATAATCGTGATTCGCCTCGCTTCTTCAATGTTATCGGTTTTCTCTCTTTGGGCATTCGGGTACTTCGGGTTCTTGAGCTTCATACACTTTCTTCGGGGAAGAGAAAAGTATACATCGGGGTTATTCTTTGGCTATTGGACTTAATTTGCTACTTCGATGGTATAAGTTTCTCTGTCTTCGGGTATATGTATTCGGTTCGTGAGCTCTAGTCTAAGAGACCGACCGCATCAATTCAATTACGTGGGGGAAGTGGTCTCTTGACACTTTTGGAATGGATTGCTTCTGACTTCAGTGGTTATGAAATTTGAGAAGATTATTTATGAGTGGGATGATACGTTGCTGTTCTTCTTCTTGATGATATAACCCCGAATGGAGAATCTCGATTATCATTCTGAAAAGGAGCAGCGGGATTTATGATAATGGTGTGCTTCTCTGTACACCTGGCTAAGGCAAGCTTGAAATAGAGCTTCGAATCTGCTCATCAAATGGATTTTCGGTTTGGGGGGAAGCTGCCAAAGTCTCTCTTTCTCAAAGGCTCATATTCTATCTTCTATTCTGGAGCCTCGGAAGCTTTGGTGGTGAATGTTTGAGAGATGACGAATTCTATCTTCTACGACGTGCTGCTCAATATCCTTATCTCGGTACTCGTATCATCATCTTCTTTAACTATATCATCTTCTCTATCTTTGTATATATTAAAAAAAAAAAAAAAAAAAACCAAATACAAAAATAGAAAACCATCAAAAGAAAATAGAAAAATATAAAATCAACAAAAGCCCATAAAAATCAGAAAATTAAAAAATTCCAAAAATATGTTTTCTCAAGACATGTCTTCTGATATCGATAACATCTACGATCTTAGAAATGTCATTAAATAATGGCACGAGACCATAGATGAAGTTCGAACAGGAGGTGTAAATATTTCTTTCTAAAAACATGTCTCTTAAAAATATGGCTTACAGTTATTTCAGATTGTAACCCGCGCTTCAAACTATGGTTTGCTACTATTTCAGATAGCAACCCGCTCTTTTAAAGAAAGGAAAGTGCTGCGCTAAACCAATTTTCAAAATATTTCGTGCACTTATCCTAAAACAAAATGAGGAAAGTATGTCAAGGACCTGTTGTTCCTATACAAATGTTTTTCCGCCTAAAATTCTTCTAAAAATATTTGTTTTTTAACTTAATGGTGGTAAATGAGTTGCTTGAAAAATCAATCAGATTCAGAGTTGTTATAAAATTTGCAAACTCAATCAATGACTTCAGCGCTTTTAATCTTTTCAGAAAATGTGTCATTGATTGAGGGGGAGAATGTTTTTCAAATTTATATCATCTATCGGACTTATCTAATTATCCTAAATGCTTAACTGAAGAATGATGTTAACCTACGTTGAAGGACTAGGTGCCTAGGATATGATTGTTAGGACTAGATGATTAGAGTTTGATAAACACATAATTCCCATGCATTTGTATGATCTGATTGACATGTTGGATTGACTTTTATTAGTCGATTGCTGTTTGGGTGATGTCGACCACCATATATCTGTATGTGTGTTCACTAACGTATGCAGGTATATTGGTATATAAGAATGTTCCTGATCCGGATCCCACAATTGAAGATGATTGGATGCCGAAAGGAAAGGGTAACTATATCTTGGGTTGACAAATGAAGAAACGGAGCTTAATTTGACTTCAATGGAGAGTTGGCATAAATGCAACGTAAGAGGTCTCACTGCATCAGCAGATGGTTTTCTTCTAAGTGATTGAAGAAACGGAGCTTAAATTGACCTCAGTTGGCATTAAAATGCAAAATAAGAAGTCTCACTGCATCAGCAGACGGTTTTTCTTCCAAGCCCTACAGCAAAAACAGAAGCTTCTCAACCACCTAACGTATCTTTGTGCAGGATATCATTTTTAAACAATTTTGAAAAAAATTGATTAAATTGTTTTGAAAATGGAAAATATTGTTTTTCAAAATAAATTGGACTAAATTTTGAAAATCACCGGACTTCATTTTTATCAAAATCTAAGTCACTCAATCAACGACTACGGTCATCGATTGAGGGGGAGAGTGATTTAAAATAAATTATTTTCATACAATATTTCTTCATAAAAGTCCGTTTTGTACAATAAAAAGTGGTGATCTAAAGATTTAATGTTATGTCATGGTATGACTTTTCTTTAAGAATCAAGATCTTTCAAAATGAAATTTTTTCTGTTCTTGTTTGATTGTGAAATTGTTTTATTTTACTTAAAGATCTCCTAAAAACTATCATACCTGACACTAACAATCTTTAATGTCTTATATTGATCCTTATCTGTCATTTTTCAAAATCAAATCTTGCCACGTCTTTCCCCAAAATTTTCTAAATAATTTAAATCTGTTGGGATCACAAATCTCAAATGGTTTGAAATTTTTGATCGGGGGAGAGATAGTGATTTAAATCTCTTATCTGTTTAAATGGAATTGGTTTTAGTCCTTTATAGGCACTCCTGCCTCCATGTGCCAAACAATTTCAAATACAAAATGCACATGTTGAGGAGGAGGATTTATCCAAAAACAAGATGAGTATTTAAACCCGGCCACATATTCTCCAATGTTTTACAAACCTTATTAAATCACTTGGGATCCAAAATCTCAAAGGGTTTGATATTTTTGATCGGGGGAGAATTTGTGATTTAATAATGAAATCTGATAAATGATGATCGATTTGATTCAATTGTGCAGGCTGCTCTCTCATATGTGCTAAACGCTTTCGAATCTCGATGCACATATTGAGGGGGAGAAAATGGTTTATTAATGGCTTTTGTGATCATGAATGTGCTTCAAAAGAACTCTTGCCTCTATGTGATAAAATGATTTCAAATATCCTACGCACATATTGAGGGGGAGAATTTACCAAAGAAAATCAAATGGCTTTTTCCATGGAAATTGTGATCAAGAAATTATTTCAAAGAACTCTTGCCTCCATGTGCTAAACAATTTCAAAATCATATGCACATATTGAGGGGGAGCATTTTCTAGATGATCAAAACTATTAAGGTACAAAATGCTTGGATCTCGTATCACAAGTACTTTGATTGTTTTTCCAAATGATTTTTCAATTGGTTTCAAGGAAGAATGAACTGTACCAAAAGACCGACCATTTTACTTTATGTATGGAGTTATAAGGATGGTGAGGTTAGGTATTAGTTCCCACGATCCGCCAGAACCAGAGGGATCTACCCAGTGACAATCCACTAGATAGTGTAGAGTCCTTAGGTATATTGAAAAAGGAGAAAAGTGAGATACGGGAAGAGTACGGATCGAGACAGAGCTAGTATTGGAGTAAACCCAACAAGGTTCTAGTAATGAAGTCTCGGTAAGCACTGAAGGGGTTAAAGAATGAAAAAGAATTGAATGTGAAAAGGGTGAAAATAAATAGCCCTCCAATTATTCAACCTTAGGGCAGAAACCGGGTTCAATACATATGCTATTGGTTGTTACTTAGGTAACACCGGTATTGAAGACAAGACGTCATGGACCCAAAGTGACGCGACTCGCACTAAACTTCCCAAGCTACTCAAGTTCCTCTTAAAAGGGCTTGTTTCATTCTCACGGGAATCACATTATCTATCTACTTTATCTTAGAGATTGTTGATATTGAAGAAGGAGACCCTCTCCCTAGTCTCCGGAGATAGGAACCAAATGTGCAAGATTGAGTTTAGAGCCAAGAGATCATCCACAATATCTCATTAGGACACTATATTAATGAAGACTTATTGTTTCACACAATGTGGAAAGTAAGAATATATTAAGAGTCCTACGCATTATCCTTGTGGTATTGCCAGAACATCCGAGTGATATGTAAAAATATTCACAATGAAGATGGAAATCCTTCTAGAGCCAACATCAAACAAGCTCTTGGTGGGTGACATGTGAGATCTTCTCATAAGATCAAGCTTGTGACAACTGGATGGAAACAATGGGGAGATTCATTCTTGAATAAACCTTGGTCCAGGTAATGAATTGACGAATACTTTTGGAAAAACCATTCGATGTGCAAATCTTCTTTTCTCTAGCATGTCGAATGTGTACTTATGTTTTCAAACACAAAAAGTATCTCTGATTGAAAAAAATACTTTTGGAAAAACCGTTCGATGTGCGAATCTCTTCTTTTCTCTAGCACATCGAATGTGTATTCTCTTTCAAATACAAAAGGTATTTTTGATTGAAAATTGATCTTTCTCATAAAACCTTCGTCGTATTGCAAAACTCTTTCTTCAAGCAATACGTGATTGTTTTCAAATCAAATTTTCATCAATCAGTGAGTCTCAATTCGCCGGTTCACTCACTCCGTGTTGTCTTCTTTGAGACGTTCCGGTTTGAGAACGTCTAGAACAACTGCGAAACCCTGTCAAGGAGATTCTTAGGAATCCTACCGATCACGGTGCAGATTTGTACTTCGACCAACGGGGAACCGGGGCCGTGGTATACCTCAATTTAGCAAAAGTGATCAAAGACACTTTCGTGTGTTTTATTGCTAACCGTTGTTTGCAGGTACATTTGGACGGTTGCAGCTGACCTGAATTGAGGAGTCAATCCAAAGCCGCATGCTCATAGCATCCATACTTAATTTAAAGAAATCATGACTGGTGCATATCTACATAACCTGGCTCTGATATTTCATACTATGCTTCTTCTTCGCTGCTGCAAATATCATGAACCAGTAAGGCTTCCGCTACTCTGATGGAAAGATGTCATGATTCAAAAGTGTGAGCATGTCGGTCCGAAACTCACAACTTCACATGATGGCAACACAATAAAGGGTGATCCAGAGATTTACTGTGGCTGATGATCTCAATAAAAGCTCAAAGATCTTCAATGATGTGGATCAGTTAAAGGCCTCCACTCAAAGTACAATATAATCGGACTATGAAGAGTCACTACTAAAGCACAATGATTCAGAAGATGAAGAATTGAAGTCTACGAGCTCAAGAACGAAGTCAAGAATAGAATGCTAGGATTAAAAATGTAAAACATGGGGTGACCTCCCTTAGGGGGAGATTGTTAGGAATTGGAAATTCCATAATTAAAGTATCGGTCACCCCAAATATTATCTAGCATAATTTAGCTCGTAGACATATAGTTAGTTACGTTATTTATCAGTTTATTAGTTAGTTATTAGTTTAGTTTAGCATAGTGCAACACCGTGGAGGAAGGACGGGTCTTTACCCACTGTATACCTGATCCACAGGCCGTCAGGAGGTCGTTTAGTTTGTAACCTATAAATACCCTCTACCTTGGAAGGTAGAGGGTTGGAAGTTCTAATATAACCTTTTACACTTTTGTTTATCTCTCTAGAATTCCCTCTCTACTCTCTTCATCTCTCTAACAATGGCTTTCTTATTTAATCATTGTCCTAGACCACTCGAATCATCAAACAACATAATATTATTGATCCTACACATTGGATCAAATAGCTTCTTCAAATCTTCTTCAGATGGAGGTACATATGGAACAGCAGGGGAGTGAGACTGTACAAGAGAGGAACTGATGGGACTATTTGATAGTAATTGAGGTGCGGGTCCAGAACTGGATTTTCCAGGAGCCATATGCTCAGACAACTCATCGAACATGACGTGAATAGTTTCCATGATATCTCGGGTTCTTTTGTTATAGATTCGGTAACCTTTCCTATTTGATGCATAGCCCACAAAAACTCCAATGTCCACCTTAGCTCTTAATTTACCTAAATCTTGACTATCATTCGTTGGGTAGCACAAAGCACCGAACACACGAAGGAAAGAGAGATCAGGTTTTCGATTGTGGACAAGTTCGTATGGAGTTTTTCCGTGAGAGTTGTGAATTAGGGAACGGTTTTGGGTGTAGCAAGCAGTGGCAATGGCTTCAGCCCAGAGAAACATTGGAACCTTTGAGTAAATAAGCACAGTTCTAGCGGCTTCTACAAGAGTTCGATTTTGTCTTTCAACTACACCGTTCTGTTGACGAGTGCGAGGAACACTTCTTTAATGGCTGATCCCAATACATTCATAGAACTGACTAAGTTCTTTGTTGACAAACTCAGTTCCATTATCTGTGCGGATGATTCTGATTGTTTTATTAAGTCGTACCTGCAACTGTTTAACAAGTTTGATGATGATGTCAGGAGTTTCATCCTTTGTCCTAAAAAACTTAACCCAAGTAAACCATGAGTAGTCATCAACAACTACTAACACATATTTCTTTCCGTTAATCATTCGTACTCTCATTGGTCCGCACAAATCCATATGAAGGGTGTGAAGAAATTTGATATGTGCTTAAACACATACCTTTTCATCATCAAAATAGACCCATAATAACCAAGATAGAGCCGTTTATTGCTAATATTTGTGGTTTTCTTGAGTTTGTGCTTGTGCAGGTACGGATATGTAAAACACACAAAAAGGTACCAAATCAGACGTAAATCCGAGCACGAGAGATTAAGAGAGCTTAAGCTGAGCCAGAAGGTCGGGATTGTGCATTTTGGAAGATTTTATTCTCTGAGGATGATTTTTAGAAGTTACAATCTAGTTTGAAGAAATGTCAAGATTAGTCCCTGAACTTTGAGCTTTTGGCAAGAGCGATCCTTCAAATTTCAGAATTTACAAAATCAGCCCTTGGATTATTTGGAAATGACAAGTTTAATCCTTGAAAGAGATTCTCTGATTTACACCTTTAGTCCCTTGGAAAGCGAATTACAAGTTTGGTCCCTTATATACACCTTGGTTCTATATCTAATCCAATATGTCCTTAGTCCAAGTTCAAAACCCACGGCCCTATCCAACAACACACCCGTCCAAGTCCAAAACAAACCAAGCCCCAACCAAACCAATACCCGTATATTATAGCCAACCCGCTTACCCAATTCGACCCAGGTCAAAACCTACCAAACCCGGTCAACCCAAACCAAACAAATATAAAATAAGCCCTCGCGCCTATTTTTCCCCAAATACATCCAAACCAACATTCCATGAACCCTAAAATTACCCACAAATAATTGGTCAAAATTATCAATTTAGGGCATTCTTGTACTTTCATCCGACACCACTCACACATAGGGAATGACAGGTCAGCTATCCGTGTGCTCAAGTCCACCTCTGCTCTCCTATTGGTCGGGCTACGTGGTAATCATGATCCAATGATTGAGATTAAAGGGATGAGGTGTAATTTGATCCAAAGGCTGCAAATGACTCAGAGAAAGCACAAAATGGATTTCTAGATCCTTCCTAGACCTCAAGCTCACCTATTTAAGACCCTCATTCGTTCACAAGGAGATCATCTTTCTTTCTTTTCAATTATCAGTAGCTTAGTGTAGCTTATTGTTTTAAATAAGCTTTTTGTAATTCTCTTTTAAATTCAGTATTTGTATTAAGCTTTTTATATTAATGAAATTTCTCTTTTAAGCTCAAAAATTATGTTTGGATCTTAAAGTGTTTTGAATTGCTTATTAGTACCATTTTAGTTTATAATAGCTTAATCTCAAGTAATATCAGTTTGTTTCTCACATTAACTCAAAAATACAAAAAAATCAAATAAAATCATTGAAAAATAAAAAACATATAAAAATTGTTTTGTGGATTGATCCATCATCAGCTACTGTTTCAATAGGTTCATGTAAGCTTGTGATAGCTTATTGTGAGCTTACTCTTGTTTCAAACTCAAAATTCTCAATTGGTCAACAAAAGTCAACAAATCAGTTTCATGGGTTCTATGGTTCTGAATTGCTGATCTAGCTTGGATTGGGTTGAAATGAGTTGATGTTGGGGTTAGGTTACTGTTCTATTGGTCTCATGAGCAAGCCATAGTGGCTGGACATCTTGTAAGTGTAGACTTAGTTGCATAATTTAGTAGCGAATTGTTTCATTTAAATCTGTTATAAGTAGTAGTAATTACTGTTATATAGCTTCATTTTAGTGTACTGAATCTATTTGGATGTTAGCATAAGATTGTAATTGTGATTTAGCTAGAATTTAGTACATTGCTGTTGATTTAAGAGTGTTTGGATCAGATCTGTTATCTAAGATATAGGTTAGTTCAGTGGATTAGCTTTGTTGCTGTAGGTTTAATAAGGTTTAGAGCATTCATATCAATCTTTACATTGCATCCAAACACTCAAATAGTCAAAACACCTTAGATCAGTTCTAATCTGTGTAACTGTTGGATTTGTTAATAATCAAAAGCTGGATTTAGGTTCTTTTATCATTGGAATTGCTTAATATAACTTTGTTTGAGCTTATAATATCATAATCAGTTTACAAGTTGGAATCAAAACTCAACAAAGTCAAAGTTCCAAAACTGTTATAAAAAGTCAAAACTGTCAAATCGTTTTTCATCAACTTTGATGATGAATCACTGATTCATTTCTGAGTAAAAGTGTTTCAAATTTTGGATAATCAATATTCACTTGGTCTATTATTGGAAACGCTTTTGTGAAAACTTATCAAGTCTGTACAAGCTCAAAATAAGCTCTCAAGTTGACTGAATTTGTCCTGTGCACACTCAAATTATACGAGTTGTGCATGTGTCTTTTGCAGGCTCTCAAAGTTTCATTTGAGCTTAGTTGTGCCTGAAACTTGGTACAAGTGATCTTTGGTCGGTAGTTTTAGTTCCCAAGAGTTGGTTTAGCCTTTGAGCTTATTAATAAGTCGGTGCAACACTCAAACATAGGGTCAAATTCTGTTTTGCTAAGTAGCAGTTAGCATTAATAGCTTTGTAGGTTGCACATTAGAAGTTAGGAGTAGAGATAATTAGTTGCTTTAAGCTTATTTTAGCATAGTGTAGCTTCTGTAGCAATTTGATATTCTCTTGTAGCTTATTTTAAATAGCTTATTAATAAACAGTTTACACATCAGTTTCATTTTCATCCACATAAGCTCATGTTTTTATATTTTTCATAGCTTTAGAACATTATTTTAGAATTTTCCTGAGTTTTTCATAATTTTTTGTCACTGTTTGGTATTTTTCTCTAATTAAAATAGTTTTTAGTCATTTTTAAATAGCTTTTATTACAAATAATTACGAAAAAGTTCCAAAAAATAATTTTTCAATTTTCATAGTTTAAGAAAAATATAAAAAGCATAAAAAATATTTTTCCCTATTTTTTTTCCTTTTATTTGGTATTTTTCACAATTTAAATTAGATTTAAATAGATTTAAATTCATAAAAAATAGAAAATTAATCAGAAAAATAAAAAAATTAGTTTTAAAAAGTCTTTTGAGATATTTTAGATTTTTAGAAAATAGTTTCATAATTTTCCTTCTCTTTTTCATAATTTTTAGTATTTTAGATTAGTTTTAGTAGTTAAAATTTAGTTTTTAATTCTAATAAAATCCAGAAAAATAAAAAAAAATAGTTTTATTTCATAATTAGTTTTCACATTGCATTTCTAAGAGTAAAAGTAATTTTAGGCATTTTTAGGATATATTTTAGACGTAGTTGCATTTTAATTACGTTTCGTTAATTACGTTTTAGTAATTTTGCACTTAGGATTCCCCGTAGATTAGATTCCCTTAATTACTTTCCCTATTTCCGTAGTTTAATAAAATCAAATCATTAATCAAAGCATCGAGCATTAAATTCCAAACCAATAACGACGTTGGCAATTCACGCCTCGTTGGGAAACGATTCGGGTTGACTAATCCGTATCAACGATCACACACGGGATTTAGTTTGATATTCTTTTTCCTAAAGGAATTTGAATCTATCTTCGTGATTATTTTTGATATCGATATTGAGGTTTTATCCGTACACACATACCCTTAAGCCTTCATTATCAGCAAATCAGTGTCTGAATTGTTTTAAGTTTCTTACGGTTAGTCATTCACAAGTGGCTAGCTTGTGTGAGATAACTTGACGGTTTGGCATTGTTGCAGAAATCAAAATTCCATAACAGAGTTTGTAGGTTTGGGTTTGTGGGCATATTTCTTGCTTTTTCCCAGTTGGCATGCAGAACAAAGATGATCTTTCTCATATTTTAATCTGGGTAAGCCTCTTACTAGGTCCTTTCTAGAAAGATTATTGATGGTGCCGAAGTTTAGGTGATTGAGACGACGATGCCACAACCAAGACTTTGTTTTAGAGGCCTTTGACAGCAGGCAGATTGGAGAAGACTTCATCATATCTTCGATAGAGATGGTGTATAAGTTTGTTCCACGTGTTCCTCTTAAAAGTTCTACACCATCAAGTTCTCTAACGAAGCAAGTATGTTTTCTAAAGGCCACTTCTAGATCAGAATCACAGAATTGACCGACAGAAAACAAGTTATGACCAAGAACTTTAATGTAATATACCTGGGAAATTACACTATCTCCAACCACATAATCTCCATAACCCATAATAGCTCCAAAATAGTCATTTCCGAATCTAACAGTCCTTATAAATTTACTTACGAAGTTCATGAGCCGTGAGCGATCTCCAGTCATATGATTTGAGCAGCCTGAGTCCAAATACCAAAGGATGATTTGTACGACCTGCATTTGAACACAGACAAGAATGGATGACTGGATAATTTGGATCCCCATGAGCGAATGGGTTCTGTTTGGTTAGTACAGAGTATTGGAGCACCCACATCAGAAATAGAAGATATGTCCTCATTAGTATTGGATGCTAAACTAGTAGTGGCAGTGGACCTATTTGTAGTGTGAGCTCTTCTTAAAGGTATGATTCTACGAGTAGGCTTCCATTTCTTAGAAGGCATAGATCTAGACATCTTAGGACAAGATTCATTCAATTTGAATTTCCGGCCCGTAGGTTTCCATTGATAACCCACATTGCTAAATTTTTTTCCTGTAGGCTTCCAACAATTGCTAACCTTTTTCCTTTTAGGCTTCCAGATCTCCTTAACCTGTCTAGCATTTTTTATAATATTGACTGGAGTGTTACCAATATTTATCACCTCATTCACAACACATTCATGATTAAGACCCTAAATCAAACACTCCTTACATGTTTTGCAAAAGGCAAAGATAATTCAATTAATTACAGTACGCTTATAGCTAATACTAGAATCAACACGATTCATTTTATTCATCTCAAACTTATTCTTCCTAAGGTGTTCTTCTACTTTCTTCTCTTCAACACTTTTGGCTGGAAAGATCTTATTTCGCATTGTATTGCATGAAGGCTTTGACCCGCTAACCTTAGTATTGCTGATTATTCCTGTAGAAGGAACAACATGAATATTAGTTGGTGATACTACTCTTTGCATTGGTGTTCTAGAAGTGCTGGGATCTGAAGTTTTGTGAGGCACATTAAAAGTCAAATTCTTATCCTTAGGCATAGAACTGGGTGCAACTATTCTATCTCGCCTATTGCTAGATTTCGAACTTGTGAAAATTATGTACTCTAAGAGTTCCTGAGATCTTTTGGCATCCATGCAGGCATAGGCTATGGTACTATGGTACTATCAAAATGTTTTTCTAATCTTTCATCTTCAACTATCTCACGGAGACCCTTCAAACTTTCCTTAAGGTATGAGAGATATGCTTTATGTGCAAGTTCATTATTCCTAATGGGCGGGGGAATATATAACATATCGATAGCATACTTATCACAAGCAGAAACCTTAGGAACAGAATATTTGCAATTAGGGATTGGCAACTTTCCTTTCACCTCACGCTTCAGATTCTCAATATTGTTAAGTAAAGAAGTTATCTTTTCAATTTGTTTATCATGATTAACTTTAAATGAATCACATAACTCTTTGTTTTGATCATTAACCTTTGAAATTTCAGCTTTAAAATAATCATTTTCCTTTTGCAAGTTATCAATAATGTTTTGAAGTTGGAAATTCTGAGAATCTAAAGGTGGAGGCATTCGGGAACCAGTAACATCATAATTTACTCCCTTTAGTTGTGAGATCTGGGTTCTCAATCTTTTGATCGTGCTACAATGAGCTCGAATTTGTTCATCACGTTTGCTAATTTCAAACACTACATCAAACTCAGGAGCATCAGAGGATGTCTTGATATTTGAGGTTTTAACATTTTCTTTGAGATGTTCATATTTTAATTGCAAATCAAGATGTTCAACTTCTAATTTAGAAAAATGTTTGACCAGGTTATCATGATCATCCTGTTCTATTTTTCATACTGTTTTGAATTTGTTGTTTCAAGCTCAATGACATGATCTTGGGAAACTTTCAAAGCAATAGATAATTCATGAAATTGAGATGCAGTAATAGAAGAATTTGTAGCAGTGTAGAACACATCTTGGGGAACACATTGAGAAATCAAGTTCTCATTTAAGATATGTAGATTCTTCCTTTCAATTTCATTATATTTGAGTTCTCGTTCAGAATTATTGACCTCAACTATCATTGCATCAAATTCCTTTTCCATTTCTTTAATCTCTGTGTCTATACCCTTTTTAAGACTCTCAAATTGACCTTTTAATTGTTTAAAGAAAGGCATGACCTCAGTTAAATAACATTCTTTAGTTTGCTCAAAACCCCTTTCCCATTCAGTTTTCCCAGTAGGTGTGATTCTCTTTTTGCACGTTTTCTCAAAATCAACAAATAGTTGGTAAACTACATAAAGGCTGATTAAGGTCTTGCTCTTAGTGGAAAGTGTTCTTGGCACTAATTGCATTGGTGTGTTTCGAGGATACACAGTTGCTTGGGACAATTTCCTACAAGGGGTTTTTTTTCAACAAGGTTATCTGCTTTTTGTTTATCCATTTCCTTTTTCCAGAACACTTGTTCAGGCGTTAATAGGGTTTGAGGCTTTAACTTGTTCAAGGAGATCCAATTTTCCTTAGAGTAATCATGAGATTTAAAAGTGATGTTATATTTAATGCACCAAGGATCTTTAAGCTTATTATTCAACTTTTCTTTAGTGGCATCTTCTAATTTTCTATCTTCCTCACTGCTCTCAATGCATGAAGGTTTTTGTCTAGGCTTGAGGTTCTCATCACCATCATAGACAACCTTTTGAGCAGCTTTTGCTATTTTACCATACTCAGTATTGGGTTCCTCTACAATGGGGATACTATGCTTGTCGCTTAAGACTCTATGCTTAGTGATAATGTGAAAGCAACCATGTGTTCCTTGTACGTACAACTTGTTTTCAAGTTTGTTTTTCAAAGTTTTTGGGTTGGAAAATTCAGTTAAAAGTTTTGATTCCTTAGCATTGAATTCCTGCTTAAGCACTTTCACATTTTCTTGAAGTTCTTGTTTTTGCTTAGCAGTTTTATTAAGCTTTTCTTGTAAGGAATTTAACTCATGTTTTAATACTTCTTCCCTAAAATTGCTTTTTCTAATAAGTGTAAGCATTTGGATATCCATCTCCTGCTCACGAGTGGTAAGTTCAAACTTAGCACACTGTTCGTATATGGCAACTTGATCTTTATAGGTATTGAGTTCCGTGGTCAAGGAATCATCGGGTACAAATGCGGTGTATTCTTTAGGCATGCATTCATTGTTAATTGCAGAAGATTCATCACTAGGTACAATAAGACTGTCATTTTGCTTCACATATTGTTCATATTGGACAACATTGCTATTTCCCATATTTTCAATATCTGATTCAATGACTTCAGTAGATTGTACTTCATGGTGAATCTTTTGCTTATCAACCAGATCATATAGTTTGAGTACCTCTTTAATAATGGATTCCTTGGATGGACTGGCTCGTAGAGGTGAAGAGGCCATTGGAGAGATATTAGCCATGAAGATATTTTGTGCATATGGTTCATCATCAACGTCCGAGTCAAATGCATCACAGTCTGCAACTTGAAAGGCGTTGGGATTGTTCTCGAAAAGCACCATGCATCTGGTTGTTCGTCCACATCAGCATCGTATGTCTTAGCATTCCCATCAGTCAAGAACAAAGTTTCCTCTTCATTCAAAATTGCTCCATTATCTTATGCTTGAATCAGCAACATCTTGTCCCTGAAGTATTCTGCATTTTGAGGACGTTTTGTTGAATGCGCTCCTAGCAATGTGCCCTTCTCCACCACAGTTGTAGCACTTGATTGGTTTTACTTGACCTAGGGCCATATTCCTTCCACGATTCTGATTTCCCACATATCCACCACCAAGTATTCCCATAACCATCACCTACATTCCCTTGTTCATTGTGTGGAAGGTAAGCATTCTGTCTTCCCTGCACATTTTGCGCCACAATCTTTCTGTCTTTCACAGTAGCATGATTTTGACGATTTGATGTAGTTCTGAGATAATTGTTAGTGTGTGGGGTGAGATTCAAGTTTTGCTTGACCATAAGAGCCACTTGATTGATAAAGTGTTCCATAACTGCGTCAGAATCAGGTGGCTTATACCCAGGATCAGGAATGAGCTTGTGGTTACCATTTCCAGTTGGTATGACTTGTGATGCTTTGGTAGTGATCCCTACATTAGTGTAGAAAGCAGTAGAATCATTTGAAGAGCTTGCTTCTCCAGCATTGGTTTTGAACTTTTCCATGATCATTCGCTTAAATGCTGCATGTTTCTCATTTTGAAGCAAATAAGCATTGCTCATAATTGGTGTTCTTCAATCCTTTGTTGAGTTTGACTGCTGTGACAAATTTGTTCCATTCGGGAGTCATGTTGTTCACATACTTTGAATTTAGCTAAATATTCGTCATTGTCATTTTGATATTCCTCATATCATTCACCAGCTTGTGAAACCTGACATGGTATTCAGTCACACTTTCCTCTGGTATCATTTCAAAGTTCTCAAAGTCATTATATAGTCGAGACTCTATCTTCTTGGGTGGTCGTAACAGATAGAAGCATCTTAACGTTATCCCAAACTGCCTTTGCTTCAGTGTTGTGATTGATCAGTTTGTAGATGTCTTTTGGTAGACCTTGGAGAACAATGTTTGAAGCTCTGATTTTTGCATCGTATATCTTCTTCTCCATATCAGAAAGCTCATCATATGTCTTTGGTCTATCTACCCTAATGTCGTAACCATCAGCTAGCTCTTTAATGTTCTGGTAGTCTCAATTTGATATGGTCCTTCATCAATTGACTTAAGGATGTTAACCCCATTTTCCTTTCCTAAGTAGTGTATCGATTCTTTGTGACCAAGACTCATAGTCGGTTCTATCAAGCATGGGAGGACGAGTATCGATCCTCGCAGACATATATCATCAGCAACGGAAGACATGTTTAAATTCTATGGGATTTTACAAATCTTTGATTTAACCGGGAAATAGATTCTTTCACGGGACTTTACACAATCAAGAGAGAAACCGTAAATCTTATACACTTATGCGTAGTCAGCAAGCTTACGCGTAGACAGCAGCTTAGGCGTAAACACTAGTTTACAGTAGAACAAAGCTTACGCGTAGACAGAGCTTACGAGTAGACTTTTAGGATAAAAGGCTTAAGTCTAGGCGTAAACCAAGGCTTAGAAGTAAGAACCTTATGCGTAAGTTGTTGGATCGATGTACTCTAACCAAACTAAACTATATAGCTTGTTAAGGGTTTAACAACCTCGGATAAATCCTAAGTTATTAACAACAGTAATCTCTATTAAGCACGCTGAATTTACTTAACAAAGCTAAGAAGATTTAACTTAACAATATTATTAATAACACTAAATCCGCTTGTTATGCATTCTTTAACAACTCTAAAACTCTAATAATAATCTTACTTTTGGATTCTAAAAACATATATCTCTAATGCCAATCTAGGGGTCCTTTTATAGGCTTAAGGATAACCATAGTCGGTCTACAATTTGTATCCTTGTACGACAAGTAATCTAAACAAAGAATAATCTAGAATAACAAAGCTTTCCATAAACGAATATAGCAGTTCTTTAGCTTTGCAAGATTGACTTTCACTTAGCAAGATTACTTTGAATCTTTAGTACTTTGACTTGTTCAGTACTTTGTCAATCTTCAGCACTTTCATATCCCAACAATCCTCCCCTAACTTGAATTCTACTTGCTTTACTTCAAATTCCTTTGTAAATTTAACTTTAACTTTTTCATCATCAAGGAAAGATTGTATCTTTGTATTCTCTGCGCTTATATCATCATCATCAAAGTATTCTTTAGAAATTATTCTTTACAAAGATCCTTAATCAATCTTTTTCAAAGAATATTCAGAAGCTCCATCTTTTCAAAGAACATAAGACAATTTATACATTAATTTTGTTTAAGTTTCAGTCTATTCTCATCACTTCCGTGTGTAAACTCCCTGAGAGGTGAATCATTGAAAATTTAATGGATTTGATGTCTCTTTACCAAAGCTATTAACTCTGGAGTAGCCAAATGTTTTGATGTGAAAGATCATGGTACATTGATAACCATATGATTTTAGCAAATCATCAGCTATCAACAGATTTGATTTGTCTTTACCAAAAGTCGCACTTTTGGACTAGTTAGTTCTTTCATCCATGGTGAACTAATTACCATATAATGGTTTTTCCACAGCCTTTACCACAAACCATTTTCTTGTGGGCTATCCAACTCTTCACATTATTGATATGGTGAGTTGATTACCATACAACTTATTAGCAAGTTGTCAACTATAAAACGATTTGAGATATCTTTTACCGTAGCCGCTTGCTCATGGATTAGCCAATCCTTTTGTAACCATGGTGGATTGATAACCTATTGTTGTTACCATCTCAAAACCATTTATTTCTTTTAACTTCTCGTTTCAAAAATATTTATCACTTAACAAAAATTTTCTTTTCAAAATCATTAACTGGATTAAAGCCGTGCAGTGATTGATGAAAGTATGTTTGATCGCCAGTATTTTGAATAAAGTAACTGATACTCAAAAATAATTTATTCAATAAAGATTCATACCGCTTATTCATGCATCATCATACTAGTCAGCCCATCCTAAACAATTTGATGACCATAGTGCGCCATTTATCTCTTCAACTTCCATCCCATGTTCTAGCATTCTCCTCTGGCAAGACTGATGTAAGCGTAATATCTTCTGTCTGCTAACATGTGAATCATAGTCCCATCTTCTAATTCTAGAACATGTACTCCGCATTCTTCAAAGAATCTCCACTGATAATCTCCCAATCTTCTTGATTTTTTCCAAATCTCAAAGAAGGTTTGCTTCTTCCGCTTCAAATAGTTGAGATCTCCAAGCAAGATTAAACCAACTACCTTC
>OU343222.1:262095522-262177577 GCA_910596185.1 Chrysanthemum makinoi | reverse complement strand
TATCTGAAAAATTGCATCAAACTCTGTAACATCTGAGGATGTCCTGATATTTGAGGTTTTGACATTTTCTTTAAGATGTTGATATTTTAGTTGTAAATCAAAATGTTCAACTTCTAGTTTAGAGAGATGTTTTACCAAATTATCGTGATCTTCCTGATCAATTTTCTCATTTAGTTTAGAATTAATCTTTTCAAGCTCAATGACACGATCATGGGAGACTTTCAGAGCAATAGATAATTCATGAAAGTGAGAAGCATTAATGGAACAATTCATAGCAGTGTAAAACACATCTTGAGTAATACATTCAGAAATAAGATTCTCATTCAATGTATGCAAGTTCTTCCTCTCAATCTCATTATATTTTAATTCTCGCTCATGGTCACTAACCTCAACTAACATTGCATCAAATTCCTTTTCCATTTCTTTAATATCTGAATCCATCCCCTTTTTAAGACTCTCAAATTGATCTTTTAGTTGTTTAAAGAAAGGCATGACCTCAGTTAAATAGCATTCTTTAGTTTGCTCAAAACCCCTTTCCCCTTTAGTTATCCCAGTGGGCGTGATCCTTTTCTTACAAGTTTTCTCAAAATCAACAAATAATTGAAAAATAACATATTCACTGATTAAAGTCTTGCTTTTAGTGGCAATAGTTCTAGGAACTAAATGCATTGGTGTGTTCGGACGATACACAGTCGCTGAAGGCATTTTCCTAAGGGGAGGGTTTGTTACAACAAGATTCTCTGCTTTTTGCTTATCAAAATACTTTTTCCAGAACACTTGTTCGGGTCTTAACAACGTTTGAGGCTTAAACTTGTTCAAGGAAATCCAATTTTCCTTTTTGTAATCATGGGGTTTGATCGTTATGTTATTCTCTTTACATTCGGGATCTTCAAGCTTCTTATTCATTTTCTCCCTAGATGCATCATCTAATTTTCTATCTTCCTCGGTGCACTCAATGCAACTAGGTTTCTGTCTAGGTTTAAGAATCTCATTGCCATCATAGATTACATTATGAGCAGCTCTAGCATTTTAACAACCTCGGATTAGGTTCCACAACAAGGGGAATGCTATGCATATCGCTTAAGACTCTATGCTTAGTGATCAAGGCGGTCTGAATGGTATTCCTTGTGCATACAACTTATTTTCAAGCTTCTTTTTCAAAGTTTTAGATTGGAAAAATCATTCAAAAGTTTTGATTCCTTAGCATTGAATTCTTGCTTAAGCATTTTAACATTTTCTTGAAGTTCTTGTTTTTGCTTAGCGGTTTTAGAAAGCTTTTCTTGTAAGGAGTTTAACTCTTGTTTTAATACTTCTTCTCTAAAATTACTTTTTCTAATAATTGTACGCATTTGGTCATCCATTTCCTGCTCACGGGTGGTAAACTCAAACTTAGCACGTTGTTCATAAATAGCAACTTGTTCTTTATAGGCATTCAGTTCAGAGATAGCAGAATCATTAGGGGCAGATGCAGTGTATTTATCAAAAACATAATCATCATTGACTGCAGAAGATGCATTACCTGGTACAACATCACTTTCACTTTGCTTCACATATTGACCATATGGGACAATATTGCCATTACCCTCATCATCAATATCTGATTCATAAGTTTCAAGAGATTGTACTTTATTATGCATCTTTTACTCATCAACATCATTATATAGTTTTAATACCTCTGAGATGATTGATTCTTTGGATGGACTAGCTTGCTGTGATGATGAGACCTTAGGAGAGACCATTGGAGAAATGCTAGCCATGAAAATTGTTTGTACAGTAGGTTCATCATCGACGTCAGAGTCGTATGCATCACATCACGACTTGAAAGGCATTCTGATGATTGTGACCTATCTCCTGAATTGGTTGCTCATCCACATCTGCATCATATGTCTTGGCATTGCCCTCAGCAATAAAAAACAACTCCTCTTCATCCAAAGCTGCACCATTATCCTGAGCTTGTACGAGCAACATCTTGTCTCTGAAGTATTCTGCATTCTGTGGAGGTTTTGGAGATGTGCAATTCCTAGCAATGTGTCCCTCACCACCACAGTTGTAGCACTTAATTGGCTTTGCATGGCCTTGATTTCCATTCCTTCCCCGATTCTGATTTCCATCATAACCTCCACCTACTCCACCTCTTCCCTGTTCATATTGCCTTCCTTGAACTGGTTGCACCCTAACTTTTCCATCTCTGACAACCACATGATTGTGAAGGTTGGATGCAGTTCTGATCTCATTATTAGTGTGAAGACTGTTGGTATGTGGACTGAGAGTCAAGTTTTGTTTAACCATAAGGGCCAGTTGATTAATGAAGTGTCCCACGGCTGCATCAGCATCAGCTTGTTTGAACCTTGGATCGGGAATGAGTTTGTGGTTACCATTACCCATGGGTATGACTTGAGATGCTTTGGTGGTAATACCAACATTGGTGTAGAAAGCTGTAGAATCATTTGGTGAGCTTGATTCTCCCTGATTGGTTTTGAACTGTTCCAGAATCCTTTTTTCAAACATGGCATGCCTCTCATTCTAAAGAAGGAAGGCATACAATTGCTCATAGTTTGTATTCTTTAGTCGTTTGGTTAGCTTCAAAGAAGTGACAAATTTGTGCCACTCGGGATTCATGTTGTTTAGAAACTTTGAATTCAGCTAAATATTTGGCATGGTCATTTTGATGTTTCGCATATCATTCACAAGCTTATGGAATCTCACGTAGTACTCATGGACACTCTCATCTGGTTTCATCTTGAAATGCTCAAACTCATCATACAGTTGTGATTCTCTGTCTTCCTTGGTTAATTCAGAGCCTGAGAGAATCATCTTGACATTATCCCAAACTGCCTTGGCTTCAGTGTTGTGATTGATAATCTTGTAGATATCTTTTGGAAGACTTTGAAGTATAATGTTAGAAGCCCTGATATCAGCATCGAATCTCTTTTTCTCCTTATCATTGAGTTCATCATACATTTTTGGTCCGTCTATACCATAGATCATTGTTCCATCTGTAGTTGTATCAATTAAGTCTCTTGTAGTCTCAACCTGATAAGGTCCTTCATCAATGGATTTGAGAATGTTGACCCCATTTTCCTTTCCAAGATAGTACAATCGGATTCGTTGAGCCCATGAGTCATAATCGGTTCTGTCAAGCATAGGTGGACGAGTATTTGATCCAGCTGCTTGAACGTCCTCAGCTACAGAAGAAACGATAGTAGGTACGATGTTTGACATGATTACAAGTTCTACGGGATTTTACTATTCCTTGATTAAACCGGGAAATTGATTCTTTCACGGATTTTACTAAACCAAAAGAACAACCGTAAGAATGTAGCACGAAGAAGTAACAAGTCTCAATAGACAAGTAACTAAACATCCAACTCGCTTAGTTAACAACTCGCTAAACAACCAACTCGCTTAAAGAAACAAGTCGCTTAAAGAACCAACTCGCTTAATAGCCAAGTCGCATATAGAGACAACTCGCTTAATAGCAAGTCGCAAACAGAGACACCTCGCTTAACCACCAAGTCGCTTAAACTAACTCGCTAGCTGTACAACTCGCTTAATAGCCAAGTCGCTTTAGAACTTAAGTCTCTTAAATAAACAACTCGCTTAGAACCCAAGTCGCATAAAGAGTCAACTCGCTAAATATCCAAGTTGCATATACCAACTCGCTTCCAATAATAAAGCAAATTGCTTCGAAGAAACAAAACTCCGAGACTCAACTCGCTTCGTACAACTTTCACAAATAACCACTTTATCAATCAAAAACAACCAAACCACAATGATTTAAGCCTTCTAATTCAAAACATAAACACATATGATGATCCTAAACACAAAAGTACAAGCAAAATTCAAACTTTAACACTAGAATTTGTCCAAATGATTCAAACTCTCCTAAACACTTAAAATCCCAAAAAACCTTATGAAATCCACCAAAACAAAGAGCATGAAAGATGAGCGATCAAACCATGGCTCTTGATACCAATTGTAGGATATAGGATTTCACAAACACACTAAACCATAATCATATGAGGCGTATAAGTTGTTTAGAGAGAGAAAGTTCTAGAGAGAGAAAGGTAAGAGAGTTGGGAACTATGTGAAACAAAGAAAAATGGTATTGAAGCTCTAACCCTCTACCTTGGTTTTCATAAGGTTTTTGGGTTTGAATGAGTTTGAGTAGTTTGCATCATTTGGATAATTTCTTGTGTTAAAGTTTGAATTTTGATAGTACTTTTATGTTTAGAATCATTATAAGTGTTTAGGTTTTGGTTTGGAAGGCTTGAATCATCGTGGTTGGATTGTTTTTAGATTGAAAAGTGGTATTTTTGAAAGTATTCTAGCATGCGATTTGTGTCTCGAATAGACTTTCTTCTATGCGATTTGTCATTTTCTGTGAAGCGATTTGTCTAGTATGCGATTTGTCTATTGAGACAAAACGACAAGAAAGGACAAAGTAGTGGAAGTAGTGGGTGTACTTGTGTACTATGCGATTTGTCAACTTATGTGGTTTGTGTGCTATGCGTTTTGACTGTTATGCGATTTGTCTCTTAAGCGATTTGATACTTAAGCGTTTTGACACTTAAGCGATTTGTTTGGAAAGCGATTTGTCATCAGAGTGATTTGTCATCAGTGCAATTTGTCATATGTGCGATTGGTCATGGGTGCGATTTGTCAAGGGTGCGATTTGTTAATGCGTTTTGTCAAGGACTGAGTTTTGTCAATTCCTGCAATTTGTCTATTAACCTAACATACAAATCCCTTGTTTTCAGACCCTAATTTTCCGAAAAATCCGCGGAACAGGGGGTATATATAAAGAATTAGGGAATATCACAAACTCAACCATAACACCAAATTTATCTTTACCACCTTATCATCTTCTAGTTCCTTTACTACATCCTACTTCTCACTCTCTTATGGTTTGGTATTGATTTTAGTAATATCCGGCGAAAGATTCAATTTCTCGGTTTAAATCATAGACTTGTAAAATCCCGTGTACACAGCAACATCATGTCTTACACTCCTGATTCAGTGATTTCGGAAGTACTTAAATTGTATGATGTTGTCGGCAACAATGATAATGTATGCTACACTGAACGGTTAAAGATGATTGAATCAATCAATGAGGATGTGAGATCTTCATGTTCTGAGTACAATGAGAAAGAATTGCACCTGCTAATGCTACAAAATGCCATGGAAAAGGAATGTTGCATTATACCCTATCAGCAACTTCACTCTCACCTCATGTTACTTCTACCCATAACAATGGAACGAACATGTATTGCCCTCTTCCGTCAGGACTTATCCACATTAATAGGAACTTTGTTAAACATAGAGCAATTAAAGCTACAACTTGACAAAGAGAAGGTTCAAAAGGAGAGTTCCTGTGCTGCACTTCAAGTAATCTACAAACAATTTTAGCCGTTCATCAGTGGGGAATATTCATCTGACTATGATCAACACATGACTGAAATTTCTTTCAAAAGACACACTGGAATGAAAATCAATGAGTTCATTGAGACACTTATCCATCTTATGGATAATGTAAAGAAGTACATTGAGGAAGCTACCCAGAATAGTGATAACATGAATGAATGTCGGATGAAGACAATAGAGAGGTGTGATGAGTTGGGAGACTTATTAGTCAAATCATATGATATTGTTGAAGTCAGAATATCAGAAACAACAAAGATTGATGTAACCAGCTGTTCAGTAACTCCGGACACACAAGAAATGGATGCAGAAATCAGAAAGGGGAATGAATGTCGGGCACAATCAAAAGATTGTAGTGTTAAGTCGGGTAAAGTATCACATGATGGATCGGTTGGAACCGAATACGAGAGGTTCGAAAATAGATAAGCTTGACACAAGTAGTTCGATGATTCTTGTTACACATGATGAGGATGCAGATGTCAGACCGATAAATGAACATGTGTCAAGTGATGAGGTACTCTTAACTGTTCAACATAGTGCATCTGCTAATGTACCTAAACAAACTGATCTAAATGCTGAACATGATTCTGATAAATGTTCATTGGTTGAGGCTGAGATTAATAAATTCAAAACAAATGATATGGTTGATAAAAAGGCTTTTGATGCACTTTCAAACAAATTCTCAAAACTTGAAAAACATTGCATTTCACTTGAAATTGCAATACAAAGAAAGGAGGAAAGTTTTCAAACTAAGAAACCATGTAAAAATCCGGAATTTCCTGAATTTCATAAATTTTTTGAAATAAACAATTTAAAAGCTCAGCTTCATGCCAAAAACTCGACTATCAACAATTTGAAGAAACATATTTCTGGTATGCATGAGAAAAGTAATTTAGTCAAGACTTCACAAGACATTGATGGTATTATAACAAGAAATAATGAACTGTCAATTTATGTGGCTAAATTATTAAAAGAAAATGAGACTTTGAGAAAGCATCACATAGAACTAAGTGACTCGGTCAAAGAAGCTAGAACTAAGTTAATGGAACAAACAAACTCTTTGATAGTAAAAATTGATGAACTCAAAGCTCAACTTCAGGAAAAGAGTTTCGCTATTGTTTCCTTAAAGAATGAGCTTAGAAAAACTGTAGGAAAAAGTGTGAACACTAAGTTTACAAAACCATCAACCTTGGGGAAGCCGGTTTCTCATCCCACTAGAGACCGGTCCATTGTTAGGCAATGACCTACTACATTTATATCTGAAAGAACAAAATCTTTAAAAACAAGGCTTGCCTCCCAAGTTGATGCGATACAAGTTTTGTCAAAACCAGTCACTTCACCTAAGTTACCTAAGAATAATGCTTCTAGTTCCGTTAACCCTCAAAAAGTAGCTACTTCTACTCCCAACACCTCTAGGATTAGTTCAAAAACAGTGTCAAAACCAAGCATTAAAATCCAGAATTCATATGATATGAATGACTTGTGGAAGAACTATTATCTAGAAGAAGCTAGGAAAAAGGCACAGATTCGAAAAGACGGAATTTTAGGTGCAAGAACTAGGGTGAGGAATTCTACAAGATTTCAAGGCACTGCTAGTAGTAGTAAACCATTACCTAGGAACACTCAAATGACTGGGGGTTGGCTTGCATCTAAGAGTAGTTATGTGAAGAAGAATGCTAATCACGTAGAAAACGAAACTAGAAACTCTGAGACTTTTCCTAATAAGAAACATTTTCCTAATTCACATGCTAAGGTACAATCCACTAAGACTACCAACATGGCTAAGGTTCAACATGTTATTAAGCAAAACCAACCTAAAACTTCGCCTAGATGGATCCCAACTGCTAAATCTTTGGAGTCTAGGAATAACGATAAGTCTTCCACTGTGCATAAGAATATCAGCAATCCTAGACCTTGCCATAAGTGGATACCGTCTGGTAGAATGTTCAAGAATGTTGGACTTAGGTGGATACCTACCGAAAAGCTGTTTACCGATGGCAAAGTCAAAGTTGACCGTGAAACCCCAAAGGGTTTGGATACTAATGTCACTAACCAATATATATGCAATCTAGCTTGTAATGTTAGTGCAGGTAGTCCTTACTCAGTTGCAGATACTTCGATCCTTCACTACATGGACTGGCTTAAAGTATGGATAACAAAAGGATTGATATCTCATGAATCACGGGTACAAGTAACTCAACCTTGATATTCAATCGGCAATGACGTCTGTTCACATCAGTTCAGGCCTCATTCTTCAACACTATGGCGTCTGCAGATAACACTTCAGGCCCCGTTCCTCAAAGAAAAGAAAGGCGTACAATTAAATGCGTTTTATCTTCAGTTTAAGAGAAATTATCTCAAGAATGACCATTCTCATCTACATTTTCATCTACATTCTCCATCAACGAGCTTCATGTTTTTCCCATGCTCATTCAGTCATCAAGTGGATCTACATTCATTGGAGTATATTCTTATTCACTTGTTTAAATCAAAAATGGCAACTTCAGATGCAATTTTTTAGGGGGAGAAGTGTGAATAAAATGACAGTTATCAAATGGATCTACTTACCAGTGATTGTAATCCTATTCACTTGCTCAAACCAAAAATGGCATTGGCAACATCAGATGCAATTTTTTAGGGGGAGAAGTTGATCTACATGTTGATGGATGTTTGTATAATGGTCATACGCCTAATGTTCCACTTACTAAGGATAACTAGGAGTTATTGTTTGGGATTTAGTGTTTCAACCTATGTTTGATGAATACTTCCAACCTTCAACGAATGTTGATCATCCAGTTCCTGAAGCTCCTGCTCTGGTTTCTGCTGACTTAACTAGTTCTCCATCTAAGAAGTACAACTCAGACTACTCGAGAAACCTAATCTCCAGTTATTCCTCGAGGCGTTGGTAATGACTATCACAATATAGCAGTTGCACTATTGAATAATGATCCGCTCTTTGGTATTCCTTTGCCAAATCTTCACAGATTATTGTTCCTCTCAATGTGCACGCTATAAATGAACCACATGAACATTAAGGAAAATGACTACCTCATCCGCTCAAAGACATTATTGGTGAATCTTCCAGATCAGTCTCTACATGTATACCTCTAGGAAGAATGCATTGATGTTGAGGAATCATTTGTTCCGGTTCATTCAGTGGGTCAATGTACATCCGATTGTATGTTTATTCACGTGTTGGGTATTTTACACAAGTTGATTACTTCGGAGTTAATCATTTATCATTTATTTGAGATTGAAGTTTACTTTCACAAAGGCGTGTTCTTATTTGATAACTTGCTCGGGCTTAAGAATTTGAGTTGAAGACTTGGTTTATCTAGTTACCAGCAGTTGGGGTGGATGGTTAAAAACTGACGATGAGGATAATCTCAAGAGGTGTTAATGTCTCATACTTTGTTTGAGTAGTGAGTACTTAGAGATTTGCTTGAAGCATAGATTCTCGACACCGTTCTTCCATCATTATGTGCAAGCTTAAGATACAAATGTAGGGAATTCGAATTCAGTTTCAAGTTTGGTATATCGAGTTTTCTTCATTAGTGGTCACTTCAAATTTTCTACATATGAGTTGATAAAGATAGTCAGAGGGAGTTTTTGTAGCAGTTGATTCTCACAGGATTCATTTGAGCTAATTATTTGTTCTTCTCTATTTCAAGAATATTGGGTATGTATAATGTGTTGCTGATTCTGAGGTATCAAAACCAGCAAGGGGGAAGGAGACATACATCTAAACACACAACGAGTACACGTGATGAAGTTAATACTTTTTCTCTATTGAAGTAATCCCGGGAAAGACAAATGTCATAACCGTAGAGAAACTCAGTGTTTAACTCGTAGCCTTTGGTGTGTTATTCCAACTATTTAGGGGAAGGATGTATTATTCCAACCATTTGGGGGGAAGTGGTCTCTGGATACTTTTGGTATGTGTTAACTTAGCCTTCAGTAGGAAGAAATATGAGAAGAATATTTGGAACGTGAGATGATATTGCTTATCGACATCTTCTATATGACTTATGATAAAGTGCTTCTGGTTAGTGCTTCATGTACACAATGTAATGATGATTCCGATGAGATCCCAACCATTAGGGGAGAGATATGTGTACATCAAGGTCGCACAACATGTTCACTTGATCGAGCTTAATCAGTTATTCCGGAGTTGACATCCGCAAAGAAGATCAGTGATTCAACCAGTTACTGTGATGTCGTTGTTTCTACTATGGTTGGGTACTTGTGTACATTATGGGCTGATTGGTTATATTGAAGATAACTGGAATGCATTTGGTAAAATGAAGATGTTGATATATTGTTCCCTTGAATTGACAGCTGCTCAAACTCGAAGAGTAACGTGTACATCAAGGACGCACAACAGGTTTATGTGATGGGACTTAATCAGTTATTCCGGATTTGATAAATGCATAGATGATCCGTGTTAACTTGTTACTTCGTAGTTATCGTCGTCTTCGGGTTCTTGAGCTTCACACAATGAGACTCTTTGCTTATGTGGAAAACTAGAAGGGGGGTTGAATAGTTTTACCAATTAAAACTTCGTTTTAAAACATTTAGATTAACTTATGTCAATCTATTTGGTTGTTTATGTTGGACGTTGATAGATAGATATATAAACGTGTAATGAAAGATAAAGAGTAAGAAACACATAACCACGACACGAGTATTTATAGTGGTTCGGCGACAAGGACACCTCCTTTCCCTACTCCACTCCCCGAGTCACCTACTCGAGAGTTCGTAAACACCACACGACACGAATCTCCTTATGGCGGAGAAGCCTTCACAACGTCGCCAACTCTTTTTCCGGTACTAGGCTAACCACCGGGTTCTTTCACTCCAATGTTAACCACACCTATCACAACGTCGCCTACCCTTTATTAGGTACTAGGCTAAGTACCTACTTCCATTACTATGGAGGAACTACTACCCAACACAACACAACACCTAATCCCAAGGAGATCCACTCCTTATTACAACATAATCAAGGATATCACCATCCTTGAAAATAAGCTAATACAATATGTATAACGATGCACCTCACCGATTATACGACCTAGACATTCTTCCCTAATGCCACTTGATTTGATTCCCAGGCATCCTTCACTAATGCCTTTGACACAATGCTTGGCACCTTTCACTAATGCCTTCGTCTTGACACCTTTAGCATTCTTCACTAATGCTTTTGACACGGACGTGAAGCACCTTTCACTAATGCTTTCGTCTTGACTCTTTCGGCATCCTTCACTAATGCCTTCAACACAACACATCTACGGAGGAAGAAAGAACTATCAACAAGAGAACCTCAGTTGTCTTGATGATGACAAAGCATGGCAACTCATGGACTTGAGCTTGCTCGACTTGAAGAAGTGGTGATCTCGCCTTTAAGAGGAACCTAGAGAATCACACAAAAACAAAAGACAAACTACATAGAAAGATCCCTTAGGATTAGTGGTTAGAGAGTTACAATACTTGGGGAAAGTATGTGTGAAAGTTGTTAGCCAAAAGGAAGAAATGGCTCACTATTTATAGAGGAGAAAAGCTTACTGTTCCCCGAATCCCACGGATCCCTCCCACAAGGGATCCGTCTAGTGTAATCCTAGGGATCCGTGGGACGCTCCTCTTTACCCATGGGTGTTTTGGCTATGGGTCATGGGTTATAGGTTGATCCATGGGTTTCTTATTTAGATACAATGTATCTCATGAGTTCAATGTACCTAGTCAAGTGGTTTGGATAATACCATGGGTTATGGGTCAATACCGTTTGTTAGTTTTTACCCATTTTAGTATATACTAGTTAAGTATATATTTACCCAAATATGTAAACACTAGTTGTTGTACATATGTATTACTAAATCATAAAATCACTTATACTTGTTTTAGTGTTTTATGTGAAAGCGTAAGTGTGTTAGAAAACTATTGGCTCAAACAGTTTACGTGTTTTATTTGTTTCGTTAAAATGATTTTACGTTTGTTATCGACAAAACATTAGAAGATCGTAAAATATAAATAAACGTTTTTATGGCTTATTTGTATTAACAATTTCCCCCTTTTGGTTGATGACAAAACATAAAATTATTTTTAGGAAAAACTAGAATTCGTAAAAATTTTGAATTGGAGTTTTTACTTTCTTCTCCCCCTTTTTGTCGAAACAAAAAGAGCGTCGAAAAGAAACTAACACAAAGTTTTAAGGAAAACATGTAAAAAGAAAAAATGTAAAGAGAGCAAGTGACGGGAATGGTTCTCGTATTAACTCCTCCTTGACGAGTCCATCCCTTTGTGAGGTCGTTAAGTACATAAAAATAAGTAAGCTAATGTATTGCAATTATGTTTGCAAATGGTTCGTCCTTGTGACGAAAATGCTCTCCCTTGAATATTGCAATGTTGCAATGGGGCGTCATGAAGTATAATCCAAATAGGTATTATGTTGCAAATGGTTTTGCAATATGGTTTGACACAAAGCACCCCCTAGCTTTATGGTGTTAAAATCTTCATGTGTATTTTGAAAATCTACAAAATAAAGGTTAGAAAACAAGAGTATAGTGCATAATTTCCTGCAAATAAGAATGTTAGTAGGGAATTTGATTTACATTACCGCGGATCCCGGTTCCCTCCTTGGAGGGATCCGTCTAGGCTTTCAAGGGATCCGTCTGCAGTAAATTTTAACAATTGTGATATTTCAAACAATGCTATATATTAGAGTGAGATATGTGTAAATAATACACTCAAAGCAATATGGCACATAAGATATCATTCAATAAAACAAAGAGATAATCAAACAAATCTCTAAAACTAAGAAAATGATCTAGTCATACATTTTCTACTAATAAGTAACTAAAGCCTAGAATGCAACAAAGTGCTAGAGTCTAAGGATGAGTAGACTTGTTGATTTGGTCTAATCTTTCAAGAAGATGATTAAACATGAAATGTAACTCATTTCGTACTTCTTGAACAAGTCCTTGGGTGATTAGACAATTTGGGCAACTATTGCCTTGATTGGGAACCGGAGGGAAATGGATGTTTTGAGAAGGCTCTACGAATGATTGTGGGGTTTCATTTTGAGGTGTGGGATGAGGTTCTACTAAAGGTGAGGGTGGTGGTAGGGGAAGTTCCTCCATATGATCATGTCCATAATTGTTCCTTGTTTCCCATGATGGACTATTCGATGTTGTGGGTGGTTCCCTATTTAACGAGAAAGTTGGTGAGTGGGAGGTTCTTGGTGGCGAGTGCTCTAATGCATAGATATTTGGGTTAGGAAGGGGCTCGTTAAATCTATGCTTAAGGAATGAGGACTTAGACGGCTTGCTAGAACTAGCTACGTTTGGACCCTTTTTGTAGCCCAAAAGGTTTGATGCTAATCCTTGCGGTTCTCTTAGCAATTGTTGAATGAGTTTGTTGAGGTGGGATTCTCCCATTGTTATCTCTTATGGGAGATGATTCGGTGGATGAGATTTCATGGATCATATGACCCCTTTCTTTTGGATGAGCCTTTTGTTAAGGAGTTGTTGCTAAGAGCTTTAGTCATGGTGGTGATAAGGATGCTATATGAGCTTTTAGTGACTGATTTTTGAGAGCTAGGTGGAAGTGATGCCCTAACCTTAAGAGTATTTGGTTTATAAAGGGTAATTTGAATTAGAGAATTAAATTCTTGGCCAATAAGAGGATTAAGCATGCACTTAGGATTGTGAACAGCTCTAGAGAGACAATAAATGAAAGCTAAAAGTGGTTAGATAACCAAAAGGTGGTTTAAAATTGAAGAGGGAAACTGATTTAAGCTTTCTGCAGCCACGGATCCCTCTCACCAGGGATCCGTCTACTTATAAACCAGGGATCCGGCTGTCAGACAGGTTCTAGGTGAAATGATTATGCTTTTGTGAGGTTTATTACCTATGTATTTCGAGGTTTTGACTTAATGTTGAAGCTTTTAACTGGTGGATATCTTAAATGCTCAACCATAATGGGTGATGGTGCTTAATGATGGTTTTGGGTGAGAAAATTGATTTTAGGTAGTCTAACTAAGTGTTTGCCAAGGGTACCATTTGATTTGATATGAAAAATGGTGGTAATTAGTCCTAGAAGTCTGATGATAACTCAAGAAAAATTTACTAAAATCTTAAAAAATTAAGAAAAAATGAAAAACTAGTTTTGAGCCTAATTTTGAGTCAAAAGTGATTAAAACCAATTTGCTAAAATTGATGGATATATCAAACTAAGTGTTATGAGATGTGATAAATGATGTGTGAGTGTTGGAGCGGAAATACGGTGAGTTTTGATTCGTTGATAAATCGAAAACACATTGAAATATATCCTAGGTAAGCCATGGGTGAGTGTGAAGTTTTCAAATATTTGAGAAAGGCTTAGTTAGCTCTAATATCTTATGTTTGACTAGTGTGAGGTGATCTAGTAAGCAATTTTGATGTAAGCAAGTCTGTATTGCTCATCTGTAGTCACGGATCCCGCGGTTCCCTTCTGGGAGGGATCCGGCTAGTTATAAGTCTGGTATCCGCCTACTGCAGATCAGAAGGCTTACAGAAAGTGTGCCATTATGAAATCTCAAGCAAGTGCTTCTCCTAGTTATTTCTATAAGGACTAAAAGCAAGGACACATTAAGTATAACGCATAGCAAACGTGGGACAACTAAAAGTTCCAAAAAATGAGTGACGACGACTACTTGAAATGTTTTCAAGGAGTTGTAAAATCTCATTCGACATGTTCCTAAGTTACGATTGTTTAATGCCAAGTTATGGCAAGTCCTACATGCTATATCCTATTCTACATAAGTATTGTTTAAGTGTTACAACCCATTGTTTGAAATTGTTTTTCACAAACTTTAAGTTCTTATGACCTTACCTTGCTTCTCCCGTCTTCACCCATCCTCCACTCTTTATCACACCATCTTTACTTCTTTTTCTTCAAGAAGTTGGCGAAGCACTTGAAGATTCCCTTGGTTTGTTGCCATTCGGGTGATGCACCAGGAACGTCCGGAAATTGGTTGATGTATTCCAAGGGGTCGAGATCGGTATTTCCGAGTGGGTTGCTACTACCTTCACCTTCTCTTTGCCTCTCCCTTTCTTCCGAGGAATCCGTGGGTAGGTAAGGCCTGTTGCCATCTACCATAAATCTTGTAGTTCTTCCCTCGGTCAATGATACCATAACCTTGTTGCAAAAGCTATGATCATAGGATTGTGGAGAATGATCTAATGCAAAGATGAATTTAGCAAGGCGGGTTAGGAGCATTGCGTATGGGAGCACCATTTTGTCCATGCTTCTTACACTTGCCATTATCTTAATCATGTAGTAGGCAAGGTTAAAGCGAGTCTCAGTCACTAGGCAATAGATCATGAAACTTAGACATGCGTTGGGGTGATCCTTGTTTCCTACTAGGCACAACACATTCTCCCTCACCACATTTTCCCATTTCCTATACAATGCGTACATCTCGGAGAGCTCCATTTGGAAAGGATCCCTATAGATCACTTTGGAATTCCTAGTGACCCTTGATGGGGATGCTCTTGGCATAAACACGGTGTCCCTCACCGTGGTTGCTTCCGGGATTAACATGTAGTAGATTTCATGATTATCAACCATAATGTGTAACTCTTCCAAAGACCACTCATTAGAATACATGCAAAAAACTTGATATGGAACCCCTATTATTCTTCCAAACTCTACAAGCGAAAGGGTGTACTCATGCTCATTTATGGTGAAGTCAATCGAGATGGACCCATCATCATTTCTAACAATCCCCATTGTCTTGTAGAACTCGAGTACAAAAACCGGGAAAATTTGTTCGTTTATGTCCAATAAACAATCAAACCCAATAGCTCCAAAAACTTCTCTTATGTCGGTATTGGCAAGAAATGATGGTTCTACTACTCGACCTTCGTGAAAGAGTCTCTTTTCGAGCATTTTAAAAGCTTTCCTATCCTCAGGACTAAGTCCATCTTTTCTATGGTACATTGGTATGTAATGAGCGGTATCTTGGTAGTCTTGTTGTCGGTTGCTTGGCATGATTATTCCTAAACAACATAACCACAATGTGGTGTTAATTGTGAATAGTAACCTAGAGGGTTTGATAACAATTTTGCTTAAATCATTTTTATTGAATTCATGAAATGAGTTTAATTTGTATTAACAATGTTGATTCTTTGATTTGGATTATCTTAGAAAACAATGTGGTAAGAAATTATCATAAACTCATTTGAATCCAACTTCTAAAAATGAAGAAATTGTAATCCTAGTAATCAAGGAATCAAATTAACAATGAAGTGAAGATTTTACTTACATAAGTGATTGTTATGCTTGAGAGAAATGATCAAATTGCTCCTTTAAACAGTAGTTGTGTTCTTGTTCGTGAGTCTTTAAAGGGAAAATAATTGTGGAACATCCACAGTGATCATTACTAACTTATGTCTTCATTTGCACGGATCCCGCTGATCCCTCTCATTTGGGATCCGGCTAGTTTAAAGTCAGGGATCCGGCTTGACAGCAAAAAATCAGTTTAAGCATTCCTTGATAACTTTGGTTTGGGAGTTCTAAAATGCCTAGAGTTTGATGTTTAAGCTCTATAACTAGTGATTTGAGTTTTAGACGGTTTTAATACTAATCCTATTTGACGTGGTCCACTTTTAAAGAATTAGTCACAATTCTTGGGAGGTTTATCGAAGATTATTATAAAATCCTATTTTATCATAATATAAGACGTTTTATATAGAGATTCATTGACATAGATGAAGTGTCAATAATTCCTTTGTGAAACATAATGATTGAGGCTATCGAATAGCCAAGATATCATTATTACAAGTTATTAGTGTAGTCTATATAAATCAATCGAAGAATACTATTCTTGATGATGACTTTAATATAGATTGAGTAATTACTAATAGATATTAATTATGCAACTAAGATTTTAACAATAATAAAACAAAAGTAAATTATTAACGATCATACCTTAGTCCTTAGCTAAATATTCTTTTTAAGAAAAGAAGTATTTAGATGAAATGATTTGTGATCTTCTTGGAATCTCCAAATTCATGTGTGAGAAACACAATACTAAACATTCTTTTTGCGAAAAGAAATATTTAGATAGATTCTTCATGATCTTCTTGGTAAGCCCGAATCCAAGTATGGAGAATACTTAACAAGGAAAATGTTAGAACATTCTATCATTGTCCAACAATAAACATTATAATGATTTCTAAAACACGACTTGAAAAATCCTTCTTTGTAGTTTTCAAACAGTCACGGATCGTATCAAGTTTTTAAAGTACAACATACTCTAAGAAACTTGGTAACGAAGCTCTGGTACCAATTGTGGAAAACTAGAAGGGGGGGTTGAATAGTTTTACCAATTAAAACTTTGTTTTAAAACATTTAGAATAACTTATGTCAATCTATTTGGTTGTTTATGTTGGACGTTGATAGATAGATATATAAATGTGTAATGAAAGATAAAGAGTAAGAAGCACATAACCACGACAAGAGTATTTATAGTGGTTCGGCTACAAGGATACCTTCCTTGCCCTACTCCACTCCCCGAGTCACCTACTCGAGAGTTCGTAAACACTACACGACACCAATCTCCTTATGGCGGAGAAGCCTTCACAACGTCGCCTACTCTTTTTCCGGTACTAGGCTAACCACCGGGTTCTTTCACTCCAAGGTGAACCACACCTATCACAATGTCGCCTACCCTTTATTAGGTACTAGGCTAATGATAACATCAAATAGTCCTGAGTTTCTAAGCGTTAATTTCCCCCTTTATCATCACATTTTGAGTAAATTATTAGTGAAAACATCCTTATTCCTTATTATTTCATTTCAGGACGCATTCGAAGTAAGGAAGCTGCAATTGGACGTTTTCAAGACCTATTGATTCAACTGTCTCTTATTTACGACGTAACCAGTGATGAAGTTACGGCGCAACTAATGTTTACGAAGGCTACGACGTAACCCTCACCGTGTTACGCCAGTAACTACTGATAACAAAGACTACGGCGTAGCTTTCAGCTTAGGCTATGCCGTAACAGTGCTTTACACTGGAT
Organism: Chrysanthemum makinoi; assembly: GCA_910596185.1. NCBI lineage: Eukaryota > Viridiplantae > Streptophyta > Magnoliopsida > Asterales > Asteraceae > Chrysanthemum > Chrysanthemum makinoi. Next base: position 262,160,094 of record OU343222.1, on the reverse strand, counting down.
TATAGCAGCTACGGCGTAACACCAAACAAAGTTACGCCGTAGCCAATGGATAAGCACTAAAGATTGAAGGAAGTTACGGCATAACTACCTAATAAGGTTACGCCGTCACTATTTTGAAGCCTATAAATAGTCGATGGTTTCATCAGTATTTGATATCTCTCCTTTCCCAAACCTTCTAGGGTTTGGGGAGATCAAAAAACAGAAGAAGAAGAATGATTTAGGAGCATGAATAACGAAGTCCTCGTCTACGATTTCCTTTGTATTCGAGTTTGGATTCTTTTTATATTTTTCTAGATCTTATATTATGAATTCATGTCATTAATTAAAGTTTGCATTTATGTTATTGTTATTCTCTATAATTCTTTATAGACATTTCCTAGTTTTTTCATAGATCGCTAGCCTTGTTAGTATTATAAGCTTGGTAGTATCTAAAGGGCTGGGAGATATGACCAACTGACCCCGCCGATAGATAGCTTAAGTATGGGAGGAATTGGCCATAGTACGACCACTCTTCGTGTGTGAATTGACCAAATGATCACTTATCAAGTGGAGGTATTTAAGAGGTTAGGGGGAATCTAAGTTCCTAACGGTCGGGTTCCCACCGTCTAGATCTAGTAGATTTGGTGCTTAATGACTGCTATTAGGTTGCCGAATGATCCCGGGTGACCTGTTCATCTTGGTGAGGAATCTAAGAACCATAGGCCATGACGAATCGACCAAAGGAGTCTGGTGATAATTACCCACTATGTTGAATCTTGGTATCGGGAATCAATTCATATTTGTAGTCTTTATTAAGCTCCATTTATCTATCTCTTGTACCTAAATTTCTGGTGTCTGTGTAAGTAGAATTATAGCATATCTATGGATTATATCAACTTTGTTTACCTATATATCATCTATATATCATCTAATCATCTTAGTTCTTTCAAGGTCACAGCTCTCTTGGGACGATACTCGGATTTACCTAAGGCTTTACTACATCTGATCGGGTACTCTGCCCATTAGTATGTGCCTATCCTAAGTTATCTAAGTTTAATAAATATTAAAAGCAGGATGAAATAGCACATCGGGAGGTTGGTGCTAAAGCATGGAAGGGGGGAACCAAATTGATGTTCCTTTCTATTTGGTGAGATTTATGGCTGTTGGTGCTAAGGGGTTTTCCGCCAAGAGTCCTTTGCAGGGGGCTCATTTCATCGGGAGGTTGGCTAGGAGTTTTGATCTTATGACCGATGCAGCTTTGGCCCGATTAACCCATGGTAGGGATACTTATTTGATTGGCCTGCCTAATTGTAACACCCCAACCCGATAAGGGTAGAGGTATTATAAAATGGTGTCATATCAAAGCATACATAATGAACATAATAAAGCAGCGGAAGTTTTAAATAAATAACCAAAGGAAATCCAGCCAACACGGCTTAAACGTTACATAAGTTCATCGAAAATCAAAGGAATAATCCAAGACATAAATAAGCATAATCCGAGTCTAAATAATGTCAACATAATCAAGCAGAACTAAGATGACTAGAGCCATAGATCCACATAACCGCTCATCACTCAAACCCATAGCTAAGATCCCAGCTTCTAGCTTAATTACCTGCCGTATGGAAAGAAAACGCGGCTGAGCTTAAAAGCCCAGTGAATGATATATATATATAACAAAACGAATAATCGAAGGGTAAGTAATGAGGATATCAAAATCATAAGGTGCAATGGGAAATATCATAAGGCATATCAAAGGATAATAAGAGAAAGGAAATGGAAGGTCAGCCATATACCACGAGCCCATATCATATCAAACACATATCATATCATATCATATCGGTGTATTCGAGGGGTGACCTAATACCAAATATAATGGAGGGAGACCTCAAGTAACAGTGGAGTGATCAATTCCCAGAAATGTGAAGACACGGATTGCACCCGACATCATTCACCATATAAATCTCCAATCGGATCAAATCCCTCGAAACATATCATATCTAGGATGCATCCATACGCCCCCAGGGCCAAATCATATACATATAGTGAGCTCATAATCATATCATATCATAATAAGGGACGGTGTGTATCATCACTGTACATACTGAGTCATGCCATTGGTTCATCAATGACACGGTCAGGTTACCTTCCTGACTAGGAACACATATTTGGCTCAGGTATCAGACGGAAGGGTCAAAGCATATTCATATCATAAGGGTTCGTATCAAAGTTCATATCATAGTTTCATATCAAAGTTTCATATCAAAGTTTCATATCAAAGTTTCATATCAAAGGGAGCATAGCAGAGTCATAGGGAAGCCCTAATCATGAGGCTTAGAGTAAAGCGTAACAGTTCAAGCTAATATCGAAAGATGTATAAGAATCACGAGAAACCTTAAGAGGTAAGGTCAGAATATATGTACCTTATTCTGAGCAAATCACAACGAAAGTAAAATCAAGAAAGCAGATCAAACCCGTCGCCCGGAACCTATATGAATTAGATAACGTTCTATAAGAATCAGATCACTAGTTTAAGACGGCTTTCTATTTTTAGCAGGTTTCCACTTTTAGTAATCTTTCCATTTTAAGTACTTTCTATTTTAGGTAACTTTCCATATTTAGTAACTTTCCATAATTAGCAGGTTTCCATAATTAGCAGGTTTCCATAATTAGCAGGTTTCCATAATTAGCAGGTTTAGTTACTTATCTTAAGTCCAATAGTGAAAATGAGTGTTATTATGATTTAAGGATCATTTATGACAAGTTACAAAAGTTTAGGGTTTAAAATGTCAATATTGCAAAGTTTAGGGTTAAAAGTGTAAATATAGCAAGTTTACTCATTTTACTCATTTAATCCATTTAGTTAACATATTAACAAGTTAATCCATCAAGTTTCATAATTTACAAATTAACCCCTTATCTTTATTAAATCATTAATTACAAAACCCTAGTTTTTGATTATGATTAACGTATAGGTTTTAACACATGTAGACTCGATTATCATAGATTACACAACATATTAACCACCATCCATTTTTGTACGTGACATCCTTCACCAAATCATATATGTACGCCCCACATAATAATCAAAACAACCTCGTAAATTATTCGTCATCGATTCCATTTATCACATACGTATACGTATAGTTTCACAAGCTCATTTAGCCCTTTAATGTAATCCATATATGTCGACATAATGAGAGACCAAAAATCAGATTTGTATTAAGATTCACATGCTACATATCATTCGATTCACATAGGTTTAGAATCATGATTTTATGTAATCCATTTTATCATTTCATGTGACAAACATATTCATTATTTTATGTGTTCCATTTTCGTATAACAAGCCCTAATAAAGACTCCATAGCCACGAATTGAATAAGAAAACTAAAGAGAGAAGACGTGAGATGATGATACGTTACCCTAGTAGCGTGTACGTGACAAGGAAACAAGAATTAAACCACCACGATCAAAACCAAGCCTCCCTTGGCTTTCTAAACCCCACGACCTAAAAATCAAACCCACGTCCAAGCTTCCAAACACGATCACAAGCCCACCAATCGATCACACACGATCACAAGCCTCCTAGGATCACTTTGCTTCTTTGATTTTTCGGATGGAAAGAAGAAAATAAAAGGGTGCCGCCACTTTTGTTGAAAGAATGAGATCTAGGGTTTACTTTGTGTTTTTGAAATGAAAAGGAAATGTGTAAATGAGATAATTGAAAATTGATATGGAGAGTAATTGAGGAAGTGATAAGGCCGGCCATCAAGGGGGGAGGGAGACCATTTCATAGACTTTCCAAACTTATCTCTTTATTATGTATATAGTCTCCTTTGTAGTCTAGGTTAATTATGTACATATTGATATGTTTATTTGTTACTTAGAGTTTAATCATTTATGTTCTTTTAATTTATATCATAAGTTAATTACTTTCATAATCTGTGTATATTATTAATGATATAACTTGTTAAACGATGTCGACGTGTTTCCCGAGTTTGTAAAATTTTAAGTTTGAGGGCAAAATTGTCATTTCACGCGTTTGAGATTTTAGGGTTTTACAACTCTTCCCCTCTAAAAGAAAATTTTCGTCCTCGAAAATTGAAAAGGAAACGAAGCAATAAACGAAGACATACCCGATGATGAAAAGAAATGTGGATAACTAGCTCGCATAGATTCCTCGGTCTCCCAGGTAGCTTCACGCTCGGGGTGATTCTTCCAAAGAATCTTAACAAACGGAATTACTTTGTTTCGTGATTCGATCTCGCCGATCTAAAATCGTTTCGGTTCTTCCGGTAAGGACATATCCGGTGAATCGATCCAAAGGATAGGAAACCACGTGTAACGGATGATAGTTGTATCCCCGCAGCAGAGATACATGAAACACGTCATGAACATGAGATAACCGAGGAGGTAGAGCTAAACGGTAGGAAACCTCCCCAACACGATCCGAATCTCGAAGGTCCGATGAATCGAGGAGAGCTTGCCCTTGATCCCAAAACGCTTAATACCACAGGACGGCGAAACTTTCAGAAAAACACGATCACCAACACGAAACTCCAAGTCGCGCCTATGCTTATCAACATAACTCTTTTGCCTTGAACGAGCCTCCTTCAATCTTTCCCTAGCAACCGCCACCTTCTCATTAGTAATCTCAATGAGTTCCGGACCTCAATCAACGCTCACCTACCTCATTCCAACAAATAGGTGCTCTACATTTCCTCCCATATAACAACTCATATGGTGCTCCTTTGATGCTAGCGTGCCAACTATTGTTGTAGGCAAACTCCACCAAGCACAGATACTCATCCCAGTTCCCAGTCCATTCCAATGCACAAGCCCTCAACATGTCCTCAAGAGTCTGAATAGTCCTCTCGTCGACCATCAGTTTGAGGATGAAAAGCAAGATCTGAACTTAAGACGCGTGCCCCAAGCTTTCTGCAGACTCTTCCAAAACTGTGACGTGAAGCGCGGATCTCTATCGAAAACAATAGCAGTAGGAGTACCATGCAATCTAATAATCTCTTGCTGAAAAATCTCCGCCAATATACTAACGCGATAATCTTTCCGGATAGGTAAGAAATGAGCAGATTTGGTTAGTCGATCAACAACCACCCAAATCGCGTCATGTCTTTTCCGAGTAGGAGGCAAACCCGTGACAAAATCCATGGAGATTTCTTCCCACTTCCATGTAGGAATATCTAACGGCTGCAACAAACCACTAGCCCTCTGATGCTCAATCTTAACCTGCCGACAGTCATACACCTAGCTACAAACGAAGCCACATCCTGCTTCATACCATTCCACCAAAAATGTTGCTTAAGATCCCGATACATCTTGGTAGAACCAGGATGAATAGTGAAAGGGGAACTATGAGCCTCCGACAAAATAGTTTCACGTAAAGCAGGATCATTAGGAACACAAAGTCGACCCTCATACCATACGACGCCGAAACCATCAACACTGAACTCACTGCTTACTCGATATTCGAACTATAGACCAAAGCTCACCATCATCCTTCTGAGCTTCCTTAATCCGTAACATAAGGTTGGACTCTACCTTCAAGCTAGCCCAATAACCATCATAACCCCGAAAACAAAATTCCACATCCATAAGCTCAAGATCGTGAAGAACCCTGGGTTCAATCTCCAAACTAGCAATCATACCTGACTTTCGGCTTAGTGCATCTGCAACCACATTAGCCTTACCCGGATGATACTGAATGTTCGTGTCGTAATCCTTAAGAAGCTCTAACCACCTCCGTTGCCTCATATTGAGCTCCTTTTGTGTGAATATATACTTTAAACTTTTGTGGTCAATAAAGATATCACACGACTCACCGTACAAGTAATGCCTCCAAATCTTTAAGGCAAAAACCACCGCAGCCAACTCCAAATCATGCGTGGGATAATTCTCCTCATACGATTTCAATTGCCTCGAAGCATAGGCAATCACCTTACCATGCTGCATCAATACACAACCCAAACCCTTCTTAGACGCGTCGCTAAAAATCTGAAACCTCCGGAACCCGATGGAAGTGTCAAAATAGGTGCGAGAAACCAATCTCCGTTTCAACTCCTCGAAACTCTTTTCACGCTCATCCGTCCACTCAAACTTTTCTACTTTCCTCATCAATTGCGTCAAAGGTAACGCCAATCGAGAGAAACCCTCAACAAAACGACGGTAATCACCAGCAAGCCCCAGAAAACTTCTAATTTCCGTCACGGTAGTAGGTCTAGGACATTTTGTGATAGCCTCAACCTTAGATGTGTCCATCTTAATACCATCAGCAGACACAACGTGACCAAGGAAAGCAACTTGACTCAACCAGAATTCACACTTAGAGAATTTTGCATACAACTTCTGCTGTCGAAGAGTCTCCAATACAATACGAAGGTGCTGCTCGTGCTTAGCCTCATTCTTAGAATACACGAGGATGTCATCAATGAAAACGATTACAAATTTATCGAGGTACTCGTGGAAAACACGATTCATAAGATCCATGAAAACTGCAGGCCCATTAGTCAAACCAAAAGGCATAACCAGGAACTCATAATGACCATAACGAGTACGGAACGCGGTCTTAGAAACATCTTGCTCCTTCACACGTAATTGATGATAACCAGACCGCATGTCAATCTTAGAGAAAATTTTTGCACCTTGCAACTAATCAAACAAGTCGTCGATGCGCGGAAGAGGATAACGGTTACGGATAGTGATACGATTCAGCTCGCGGTAATCAATACACAACCTCATACTCCCATCCTTCTTCTTAACAAATAACACCGGTGCGCCCCAAGGTGAAACACTAGGCCTAATAAAGCCGTTCTCCAACAGTTCTTGCAATTGTTCCTTCAATTCCTTCAATTCGATCGGTGCCATAGGGTAAGGAGCTTTAGATATAGGTTCGGCACCAGGAATCAAATCGATGCCAAATTCAACTTCCTCACTGGAGCAATACCAGGAATTTCATCGGGAAAACGCCGGAAAATTCGCGTACAATAGAAAGACTTTCGATGGTCGGAACTTCAAGAGAAGTATCCTTAATGGATGCCAGAAAACCAAGGCAACCATGCGAAATGAGAGTGCGAGCTTTCATAGCCGAGATGATCTTAACTGACTTAGGCGGTTGAGCACCGTGATAAACGAAATCAGGTCGGTGAATATTACCAAAGATAACAATTCGAGCATAGCAGTCAATGGTAGCCCTATGCAAGACCAACCAATCCATACCCAAAATAATATCGAAATCAAACATATCCAGAGGAAGAAGATTAGCCGAACGAATACCATCATCGAAACGTAAGGGACAATCCACATATTTACGATCAATAAGCACTTGGTTTTTCATAGGGGTGGAAATAGAGACTCGGTTTAACAAGGGTGTGGGTGTCATATTTAATTTCCTTACTAACGAAGTAGATATCATAGAATGTGTAGCACCGGTATCAAATAAAGTAAAGGCAGTAATATCACCAATATAAAGAATGCCTTAATGGTACCGAAGAGTTCGCCGCTTGGTCCCGAGTAAAGAATACACACGGCCCTTGGTCGAGCTGGTTTGGCCGTGTTCCCTGAGTAGTCACTTTCCCCGAGTGCAATCCTTCACCCTATGAGCAAGAGACCCACATGCATAGCAACCACCTGTGGCCTTGAAACATACACCCGGATGAGGCTTACCACAAGTGTTGCAAAGTGGAGGAGGAGGCAAAATCTCAGCTGGCCTCTTATGATATGAAGAACCATAAGAACGGTCCTGCTGACCACCACGATAAGGTTGATCCCGAACGACGTGACCCCCACCATCACGACCGGACGGTCGTTTCCTGATATGTCATACCTCTGTGAACCCTGTGCCCGAGTGTCCTGACGTCCACGGTCGTATCGTCCCCTAAACTCCTGAGTATGGTCCTGTCGACCCCGAGGATAAATACGATCACCGTCCCTGTTCCTCTTGTTGAAGCCCGGATCTTCATGTAGCAACTCAATGTTGCGGGCAGCATCCGCAATCGCAGCCACCTCGTGTACTCGTTATTAATCACCCTATCCAACACCCATTTCTTCAACCCCCATTTGTACTTCCGAGCCTTGACGACGCATCTCCAAAGCAATCACACCTACAAACCCAACCAACCTCATAAAACGTTGCATGTACTCATGGGAAGTTTCCTATCCAGGTGATGTAAGGCGTTGTACTCTCTTTCATATCATTGTTCGATTCGGAAAATACTGCTTTGTAGAAGATATCCCTAAAAGTATTCCAAACACAAGGATCCGAAACTTCTTTCCTGGACAAGAGATAGGCCTTCCACCGCTTAAGGGCATCACCCTCGAATTTGAAGGTCGCTAGTCCGGTTTTCACCTCGTCACCACAACCCAAAGACATTGAATAACTTCTCCATGTGCGTTATCCATCCTCTACATCATTAGGTGAAGTCAGCGAAAAAGGGATTGGCTTGAGTTTGTTGAAGCGTTCGATCCAAACATGAATGGGAGTAGGTGGGTTGGCACCCCCACCATCATTTACGCCGGAGGAGCTAGCGCCATTTCAACATTATTAGTGATGGTAGCAACGATCTCAGGCATAGCAGAGGCCAAAGCGCGCACAATCAAAGCTTCGAAGTTAGGATTACCATCCCCGTTATCGTCGCCATTCCTTCGAGTAGTCACCATCCAAGAGTTCATTAAACGATTAGCAAAGGTTAGGAAGTAAGATGGAGATCATGAACGGAAATGATGAAAATGAACCTAGAATCTACCCAAACCTCACCAATCAAATCTTAAGCTCTACGGATCAACGTTTAGGGTCCATATGTCACAGGTCCTGACTACAAGTCGTAAACCTGGGCTCTGATGCCATAATTGTAACACCCCAACCCGATAAGGGTAGAGGTATTATAAAATGGTGTTATATCAAAGCATACATAATGAACATAATAAAGCAGCGGAAGTCTTAAGTAAATAACCAAAGGAAATCCAGCCAACACGGCTTAAACGTTACATAAGTTCATCGAAAATCAAAGGAATAAATCCAAGACATAAATAAGCATAATCCGAGTCTAAATAATGTCAACATAATTAAGCGTAACTAAGATGACTAGAGCCATAGATCCACATAACCGCTCATCACTCAAATCCATAGCTAAGATCCCAGCTTCTAGCTTAATTACCTGCCGCATGGAAAGAAAACGCGGCAGAGCTTAAAAAGCCCAAAGGAATGATATATATATAACAAAACGAATAATCGAAGGGTAAGTAATGAGGATATCAAAATCATAAGGTGCAATGGGAAATATCATAAGGCATATCAAAGGATAATAAGAGAAAGGAAATGGAAGGTCAGCCATATACCACGAGCCCATATCATATCAAACACATATCATATCATATCATATCGTATTCGGAGGGTGACCTCTAATACCAAATATAATGGAGGGGAGACCTCAAGTAACAGTTGAGTGATCAACTCCTAGAAATGTGAAGACACGGATTGCACCCGACATCATTCACCATATAAATCTCTAATCGATCAAATCCCTCAAACATATCATATCTAGGATGCATCCATACCCCGGCCAAATCATATACATATCGTGAGCTCATAATCATATCATATCATAATAGGGGACGGTGTGTATCATCACTGTACATCGGAGTCATGCCATTGGTGCATCAATGACACGGTCGTTACCTTCCCGACTAGGAACACATATTTGGCTCGGTATCGATCAAGGGTCAAAGCATATTCAAATCATAAGGGTTCGTATCAAAGTTCACATCATAGTTTCATATCAGAGTTTCATATCAAAGTTTCATATCAAAGTTTCATATCAAAGGGAGCATAGCAGAGTCATAGGGAAGCCCTAATCATAAGGCTTAGAGTAAAGCGTAACAGTTCAAGCTAATATTGAAAGATGTATAAGAATCACGAGAAACCTTAAGAGGTAAGGTCAGAATATTTGTACCTTATTCGAAAGCAAATCACAAAGAAAGTAAAATCAAGAAAGCAGATCAAACCCGTCGCCCGGAACCTATATGAATTAGATAACGTTCTATAAGAATCAGATCACTAGTTTAAGATGGCTTTCTATTTTTAGCAGGTTTCCACTTTTAGTAATCTTTCCATTTTAAGTACTTTCTATTTTAGGTAACTTTCCATATTTAGTAACTTTCCATAATTAGCAGGTTTCCATAATTAGCAGGTTTCCATAATTAGAAGGTTTAGTTGCTTATCCTAAGTTAAATAGTGAAAATGAGTGTTATTATGATTTAAGGATCATTTATGACAAGTTACAAAAGTTTAGGGTTTAAAATGTCAATATTGCAAAGTTTAGGGTTAAAAGTGTAAATATAGCAAGTTTACTCATTTTACTCATTTAATCCATTTAGTTAACATATTAACAAGTTAATCCATCAAGTTTCATAATTTACAAATTAACCCCTTATCTTTATTAAATCATTAATTACAAAACCCTAGTTTTTGATTATGATTAACGTATAGGTTTTAACACATGTAGACTCGATTATCATAGATTACACAACATATTAACCACCATCCATTTTTGTACGTGACATCCTTCACCAAATCATATATGTACGCCCCACATAATAATCAAAACAACCTCGTAAATTATTCGTCATCGATTCCATTTATCACATACGTATACGTATAGTTTCACAAGCTCATTTAACCCTTTAATGTAATCCATGTATGTCGACATAATGAGAGACCAAAAATCAGATTTGTATTAAGATTCACATGCTACATATCATTCGATTCACATAGGTTTAGAATCATGATTTTATGTAATCCATTTTATCATTTCATGTGACAAACATATTCATTATTTTATGTGTTCTATTTTCGTATAACAAGCCCTAATAAAGACTCCATAGCCACGAATTGAATAAGAAAACCAAAGAGAGAAGACGTGAGATGATGATACGTTACCCTAGTAGCGTGTACGTGACAAGGAAACAAGAATTAAACCACCACGATCAAAACCAAGCCTCCCTTGGCTTTCTAAACCCCACGACCTAAAAATCAAACCCACGTCCAAGCTTCCAAACACGATCACAAGCCCACCAATCGATCACACACGATCACAAGCCTCCTAGGATCACTTTGCTTCTTTGATTTTTCGGATGGAAAGAAGAAAATAAAAGGGTGCCGCCACTTTTGTTGAAAGAATGAGATCTAGGGTTTACTTTGTGTTTTTGAAATGAAAAGGAAATGTGTAAATGAGATAATTGAAAATTGATATGGAGAGTAATTGAGGAAGTGATAAGGCCGGCCATCAAGGGGGGAGGGAGACCATTTCATAGACTTTCCAAACTTATCTCTTTATTATGTATATAGTCTCCTTTGTAGTCTAGGTTAATTGTGTACATATTGATATGTTTATTTGTTACTTAGAGTTTAATCATTTATGTTCTTTTAATTTATATCATAAGTTAATTACTTTCATAATCTGTGTATATTATTAATGATATAACTTGTTAAACGATGTTGACGTGTTTCCCGAGTTTGTAAAATTTTAAGTTTGAGGGCAAAATTGTCATTTCACGCGTTTGAGATTTTAGGGTTTTACACTAATCTAGTGGAGTTAGGGATTTGCATCCAGGATGTTTATGGTGCGATTTAGTTAGTTGGTGCCCCGAGGAGAGAAGAAGGGGAACCTAGTGGTGCAGGTGGTGAAGCTGAGGAAGCAGCCGAGGAGCAGGTGCCTAGGGGACGAAGAAGGGCACATGTGAATGTTGAGGAGAGGTTGCAGATCATTGATGAGAGGCTTGAGGGAATGTCATTCCACATCAATGAGGAGATTAAAAGCCTCGAAGTGGGTCTTTATGGTCTTAGTAACCAGTTTGAGGGTTTTTCAGGTACATTGATCAAAAGCAGCCTCCAGCAGGATTTCTTTCATTGGAGTGCGGATCAGACTAGCCAGATGTTACAGCATATGCATTTGAGCCACCCTAGGTAGGAAGGTCCGGATTACGTATACCGTTCCCAACATCCCCAATGTCGGTGTCCAACATGGAGTGGCCTACATGCATCCGTGCCACTGGAAGCACCACGAGCACTCCATATGATCCCTCCCAATTCCACTCCATGGATCATGATCTTCCTGGGGACGAGTGATTTCCCCATTTGATGAAACCATCTGAAATAATTTTTAAACAAATTGAAACTAATGTATGTAATAACTTAACTATGTGGATATTTGCTTGTTCTATCGTTAATTGTACCAGCCGGGTACAAAATTTTCCTGATATGCTATGCAGGTTTTGGTTCTGTGATGCAGTCAGGGCGTAACCTTAGGATTAGTTACGCCGTAACCCGTTCTGCAGTAGGAAATTTTTGGAAGCAACTCAAATAGTTAAGCCCCATTCCCGGATACGACACAAATTAGCCACCCCATGACCTACCTTCAACCTTTAGTGAGACATCTTGAACAACCATTCGAGAGGGGAGTTTATTTCTTTCTTGATTATTTTTCATTTCTATTTTAATTTTCCTTTTTTCGTACAAATGGGACTTTGTACACTTCAAGTGGTGGGATAGGAATAGAAATGAAGTGTATGATTACTTAGCTTACTTGCCCTAATTTTCTAGTTGGTTTCAAGATTTTAAGCTTATTTGAAAAATTTTTGTCATATTTTTAAACAATCTAGAATCACATAAAGCCGAGCACACTATTATCCTTATTGCCTATGGTGAGATTTAGCCTTTCCGTTTCCCCTATTTTACCCAAATCTACCATAAATTGAGTGTGCCGATAGTATTGTAAACTTTAGAACTTGGCTTTTACATCACTTCGAGACCATAAACAAGTAGTGTCTCAAGTTAGCTTGGTGCATTTGGAAAAGGCGATTTGAAAAAATTAAATGTTTTAGGATTAAACCCAAAAGGCCCATATGTGTTCACTTGTGTGCGTTTATCGATTAGTCGGATTGGCTTTTCGACCCCCGCGTTAACCCTTTTGTTGCACTCTCCTTTAGTGCAAGATACCCCTAGTCACACCCTTTTTAAGCCTATCTTTTCATTTTATAACCCTTATTTTCGTACAACCTTACACCTTAGCCTACTGTGTAGTTTTATCTTTTTACCTAGAAGCCATTGTTCACCCTAGTTTGAGGTTCAAATAAAGAAGCCTATATCATCATCTACATCTCGCTAAAGATCGTCAAAGACCCCAAGTAATCACCTTATGCTCAGTTCAAGTGGGGGGAAATATATCATTGTATCTTAAGCATATCGTTGCATATGCAAAAAATAATAATAAATAAATAAATAATAATAAAAATAAAATTTTTGAAGTATGATTGTTTATAGTGCGAACAAGTATAAGAACTACATGAAGAAATTGGCATTAAGAATAATCTTCTCAATCACATACAAAGGTTGGAAGAATAAGTTCAAATTATGGTGGATTCCGGAGGCATGTACTGAACATTTGAAGACGAACCTTGAATTATTGGTTGGACGATGGCAACTCGGTTTTAAGTTAAAACTATTTTTTTTCTCTTTTCCTTTTCACCCATTATATATCCCATGCCTATCCTTACCCTTTTTGCCGTGAAGCATGTCTAGGTGATGCAGCGAGCAATCCTTGATGTCTTGGCCATGGATTTGGTCATGTATCATTGATTTTGTCCACTTCACGTGACACGTTAGTAATGACACCACCCCTTAAGCCTTTGAAACTTAACCCAACATTGCTTTCTAAAATTTATCTTAACCTTAGCTCTAGTGGTGGAGTTGTGTGTAATTGCCAAGCTTATGATAGAATACTTACTATGTCCGTGCAATTGAGTGATCACCCCGAAATTAACACTTAGAATAGGATGAGTGAGAGTGTTTTCATTCCCATTTCATGAGATGTTCGGCTCTTATTAATATTCTAGCATGGAAATTAAAACTGCGCATTCTTCATGGATGTATCTTTTGCAGTCTAAATCGGTCTACTTGAGGGCAAGTAGAGTTTAAGTGGGGGGATATTTGATAACATCAAATAATCCTGAATTTCTAAGTGTTAATTTCCCCTTTTATCATCACATTTTGAGTAAATTATTAGTGAAAACATCCTTATTCCTTATTATTTCATTTCGTGACGATTCTAAGTAAGGAAGCGCAATTGGACGCTTTTCAAGACCTATTGATTCAACTGTCTTTATTTACGACGTAACATTGATGAGTTACGCGCAACTAATGATTACTTAAGGCTATGACGTAACCCCAGCTACGCAAACTACCGATAACAAAGACTACTGACGAGCTCATCGCCTTGGCTACCGCAATGTAGATTTACATTTGATTATAGCAGCTACGCGTAACACCAAACAAAGTTACGCCAGAGCCAATGGATAAGCACTAAAGATTGCAGGAAGTTACGGCGTAACTACCTAATAAGGTTACTGCAGAACTATTTTGAAGCCTATAAATAGTCGATGGTTTCATCAAGATTTGATATCTCTCCTTTCCCAAACCTTCTAGGGTTTGGGGAGATCAAAAACGTAAGAAGAAGCATGGTTTAGGAGCATGAATAACGAAGTCCTCGCCTACGATTTCCTTTGTATTCGAGTTTGGATTCTTTTTATATTTTTCTAGATCTTATATTATGAATTCATGTCATTAATTAAAGTTTGCATTTATGTTATTGTTATTCTCTATAATTCTTTATAGACATTTTCTAGTCTTTTCATAGATCGCTAGCCTCGGTAGTATTATAAGCTTGGTAGTATCTAAAGGGTTGGGAGATATGACCAACGAATCTCGATAGATAGCGAAGTATGGGAGGAATTGGCCATAGTACGACCACTCTTCGGTGCTTGAATTGACCAAATGATCACCTATCAAGTGGAAGTATTTAAGAGGTTAGGGGGAATCTAAGTTCCTAACGGTCGGGTTCCCACCGTCTAGATCTAGTAGATTTGGTGCTTAATGACTGCTATTAGGTTTCCGAATGATCCCGGGTGACCTGTTCATCTTGGTGATGAATCTAAGAACCATAGGCCATGACGAATCAACCAAAGGAGTCTGGTGATAATTACCCACTATGTTGAATCTTGGTATCGGGAATCAATTCATATTTGAAGTCTTTATTTAGCTCCGTTTATCTATCCCTTTTACCTAAATTTCTGGTGTCTGTGTAAGTAGAATTATAGCATATCTATGGATTATATCAAATTTGTTTACCCGTATATCATCTATATATTATCTAATCGTCTTAGTTCTTTCAAGATCACAGCTCTCTTGGGATGATACTCGGATTTACCTAAGGCTTTACTACATCTGATCAGGTACTCTGCCCTATAGTATGTGTCTATCCTAAGTTATCGAAGTTTTATAAATATTAAAAGCAGGATGAAATAGCACATCAGCTAAGTACCTAGTTCCATTACTATGGAGGAACTACTACCCAACACAACACAACACCTAATCCCAAGGAGATCCACTCCTTATTACAACACCTTCAAGGATATCACCATCCTTGAAAATAAGCTAATACTATATGTATAACGATGCATCTCATCGATTATACCACCTAGGCATTCTTCCCTAATGCCAATTGATTTGACATCTAGGCATCCTTCACTAATGCCTTTGACACAAAGCTTGGCACCTTTCACTAATGCCTTCGTCTTGACACCTTTAGCATTCTTCACTAATGCTTTTGACACGGACGTGAAGCACCTTTCACTAATGCTTTCGTCTTGACTCTTTCAGCATCCTTCACTAATGCCTTCAACACAACACATCTACGGAGGAAGAAAGAACTATCAACAAGAGAACCTCAATTGTCTTGATGATGATGAAGCATGGCAACTCATGGAATTGAGCTTGCTCGACTTCAAGAAGTGGTGATCTCGCCTTTAAGAGGAACCTAGAGAATCACACAAAAACAAAAGACAAACTACATAGAAAGATCCCTTAGGATCAGTGGTTAGAGAGTTACAATTCTTGGGGAAAGTATTTGTGAAAGTTGTTAGCCAAAAGGAAGAAATGGCTCACTATTTATAGAGGAGAAAAACTTACTGTTCCCCGGATCCCATGGATCCCTCCCACATAGGATCCGTCTTATGTAATCCTAGGGATTCGTGGGACGCTCCTCTTTACCCATGGGTATTTTGGCTATGGGTCATGGGTCATGGGTTATGGGTTGATCCATGGGTTTCTTATTTAAATACAATGTATCTCATGAGTTTAATGTACCTAGTCAAGTGGTTTGGATAATACCATGGGTTATGGGTCAATACCATTTGTTAGTTTTTACCCATTTTAGTATATACTAGTTAAGTATATATTTACCCAAATATGTAAACACTAGTTGTTATACATATGTATTACTAAATTATAAAATCACTTATACTTGTTTTAGTGTTTTATGTGAAAGCGTAACTGTGTTAGAAAACTATTGGCTCAAACAGTATACGTATTTTATTTGTTTCGTTAAAATGATTTTACGTTTGTTATCGACAAAACATTAGAAGATCGTAAAATATAAATAAACGTTTTTACGGCTTATTTGTATTAACAGCTTCTCTTCTACTTCTTGGAAGAAATGGTCTTTATACGAAGATTGTCGGTTTGGGGGGAAGCTACCAAAGATTCACATTGAGAAGGCTCCTGTTCAGACGATTTTCTTAGGAGCCTCGAATGCTTTGGTGGTGAAAGTTTAAGAGATGTTGATTTCTTTCTTCTATAATGTGTTGTGCGATATCCTTATCTCGGTACTCATATCATCATCCTCTTAAACTAAATTATCTTCTTTGTAAATATTTATCAAAAAGAAAATCGAAAAAATATAAAACCAACAAAAATCCATAAAAATCAGAAAATTTGAAAAATACCAAAAATATTGCTTTTTCTCATGACATGTCTTCTGATATCGATAACATCTACGGTCTTAGAAATGTCATTCAATAATGGCACGGGACTTTAGATGAAGTTCGAGCAGGAGGTGTAAATATTGTTTTTCAAAACATGTCTTAAAAAAAATTAAAAAAAAATGGCTTACAGTTATTTCAGACTGTAACTCATGCTTAAACTATGGTTTGCTATTATTTCAGATAGTAACCCGCTCTTCAAAAGAAGGAAAGTGTTGCGCTAAACCAATTTTCAAATGTTTCGTGCACTTATCCTAAAACAAAATGAGGAAAGTATGTCGAAGGACTGCTGTTCCTACTCAAATATTTTTCCTTCTAAAAATTCTTCTTCAGATTAATATTTGTTTTAACAAAATGGTGGTAAATGAGTTGCTTGAAAATCAATCAGAATCAAGTTTTCATTAATTTGCAAAACCCAATCAATGACTTCAGCTTATTTAAAACTTTTTATTGAAAGAGTCATTGATTGAGGGGGAGAATGTTTTCAAATTTATATCATATATCGGGCTTATCTAATTATCCTACATTCTTAACTAAAAAACATATTTGCCTAAGTTGAAGGACTAGGAGCATAGGATATGATTGTTAGGATTAGATGACTATAGTTTGATAAACACATTATTCTCATGCTTTACATGATCTGATTGATATGTTGGATTGACTTGTATTAGTCGATTGTTGTTTGGGTGATGTCGACCACCATATATCTGTATGTATGTTCACTAACGTATGTAGATATCATGGTATAAAATAATGTTCCCGATCCGGATCCCACAAATGCAGATGATTGGATGCCGAAAGGAAAGGGAAACTATTTCTTGGGTCAACAAAAGAAGAAACAGAGCTTAATTGGATCTCTATGGATAGTTGGCACGATAGATGCAACTTAAGAGGTCTCACTGCTTCAGCAGATGGTTTTCTTTCAGCCTTACAGCAACAACAGAAGCTTCTCAACCACCTAACGTATATTTGTGCAGGACAAGTAGTGGATGATAACATTTTTAAACAATTTTGAAAATATTGTTTTGAAAATGGAAAAATATTGTTTTGAAAATAAATTGGACTAAATTTTGGAAATCAACTGGACTTCATTTTTTTTTCAAAACTTAAGTCACTCAATCAACGACTACGGTCATCGATTGAAGGGGAGAGTGATTTCAAATTGAATAGCTTCAAACAATATTTCTTCATAAAAGTCCGGTTTGTACAAAATAAGTGGTGATCTAAGGATTTAATGTTATGTCATGTCATGGTATGATTTTATTTAAAACTCAAAGATCTTTCAAAATGAAATTTTTTATGTTCTTGTTTGATTGTGAAATTGTTTTATTTTACTTAAAGATCTCTTAAAACTATCATACCTGACACTAATAATCTTTAATGTCTAAAACTGTTCCTTATCAGTTATTTTAAAAATTAAATCAAGCCACGTCTTTCCCCAAAATTTTCTAAATGATTTAAATCAATTGAGATCACACATCTCAAAAGGTTTGAAATTTTTGATCGGGGGAGAGATCGTGATTTAAATCTCAAATCGGTTTTAAAGGGTGATTGTTTCAAAAGCATTCCTTCCTTCATGTGCCAAACATTTCAAATACATGATGCACATGATTGAGGAGGAGCATTTAACCAAAAACCAGAAGAGAATTTAAACCAGGCCACATGTTCTCCCATGTTTTCTAAACCTAATTAAATCACTTGAGATCCAAAATCTCAAAGGGTTTGATATTTTTGATCGGGGGCGAATTTGTGATTTAATATATGAAATCTGATAAACGGTGATCATTTTGATTCAATTGTGCACTGCTCTCCCATATGTGCTAAACGCTTTCGAATCTCGAAGCATATATTGAGGGGGAGCGAATGGTTTCTATTGGCAATCGTGGAAGTACTTCAAAAACCTCTTCCTCTATGTGTTAAATGATTTAAAATAACCAACACACATTTTGAGGGGGAGAATTTACCAAGAAAATCATAAGGCTTTTTCCACGAAAATTGTGATCAAAAATATATTTCAAAGAACTTTTTCCTCCATGTGCTAAACAATTTCAAAATCATGAGCACATGTTGAGGGGGAGCATTTCTAAATGATCAAAAAAATTATGGTACTAAATGCTTTGATTCTATATCACAAGTACCTTGATTGATTTTTCCAAATTATTTTTTAATTGGTTTCATGAAGGAAAGAACTATACCAAAAGACCGACCAATTTACTTTATGCATGGTGTTATAAGGATGGTTAGGTTAGGTATTAGTTCCCATGAGCCAGCCAGAACCGGAGGGATCAACCCAAGGACAATCCACTAGATAGTGTAGAAGTCCTTAGGTATGATGAAAAAAAGTAGAAAAGTGAGAATATGGGAAGAGTGCCGATTGAGACAGAGCTAGTACTGGAACAAACCTAACAAGGTTCTAGTAATGAAGTCTCGGTAAGCACTGAGAAATGAATGTGAAAAGGGTGAAAATAAATAGCCCTCTAATAATTCAACCTTAGGGCAGAAACCGGGTTCAATACATTTGCTACTGGTGATTACTAAGGTAACACTGGTATTGAAGACAAGACGTCATGGACCCAGTGACGCACTACACTAAACTTCCCAAGCTACTCAAGTTCCTCTTAAAAGGACTTGTTTCATTCTCACGGGGAACCTACATAATCTATCGACTTTCTCTTAGAGATGGTTGATATTGAAGAAGGAGACCCTCTCCCTAGTCTCCGGCATAGGAATCCAAATGTGCACTAATTGAGTCTAGAGCCAAGAGATCATCCACAATATCTCACTAGGATACAATTAATGAAGACTCACTATTTCACACAATGTGGAAAGTGAGAATATATTTTAAGAGTCCTACGCATTATCCTTGTGGTATTGCTAGAACATCTGAGTGATGTGTTAACACATTCACAATGAAGATAGAAAACCTTCTAGAGCCAACATCAAACAAGCTCTTGGTGGGTGGCATGTGAGATCTATCCAATAGATCAAACATGTGACAACTGGACAGAAACGATGGGGCGATTCACATTTTGAATCAATCCTGGTTCTAGAATGGATTGACGGATACCTTTGAAAAACCGGTTGTTGTGCTTAAAAATTCTTTTCTGTGGCACATCGACTGTGTATAAATGTTTCAAAATTAAAAGGGTATTTATGATTGATAATTGATTTTCTAATAAAACCTTCGTTGTATTGCAAAACACTTCATATTAAGCAATACACGATTGTTTTTCAAATCACTTTTCATCAATCAGTGAATCTCAATTCGCTGGTTCACTCACTCCGTGTTGTCTTCTTTGAGTCGTTCCGGTTTGAGAACGGCTAGAGCAGCTACGAAACCCTGTCAAGGAGATTCCTCGAATTATACCGATCACAAGCGATTTGTAATGATCAATGGGGAATCGTGGGCGTGCACTCAATTCAACGAAAGTGATCAAAGACACTTTCATGAGCTTTATTGCTAATCGTTGTTAGGAACACCCACCGTTGCGTGATCGAATTGAGGAGTCAATCCATAACCGCATGCGCACACATCACATTCACTTCTAAAAGAAATCATGATAAGTGCATATCTTCATCAACTGCTCGATATTTTCAATCCATGCTTCTGCTACGCTGCTGCAAATATCATGAATCAACAAAGCTTCCGCTACTCTGATGAGAAGATATCATAATCCAAAATGTGAGCATGTCGGTCCAAAAGTCACAACTTCACATAATGGCGATACAACAAAGGATGAGTCAGAGATTTGCTGTGGTTGATGATCTCATTGAAAGCTCGAAGATCATCAAGACGTGGATCAGTTAAAGACCTCCACTGAAAGTACAAAGCAGTCGGACTTTGAAGTATCACTACTAAAGTACAAAGATTGCGGGATTGAAGAATTGAATTCTACGAGCTCGAGCATGAAGATAAAGATAGAATGCTAGGATGAAAAATGTATTTCATGGGGTGACCTCCCTTAGGGGGAGATTGTTAGGATTTAGAAAATCCATGTTGAAGAGTCGGTCACCCCAACTCTAGTCTAGCATATGTTAGCTTGTAGACATTACGTTATTTACTAGTTATTTAGTTAATTATTTAGTTTAGTGCAACACCGTGGAGGACGGACGGGTCTTTACCCACTGTATTCCTTTTCCACATTCCGAAGGAGGACGTTTAGTATGTAACTATAAATACCCTCTACCTCCCAAGGTAGAGGGTTGGACCTTTCACTTAATCTAACCTTTCTTTATTTTGTTTACTTTCTCTCTCTAGAAAGGATCTCATCTTCCACTTTCTCTCTCTAAAATCTATCTCATTCGATCCATACTAGTGCTTGATTATGTGTTTGTGAAAACCAATATCTAACATATAAGAATCCTTCTTGCTTATGCTTGTGATCATGATCTTAAGATTTTTCAAATGGATGTTAAAAATGCTTTTCTAAATGGTTTATAAATGAAGAAGTTTATGTATCTCAACCTTCGGGTTTTGTTGATTTCAAAAAACCTAATCACGTGTACAAACTAAAGAAATCTTTCTATTGTCTTAAACAAGCCTCAAAAGCTTGGTATTATAGACTCAAAGAATTTTTAATCAAAAACAATTATACCATGGGGTTAGTTGACAATACACTTTTTACAAAGAAAAAGGAGTCACAAATAATTATTGTTCAAATATACGTGGATGATATTATATTCGGATCAACTTGTCAAGACATGTGTGATGATTTCTCAAGAATCATGCATGATGAATTTGAAATGAGTATGATGGGAGAATTAAGTTTTTTTCTTGGTCTACAAATAAACAACTAGAAGATGCTATCTTCTTTAATCAATCCAAATACATAAAAGAAATGTTAAAGAAATTCGGATTAGAAGAGTCAAAACCAATAAGAACACCAATGTCCTCCGATACCAAAGTCACCAAAGATGAAGACGATGAATTCGTTGATAACAGCAAATACCGTGGGATGATTGATAGTCTTCTCTACCTTACGACTAGAAAGCCGGATATCATGTTTAGTGTATGTCTTTGTGCTAGGTTTCAAGAAGACCCTAAAACTTCACATCTAGAAGCCGTTAAAAGAATATTTAGATATATTAAGGGTACAACTCAATTAGGGTTATGGTATCCTAAGGGAACGGGGGTAGAAACTATTGTATATGCAGATTCTTACCATGCAGGTGATTATGTTGACTGAAAAAGTACAAGTGGTGTTTGCACTTTCATGAGGTGTTGTTTAACATCTTGGTTCTCAAAGAAGCAAACGGAATTAGCTATCTCAACAACTGAAGCCTAATATGTCTCCGCCGGTAAAGCATGCCAACAAACCCTATGGATGAACCAAGTGTTAGTTGACTACGACATCCATCTAAGTGACATTGCCATTCTATGCGACAACAAAGGTTCTATAGATCTTAGCAAAAATCCGGTGATGCATTCTCGTACAAAACATATAGAGATCCGTCATCACTTCCTAAGAGACAATGTTCAAAAAGGGAACATTTCGATTGAGAAAGTGTCATCCGAAGACAACATAGCCGACATCCTCACCAAACCGTTGAAGCGGGAGCAATTCAACTTACTTCGTCTAGGTCTTGGTAAAATGGAACAATCATCTTGAAATATTTTTTTCTCTACAAGGTACGTAAACTTTTGCTCTACCTCCTCTTCTGAGTCTAGGATCTCTATTTCACACGACTCACTCACAATATGGGGATTTAATTTCAAAACTAACGATATTTTCTATTCAAGAAACTCTTTGAAATATTTTCTAATAGATATTTATCCCCTTATCATTTTCTTTTAAATCACTCTCACGTCTAGGACAAACATTTTTTTTACTTATCGTTAATACAAAGTAAAAACATTTTTCATTGCATCTCATATGCATTTTGAATTCTAAAGGGAATACATAACTAATATGTGTTTTCGGGTACATTTAATCAAGCAAAAATGAATTAAGGAGTCTTCGGGTTATCTCACGTATATATATACATACGTACTTTTTCACTTCTACGTTTATTTTTCTCCTTTAAAGAGTCGAGATAACCGCAACTCCATATGGTTTCCATATAGGCACACGATAGGCACTATTGTTTCCAAAAATAATATTTTTCTGCTGCCTGAGAACACCAATTCCCCGGATCCCAACATTTATGCTGGATGGATCCCTGCAAGATCGGATCCCTGGGAACCGTGTCACAGTAGCCCTTTTTATCACAATTTTTTTCTTATTTTCGCTTGAAATTTTTAATTTTTCAACATTTTATCTTTATCACTAATGAATATGTTCCTTAATGCTTGTGCTCTCATGATCACTTGCATTAAATTCATATCTAATCATTAGATTATAGTCTATATTTTGGTTTTAGCATTCACTACAATGCATTATTTGTTCTATAAATAAGGTTCCAAAATGCTTGCATATCCATCACTTTCAACCTCACAAACAACCATCATCATGTCTCCCAAAAGATCCTCAAACAATGATGAACTATCTAGTGAAAACAATCCTTTTCAAGAAATCCAAAACTTTATCCTACCACCTTCCGTCATACCACCACCACCCAAAACTAGGAAAACCGCTCGAATTAGCATCCGTCCTTGTTGCTTAGCTAAACCTTTGTCAAATAGCTCATCATCAACTACTCATTCTCCACCAAATGACTACAATATAGCACTTCCATTATCTCCTAAAAACTCACCACCACATTCACCAAACGAGTCTCAACTTGACACTCAAATCACCCTAGCGGAACTTCTTAAGACTCCGAAAACCATTCCACTACCCTTGTCTAGTCCACCACCCGCTCCATCCCAACCATCAAAATCTACCCAACTAGCTTCAAACATAAACCCAAAAGAGCTAGTATTTTTAACACCTCCAACATCTCCAAATACCTTCTTTAAAGAGCTTGAAAACTCACCACCTCTACCACCCATCACCTTACAAGAAGCTTTAGGTTCTTTTCCACCACCAATCACCAACATCATGGACTTTGATCCATACTTACCAACATTTCCACCACCTAATCCGCACTCCAAGAAACAAACTTGGCCAGAGACCATCCATCCACACCTCCCTCACTATCTCTTTTGCGAACATTGCCAATCCGTTAGGGATCTCGCAATGAAAATAAGGGACGAAATGTGGTTCATTCTCAACCATATCCTTGACAGCAGCAACATTATCACTCACCAAAACTTCCATCATTAAACCTTATGCAAGCATGGAAGGAATGATAAAAATATTTTCTCTATTTTTTTTTCTTTTGGGTCTTTCTAAAGAACAAACCCTTGTTCTTAGTTTTCCAATTGTATATGGCATATATACCACTACATTTTGATATTTTATTACAAGGATTTATTTACGTACCTTGGCTTTCTATCTTGTTTCTCGTCTTCTACAAGATTATATTACTTGTTATCGCTAACATTTTTTTTGTAGGTATTATATTTTCTCACTTGACGCCCTATTCTAGGGGGAGCTACCGTCAAGGGGGAGTTAGTGCTTTGTGGGTTATTTTTTTTTCCACCATTTATTTTTTTTACTCGACTCACTTTTTGTTTCGACAAAAAGGGGGAGAAGAGAGTAAAACTCACATATACACTTCAACAAAAAAGGGGAGATTGTTAATACAAATAAACTGTAAAAAAGTTTGTTTAAATTTAGCGATCTCGTTATGTTTTGTTGATAACAAATATAAAGTTATCATAAGTAAAATTATAAGAATACTTGTTATTTTGCAAAGTATATACATTTGGTCATTTACATAAATGATGTAATAAATAAATTGTTGTAATATAATATGTAATAGGTTGAGTAATATCCAAGACCCATGACCCATACCCATGGAGCTAATCCATAACCCATGACCCATTGCATGACATCATGCATGAAATCATGTTGGGGTTTATCCAAGACCCATGACCCAATGTCCATGACCCAAGATCCATGACTCATTGTCTAGATACATTGTATATTGTTGGGTACTCATGACCCAAAGTCCATGAACCATGGCTCATAACCCATAACCCATAACCCGGTTTACAACCCAAAATTCGGACTATTCTGACCCAGACTGCCGGATCCCAGGATTTGCACTGGCCGAATCCCTTGGGTGAGGGATTCGCCAGAACCGTGGGACACAAGGCTTTGGTGCCTATAAATAGTGAGTCATTTCTTCATGGTTTCTCACCCTTTTTCTTACAACTCTCTCATATATTATCTCACTCTCCTAACCTTTGATCATTCTAGTAGTTCTTCTATCTTTTGTTGTGATTCTCATATAGGTCCTCCACGAAGGCGAGATCACGCTATATTACAGTCATCCAAGCAAAGGGTCCCTGATTGATTTGTCCATCCACAAGATTTCTGTAGCATATCTTGTAATTCATATTTCACATAGTTGTTGTGTAATAGTTGTGTTAAGGTTTAGTTCTACCTCGTGGAAGAACTCGGTATTTAGCTTTGTACTGGAAAACGTGTAAGCGACGTTGTGAGGCTTCTCCGCCAAGTTGAAGGAGCTTGTTGACATAGTGCTTGAACTCTCGAGTGGGGTACTCGGGGAGTGGAGTAGGGCAAGGATGTCACACCCCCAAATTACCTGTTTTGCAGCGGAATGGAATTCCTGGGGATTGACTGTCATAGCATCACAGTCACAGTTATATTGAACGACCTAAAGTGTCGTTTGAAAAATACATCGTTTGATTTAATAAAACAATCAGAGTTTACAAAGATAGGTCCCAATTGAAAATCATCTTGTGCGGAAATAAGTTGTTACAATTCAAACGATGTTTTAAAGTATGTAAAACCCAAGTGAGACGCGTCGTCACCACGACTCCATGAGGTGTCCAAATGCATGCCATGAAGTGAATGCCTTAGATACCTGAGATAAAACATGCTAAAAGTGTCAACACAAAGGTTGAGTGAGTTCATAGAGTTTGGTTTGAAATGTAAAAACCTTTCAAAATCGTTTATGCAGCAAAGGCATTGTAAATCGTTGAAATGTAAAGACTATCAAAATCGATTATGTAGCAAAGGCATTGTAAATCCACTCGCCCAAGTCCCGCCCATACAAAACTTGCAACCCGTGTGTTCACAACCCACGCCGAATATGCATAGTTTATGTGCAACACATGATGTCAAATGAATTCACATAATAGTGCATGGCTCAATGTATCGAAATCGCTTATGCAGCAAAGGCATTGTAAATCCACTCGCCCAAGTCCCCCATACAAAACTTGCAACCTGTGTGTTCACAACCCATTGCCGGAATGTATGTAGTTTATGTTCCAAACATATGAGTGTGGTTCAAATCGCTCCAAGACCGTTAGTCCATGAATATACCAAGACCGTTAGCTCAATGAATATACCAAGACCGTTAGACCAATGAATTTACCAAGTCCGTTAGCTCAATGAATATACCAAGTCCGTTAGCCCATGATTGTACCCAGTACATGAATATAATATGGAAGTTCTAAGTATGGCAAAATCAGCATACGCATGACTAAGCATTCGGCGCTAAACATATGATTTGCAAATAGTCATGAATGTAATAAAAATAATAGTCGAGCATGTATCTCCCCGAGCGCTTATGAAAGCATTAAAACCAGAAAAGTGGGGCTATGGAACTCACGGTAATCCATAAAAGTTAAAGTACTTATGAAGGTAATTGAAAATAATTGAGCATGTATCTCCCCCAAAACAGTTATGAAAACAAGTAAAAGTAGGGGCTATGAAAACTCACTTGGTGGAATGATGCGAAGACAAAAGTGAGTACACCGAGATGTAATGTGATACACAAATCTTGACCTATGATGAATGATATGATATGTCATGAATTGCAATGTAATGTTATGCATGCACTTGATATGTTATTTATACCATTTACGACCCTTTTGAAAATATTATTCGTCGTCGAAAAATACTCTTTTGACGTCTTGACCCTTCAAAAATCACTTTACATGTTTTTACGTCAAAATGTCATCCTATAATGGTTTTATAATGATTTTTAGAGAAATTACCACTTTTCGTCGCAAAACAATGTCGCCGGAAAAATCATGAAATTAACAAAAATGGCTTCGGAAAAACAATCGTAAAATGGTGTACGTCGATCGTTAGAGAACGAACTCGACTGTTTTGGAAAGTTTGTATCGATATTTAAAAGTTTCTGGTTCAGAGTTTTCGTCCAAAAGGTCTCGGACATAAAGATAATAAGGGTTAAAGATGGTGGTTTTGGCTAATTGTGTGCAGAAAATTAGTTACGGCAAGTTTATGAAAAGTGCATATCTTTGTCGCTTTAAATCCGTTTCTACGCTTTATATGTCCTTAGATTCGTATTGAAGTAAACTAATATATTTTTGAGAAGTCGAAATAATTTGTGAAGCTTAAGGCTCGTTTTGACCCGGACAAAGTAAAACAGTTTGCTGAAAATTCCGAAAATAATATATTTCGTCGTCAAACTTGTAAAATCCATAACTTCTTCGTTATAAGTCCGCTTTTATCCGCAAGCGCCACGGATTCGTTTTTAAGTATATTTTCTAAAAATCAAGGCCAAAGTTTAGTACCAACTGTCGGATTTTCCAGAAAAACAAAACAAGGACAGAACACAAAATATAGTTATCGAAAATAGTTTTTCTCGAACAAAACCTATTCAAATCCCTTCAAATCAACTCCAAAACTAATCTAATCCTACCATACACCTTCTTAGGGTGTCATGGGTTCCTAATCACCATCAAGACCAAAGAATACCATGGGAGTAATTATAGGATGACTATAAGTATATAAAACCTCTAAAATCATGACATAAATGGTATAAATCACAATACTTGCATATAAGCTCCAAAATGATAAGAGACATATGAAATGAAAGAGGAAACATAAAAATGATGAAAACATGCTTACTAGTGAAATGAAGAGGTGTAGGTAACAAAGGTTTTACTTAGATATCCTTGGTTTTTATTTCAAAACCATAAAGAGGATATGTTCTAGGTTGTTAAAAACACTTGACTTGATGAAAATCTTGATCCCTTTGTTTTGTATGTTGTGGCCGGTTATGGTGTCCCAAGGAAGAAGAAGAGAAAATTTTTGTAAAACACTTTGAAACTATGTGTAAACAAATGAGTGTGTAGGACTTTTGTAATAGAGGTGAATTATTAGTAGACAAGTATTAAGAAGAACCATACCAACAATTAAGACTTCCCTCCCCTTGGCGGTTTTGGGGAGGGTTGTCTCCATATATTTTTTTTTATACTTGTATATTTGTGTATTAATTTGTAAGACTTTGAATAAATGTGTAAGTTAAGGTAAATGGTAATTTGTGGTACAAGTAAGTTTTTAATAAATCAAAATGGATTGTAATGAGATGATAAAAATTGTAAAAATACTTTCCTTGTGAAATTTGAGTGATATATAAATTATCGAGTAGTTTTTAAGAAAACGATTTAATAATTAAATTTTAACGATTAATATACCAATTAAATTTGAAACACTAGGAAAACTAAAAATATAGTTTTTATAGGCTAAATGTAGGTTTAAAAATACATCGGGATCATTTTTGAAAGTAACGGGTTAAATATTCAAAATAATAACTCACGCGATAAAGATTATTAAATATAAAATTTACGCTTTAAAATGAAATGAAATGTCGTGAATGAATTTATGAGATGCTCATGATGTCCATGGAATGTAGACTAATCATAGTCCATATGAAATGTACGTGATGTCATGATCATGAATTCGCGGCTAAACCTCCAAGGTTACGCGAATTTGAAACAAGTAAACCAAGTTTACTAAAAATGTTGAAATAATGAGACGTGAATTGTGTCGAGAAATGACCTGAAAGTACGGGTTGTCACATTCGCCCATCAAAAGGAATTCATCCCGAATTCAATCAATTGTTAGGTGTAACGGGTTTAGGGTTTGATGAGGCAAGCCTTCCCATTCTCGAGCAAAATCCTCAAAAGACTTTTTGGTAACCGATTTTTACTTAATCCCACAACTCATCAAACAAGAACTGTCATACGATTAGGCTAAATCGGTTTAGGTAACAACTTGTTTCTAGCTCGATCTTTGCAACTCATCAAACAAGAACTGCCACGCAGATCAAACTGGAAACAAGTGGTTTGAAGAAAATCTTTTGAAAATTTGGCTCGACATGAATTACACATATAAGCCTACTACTCCCTTCATTGCATGATTCTTCCCGAATTAGACATAGGTGATCAGGCTATGTATAATTTAGGAGTAACTATGCAATGCTTGGACTAATCGACTCATATGATGTTTGGTGTTAAGTCAATTGATGTTAAAATTGTGATGAACATCGAGGAGAGAAGACATGGAGAAGTGTCATTAAAATGATAGTTAAAGTAAAAGAATTGAAATCCTCGTAAATGATAACAAATCGGAAAGAAAATAAAGTACGATAGATGAGAATATGTTACAACGAGTGGTTTAGCAAAAGTAGTACATCTTTAAGTTATAAAGTTTCGGATACGATGATTAGACATAAACTTGGTACGACATAGTACATAAGGAGAAATAAGACTGTTAGTTTCCGAACTTCTTCAGCCTTCCGCGTCGTTGATACCTTGACGAGCTCCTTCTAACATATATACATTCCCATGAGCACCTTCGACTTGTTGACCTTGGTTTTGAGGACATTGACTTCGATAGTGTCCTTGCTCCCCACATCCAAAGCACGTAACTATAGTCTTGCCTCTACAATTCCTGGCATTGTGTCCTAGTTTTTGACACTTGTAGCACTTAACAGAACAAAGTCCCGTGTGATGATACTTACATCGATTACATAGTGGGTAGGTTCCAAAGATAACCTCTCCTTCTATTGGTGCAAAGAACATATACCATCGCAGCTTTCTTGCCCTCTTTTCCACGTTGATGAGGGTTAGTGTTGTGGTTGTGGTTGTTGCCGTTATAATCTCCTTGGTCGTTTTCCCATTTCCTTTTGTTGTTGTTGAGTTGGTTATCGCCGTTGTTGTTGTTGTTGTTGTTTTGGTTGGTGTTAGTGTACTTGCCTCTCTTCACTACCTGGGCCATGAGCTTTTGAGTCAATCAATAGCTTCCTCAATCGCTTATGGTCGAAGAAGTCACGTCACCTTGAATAATTTCAAGAAGTCCATCAATGAAAGCCTCCAGTAGCTTCTCATTATCCGAAACCATAGATGGACATAACACGGCCAATTCTTGGAATCTCCGAATGTAAGTGTCAATATCATACCCAATAGTTTCTAGTTCATAGAACTCCGTCTCCAACTTTTTCACTTCCGTTCGAGGACAAAACTTCTTAGTCACCAAACTCTTGAATTGCTCCCAAGTAAGCTTGAAAGCATTCTCCACTCCAATCGGTTGAGCATATGAATTCCACCAAGACAATGCTCCATCAAGTAAAGTACTCAGTAGTAAATTTAACCTTACTATCCTCCTGGACAGTTGCAAAGCAAAACACGGATTCCAACTTTTCAAACCATCGCACCATGGCCGTGGCTCCTTCAAATCCCCCTAAACTTCGCGGGCTCACCACTTTTGAAATCCTTGTACGAACATCTCTTAACTCCGGATCCTCCGATTACCGATAGCGGCAGCCTAGTCTAGCTGGCCAAAGCTACTGCGGGCCTCAAAGAACAGCAGCCATCGCTTCCCTTTCGACTCTAAGAGCATTAGCAATGCTATCATTCACTAACTTCTGAATAGCCGCTTGGGTCATTTCAACTGTAGCTTTCTTCGGTGCCATATCTTCTTCAAAACAAGAGAAAATGTGAGACGTAGCAAAATCCGATGTTAATAATAAGCGTTCTAAAGAGGTGTGATAAAAATGATAAGTTTGAGGTTATTTTTCGAAATGATCGGCGGGTTCCGCAAGGATGGGTTATGAGGTGTTGTAAGTGCTTCAAGGTATGATGGTTTAGTGACTTAATGTGTTAGTAACGTGTAACTCGACATGTTAGTGATGAAACAAAGGAGTGAGAGTGACTTCCCTATTTAAACGCTTATCTCGGCATTCGTCGTTATCGATGATGAATCACCGATATAAAAATTGTGACAGGGAATGACAAGGAATTCTCCACGTTAGAGTATGGGGAAAAGATAATGGGATGGGAATTTAAAGGCATCCATGTGACAATCAATGTGAAATGAAAGTGAATAACTCAAAAAATGTACATAATGACCGCATGTGAAGTGAACATGTACTTGTGATGAAATGATGAGATGCTATGATAACGTAGTTATAGTCTAGGGTCAATGATGCAACCTAGTTCTCTATAATCAAGCTCGATGCCAATCATCACACCCCAAATTACTGCTTTTGCAAATGAATGGAATTCTCGGGATTGACCGTCATAGCATCACAATCACAGTTATATTGAACGACCTAAAGTGTCGTTTGAAAAATACATCGCTTGATTTAATAAAACAATCAGAGTTTACAAAGATAGGTCCCAATTGAAAATCATCTTGTGCGGAAATAAGTTGTTACAATTCAAACGATGTTTTAAAGTATGTAAAACCCAAGTGAGACGCTTCGTCACCACGACTCCATGAGGTGTCCAAATGCATGCCATGAAGTGAATGCCTTAGATACCGGAGATAAAACATGCTAAAAGTGTCAACACAAAGGTTGAGTGAGTTCATAGAGTTTGGTTTGAAATGTAAAACCTTTCAAAATCGCTTATGCAAAGAAAGGCATTGTAAATTGTTGAAATGTAAAGACTATCAAAATCGATTATGTAGCAAAGGCATTGTAAATCCACTCAGCTCCAAGTCCCGCCCATACAAAACTTGCAACCTGTGTGTTCACAACCCACCGCCAGAATATGCATAGTTTATGTGCAACACATGATGTCAAATGAATTCACATAATAGTGCATGGCTCAATGTATCGAAATCGTTATGCAGCAAAGGCATTGTGAATCCACTCAGTTCCAAGTCCCGCCCATACAAAACTTGCAACCTGTGTGTTCACAACCCATTGCCTAATGTATGTAGTTTATGTTCCAAACATATGAGTGTGGTTCAAATCGTTCCAAGACCGTTAGTCCATGAATATACCAAGACCGTTAGCTCAATGAATATACCAAGACCGTTAGACCAATGAATTTACCAAGTCCGTTAGCTCAATGAATATACCAAGTCCGTTAGCCCATGATTGTACCCAGTACATGAATATAATATGGAAGTTCTAAGTATGGCAAACTGCATTACGCATGACTAAGCATTCAATTCGGCTAAACATATGATTTGCAAATAGTCATGAATGTAATAAAAATAGTCGAGCATGTATCTCCCCCAAAACAGTTATGAAAGCATTAAAACAAGAAAAGTGGGGCTATGGAACTCACGGTAATCCATAAAAGTTAAAGTACTTATGAAGGTAATTGAAAATAATTGAGCATGTATCTCCCCCAAAACAGTTATGAAAACAAGTAAAAGTAGGGCTATGAAAACTCACTTGGTGGAATGATGCGAAGACAAAAGTGAGTACACCGAGATGTAATGTGATACGCAAATCTTGACCTATGATGAATGATATGATATGTCATGAATTGCAATGTAATGTTATGCATGCACTTGATATGTTATTTATACCATTTACGACCCTTTTGAAAATATTATTCGTCGTCGAAAAATACTCTTTTGACGTCTTGACCCTTCAAAAATCACTTTACATGTTTTTACGTCAAAATGTCATCCTATAATGGTTTTATAATGATTTTTAGAGAAATTACCACTTTTCGTCGCAAAACAATGTCGCCGGAAAAATCATGAAATTAACAAAAATGGCTTCGGAAAAACAATCGTAAAATGGTGTACGTCGATCGTTAGAGAACGAACTCGACTGTTTTGGAAAGTTTGTATCGATATTTAAAAGTTTCAGTTCAGGAGTTTTCGTCCAAAAGGTCTCAAACATAAAGATAATAAGGGTTAAAGATGGTGGTTTTGGCCAATTGTGTGCGTAAAATTAGTTACGGCAAGTTTATGAAAAAGTGCATATCTTTGTCGCTTTAAATCCGTTTTCTACGTTTTATATGTCCTTAGCTTCGTATCGAAGTAAACTAATATATTTTGAGAAGTCGAAATAATTTGTGAAGCTTAAGGCTCGTTTTTGACCCGGACAAAGTAAAACAGTTTTGAAAATCCAGAAAATAATATATTTCGTCGTCAAACTTGTAAAATCCATAACTTCTTTGTTATAAGTCCGTTTTTATCCGCTCAAGCGGCCACGGATTCGTTTTAAAGTATATTTTCTAAAAATCAAGGCCAAAGTTTAGTACCAACTGTCGGATTTTCCAGAAAAACAAAACAAGGACAGAACACAAAATATAGTTATCGAAAATAGTTTTTCTCGAACAAAACCTATTCAAATCCCTTCAAATCAACTCCAAAACTAATCTAATCCTACCATACACCTTCTTAGGGTGTCATGGGTTCCTAATCACCATCAAGACCAAAGAATACCATGGGAGTAATTATAGGATGACTATAAGTATATAAAACCTCTAAAATCATGACATAAATGGTATAAATCACAATACTTGCATATAAGCTCCAAAAATGATAAGAGACATATGAAATGAAAGAGGAAACATAAAAATGATGAAAACATGCTTACTAGTGAAATGAAGAGGTGTAGGTAACAAAGGTTTTACTTAGATATCCTTGGTTTTTATTTCAAAACCATAAAGAGGATATGTTCTAGGTTGTTAAAAACACTTGACTTGATGAAAATCTTGATCCCTTTGTTTTGTATGTTGTGGCCGGTTATGGTGTCCCAAGGAAGAAGAAGAGAAAATTTTTGTAAAACACTTTGAAACTATGTGTAAACAAATGAGTGTGTAGGACTTTTGTAATAGAGGTGAATTATTAGTAGACAAGTATTAAGAAGAACCATACCAACAATTAAGACTTCCCTCCCCTTGGCGGTTTTGGGGAGGGTTGTCTCCCATATATTTTTTTTTTCAAATTATACTTGTATATTTGTGTATTAATTTGTAAGACTTTGAATAAATGTGTAAGTTAAGGTAAATGGTAATTTTTGGTGCAAGTAAGTTTTAATAAATCAAAATAGATTGTAATGAGATGATAAAAATTATAAAAATACATTCCTTGTGAAATTTGAGTGATATATAAATTATCGAGTAGTTTTTAAGAAAAACGACGTAATAATTAAATTTTAACGATTAATATACCAATTAAATTTGAAACACTAGGAAAACTAAAAATATAGTTTTTATAGGCTAAATGTAGGTTTAAAAATACATCGGGATCATTTTTGAAAGTAACGGGTTAAATATTCAAAATAATAACTCACGCGATAAAGATTATTAAATATAAAAATTTACGCGTTTAAAATGAAATGAAATGTCGTGAATGAATTTATGAGATGCTCATGATGTCCATGGAATGTAGACTAATCATAGTCCATATGAAATGTACGTGATGTCATGATCATGAATTCGCTGCTAAACCTCCAAGGTTACGCGAATTTGAAACAAGTAAACCAAGTTTACTAAAAATGTTGAAATAATGAGACGTGAATTGTGTCGAGAAATGACCTGAAAGTACGGGTTGTCACAAAGGAAGGTGTCCTTGTAGGCGAACCACTATAAATCACTTGTGTCGCTACTTTCTATCCTTTTACTTTACTTGCTTTCTTTACTTACTTTACTTATTGCTTCATACTATTTATCCATCCATACGAATTCACATAAGATCGAATCTAAGGTTTTGAAACTTAAATTAAAATCGGTAAAACTATTAACCCCCCCCCCCCTTCTAGTTTTCCACAGAGAGATTTTAAGAAAGTTTTTCCTAAGTTCTTCATTTTCTATTTGAAGACTTTGACATGAGTACATCCGACTACGACCTTTTAATTTTTCTCAAGTTTGTTAGCTCTTTCTTTTAGTTGTAAGACTTGAATTTCTAGACTAATACTTCTAGTTTTTAGCATCCTGTTTCTAGAAATGATTTTAGAGGTTACTTCACATAACTTATTATAATCATCTATAAGTGAGTTATCATCTATTGAGGAATTATCAGCACTATAGTATGAAGAATCGGAATGTACCTCATTTGGAGTGTGAGCCATGAGACATGTTTCGTCATTGGGCTTTTCCTCTTCCTCTTCACCGCTATCACTCCAAGAACCTCCTACGAAAGCTCTTTGGTTCTTGGTTCTCGGTTGTTTAGGACACTCTCTAATGAGGTGGTTTAGATCTCCATATCTAAAGCATTTCCTATCACTTTTTCCTTTCTTATCATCACGATTCTTTTAGAACAACTTCTTTTCTTCGCGAGGTTGTCTAACAAATTTACCTCTTCTCTTAAAGAACTTCTTGAAGTCTCTAACCGCTAATGCATACTATTCGTCTTCATTATCGGAAGTCGAACTTTCTTCGTCACTTGACTCCTTCTTGACTTTTAATGCTAGAAACTTTACTTTCCCTCCTTTGCCTTTAATTATGTCGGAGTCTTTCTTGATTATCATTTCATGAACTTTTAAGTTTCCTATAAGTTTGATGAGAAAATTCAATAAACTGCACTGAGAAAAGTCAACAAATCGCATAGGCTCAACTTGCTTAAACGTCAAAACGCATAAGTGACAAATCGCATAGGCTCAACTCGCTTAAACGTCAGAACGAATAAGTGACAACTAGCTTAAACGTCAAAACGCATAAGTGACAACTCGCATAGGCTCAACTCGCTTAAACGTCAAAACGCATAAGTGACAACTCGCATAGGCTCAACTCGCTTAAACGTCAAAACGCATAAGTGACAACTCGCATAGGCTCAACTCGCATCAAGTACAAGTCGCTTTCATAGTTTGTATTTTTACACTTTTCACTCAACTCGCTTTGTACTTTTTCCACTCAACTCGCACAAAAACACAAAATGCATAGAAGAGATTTGACAACTCGCTTAATAGAAAAAGTGACTTTTTAGGTCGAATAACTCCCAAATGATCCACTTAACGTTTGATTTAACCTATCTAAACACTAAACTAATCGAATATAACTACCTTAAGCCTAAAAGTACAAAATTTAAGCTAAGAGAAGCAAAAAATTGAGTCTTTTAATGCTTTTCACCACAAAAATGAACCAAAATCACTCCTAGATCATTGTTTGGTGATTGCTACCACTTGTAGGACCTTATATTTATCAACTCTATCACTCTAACACTAATATGAAGCAATGAAATGGTGACTTAAATGATATATGGGGCGTATGTATTTAGAGAGAAAGATGAAACATGAAGAGGTTTATTTCATAGAAAAACACACACTACACACTCAAGCACACACACCAAATGACTAGGTGTGAGCCTTTTATACTTAGTTCATAAAAGCCTTGAGGGCTTTGGATGGGTTTTGATTGGTTTGTGGATTGGGCTTACATTATAACTTGACTAAACATAACTTAACTAATAACCGGTTAGCTTGGCCCAATCTACGAGCCCATTGACTATTCTAATACAATATCTAACACACGTTACAAAGTTCCTAAACGTGAATGACCATCACTTCTATTAATTATTATTAAGGCTAACAGATAATGTCGCCAAGTCATTTGACTCTTCAATGGCGGTGACCTTTGCTCTCCATTTGGGATGTAGAGCCCTAAGAAACTTCCTAACATAATTCTTGCTAGAGTAACCTTCATCAAGAGATTTAAGACTAGTAACAAGAGTATTAAATCTAGCAAAAGCAATATCTATGGTTTCATCTTCCGGAATAGAATATTGTTCATATTGTTGCACAAGAAGATCAATCTTGTTTTCTTTGACTTGATTATTACCTTGATGGGTGACTAACAAAGTTTTCCAAATTTCTTTTGCCGTATTACATGTAAAAATTCTTTCAAATTCTTTTCTTGGCAAAGCGTTATAAATTATCATTTTAGCCTCATCATTTTTGGCTAATTTTCTTTGAAGAGTATCACTTTGTTTTTCGTAAGGAATGATTTCCTTCTTGTTAGTTTCCGGATTCTTTTCAATAGGTTTAAAATCACTCTTGGTAATAACATGCCAAATTTCAATATCTTTTGATTTCACATAGGTTTCAAATCTTGTTTTCCAATAGATAAAACAATCGGTTTCAAAAAGGGGTGGTGTCAGGAACATTTTTTATTATCAAGTGTAGGTCATTTCATTTGTAATAGGTCGTTAATAATTATGGTTTATAAATGTTTGTAATTAGTTTCACAGCTCATGTAATAAGCCCATGAGCTGTGATAGAAGGTTCTTCTAGAACCAAGGGGAAACACCCCTACTTATGTAAACACTATAAATACCCTCCCTGAAGGAGAGAGGGTTATTGGTTCTAATTGCAATTATCATTTTCATTAATCATTCATTAGTTCCTTCCACTTTCTCTCACTAAAATTTTCTCTCTCTAGAAATACATATTGTTGTAATAATATGGTGACCTATCAAGTGGTATCAAGAGCCAAGGGATAATTTAGGTTAATATTGATTAGATTTAATAGAAATCCGTACTTAAAAACGTGGTTTAGATTGAAATTTATGGACTTTTTGGACTGAATACGTGTTTCTGCGAGTTTCTGCAAGTTTCTTATGAGTTTTGGCGAGTTTGGCTAGTTTGCCTTGTATTTTGGCGAGTTTCTGCTTGAATATTGGCGAGTTTGCCTTGTATTTTTGCGAGTTTCTTGAATATTGGCGAGTTTACCTTGTATTTTTGCGAGTTTCTTGAATATTGGCGAGTTTGTCTTGTATTTTTGCGAGTTTGACTTGATTATTGGTAATTTCTTCAATATTGGCGAGTTTGATTTGTTTCCTCATGAGTTTGTTTCTTGCGAGTTTGTTTCCTGCGAGTTTGTTTCCTCATGAGTTTGTTTCTTGCGAGCCCAACTTTGATGAAGAACAAATGGTTGAGGAAGATATCGTTCCCACCTATGACACAGAGCCTACCTTTGACAAAGAACAGATGGTTGAGGTACAATCTCATCGTTGTTCATACTCGCTTGCAAATGCAAAACAAACCGAGCAACACGAATGAAATGAAGGAGAGGTTGACCAGTGTGTTGCACAATGTCCGACAACCGTCACATGTCGAACCCTTACTTGCAAACAATACAATCAATCACAAATCAAATTCTTGAATCTCAAAACATTCTTCTCAAAAAGACCATTGCTCAATTTCAAAAAGATTTTTCAAAACTAGAGGCACATTGCAAATCTCTTGAAGTTAAAATGCAAAGTAATCGTGTGGATACATTAGTAAAAGAAAATGAGAATCTAAAGGCTCAAATTCAAGCAAAGGGGCTTGCGCATGTTGCTTTACAAAACAAATTGAGAAGATTAACGGACAAGAGTGTGGATACTAAGTTTACAAAACCAACAATCTTGGGGAAATCGTCACCACAACCAATCGAAAATCAATCAAGAGTTAGACAACCAACGCTTTTAAATCAACGATCAAAATCTTCAAAACCACGGTTTCCCTCCCAAGTTGTTGAGAATAATCATTTGTCAAATCCAGTCACTCCACATTCTTGGCACGAGAAAAATACTTACGCTTCGTTAAATTGCTTATGTTAAACATGTTTAAAACCTCAACAAGTAGTTGCAATTGGCCCGTCTAGGATTAGTTCGAACACTGTGTCTAAACCGAGCATTAAAATTAAAGATTCATATGATTCAAATGACGCGTACAAGAACTATGATCTAGAAAAGGCTAGGAAAAGGGCACTACTCCAAAAGGATGGAATCTTAGGTTCACGACCTGTGTGATGCCTTCTAGTGTATTGCGAAGCGGACCTAAGTGTAGTCAATGACAATTAGAAATAGACCCGTTGAACTGAGAAACAAATTTCAGAAACCTAATAGGTGGATCAATATAGGACAAAGACTCTTTCCAAAAGAAGTTTCAAAGATTTCCTAGATCTAATCTTAGGTGGATACCCACGGATAGAATTTTAAAAACTGTTGGTCTTAGGTGGATTCCTACTGCAAGATATTAAACATTTGCAACAACACAGCAGTGTGTTCAGTGTCAAGAAGATAATTGACACCGCAACTTTATGCTTCTAACATCCGAACCCAGTTACACTTGGGAATCCATGTCGTCTCTATCTCTCCCGGCCCTACTTTCTATACAGTGTACAACAACAATGGCTTCGAATAATTCAGGTTTGGATCCGCACTTCAAAGAATGGCTTTTAAGTACAAATGTGTTAGGACCCGTCTCTCACGTTTCTAAAACATAATGATCCATCACTGCATCACCATTGTACTCAATCGCCAAGAATTGGAAATTTTGTTTGCTCCATCGCTTAGAGATTCTTTAGAAAGTCGTGCTTCGGATGTATCTAATGTTTCACCGCACAACTGATCATATTCTAATTCTAGATACACCTCAATCTACAACAACAACCGTTCGGAGATGCACCTTCAATCGAATCTCGATAACAAGAGATCAAATTGTTTCCAACAACAATGACACAACCGATGATCAACATAATGAACAAGTTCGAAGTTTTATCAAAGAATTGATTCTCACAAGATATTTATGGTACTTCATACCTCTTTGATTAATTGAACATACATGGTTACGCTGTCTCCGATTTCATCATCAACATACGTGGTGTATGTTTCGATTCATCGAAAACATCTGGGGAAGAGAGTATATGTCATGTGCTTTCTTTGCCTTCTTTATGAAAACTCTTTCCCTTCACGAAGTTTCTATAATCGGGGAAGAAATGAGACGATACGTGGTTCAAATATCTTACTTCGGTGTTATCATTTCAACTTTCACTAGGTTATTTTGTGTGAAGTTACCTACATATGATGCTTTAATTGTATTATGATGCCTCGCACACGATCATTTTATCGAGTATTCGCATATACACGATTATTATTCGATTTACCGCAACAATCGTGGGAAGTAGTATTATTTCATCTCTCAAGGTTTGTTTGGTGTGAAGCGTCAGCATACATGAGAAGATCTTGTTGATTTCTTGCATGTTACCCCCCGAACGAATTTTCCGCATTATGCACAACTGTGATTACATGACATTCAGATTTTCTTGGTGTGGTTTTCGTTCATATAAAAATTTTGATGTGCACTTAAAACTGTAAAAAGTTAGAAGACATGTTAACTACATCAAATTGTTGAATCTGATGAAGATGGGTGTTAGTTTGGGAGGAAGTCGATTGAAACTTCACCAAAAGGAAGTGTATGGAGAAGCCGCTAAAGACATGCTGTGGATTGGGAAGATTGTTGAGAATTGCGTTAATCTCTTACGGATTCTCGTGAAGAATCAGCTTTAAAAGTCTTGATGTCAAGGAATTTGTTGAGAAACCAGATTGGGTCTATGTTATCAAACTGAAATGAATTTGAAAAAAAAAACAAAATAGACACTAAAGGCACCGTGGATTGAAACAAATCTCAATTTTCAAAAGAAAGGACCATGTGGTACGCTTCAAAGGCCTCAATCCTAATTAAAGGAGCGAAAGCTTTTTAACTGCTTGCAACGCAAAAATCTTTGTTCAAAACCAAATGTTCTTGAAATCCGTTTCTTCCCAAAGGAATTTCAAACACCTCAAAAGCATATTTTAATCACCATGGTTTCAAAACAACATTCATATGCTATTTTGAGGGGGAGAAATGTGATTAAAATTGTTGATCAGGAAGTTATGAAATCTCATAACGTGCTCGACTCGGATATCACCAATGAATTGACGATCTTTGAAATATCAAGAATCTAAAAGACTTGTTTCAAATAAACTTGTCCTAGTAGAAGGTACCAATCCGAGACACTCTTGATAGTCATGAACTTTGACGGGTCTAACCTTCTTTTCAAGGAGAGTTTACATCTTCAAGGTAGTTATTAGAGCTAGTTGTCACCTAAAAGTTGATAATGGAACTCTTTAACTATACAACGTAATCGTGTCTCATGGGAATTGTCTATCAAGAGTCGATCAATTCAAAGTCGTGCTCCACCCTCTCAAGTGCATTTCAGTCAAAACTCATAAGCACATGTGGAGAGTATTTCGAAAAACCAAAACTCTCAAGGTGTTAGCAAACCATGTTTTTCATCATAAACATATTGAGAGATTTTTCAAGAAAAGGTTTTGTGGCAACATAGGATAGTCATGAAGTTAAAAGGTGACTAAGTTTAGGAATAAACGCCCTATGATCCGGCCAGAGTCGAAGGATCTACCTAAGGACATCACAAATAGTTAGTATTTAGAAGTCCTTAGGTATGATTGAAAAAAGGAGAAAATGAGAATCGGAGAAAGAAGGAGTTGAAGAATTAAAAGAAAAGTTAAAGAAAAGGGTGAAAAGAAATAGCCCTCCAAATTATTCAACTTAGGGCATACACCGGGTTCAATTCATATGCTACTGGTTGTCACAAGATGACACCGGTATTGAAGACAAAGTCGCCATGGACCCGATGGACGCAATGCACTAATCCTTCTAAGCCACTCAAGTTCTCTCAAAAGAGCTTGTTTCATTCTCACAGTGGAACCCTATTAATCTATCAACTCTCTCTTAGAGATTGTTGGTATTGAAGAAGGAGACCCTCTCCCTAGTCTCGGCTTAGGAAAATCAAAGCGCACTAATCGAGTCTAGAGCCATGAGATTCATCAAAAGATCTCTTAGGAACACTTATCTATTTCATCATTTGTTGTTCAAACAATAAGGACACAAGTGACATTTTTCCAGAGTCCCACGAGATCTTAGAAATCGCTAGAACATTTATGAGGGATTCACAATTGTGATCCTCGGTGATTGAATGGAAATTCTGCCAGTCAACATCATACGTACCGACAAGGTCACTCGGTAACTCCTTATGGGTTACGCTTAGTGTTGTTTCAAACGGTCTACAATCGTGGGGTGATGCTTGGTATACCTCGACTCATCCAACTAGGTGTATTTCGTACATCGCTTATCTCACTTGTGGGACTCAGCCAGAACGACCTTTGTGAGAATTAGAGTTGTGTTTTCACACTAAGCTGTTAACACTCTCGAAGTTCAAACTTGTAAGCTACGGATTATTTCTAACCCATGTTTTATGTTTTCTTCTTATGGATGCTCACGGTTGGAAAAGATCGTGCAGACTCTTCACATGCTCATACCAACATCAACACTAATTGAAGTTCTCTCAAAAGCAAAGAAAATTTCAGAAAGATTCTACATCAAAGTCAAAGAATCTGCAAAGTTATGAGATAAAGATCAAAGTTAAAGAATGAGAGCTTCAAATATATGAATCACAAACTTCACCGTAAGTATGAGCATGCCGGTAATGACTTTCATCACTAACAACAAAGATGCCGATGATAGGCGGACTTCACAACCGATCACAATAACAAGAACAAAGAACAAAGATTCAAAGAATCAAAGACGCCACAAGCTATGAACGCCAAAGAAGTTCAAGACGTCAAACGACCTAAGCAAGACAACAAATGATGACCAACCCTTAGGGGAGATTGTTAGGAACATGTTTTATTATCAAGTGTAGGTCATTTCATTTGTAATAGGTCGTTAATAATTATGGTTTATAAATGTTTGTAATTATTTCACACTCATGTAGTAAGCCCATGAGTCGATAGAAGGTTCTTCTAGAACCAAGGGAAAACACCCCTACTTATGTAAACACTATAAATACCCCCTCCCTAGAAGGGAGAGGGTTGTTGGTTCTAATTGCAATTATCATTTTCATTAATCATTCATTAGTTCCTTCCACTTTCTCTCACTAAAACTTTCTCTCTTTAGAAATACATATTGTTGTAATAATATGGTGACCTATCAGGTGGTCTTTGCATAGATTACCCTTCTTGATGTTTGTCGAAATCCATTGATCGATTCAAGCTTTAAAATACAATTATTTTAAAAATTCTTGAATAACCTGGCTCTGATACCAATTGTGGGAAACTAGAAGGGAGGGGGGTTGAATAGTTTACCGTTTTTTTATTTAGTTTTCAAAGTTTATTTGTGAAAAACTTCGATTGAGTCCTTTGTGAAATCAAGCCACGACAATATGAATCTTTCTTAACAAGACTATAATAGATACACTAATATAATTTAAAGTAAGT
Organism: Chrysanthemum makinoi; assembly: GCA_910596185.1. Lineage (NCBI taxonomy): Eukaryota > Viridiplantae > Streptophyta > Magnoliopsida > Asterales > Asteraceae > Chrysanthemum > Chrysanthemum makinoi. Next base: position 262,117,162 of record OU343222.1, on the reverse strand, counting down.
AAAGAAAGTAAAGAATAAGAGATGGAAAGATCAAACAAAGACAAGAGATTTATAGTGGTTCGGTCACGAAGCTCTTCTTCGCCTACTCCACTCCACTCCTCGAGTACCCAACTCGAGAGTTCTAAGCACTATGTCAACAAACTCCCTTGAGGCGAAGAAAATCGTACAACGTCGCTTATCACAATTTTCGACACTAAGCTAAATGTCGAGTACTAATCTAGCTAGTACCAATCTCACTCACGATCTACCCGAACCTTGCTAGTCACACGAACTAGTAGATCACCACGATCTAGACTTGATCCACTTGATCAACACACTAACTCACAAACTACAAGAGATCTCCAAGATCTCAACAAGATCACAATGATCCACACAAGTTATCTAAACAAGACTCAAGACTACTTGATGTATATCAAGATACAACAAATATGTGACAAATGTTACAATTGCACACTACTATGACTACAACACTAAGTATCTTCTTGATACAATGTGTTCTTCTCTTGCACTGAATGAAGGTGATCACTTGGTTGGAAGACTGGATCACTCTAAAATAAAAGAAAACTATCTAAATGATTAAAGGAGTGAGTGTGTGTTAGGAGACTCAAACTCAGAAAGTTTTGTGTGAAAAATGACGAGAAAAATCTGTGAAATTGGCTGGTATTTATAGGGACAAAAAAAATTTCCGTTACAGTGGACGGTACCACTAAATTTAGTGGTACCGTCCGAGACAAAAACACTCCATTGTTTGTCTTTAGTGGTGAAAGTTTATTTGGGGAAGTTAGGAGCTGTTTTTTTAGGGGGGGGGGGAATAGTTGTTGGGAGTATTTAAACTTATTTTTCCACTAAAACATTTCTTTAATATTTAAAAATAATTTGTAAAATGTATTTTTGAAAAAATGTTTTGTCACATTAAAAATGTGAAGTTTGAAATACAAATACACTTCTTTGATCACTTGTCAAGTTGTAAATTTGTTTGTTCTTACCTCGAGTGATGTATGTAGAAACGAGATATTTCGATTAAAAACTTGTTTACGTTAATTTTAATGTAACGTGTTTTTACATTTTGTTATCATCAAAACATATAGATATCGAAAGATAGCAATAACGATTTTAGACATTATTTGCATCAACAATAGTTTCTGATTTTTTTACCAATTAATCTACGTGATTTGAGCCCACCATCACATAAACTTGAATAGGGTATTTGTTTTTCAGAAAAATTGACATGATCATCTAGTTATTTGCACCTATCAAAAATTAAACTTAAAAGCTCTCACGAGTTACTACAAGTTCATACCGCTATGTGACCCCTAAGACCATGATTATCAATGAACCAAACCAACCGGTTGGTCTAATAAGGACAAAAAAATAATAGTTTTTTATTCACAATTGATAGATTGAAGATAAAATGCTGGACGACCCGATCAACTTGTGACCTTCGAATTGTAATACCAACCTTGCCAAGTGGCAAACAATTATTGGCCAAGAAATTTGAAGATTACGTAGTATATATTCTCTATACTTTCACTTTTTTTTTTTACTTTCTTTGTTAATGAAAAATGTTACTAGTTTGTTAAAAATAAATTTTTTTTATAGTTTTATTTAAAAAAAATTACTTGAAAGATTTTTTTTATCAAAACAATCATTTTATTAAAAAATATTTATAAAGTAAATACTTTATTTAAATAAATATATAATTTTATACCATTTATTATGTTGCATAATTATTCACAAATATAAAATACATTTATATCAAAATTTATAATTTTAAAATTCTTTATCCAAAATGACACATGTCACTATATTAGTGGACAACTATATTTTCTTTCATTTTCTTATTGGTTAGCCATATTTTTGATAAACTAATAGACCATTTATGTTAGTTTTCAGTCTCTATAAATATAGTCAAATATCGACATATTTTCATACACCTTCTCAATTCTTCATTTCTGATTTCTTAAACTTCTTATATATAGTTTATCTACTATGGATCCTAATTATCCAAATTATCTCCCAAACACCCAGTATTATGGAGGTTTTCAAAATCTTCTAAGCTCCCAGTCCCCGAATCTAAATCAAATGCCTAGCACACCCAATCTTGAAACTTCACAACATATTTCTAGAAATTTGTTTGAAGATTCTCAAATACCAAGCAGAAGTACCGAAAAAAATGTAAAATGGGAAACCAAAGAAGATATAGCTTTGATGGCAGCATTGTGTCATGTTAGTGGTGATTCAACTCGTGGAAACAATCAAAGAAAAACTTCGATGTGGGCAAGAATCTGGCAAATGTATGAGCAGACAAGAGCTGAAAGCCCAAAAGAAATCGGCCCTCGGAATGAAAATCAGATGAAAGGTCGTTATAAACGACTTAATGCAAACGCAAACAAGTGGGTCGCTGCTTAGAGGGCAGCGTAAAGCAGAATGAAGAGTGGAATGAGTATAAAAGATGTCGAGCTTGATGCACACAACATTTATGAGGGGGATGGTAGCAAGTTCTTAGACTTGACTTTATTTAATGAAGTTATGTGTAAAAATCCCAAGTGGATGTTAAACCTAGATCGTGACAATACACGATCACATCGTATAGATGAAGAACCTAATGAAGAAAGTGGTAGCGATAAAAGATCACTTAACTAGTGAAGAAGGAGAGTATGTTGTTCACTCCAACCAAGAATCACCAAATACCGGTGGTTCAAGTATTCAACCCTATTGGTAGAGCGCTAAAAAGAAAGGAAAAGGTAAGGCATCACAATCTTTTTCATCCCCTAATAACGAATTTGTTGAAGAATTGCGTGCTATGAGGATCACTAGGGAAAGTGAAATTGAAGTCATGAATAAAAGGCTCGAGGTAGATAAGAAAAGAGAAGAAAGGGAGATAAAACGGGAAGAAAGGGAGCTTAAATGGGAAGAACGAGAGCTCAAAAAAGAAGAAAGAAAGACTAAAAAGATGTATCTTTCGCATCTTAATGCTTTGTTGGCCAAAGATCATTTGTCACCAGAAGATGAAGACATGAAGCGTGATTTGTATGCGATATTGTATGGAAAGTGATGCTTTGATTATGCTTGTACCACTATGAATTTTAATATATGTAACCTAGTTTTTATCAATAATGAAAATAAAATTTCTTATCATAATAAAGAAAAATCTTATCATGACACGTGGCAATGTTTTATTCGATTATGTAGATTACAGATCATCTTATCAATAATCATAAGAAAACCTTATCATGACACGCAAGCAATGTTTTATTCGATCATGTAGATTACAGATCATCTTATCAATAATCATAATAAAGAAAAATCTTATCATGATACGCATTGGGTAATGTTTTATTCGATCATGTAGATTACAGATCATCTTATCAATAATCATAAGAAAATCTTATCATGACACGTGGCAATGTTTTATTCGATCATGTAGATTACAGATCATCTTATCAATAATCATAATAAAATCTTATCATGACACGTGGCAATGTTTTATTCGATCATGTAGATTACAGATCATCTTATCAATAATCATAAGAAAATCTTATCATGACACGCGTAAATGTTTTATTCGATCACTGTCTTTATATAATATGAAAGTTACATATCAAGTTTTATACATTCAACTTATATTTCTAATTCAAGTTCTCAAAACAATTATGTCATCTGATTCTGATGACTTATCATCCGATTCTAACTCAAGTTCGATCTCATCCAAATCAATCGAGTATCATGAATGGGAATCACGTGTTGTTCAATATAATCAACGCACAGATCGCATCCTTGAAGATGTTATTATCAAGTATCCTAATTTACTCATACAAGACCAAACTTCCGAGCAAGACGAAGCCGTATGCGTGATAGGAACGTGAAAGGTGAGGCACTTTAATGGCTCATTTTGTGGACAACCCAACCTTTGATGAAGTTATATTTCGACGCCAGATTTCGCATGAAACACCGCTTTGTTCAGTATTGTTGATGCCGTTATCGCCAATGATCGATATTTCCAACAAAGACGTGATGCTACCGGGTAGACAAAGTCTTTCATCATTGCGTAAATGTACGGAGCTATGCGCGGTGTTGGCTTATGGTATATCATTTGATGCCGTAGATGAATACTTAAGGATGAGTGGTCTCGTGGACAAGAAAGTCTCTCATGTCGTTTGTACAAGGTGTCATTTCTTGCTTCGGTGATGAGTACCTTCGAAGGCCAAATGAAGATGATTTAGCGAGGCTTCTCAATGTCGGGGAACGACGAGGGTTCCTGTGTATGATAGGTAGCATTGATCGCATGCATTGGCAGTGGAAAATTGTCCTAAAGGTCAATGGACAATACGCAGGAAAAAGTGGAAAGCCAACCATCATTCTAGAAGCCGTTGCGTCATATGACTTATGGATATGGCATGCTTTCTTGAACACCGTGTTCGTGCAATGATATTAATGTTCTCCATAGATCTCCTGTTTTCAATGATGTGTTAGAAGGTCGAGCACCAAAAGCCAGCTATGTTGTGAATGGTAATCAGAAAAATATGGCATATTACCTTACTGATGGTATATATCCTTCATGGGCTGCATTTGTCAAATCTATATCTTCTCCACAAATTAGAAAGCACAAGTTGTTCGCTCAACATCAAGAAGCCGTTCGAAAAGACGTGGAACGGGCATTTGGAGTTTTACAAGCTCGCTTCGCATTCATTCGACATCCATGTCTTATTTGGGACTACAAAAAAATGGGTCAAATTATGATTGCTTGCATTATTATGCACAACATGATACTTGAAGATGAACGTGAAACTTACACAAATTATGATCCATCTGAATTTTTTAACGACACACATACAAATGGTAACGATGATGGTGTTGAGTACTCCAATCGAACGTAATCATTGGATTTGAGAAGTTACATGAGAAACAGAGAACAATTGCGCAACAGAGAAGCTCATTCATCTCTACAAAATGACTTGATTGAGCATATATGGCAAAAATTTGGCGATGATAATTAATTATGTCATTTGTATCTCTAAATCTGTACTTTTTTATTTCTTCATGTTTTTGTAATTTTTTTTAATAAAAGACGTATTTTATTTCAATTAAATTTAAAAATATAAAGTTATTTTTTTATTATTTATTTATTATTGAAATCTTTACTTTTTAAAAATATATTTATAATCAAACATATAGTTTTATATAAAATTTTAAATAATTAAATTAAATATAAGTATAATAATATTATATGTTAGGTTGGGTTGTTGATAAATGGTAAAAAGATTATGGATTGGTTGTATGTAATGGTTGTGTATGTGGAGGAGAGAGAAAATAATATTTTAATAAAGATTAGGTTGGGTTGGGTTGTGAATAAAGATGGTCTAAATAGTTATATACGGTCAATTTTAAACTTCTTGCGGTGGACAAAAATGCGAGAAATGAAACACTCAACTATGTATAGAGTAAGGTTGAATTGTGGATGCTCATGATCATGTGTGAGTTATTATACGATAAGTAAGTAGGTTACAATGTGGGTTAATTTACGGTTTGAGAAATAAGTATTTTTGGAATTGTTTACTTGATGTTTAGACCAATATATTACGTAGTATCAATTAAATTCACGGTTAAGTTTCAACATGGAACTATATCAATTTATTGACAGCCGTACTCTATTTCTCTCTTTCTTCTGAATAGTGATCAGTACCTAGTATGATGAAGTAACATGTTCACATTCCAAACATGAACACACGTGTGCAATCCCATTCTTTGCCATTTCACTCTTCTTCCAATAGACACGTACCATTCCATGGTGAATTTATCACACACGCACATGAACACTTATCTACTACTCCCACTTCTGGCCTATAAAGTCACCTACTTGCCCCACTAATATCTTTGCTACTCTTACACCCAAGTGATAAGATTCATTGGACAAACAACAAAATGTTGAATGTTGGAAATGGAAGCAGTGGTGGAGGGAGAAAACAAGACCGGAGGACGGCTCAAGCGAGTTCGAGAAAAGGGTGCATGAGAGGCAAAGGTGGTCCGGAGAATGCTTCTTGTACTTACAAGGGCGTAAGACAGCGCACCTGGGGTAAATGGGTGTCTGAAATCCGCGAACCAAACCGTGGGAGCCGTGTGTGGCTCGGGACGTTTAACTCTGCCCGTGAAGCAGCTATCGCGTACGACGCGGCTGCTAGGAGATTGTACGGGCCTAATGCCCATGTCAATCTCCTGGATGAGACAGCTACGCCACCTCCCACTCCGCCTGCTGTGACTGAGGCGGCGAAAGAGGCGAGGTACCATCGTGCACTTGAGCAAATGAAGAAGCAACAAGAGTTTGAAAGACAGATACAAATTTACATGCACCAACAACACCAGCAGCAACAACAACAACAACATCAACACAAGATAAAAGTGGAAAACACCGTACGTGAGATCCCTGATCTTAACGGATATACGGGTGCAAATTATCATAATATTTACAATAATGGTACGGGAGAAAGTTATCTGGACCCCAAATCCTCAACCGGGAATCTGAACACTAATTTGCCAGAGTTCGATGATTCCGGATTATGGACAGAGGCCGCGTCCACAATGGATTATCAATCGCAAGCGATTGATCCAGGGATTGGCGCCTTCACATTCAATGATACAATTGGCATTGAATTGAATCATCCATTAATTGCGTAATATCTTGTTCCATTGTTCATTAAATCATTGGAAAAAGACTTAGGTTTAAAGTTGGTTTAGTTGTGGCCCGTGACACAAAATATATAATGTGTATACGTTGAATAATACGTATAGTTGTCTATATATAAATGTATAGAGATTATGGAAGATTGTCACGTGATATGTCACATAGGGAGTGATATATAAAGTGTGATATTTATTTTAGAGTCTTCATTTTATAAGATATATTCATAAATATTATACTATTATGTACATTTGCATGTGTATATATATCTCCGTCCCAAAATTATAGTCCCCTATTGATTTTTTCAGTCTTTCCTTTTTGACTTTGACCTTAAATATTTTTGTTTGTGTTATACAATAGTTGATGAAAAATATACTAATGGAAAATACATTTAAAACACAATCTATTCATATAATTTGCATCAAGTATTATATAACACCAATAAAATATTATTTACCAAATTATAAATGAAATCAATTAAAAAGTCAATAGAGGACTATATTTTTGGGACGGAAGGAGTAATAAAGTATAGTATGATTGTATGTACTTGTCAACTTGCTAACATATATCATACAGTTGGCAAGATAGAACAAGAAAAGACTGCTTGCAACTATGTTTAGATCTCTATGAATAAATATAGTTTTCAGCTTCCAGTTGTATTTTATGTAAAAATAAATATGTATTATATTGGTTTAAATTTGGTTTAAAGACAATATATATATTTGATAGATTGTGATACTATATTTTAATGTGAAATTAAGTCAAGTGATGTCAACTTCTTCATATCGAATTTCTATTAATAGAATATTTTTTCATGCAATGTAATGGTGACGAAGCTTATCTATACTACTTTATAATGCATTTAAGCTTTCTAAAATTAGAAGTCTTAAAAATTCAGACCTTTTTACTTCCTTATTATGAAAAAAGTTTTTCTAACCAAAAATTAAGATAAGGAGCTCGTCATGATTTATGACGTGTCACTTAACAAATTTCCGGCTAACTTCTAACAAACTCCAAACCTAACTTCTAACCACTAAAAATTAAGATAAATACTCGATTATAAAATGCTACGCTACATTTCTCAACTAAAAATTCATCTTTATTTTTAAATTGAAATATCTTTTATCTACTTATTTTTTTATAATCTAATTTCACCATATTTTCTAAAATTTTATGCTCTTTAATTCAACATCCATTTTGATATATTTTTCTAAGTTTTTAGTTTTTATATTTTTAATGAGTTTATTTTATTTTAATTCAAATTTTTACAACTTTAACATTTATTTCATTTATTTCAATCAATATAATCTTGATTCGTCAAAATCATATACTTTTGGTAGTGTTTGACACGTAAGAGATTGCATAATGGTATTTCTATATCTTGGGAATAATGATGTCGCTGGAAAGCTACTCGGAAAGTTACGGGTAAACCAAACAAACACTTACAACTAACACATATACATTCGAAGTGTTGTGAAACGAATTCACTAAACGGGTAAGCAAACACATATAACTATACTTATCGCCCGCGCTGTGCGCGGATATCCGACTAGTATGTACTGAAAGTTCGACTCCATTTTGAAATTGCTACCTTATATACTCTTTAGATCATACAAAGGGTCCGAAAAAAATGAAAGGCTCAAGTTGCACTGTAGATTTTATCCCAATAAATGTAATATAGATAAATTTAGTGGTTTGAAAATTGAAGATTTGAGTTCCTTAAAAGACCTTGACATGCTAGAGAACTGAAATCTGTTTTTCTTCTTTTTACATACGTCATTTTACACAAACTATACAAAAATATAATGAACAACATTACGTTGCACATATAGTGATGCATACAAAAGAAATGATGTAGATATCTTTTCTAAAACATGCAAACCAGCTAAAATAAGACGTTGAACAAGTTTAATGGTGATGCAGTGATGATATATTGATATCTGACCAAACGTAAGCCATGACATGTTTTTTACGTGACATGTTATTAAATTAACCACTCAAAGCCACTTGGCAGAAGAATTCTGCCAGTAAATGATACTCACTCGTACCCAACTAAATCTTCCTTAACTTTCAATCGGGCTCGAATAAACAACCAGTCCACAAAGAATACAACCCCATTATAATATTTCACAAACAATTCTTGCCCAAGCAAAATGTATTTAACGAGGTGCATGAACCACCCCGTTGCGGCGGGGTGTTTGCCACTTTTTTAGATAGTTGCATGCGTAAAATCTGAAATGACGAATGAAAAAAAGAAACTAACTAACTTCAATTTGCTACATAATTATTTGTAGACGTTAGCTCTTAAGGAAAGAACTCAAATTTTGCTAATTTAGGCGTTAAAGTTTACAAATCCGTTCGTGCTTTATAGGTGTACACGATGTTACAAAAATATGAGGTAATTTGTGAGATCACATAGAACGTATGGAACTGTTAAAAAAAACTATAACAATGACCTTCGGATAAGGATACGACCGGAGAGTGATGTTCCATATGCGTATCAGTGGACGGGTAACATCAAAGGCCATTGTTTCCTGTTATTTGTTTTCCTTTGTTATTAACACCCAATTTGTAGCAGAAGATGGCAATATTGGGTTAATCCCAATCTGACTAAGTCAAACCCAAAGCCAGAAACAAAAGTCAACGATGACAGTTACAAAACGGTTACTTGACAGTTATAAAGGGACACAACAGTTGGACGAAACGAACCAACACAACTCTTACTTGTGCCGTTTCATTATGTAGATATACTTAGAACTTATGTATGAACAAATGATGACAGATTTATATTAAAAGCATTTACAGTTTCAATTGTTTCTTATTACTTGGTATATTTTGAAGTAATTTAGAAAGATCATAGATCCCTTAACGAGGCGAACAATTGTTATCAGAGCAGTTTGGTTATACTAACCAAATTCATCATTTACCAATTTCTCGTTTTCTGTTTCTGAATGAAAAGGAATTAACTTTTTTTTTGTTTCGGAGAATATTTCTGTAAATCTAAACGAACACAAATCAAGAATCATTTTTGTGTTCTGTTTCTTAACGCATCTGCCAAGAATCATTTTTGTGTTCTGTTTCTTAACGCATCTGCCACACACGGATCAATCACAATAGTGATCAATCAACCCGGCATCAGAAAAAACGTTTCATATCGTTTTATTTTGCAAGAAAAATATGTCAAAGACAAGATAACACCTAAAACAAAATTACCCAATCCACACAGATCAAGACACGGTTATAAAATCGTTCTATTCCTTTGATTCAAAACAAAAAAACTCAAACCAATAGATAACACTAGTCATCAAAGGGCAAAAATTAAATCGATTCACATCAAGGAACAAACACACCTGTTCGTTGAGGAATCAAGCCCAGAACACCAAATTGAATCATCAATTGACTAAATTTTAATCTCCAACCAAAAACCAAGCCAACCATCGAGCTAAAGCACACGACCAGCAGCCTTACAAGAAGCCTCGAACACCCTTTTCTTGGAGTCCTTTTGTTGAAAAAGCTGGAGAGGGGAGGGATATTTTATGCCGTCACTTTGCTTAGAGATATTAGGATTTAATATGTTTTATTTTTAAATGAGATATGTTGAATATAAAGGCGATGTGATGAGTTGAATGAGCCCATGATTTTAGGGAATTATGCGTTTAAATGAGCCGATCAAGGAAAAAAATAAAAACCAAATCTCACTTTAATTACTTACTTATAATAACTTGTGACATTATTTTATTTTGTCAAATAAAATGGTAAATGTAACCTTTAATGTGTCATACATTTATTATTAAGTCAAATGTAAGTTTTATCCTTCCATGAAATTTGAGGATCATAAGTACTTAACGTCATTTTCGAGCTGACTTTATTTTACGGATTTTTTTTGTGCTTTAGGGGTATTATGGTCAATTGACGCGTTAACGATTTTAGGGTTTTACAACTCTTCCCCTCTAAAAGAAAATTTTCGTCCTCGAAAATTGAAGTCGCAGAGGTATACAGAGACGTACAAGTTTAAGGTAGACATAGCAATCCATAGTTTCACACAGATCATAACAATTTCGGTCCAAAGCGCATAAAACTTACGTAACGCGAGTATGTGGGTGAGAATCTCACAAAGAGGTACAGAATTCCAATCGAACATGAGGAGTGACAAATAACGGAGACAAGTCATATTCCATTTACGTACCAACCCCAGGAATTTCCCAAGATGTCGTATGATTTCAATAAGTTCAAATTATATGATCTTATTATTATCACGTTGATCAAGCGTCATAATACTTGCATCACATAACAAGTCCTTATTGTCATCATATTCGCCTCCGGTCATGACAAACCACATAACCAATATCACATCAAAACAGATAACAAGTAACATACCAAAAGGCGAGATCACATCACATACAACATATACTACATCAAACAACTTACCATATCACCAATGAAGAAGGCCACCAACTTGCTCGAAACGGTTCCTCATGACTCATTCTTGACGATCCAAAGAAAAGTCGAGATATTAACAAAATGCCAAGCGATAAAACTTCACGATTCAAACCGAGTTACGAGCGAATCAAAGAAAAGCAATACTTGATCAAAATCACTTAACAAAATATCAAGCGCCTCAAAGCGCATGACAAAGCGAATCACGAAAAACACAAGTCGCCCGGATCACATGCGGTAGATGAACCCTTCCAGCCACGGTTGAATCTTGTCTCTGTCTTTCGTCTTTGGTTGGTCCGTCGGCTTCCTCGGCGACATCGATGCCTCCAGCGACAGCGGCTCGGTGTGGCTTATACCTTCACGAACCTCTCCAACTCGGGGCTGATGCGGCAGCGGAAGTCGGCACCATCATCTTCGGCTCTACGAAAATCTCCATCTAACGATCAACAAGCGGATGTGCGAAGACAAGGTAAACAAAATCAAATGCGAAGAAAGGCCAAATCGGTGAAGACAAAAGATTTACGCGAAGTCAAATCGACGACAATCAAAAGTATAATCTGGATGAGATTAGTAAAGCAGAAATAAGCCTAGTGTCTACCCGGTCTCTCACAGGTCAATCCTAAGGTCAACAAGGCGAAACACGGCTCGATACCATAATTGTAACACCCCAACCCGATGAGGGTAGAAGTGTCACATTCTGGTGTCATATTAGAACATACAATTAAAATCTTTACAACCGAAAACCTTAAAAATGAAGTATCAAATCATATAAACAATTGACTGACGAGGAAAATACAATATCCAAAATGAAATGAAATATCAAACAAAACTCTTCAAAATAAGTCCCAAAGTAATAAGGTGCTAGGGTTGGTCCACTCAGATACTCTAACTCTCAGCCCATCGAAGCCCATCTTCCAACCTAAAACACGCGCGGGAAAAGAAATGCTTAAAAGCTTAAAAAAGCAAGAGCAGTATATAACAAAATGAAAGCTAAATAAAATCGAAATGCTAAATGGAATAATGAAATAAAAAGTCGCGGTAAAATGAGGACAATGAGTCAATGAGGATCTGCGAACACAATTATACTGATATCCAAAGCACATATAACAAGGAGAACGAAGCAAAGCAAAGCAAAGCATCATGACAAGCATACAAGCACATACAAACCGGACATACAAGTGAAACATAGCAAGAAGTAGCATAGAGACGTCATATCCACAAAACATATACAACATACAATCAATTCAGGAAATCATAAGCCATACAAGTCAAAGAGAAATCTAAGGCAAGCGAAGCAATTAATAAGTGAACATGGCAAACACACATGTCAAAAACACTTATTTGAAAACATAATCTGCATCATAATCAACGAAGTACCAGCATAGTCAACACATGGCATACGCGTAACAAGTAGGAAATACAACATACGATATAATTGAATGAATCAAAGACATAGCAGGACAACAAATTAACAAGCCATACGTCACAAGTTGAACCATTTACCCAATCAAACCGTAGCATAGGCAGAATGTAAACATGGCGGTCAACAATAGCAGATAAGAATACAGCGGATAGTCATAGTCCACGAGATTAAGCTGAGCGAAGTACACATAATAAACGACAAAACTATATCGATTACACATTGGCATGGTCACCGCACAATTGAGGTTCACATGTAGTGAGATCACATATCATCGAGTGAATCTGTAACTCAGATAACTGCATATTAATCACATCATAGCAGGATAATCAGTAGTCACATAAAACATAAATAGCATAAACAAATCAAATAAACACATATAATAACCCGTACGTGAATGGAGCGATAGTCGAAATAACGGAATGAGAGTGTGACAGGTCAAAGAAATGGAATATATATATCTTGGTAGTAGAGTGGAGTCATATAAAGTACTTGAGTAATGAATAATTAGTAGCATATGGTGCGTTGGGGAATACCAAAGGTACAATATAGGTATATCAAAGGTGTAAGGGTTGTCAGAAATCTACCACGAGCCCGGAACATATCATATCATAAGTAACCATTGTATTGGAGGGTGACTCTGAATACCAAACATAATAGGAGGGGAGACCTCAGTAACAAATGGAGTAGCTAGCTCGGAATGTGAAGGCAGCGTATTGCACTTGACATCATTCACCATATAAATCATATCATATCAAATCATATCCTCTCATATCATATCATATCTAGGATGCATCCATCATAGGAAACATAGTGGCCAAATCATATACATATAGTGAGCTCATAATCATATCGTAATGGGGACGGTGTGCAACATCACTGTACACACCGGAGTCATGCCATTGTGCATCAATGACACGGTCATGTTACCTTCATGACTAGGAACACATATTTGGCTCGTATCGATCAAGGGTCAAAGCATAATCATATCATAAAGGTTCATATCAAAGGTTCAGAAGTCAAAGGTTCATATCAGATTTCCATAACATAAGTTCATAATCAGAGGTTCATATCAAAGGCTCATAATCAGACGGTTCATAATCAGAAGGTTCATAATCAGATGGTTCATAATCAGATGGTTCATAATCAGATGGTTCATAATCATAAGGTTCATAATCATAACAAACGAATATCATAGCGAAAAGAATCATACCAAAGGATCACAGTAAAGGGAATCATAGCAAGGGGTATCATAAGTGAAATAAGGTCAAGGATCGAAAAGTCATGAGAAATCCCTACTGAAAAGGGATAGAATATCTGTACCTTATTCGAAACAAGCAAAATAGGAAAGCATGGTCACACGATGAATCAATCTTGCCGCCCGGAACCTATGAATTAAATAACGCTTATTAAGATCAGATTACTTATTTTAGACGGCTTTCCATTTTTAGCAGGTTTCCACTTTTAGTAACTTCCCATTTTAGGTAACTTTCTATTCTTAGTAAAATAGATTTAGGGTTCATATCATTAATTAGTCAATTTAGAGTTAAGTATAATAACTTATTATAATTTAGGGTCTAATGTGTAACTTATCAAAATTCAGGGTTTATTGCAATAAGTAATTAAACTTAAAGACTTAATATTATCATTATGATAGTTTAAGGTTATAATATGCCAATTTAATATTCCATGGTTTGCATGTGACATGTCCTAAAGATGAGGGTTAAAAGTGTCAACATATTATAGTTCAAGGTTTAGTAAGTAAATAAATTAAATATAACATGCATACTCTTACAAGTCCAAATATAACCCATATTCATTTGATACTCCTTATTTACTCACGCATGCATGAAACAAAGAAAACAGTGCATGATTGATAACCTTGATGTATACACATTCCATTTTAACAAGCCAAATATTTTTGAAAACACACACCAATCTCTAACCTCCAACAAATTCTAACTCTAAGATGAAACATGCAACACGACATGCTAACACAAGACACGCCTTATATCGACACACAACAATCATACGTACACAAACATTATTTAATGAGCCAAAACAGATTACATAAAATGTTCAAGCCTTATTCACGTTAATAAGCATGTATGCCTCTTGTTATATCTTATGTTTTAACTTTTGACATAACATGATTTATGGTTGCAAGTAAGCGCCTGATGTTCCATACCCACCGCATTCAAAACGGAAAAAATAACAACGAGGTCATGATAGTACCTTGTAGCGTGTAAAGAGAAGAAGGAAACAATGGACAAAACAAGGTAAATCAAAGCACCCTTGTGCCCTATGAACCACCACGAAGAAGCAACAATATTCTCACAACCAAAACCAAGCCAACCTTCGAGCTAAAGCACACGCACCAACAGCCTTACAAGAAGCCTCGAACACCTTTTCTTGGAGTCCTTTGTCGACAGAAAAACTGGAGAGGGAGGATATTTTATGCCGTCACTTTGCTTAGAGATATTAGGGTTTAATATGTTTTATTTTTAAATGAGATATGTTGAATATAAAGGCGATGTGATGAGTTGAATGAGCCCATGATTTTAGGTAATTATGCGTTTAAATGAGCCGATCAAGGAAAAAAATAAAGACCAAATCTCACTTTAATTACTTACTTATAATAACTTGTGACATTATTTTATTTTGTCAAATAAAATGGTAAATGTAACCTTTAATGTGTCATACATTTATTATTAAGTCAAATGTAAGTTTTATCCTTCCATGAAATTTGAGGATCATAAGTACTTAACGTCATTTTCGAGCTGACTTTATTTTACGGATTTTTTTTTGTGCTTTAGGGGTATTATGGTCAATTGACGCGTTAACGATTTTAGGGTTTTACAAGTATCTTGTCAAGTTTTAGAAAATATAATAACCTAGTGATTACACTGCTTATTATATTGATTAGGAATAATTTTTAAGGAGTAATTAACCTTAGGTTATTCATTTTAGAATATATAATCTCCGAGGAAAGTTTTTTTGTTACTAAAACTAGTCCTATAAAGTTTTATACCCTTTAAGGAAAAATAAAACATACGAGCTCGCTAGACATAAGAAATTTCAACACACCTCATGTTAACTTTTTGGAGATTTATTGTCAATATCTTTAAGATATGACGAAAGGAAGTGGAAATAAGGAACTTAGTACAAATAGTACACCTCAATTTCAATGCCCAATCCTAAAGCCCGAGAATTACTCATTATAGGCAATTCGAATGCAAATCATTCTCAGGTTTAATGATTTATGAAACAATAGAGCCGTCTGAGACGACTCAACCCGATAAGAAAAAAGATAAAACTGCTATTGCATTCCTTTATCAAGCCTTACCCGATGAACAATTACTTCTAAAGTTCTAATAACAAAGCACAAAACCGCGAAAGCCATTTGGAATGCTTTGAAAACTAGACACATTGGCGAAAACAGAGTTCAACAAGCAAGATTGTAAACACTCAAATCCGACTTTGAGATGTTATACATGAAGGAAGACGAGAAAATCGACACCTTCGCTACAAAACTAACAACACTTGTAAACAAAGCCGGTAGTCTAGGACACACAATAGAAGATCAAACCTTAGTACAGAAACTACTAAATGTTGTACCCTATAGGTATCTGCAAATAGTTGCATCTATAGAACAATATTCTGACCTAAGTACAATGATAATGGAAGAGGCAATCAGAAGACTTAAGACTTATGAAGAAAGGATTAAGTTCAAGAAAGGAAAACAAGTGGACAATCAAGAAAAATTGATGTTCACACGACATGACAATAGAATAAAACATTTTAAAGGACACTGATGTGGAAAGTATAAATAATCATAAGGAAGGAACCACGAAAAATTTAAGGAATAGAAGAAAGATGGAGAAAACTCTCGTAACAACTTCAACAAATCAAACTTTGATTTTAGCAAAGTAAAATGTTACAAATGTAATAAGATGGGTCATTATGCAACTAAGTGTCACTCAAAGACAAACTCTAGTATGCAATCTAATCTTATCGAGGAGGACTTAGAACCTACCTTACTAATGGCAATATTAGAAGACCCACATGTAACAGAAGTTGAAGATCAAAATGTCTCTACACGTAAGATGTAGGATATAAAGAGACATTGAAAATGTATTTACAATGGAGCTAGCAACCATATCATCACGGATGAGAACACTTCAAGGAGCTAGATGAGAATGTTAGTGGAAAAGTAAGAATCGGAGATGGATCTCACATAGAGATCAAAGGAAAAAGTTCAATCTTAATAGAATGTGGTGACGAGAAACAAAGAATCATATCACACGTATATTACATCCCTAGCTTAAAAAGCAACTTATTGAGCCTTGGACAATTCACCGAAATCGGTTGTAAAGTAGTAATGGAAGAAGATGATTTATGACTTTATGACATGGACAACAAAATCTTCATGAAAGTCACAAGACAGAGAAACCGTCTATACAAAGCAAGTATGAAGATAGGCACACCTATTTGCTTATTAGCAAATTTAAAGGACAATACTTGGTTATGACATGCAAGACTAGGACACCTCAACTTTGAATCACTAAAATCTATGACAAAAAGAGAATTAGTTCAAGGAATATCTGCCATTAAACATACAACACAAATCTGTGATGTTTGTTTAGTTGGTGAACATAGTAGAGCGCCATTTCCCAAGAAAGCAAAGACTAGATCAACATCAACTTTAGATTTAGTATATGGAGATTTATGTGGACCAATCACACCACCAACAACATCTGGAAAGAAATACATATTCTTGTTAGTCGATGACTAATCAAGATATATGTGGTAAACACGAAAGATCATGAATTTGATACTTTCAAGGAATACAATAATATAATAGAGAAAGAGCTAAGGACAACATTGAAAATGTTAAGAACTGATCGTGGAGGAGAATTCACATCTAATGAATTCACTCAGTACTGCAAAGAAAATGACATAGCACGACAACTTACCGCACCTTACTCACCGCAACAAAATGGAGTAGTTGAACAAAGAAATAGGACGATTATGTCTACAACGAGATGCATGATGAAAGCATCCAACTTGCCTTAAAATTTTTGGGCTGAAGCTGTTAGACATGCTATATACATTCTAAACAGCGTTCCTACAAAAGCCTTAGAATACATTACTCCATATGAAGCAATCAAACAAAGAAAGCCAAACTTAGAAAATCTAAGAGTTTTCGGCTGCATAGCATATGCAAAGGTACCATCACAACATCAGACAAAGTTAGATGATAGAAGCAATAGAATGGTATATTTAGGAAACGAACAAGGATCAAAAGCTTATCGACTATTTGATCCAACAACACAAAAGATATGTGTTAGTAGATATGTGAAGTTTAAAGAGGATGAAGCATGGGATTGGAAGGATTACTTGAATGAGCACACTAACGATGAACCAGAATGGTATGACTTCAAAGTTGAAAATCTTGAAGCCACAAATGAACATCAGGAACAAGAAATCAAACCAAATGAAGAAGATAACGATTTCCCTAACAATTATGATGATGAATATGCAACATCAACAACAAACTCACCCTCACAATCACAAACACTTCACACACCATCAACAATTTCATCGCGAGTAACCTCTCAAATTATGCCAACTACCTCAATACGATCAACCTATCAAAGTAATAGTGGTTCAAACGCAACCACAAATTTACATCCAAACTTTGATCATACACCATTACAAGGTTTTAGAGCATTAAATGATTTATACGAAAACACCGATGAGGTATTACTGGCCGAAGATGAACCTAAGAATTACAAGGAAGCATCAAGCGATCAGAAATGGATTGAAGCAATGAAGGTCGAATTAGATTCTATCAATAGAAACAATACATAGGAACTAACCACTCTACCCAAAGGACATAAAGCAATTGGATTAAAATGGGTATTCAAGACCAAGAAAGATGCTAATGAAAATATAGTCAAGCATAACGCAAGACTAGTAGCAAAAGGCTATATACAAGAGCATGGCATAGACTTTGAAGAAGTCTTTGCACCTGTAGCTAGAATGGAAACTGTCCGATTACTATTAGCATCGCTGCTAATAATAAATGTGAAGTACATCGCCTTGGCGTAAAATTTTCATTTCTGCATGGAGACTTAAAAGAAGAAGTGTATGTTACACAACCCGAAGGATTTATAAAGAAAGAAGATAATGGAATAGTCTACAGACTCATAAAGGCTCTATACAGTTTAAGAAAAGCACCACGTGCATCGAACATAAAATTAGACAAATCCTTGAAGTCTTTAGATTTCAAGAAATGTGCTTTGCAACAAGCTGTCTACACAAAAAAAAAATCAAATGACTCAATACTTCTAATAGGAGTTTATGTAGATGATTTAATCATCACCGGCACACCAAAGAAGGAGATAGACAAGTTCAAAGCTCAAATGGAAGAAAAATTCAAGATGAGTGACCTAGGATTATTATCCTACTATTTAGAAATTGAAGTCACACAAAATGGAGGTAACATATCAATAAAACAATCCGCCTATGCAAGCAAGATCCTAAAGGAAGTTGGAATGTTAGATTGCAACTAAATCTAATACCTATGGATCCAGGAAAAAGACTGACAAAGAAAACTGAAGAAACAATGGTCAACTCAACTGAATATAGAAGTTTAATTGGATGCTTAAGATATCTGATACATACAAGACCCGACTTAAGTTATTCCGTTGTATGGAAAACTAGAAGGGGGGTTGAATAGTTTTGCCAATTAAAACTTCCTTTTAAACTATTTAGATTGACTTATATCAATCTATTAGGATGTGTGTTGGATGTTGATAAACAAGCATATAAAGTATGTAATGAAAACATAAGAGTAAGAAGCACAAAACCACAACGCGAGTATTTATAGTGGTTCGGCTACAAGGACACCTTCCTTGCCCTACTCCACTCCCAAGTCACCTACTCGAGATTCGTAATCACTACACGACACCAACTCCTTATGGTGGAGAAACCTTCACAATGTCGCCTACTCTTTTTCCGGTACTAGGCTAACCACCGGGTTCTTTCACACCAAGGTGAGCCACACCTAACACAACGTAGCCTACCCTTTATCTGGTACTAGGCTAGATACCAAGTTCCATTACAATGAAGGAACTACTACCCAACACTACACCAACGACTAATCCCAAAGGAGACCAACTCCTTATTACAACATCATCAATGATATCAATATCCTTGGATCTAATGCTAATCTATCTTGTACATCAAAACACACCATATTGAATGTACATCTAAGGCACCTTTGACAAATGCCTTTAACTAGATCTTCAAGACACCCTTCACTAATGTCTTGTGTCTTGACTTCTAGGAACCCTTCACTAATGCCTACAATACGGAAGATCGACACCTTTCACTAATGTCTTCGTCTTGACCCTTGAGACATCTTTCACTAATGTCTTCAACACTAAACTTCTTAAGAAAGAAAGAATCATCATCAAGAAGACTTCAGTAGCCTTGATGATGAAGAAGCATGGCAACTCATGGACTTGAGCTTGCTTGACTTCAAAGGTAGTGATCTCGCCTTTAAGAGGAACCTAGAGAATCACACAAACACAAAACTACAATCATAGATCTCTTGGATCTGAGGTTAGAGAGTTTTTAACTCAAGGGGAAAGTATGTTAGAAAGGGGTGAGCAACAATGAAGAAATGGCTCACTATTTATAGAGGAAAAATTTACTGTTCCCCGGATCCCACGGATCCCTCCCACAAGGGATCCATCTAGCGTAAAGCTAGGGATCCGTGGGACGCTACTCTTTACCCATGGGTATTTTGGTTATGGGTCATGGGTCATGGGTTGATCCATGGGTATTCTTTTAGATTCAATGTATCTAATGAGTACAACGTATTTAGTCTTGTGGGTATGGGTCAATACCATGGATTATGGATATGATCCATATATGATATAAGCATGATGTCATGCAATGGGTTATGGGTCAAGCTCCATAGGTCATGGACTTTGGGTTGTACCCAACTACATTCAATGTATTTGGTCAATGGGTTATGATACTTAAGTTTCTACCCATTTATATTACCCAATATACTACATACTAGTTATGTGTATATTTTACCCAAATATGTAAACACTAGTTGTTGTACATATGTAATATTAAATCATAAAGTCACTTATACTTGTTTTAGTGTTTTATGTGAAAACGTAAGTATGTTAGTAACTATTAGTTCAAACCATTTACGTATTTTATTTGTTTCGTTAAAATGATTTTACGTTTGTTATCGACAAAGCATTAAAAGATCGTAAAATATAAATAAACGTTTTTATGGCTTATTTGTATTAACAATGTCCCCCTTTTTGTTGATGACAAAACATAAATTATTTTAAGGAAAAGCTAAAATTCGTAAGAGTTTGAATTTGTAGTTTTTACTTTCTTGTCCCCCTTTTTTTCGAAACAAAAAGAACTTCGAAAGGAATCTAACACATTGTTTTAGGAAAAGCATGTGAAAGAAATAAAAAATAAAGAGTAAGTAATGGGAAAGGATCTCGTCTTTACTCCCCCTTGACGAGTCCATTCCTATGTAAGGGCGTCAAGAAAATAATACCAAGCTAGTTCATTTGCAACTAAGTTTGCAAAAGATTTCGTCTATGTTTGACGCTGCCCCCTTGATGATTGTAATTATGCAACGAGATGTCATGAAATGTACTCCTAATATTGCAATTAATTTGCAATGTGTTGCTTTGACATAAAGCTTCCCCTAGCTTTAGGGTGTCAAAGTCTTTATGTGTAAATTGAATAACTACAAAACAAAGGTTAGAAAACAAGTATAATGCACAATTTCCTACAAATATGATCCAAGTTAGTAGAAAAATAGTTTTCTGTATCATGGATCCCATGGTTCCCTCCTTGTAGGGATCCGGCTTCAGGCAAATATGAGAGGATCCGATGGCTGATGATCAATTTAAGCAATGGTGATATAACACATTATGTTAATATCAAAGTGAGATATGTATTATACAACATAATCATACACTCGAATATAGCAAGTAGCATGTATTTAATAAAACTAGAGATATGATATACATGACTCTAAAAACTAAGAAAATGAT
>OU343222.1:261960650-262095422 GCA_910596185.1 Chrysanthemum makinoi | reverse complement strand
CGCGGTTAGAGATTGCGCCACATTTCAGTGTACTCACTTTTGCCATCACATCATTGTACCAAGTGAGTTTTCATAGCCCCGATTTACAAGTTTATACTTTATTTCAAACCTACGGGGAAGAATACATTGCACATCATTTTATTACGATACCAAGTATATCAAATTCATTACTGATAATGCTACACATGTCGTTCGGGGTCAAAGGAACTTCCTTTTCGTCGAGCAAGTTTTTCAACACCCTTGGCAGTGAACCTAATCGTTGTAGTGTAGTATTAGGGTAAGCCACGGGAATTGATATCGTTCTCTAGGGGAATAGGAATGCTAGTGAGAAGTTACTACGCTAAGGTTGGGGTTGAGGAAGATTATTTTTTATCTTTTTATGTTTTTTAGGAAATGGAAAGGTACGAATCTCGGGGTTTGGATTTGGGGGGTTGGTATTTCTACCGATTACTTCTACTTTTCTAATTATCTAAACTAAGGTGTATATAGTCTATGTCTAATTATTGTGTGCTCGTATGATGATTTAAAGATGTGTTTACTTAGGTTTTATTACTCCTTAATTATCTTCTATTGATGGTTGAATTATCACATCCTTATTCTTAATCGCGTTGTGTGTCTAAGGTCGTAGGGTATGCGTTTATCCCTATCTCTCTGAAACTAGCAAAGGTTAATGACTACAAAATCTCTAGGATTTATAAACTTTAACTATAAGGTACTCTTCGGATGGTTTAGCCTACAATGACTCTAGGTACTATAAGCTAAGGTTCACAAAGATTAATCAAGCATTAACTACACAACGGATGACCTATCGCAATACTAGATCATTAACAATTAAGATAAGAGACAACCAATCAATATTCAATAATTAAGTTTCATATTCCCTAAGCAAACACACAAGTAAATTAGCCGGACATGGGAAACATGCAAGCATACACACAAGTAATTGAAGACATAATTAAATTAATGAAGTAAAACACTTTTCTTGATGTAAGATAGGGTATTGAACCCTAAAATACTGTACAAGACAACCTTGGTTCGGTTTAGGTTTTTACTCCAAAAGACTACACCCTGAAAACTAAAAAATTCGGATTCTATATATAAGATTACAAATGCGACGCGTCACCCTTTGATTTATGGCCGTGGTCGCGTCATTAGGGTTTCGTCTTGGCCACGTTAGTCTTGCGACGGCGTCACCTTATGCTTGTGGCCGTCTCCTTCCCGATCTCGGCGTCGTTTGGATCAAATCTAGGCCGTCCGAGTTGCGACGACCTACTTTTAAAACACGAGGCCGTCACTTGTAAATAAGCAATTTGGCTCTTGGCCGTCACAAAAGATGTCCAACGGCGTCACTAATTTGTGCCTGATGCCGTCCCCTTCAGTTCCAGCAGCCTGAGTGTCTCGATTCTTGACTTTGGCCATTTTCTTCGGATATTGGCGCCTTCTCGTCCGAATAAGTGTCATTCCAGCATTTTGCCTTCAAGATACCTAAAAAGTGAAAATGAACGATATTAAGTAATAACGGATACAAAAGTGATCAAATAAGGGCTTAAACGACCCCTCAAAAAGGTACATTTTAAAACCTTATCAAATATCCCTACACTTGGTATTTGCTTATCCTCAAGCAAATGTGCTTTTAGCCAATTAATTTATAAGTTAGGGGTCATGAAGCATTGGTTTAGAACAATCCACAACACATATAAGCCCCGCAAAAGTCATAACAAGCACGGAAATTACATACTAGCACCTCACATGAGGTGTTTGGAAACTCACATCTCTCGGGTGTATATGAAATATAACAAGTTGGAAATGGAAGATAAATACTCATTAACCGGTCCTAGTACATAGATTACCATAGGCTTGAGACTAGATCAAACCTCCATCGCTTTGGCGTAAGCACCTAGGAAAGACTATCCAAGAGGTCTTTTAAAGGGTTGTAATGTAAGGCTTAAGGTAGGGAAACAAAAGGTTTGGTGGGATAGGCTATTTAGTGGTGGCAAGTCAAAAATCTTTATGTTACAAGCATGCGAATAATGGCGTTGCTAAGCCAAGACTCGACACTCTAGACTCTAGATAACTGAAATAAACAAACATAAATTTAAAGATAGATGTAGGATGGTAGCCCGTATGGGTTTTTTTTTCACTCTTTTTTTTTTTCTTTTTCTCTTATTCTATTTTTTTTTTGATTTTTTTTTCATACACTTTTACTCTACCATCCTCTACGATAACATCAAAATGATAGGGATTTATAGGAACATCCCTACACTTGAGTTTTTATTACTCTAACACTGAATTGAAAAGATCAAAACACTTGGAGTACATTATTATGCAAATAAAGGGATTTTGAATTTAACGTTCCCTTCCCGTCATCTCACAAAACTTAACTTTTCCCATGATTCCCAATCATCCCAAAACTGTATACAAAGGATATGACTCGACTTAGCAACTTATGCAAGCAACTAGATAATTGAACTAAGGGTTTAGTGTGGTAACAATAATGCACTAAAAGTGAGTGCATACAAGGTAGGCTAAGGCGATTTGGGTGTACATTTGGGGGTGAGGTGTAAACAATGCTCTTCATTGATATTCCGGAAAACCGAAACATCACGAGAACCGCGAAAAGGATAGGCTCAGAGGGGTTAACTAGGGGTATCGTGTACTAAAGATTTGTACAACGCAAGGGTGTGGGGGAATTACTCAACCGATGTGGAAGAAGTAATTATATTACGGTTATCAAACAAGGGTTATCCTAATGCCTCTTATCATTTAGTTATTCCTAACTACACAAGTGTAGTCTTACTAGCGATCTCGGAATGCATCACAAAACAAGTTCTAGAATCTATTATACTACCGGTTCACACTCTAAGCATTAAGATGAATGCTTTAATTCCTACTAATCTAAGGGCGATCCTCACATTTTGGGTGGAATTTAAGTGGTAAAGGGTTTTTGTGCTAGTCATATAACTTCCTATCCATGAGATGCTTTATTAAGACTAATGGCCCACTCCTATATGTAATGAAAATTTTTAAATTTGGTGCCAAAATTACCTTAACCGACATTTTCTCATGGTTTATTACACAAATGCAATTGGACAAAGCAAATATTCAAGGATAAGCATAGTTTCAAAGTTCCCGTTTTATTTTCCCTCCCTACACTTAAACTGAACATTGTCCCTAATGTTCCCCGAAAGTATCAAAGTTATGATAATGGAAGGTAATAAAAGATGAAAGAAACTAATACTCCCCTGATTAGCTCGGTAGGATCCGTGTAAAGTGGTGGTTACATCTTTCTTCAAGAAGAACGTTTGCATGAAAAGCTCCTTCTCATCTTATGTATCTTCTTCTTGGTAAATTAAACCTGCACACTTGAAGAAAACAAGCGAAACCTTCGCGTAAAATCGGCGGTAATAATATATATAGGACTCTACTAAACTAGAATATAATGCTTGTGGAATGGATGTTTATAGAATTTCTGGAAAATTAAGACCTGGGAAATTCCAAAACATTATAAGTAGCTCAGAAAACGAGAAAAAGCAATCAGTTGTTTTTGCTCCTTCCTGACGCCGTTAGGTTGCGATCTGGCCGTCAGGTTATCTGACAAAAGCGGTCTGCGATTTTCTGGAAAAAATTCTAGAAAATTTACATCTTTAGGATCTGGAAAAATTTCCTGCAAAACATCCATTATGACTCGATACAAGCATTTGACTCGAACAAACACACATGTATATCTTTTAAATAATTGAAATTCTCATGTTTACGTTTCTTTTGAAAACGTGTGTAATCCTCCCTACACTTATCGCTTATGTAAAATACCTTTATATGTAATTAAGACGAGGTTAAGACAAAATAAAGCATTTTTACAAAATTTAAACATGAGAATAAACAATCAATAAAAGATACACGACACAAACAAGCAAACAATTAAGCATGGGTTGCCTCCCACGAAGCGCTTTTCTTTATTTATGAGTCTTGTAGCTAGACTCGAAGTCATGCCCCTACGTACCGATATAAGTAAGCCTATCCTTTAGAATGTCATAAGGATCAAACTTATCATTTAAGTTCCTAGTAGTACGTGTGGTTCGATATGCCTTTTCAAATTTTTCTCCGTCGGGATCATAGATCGTTATCCTAATGCGCCACTCTCCATTTCCATCACTAGGCGGTCTATCCCAATCCCATTTACGCTTAGGCTTATCGCTCTCAACTTTCCACTTATTCATGACAAGGTTGACGGGCAAGCTTCCTAGGAACTCGGTCATCTTCCTAAATACTAAGGCGTCCTCGAACGGGTTCACTTCCATGTCCCTAGCCATTTCTTTTTCATGGAAAGTTTCTTTACTAGCAAAGGCTTCATCTAGGTAGAAAGGTCGTTGAGGACCTATGAAGTTCTTATCTAACCATGGTCCGTATCTAGATGGCGTTCTATCCAACCTAATCTCATGTGGAATTTCCTCTTCTTTGTAGTAAGTATGCTTTTTGACATCGTAAATTGACCTAGCACTCCCCTCTCCTACCACTATTTTGGACATCTTACAATCAATGATGGCACTAGTGGTAGCTAAGAATCCTCTTCCTACTAGCAATGGGCATGTCGGGTCCTTATTCATGTCTAGCACATGGAAATCCGCCAAAAGAGTCAATTCTCCTACGTGTACTACCATGTCTTTTATTATCCCTTTCGGATATGCAATACTACCATCCGCTAGACCTAAGATGGTTTCCGTTGGTTCTATCTTACCTAAGTTAAGGCTTCTATGAAGGGACAACGGAACAAGATTGATGCATGATCCTAAGTCGGCTAGAGCATCGAGAGGTTTGGAAGTTCCAAGCCTACACGGAAGAGTGAATAGTCCAGGATCTTCTAACTTCTTAGGTAGATTATTTTGCACAAAAGCGGACCCATGTTTTCCAAGTTTAAGTTCTAACTCATATTTTTCTTTTAAAGCATTATAATAAGGTGCATGAGTTAAGACTTCAAGAACCGGTTTTTCTTGATGGAGTTCCTTGTACTCCTCCTCTAGATTAGGTTTGGGTTATTGGTTGACGGGTTTCTCAAGATGAGGTTCTACCAATGGCGCGGTACCTTGGTATCTCATTTTGGATTGCTTGAAACTCTTGTTGATAGCATTTACCGAGTGAACCGTTGGGTGTGAGGGGCATGGGTGCGCACTCTCCCATGGTGAACAAGAACATGAAGTAGATGAAATCGAACTCACTTTTGGGTTCTTATAGTATCACTTGGGAGTGCTCCAATTTCCCGGTCATTAAAGGATTTTAATAGGGCATCAAGCTTGTTTGTCATCTCGCTTTGTCGTTGCTTAAAATCGGCTTCAAGCTTAGTTAATCGAGTTTCTTGAGATGACATGAATCTAGATGCAATTGCCTCAAGACTAGTGGGGTTCCCGGTGTTTGGAGGATTGAACCTATTAGGTGGACTAGATGAGCTTTGGGGTGTGCTTGAATTTTGGTTGCACTTAAGGTTAGGGTGATTTCTCCATGAGGGGTTGTAAGAGTTTCCTAAAGTGTGCCACTTCTCTCCCGCTCCGTCGGTACGCGTGGAGGCGTAGTCCGCAAAAGCTTGCTCGGGGAGTCTTGTGCAATCACGAGTGTCATGGGGACCACTACATAACTTACAAGGTAGAGTGATTTTATTCACTTGATGTGAAGACTTAGGATTCTCGTAGGAGCTCATTAGGAATTTAACTTGATCTTCAAGCTCGAGCATCCTTGTCACAATTCTCAATTTCCGGTCATTTCTCATATTCCATATTCATCATTTCATAACGGTTCGTGCATGGTTTTGCATTTCACATTAAACGCGTAAATTTCATATTAAATAAACGCTATCGCGTAAGTTATTATTTTGAACATTTAATCCGATACTTCCAAAAATTATCCCGATATATTTTTATACTTACATTTAGTTTATAAAAATAATATTTTGAGTTTACCTAGTGTTTTAAATTTATTTTGTATATAAATTGTTAAATTTATATTATTACGACACTTTTCTTAAAGACTACACGATAATTATTAGTTCACTCAAATTTTGCAAGAAATGTATTTTTACAATTTTTATGATCTCAATATACTTTACTTTGATCCATTAAAAATTTATTTTTAGCTAACTCTACCTTAAATACTCAAATGATTACACAAGTTACAACTTATACTTATTTAGCTTACACATTTTACTTACACATTTATATAAAAAAAAAATCTTTCTTTCCTTGTTCATTTTCGAACACAACCACCAAATCCACAAATAAGATTTTGTGGTACACTCATAATAATATAACAAGCAACCACAACACACCATCACTTTTGTTGGTTTTCCTTCCAAAACAATCTTGTGTCAAAGGTTTTACTATGTTTTAAAGTACAAGAAGGACAACAAAATCATGCTTCTCTCTTTAATTTATGATATACACGTTTTCTATCTTTACCAACTTTGTTTTAATACTATTGACTCATTAAATGTTTTGAAATCTTTACAAGCAAAATCCTCTCTTGCTTTCTTCCTTTATAACCGAACGCACAAGCCACCTAGCTCATCACTTTTACTCTCTAACTCTCTCAAAAATACAAACACATTCACTCTCACTTACTGTCGAGACTAAGAAGAAGATTTCATCAAAAATTTTCCAAATCAAGTTTTAAACAATCTAGTATACACTCTTGTTTAGGTTTTGAAATAAAAACCTAGGGTGTTTAAGTTTAAATCCTTGTCCTTATCACCTCATCAAGTAACTAGTAAGCATATCACTTTCATTTTACATCTTTCATTTTCATTTCATGTGTATTTCATCATTTTTGGGCAAAGCATGCAAGACTTATGGTTATTTATACCATTTTTAACATTGTTTTAGAGTTTTATATATATAAGTCATCCTATAATTTATCCCTTGTTATATATTAGTCTTGATGATGTCTAGGAACCCATGACACCCTAAGAAGGTGTATGGTAGGATTAGAATAGCTTTGGAGTTGTTTTGAAGGGATTGGAATAGGTTTAGTACGAGAAAAACTCTTTTCGACAAGTATTAAAAAGTGGTCTGATCTTATTTTGTAATTCTGGAAAATCCGACTGTAGACATAAAATTTTGGCCTAGATATTTAGAAAATATACTTTAAAACGAATCCGTGGCCGCTTGAACGGATTAAAACGGAGCTATAACGAAGAAGTTATGAATTTTTCAAGTTTGACGACGAAATATATATTTTCTGAAAATTTCAGCAAACTGTTTTCGTTTTGTACGAGTCAAAAACGAGTCTTAAGCTTTATAAATTATTTCGACTTATCAAAAATATATTAGTATACCTTGATACGAAGCTAAGGACGTATAATACGAAGAAAACGGATTTGTAACGACTAAAATATACACGTTTTCACAACATTGCCGTAACTTTATTAGTTAAGAAAAACTATATTATTTTTTAGTTGACAAGTGTTACGGTAAACAAAACGACCATATTGAAGGCTATTTTTAACGTTGACGTGGAACTTTTTGTAACGAGATGTCTTCTAATTAAATTGAGATCACCAAGCATATTTTTCAAAATGACCAACCGTTTGTATAGCGGAGTTGTAATGAATTATTTACGGTTGCTTAAACTTTGCCGAAATTCACTTTTAAACTACATTTGGACAAAAACACCCTACTTAACCTATATTTTTCTTTATGAACGAGACCTCTAGGATAAAAACTTAAATGCCAAAACTTTGAGATTTTGATACAAGCTTTCCAAAACCGTTGAGTTCGTTTCCTAACGTTCGACGTACACCATTTTACGACTAGCTTTTCGAGGCCATTTTAGTCACTTTCATGAAATTTCCAACGACATTATTTTCGGCGAAAGTTATAATTTCACCATAAATCATTACGAAACTATTGTAGGATGACATTTTGACGTAAAAACTTGTAAAGTAATTTAAGAATGGTCAAGACGTCAAAAGAGTATTTTTTCGACGATAAGTATTATTTTCAAAACTCACAAATGGTATAAATAACATACGAAATGCATGCACAACATTGTATCACGCATTCACGACAAACATATCATAACTCAAGTCATAACATTCATTTTAGGTCGCGGATAGTTTCCGAGCCTCATTTTAGTGCACTTCATTTTGTTAGCATATCTATCATACCAGGTGAGTTTCATAGCCCCTACTTTTATACGTTTTGAATTACTTTTGGGGGAGATACATGCTCAACTTCTTTCATTTAAATTCACAATTACTCTAAACTTTTACTGATTACCGTGAGTTCATACCCCGCTTTTACTCATTTAAATTCCTATAAACTATTTGGGCGAGATATATGCTTATTTATCCAAACATTTAAACTCTTTTGCCAAACAACATTACTTATACTTTACACTTGATTGCGTTATATACTTGATTGGGTTATACTTGATTTCATATGCATATTTGGAACAAACATACAAGAATTAGTGGCTCCAAATTAAGTTGTTGGAAGGCTATTAATTTACAAACATACAAGAATTAGTGGCTCCAAATTAAGTTGTTGGAAGGCTATTAATTAACAAACATCCCAATATTTATATGTTGGAAGGCCATTAATTTGGATCACATTTAGCGTCGTCGTTGGAGGAACATCCCAATATTTATATGTTGGAAGGCCATTAATTTGGATCAACCCATTACGTGAGTCGTTGGAGGAACATCCCAACACGAGTGTTGGAAGACCCTTGTGGTGATATTTATACTTTTAACTACCATATTGCGCATATTCATGATTGACATTCTATTTTAGGCAATGGGTTGTGAACACCACAGGGTTGCAAGTTTTGTATGGCGGAACTTGGAACGAGTGGATTTAATGCCTTTCTTTGTGTGAACATTACTCAAAATATTTTCGATCATTTAATTACAAACTTATGAACTCACCAACCTTTGTGTTGACACTTTTTAGTATGTTTATCTCAGGTCTTAAGGTGATAGCATTTCATGGAGCTTTTGGGTCACATGGCATACATTGGAGTCTTGTGCTTTTAACAATTACCATTCGACATGTTTTGTAAACTTTTATATGTTATCAAACCTTGTGATTTCTTGTTGTGTAACTTTAACTTATTTATCGAATGGTAAACTTTTCAAAACGTCTCATTATAGAGGTCGTTTTATGTATCCATACTTTGTGCTATGACGTTATACCCCAATGACACTATCGTTCCTCTGCGATATTTTGGGGGTGTGACAGATTGGTATCAGAGCATCGGTTATAGAGAACTAGGTTGCATCATTGACCTAGACTATAACTACATCATCATAGCATCTCATCATATCATTATAAGTGCACATTCTTTATACATGCGGACTTATGACTCAACACCAAACATCATATGAGTCGATTAGTCAAAGCATTGCATAG
Source organism: Chrysanthemum makinoi (assembly GCA_910596185.1). Taxonomy (NCBI): domain Eukaryota; kingdom Viridiplantae; phylum Streptophyta; class Magnoliopsida; order Asterales; family Asteraceae; genus Chrysanthemum; species Chrysanthemum makinoi. The sequence goes on along the minus strand of OU343222.1, from coordinate 262,086,027 downwards.
TTACTCTAAATTATACATAGCCAGATCACCTATGTCTAATTCAGGAAGAATCATGCAATGAAGGGAGTAGTAGTCTCATATGTGTAAGCAATTATAATCAAGCCAAATTTCAAAAGATTTTCTTCAAACCACTTGTTTCCAGTTTGATCCGAGCGACAGTTCTTGTTTGATGAGTTGCAAAGATCGAGCTAGAAACAAGTCGTTACTAAACCGATTTAGCCTAATCGTATGACGGTTCTTGTTTGATGAGTTGTGGGATTAAGTAAAAATCGGTTACCAAAAAGTCTTTAAAAAATTTTGCTTGAGAATGGGAAAGCTTGTCTCATCGAGCCTAATCATAAGAAAGCATGTATTTAGGAAATTGCTCCGCGATAGCGAGGCAACGTACCTTGTGGGGCCAGTAAATCATATGCATGAGCATTGACATAATCATATAGACCATACACAAGCATAAACTTTTAGAACCCTTGTCGGGTTGAACCATAGTATCATCGATTGAATCACGCAGGCGTGATTCCTCCGACATGGGAAGAATGTCACAATTCTCAATTTCCGGTCATTTCTCATATTCCATATTCATCATTTCATAACGGTTAGTGCATGGTTTGCATTTCACATTAAACGCGTAAATTTCATATTAAATAAAGCTATCCTTCTCAGCGTAAGTTATTATTTTGAACATTTAATCCGATACTTCCAAAAATTATCCCGATATATTTTTATACTTACATTTAGTTTATAAAAATAATATTTTGAGTTTACCTAGTGTTTTGAATTTATTTTGTATATAAATTGTTAAATTTATATTATTACGACGCTTTTCTTAAAGACTACACGATAATTATTAGTTCACTCAAATTTCACAAGGAATGTATTTTTACAATTTTTATAATTTCATTATACTTTACTTTGATCCATTAAAAATTATTTTTTTTTAGCTAACTCTACCTTAAATACTCAAATGATTACACAAGTTACAACTTATACTTATTTAGCTTACACATTTTACTTACACATTTATATAAAAAAAAAATCTTTCTTTCCTTGTTCATTTTCGAACACAACCACCAAATCCACAAATAAGATTTTGTGGTACACTCATAATAATATAACAAGCAACCACAACACACCATCACTTTTGTTGGTTTTCCTTCCAAAACAATCTTGTGTCAAAGGTTTTACTATGTTTTAAAGTACAAGAAGGACAACAAAATCATGCTTCTCTCTTTAATTTATGATATACACGTTTTCTATCTTTACCAACTTTGTTTTAATACTATTGACTCATTAAATGTTTTGAAATCTTTACAAGCAAAATCCTCTCTTGCTTTCTTCCTTTATAACCGAGCACAAACCACCTAGCTCATCACTTTTACTCTCTAACTCTCTCAAAAATACAAACACATTCACTCTCACTACATAGGACTAAGAAGAAGATTTCATCAAAAATTTTCCAAATCAAGTTTTAAACAATCTAGTATACACTCTTGTTTAGGTTTTGAAATAAAAACCTAGGGTGTTTAAGTTTAAATCCTTGTCCTTATCACCTCATCAAGTAACTAGTAAGCATATCACTTTCATTTTACATCTTTCATTTCATTTCATATGTATTTCATCATTTTTGGGCAAAGCATGCAAGACTTATGGTTATTTATACCATTTTTAACATTGTTTTAGAGTTTTATATATATAAGTCATCCTATAATTTATCCTTTGTTATATATTAGTCTTGATGATGTCTAGGAACCCATGACACCCTAAGAAGGTGTATGGTAGGATTAGAATAGCTTTGGAGTTGTTTTGAAGGGATTGGAATAGGTTTAGTACGAGAAAAACTCTTTTCGACAAGTATTAAAAGTGGTCTGATCTTATTTTGTAATTCTGGAAAATCCGACTGTAGACATAAAATTTTGGCCTAGATATTTAGAAAATATACTTTAAAAGCGAATCCGTGGCGCTTGAACGGATTAAAAGCGAGCTATAACGAAGAAGTTATGAATTTTTCAAGTTTGACGACGAATATATATTTTACGAAAATTTCAGCAAACTGTTTTCGTTTTGTAGGAGTCAAAAACGAGTCTTAAGCTTTATAAATTATTTCGACTTATCAAAAATATATTGAGTATATCTTGATCTGAGAGCTAAGGGCGTATATCGAAGAAAAGCGGATTTGTAACGACTAAAATATGCACGTTTTCACAACATTGCCGTAACTTTATTAGTTAAGAAAAACTATATTATTTTTTAGTTGACAAGTGTTACGGTAAACAAAACGACCATATTGAAGGCTATTTTTAGCGTTGGCGTGGAACTTTTTGTAACGAGATGTCTTCTAATTAAATTGAGATCACCAAGCATATTTTTCAAAATGACCAACCGTTTGTATAGCGGAGTTGTAATGAATTATTTACGGTTGCTTAAACTTTGCCGAAATTCACTTTTAAACTACATTTGGACAAAAACACCCTACTTAACCTATATTTTTCTTTATGAACGAGACCTCTAGGATAAAACTTAAATGCCAAAACTTTGAGATTTTGATACAAGCTTTCCAAAACCGTTGAGTTAGTTTCCTAGCTTCGACGTACACCATTTTACGACTAGATTTTCGAGGCCATTTTGTCACTTTCATGAAATTTCCAACGACATTATTTTACGGTAGAAAAGTTATAATTTCACAATAAATCATTACGAAACTATTGTAGGATGACATTTTGGCGTAAATACTTGTAAAGTAATTTAAGAATGGTCAAGACGTCAAAAGAGTATTTTAACGACGATAAGTATTATTTTCAAAACTCAAAATGGTATAAATAACATCGAAATGCATGCACAACATTGTATCAGCATTCCGACAAACATATCATAACTCAAGTCATAACATTCATTTTAGGTCGGATATTTCCAGAGCCTCATTTTAGTGCACTTCATTTTGTTAGCATATCTATCATACCAGGTGAGTTTCATAGCCCCTACTTTTATACGTTTTGAATTACTTTTGGGGGAGATACATGCTCAATTGCTTTCATTTAATTTCACAATTACTCTAAACTTTTACTGATTACCGTGAGTTCATACCCCGCTTTTACTCATTTAAATTCCTATAAACTATTTGGGGCGAGATATATGCTTATTTATCCAAACATTTAAACTCTTTTGCCAAACAACATTACTTATACTTTACACTTGATTGCGTTATATACTTGATTGGGTTATACTTGATTTCATATGCATATTTGGAACAAACATACAAGAATTAGTGGCTCCAAATTAAGTTGTTGGAAGGGTATTAATTTACAAACATACAAGAATTAGTGGCTCCAAATTAAGTTGTTGGAAGGCTATTAATTAACAAACATCCCAATATTTATATGTTGGAAGGCCATTAATTTGGATCTGACCCAAGCGTCGTCGTTGGAGGAACATCCCAATATTTATATGTTGGAAGGCCATTAATTTGGATCTGACCGCAGTGAGTCGTTGGAGAACATCCAACACGGTGTTGGAAGACCCTGTGGTGATATTTATACTTTTAACTACCATATTAGCATATTCATGATTGTTATTCTATTTTAGGCAATGGGTTGTGAACACACAGGTTGCAAGTTTTGTATGGTAGGAACTTGGGCTGAGTGGATTTACAATGCCTTTCTTTGTGTGAACATTACTCAAAGTATTTTCGATCATTTAATTACAAACTTATGAACTCACCAACCTTTGTGTTGACACTTTTTAGTATGTTTATCTCAGGTCTTAAGGTGATAGCATTTCATGGAGCTTTTGGGTGCATGGCATACATTGGAGTCTTGTGCTTTTAACAATTACCATTCGACATGTTTTGTAAACTTTTATATGTTATCAAACCTTGTGATTTCTTGTTGTGTAAACTTTAACTTATTTATCGAATGGTAAACTTTTCAAAACGTCTCATTATAGAGGTCGTTTTCGTATTCATACTTTGTGCTATGACGTTATACCCCAATGACACTATCGTTCCGCTGCGATATTTTGGGGGTGTGACAGATTGGTATCAGAGCATCGGTTATAGAGAACTAGGTTGCATCATTGACCCTAGACTATAACTACATCATCATAGCATCTCATCATATCATTATAAGTGCACATTCTTTATACATGCGGACTTATGACTCAACACCAAACATCATATGAGTCGATTAGTCAAAGCATTGCATAGTTACTCCTAAATTATACATAGCCTGATCACCTATGTCTAATTCAGGAATAATCATGCAATGAAGGGAGCAATAGTCTCATATGTGTAAGCAATTCCATAATCAAGCCAAATTTTCAAAAGATTTTCTTCAAACCACTTGTTTCCAGTTTGATCCGAGCGGCAGTTCTTGTTTGATGAGTTGCAAAGATCGAGCTAGAAACAAGTCGTTACTAAACCGATTTAGCCTAATCGTATGGCAGTTCTTGTTTGATGAGTTGTGGGATTAAGTAAAAATCGGTTACCAAAAAGTCTTTTAAAATTTTGCTTGAGAATGGGAAAGCTTGTCTCATCGAGCCTAATCATAAGAAAGCATGTATTTAGGACGGGAATTGCTCACGATAGCACGGGGAGCGTACCTTGTGGCGAGTAAATCATATGCATGAGCATTGACATAATCATATAGACCATACACAAGCATAAACTTTTAGAACCCTTGTCGAGGGAGAACCATAGTATCATAGATTGAATCACGAGGACGTGATTCCTCTGACATGGGAAGAATGTCACAATTCTCAATTCCGGTCATTTCTCATGTTCCATATTCATCATTTCATAACGGTTCGTGCATGGTTTTGCATTTCACATTAAACGCGTAAATTTCATATTAAATAAGCAGCTATCGCGTAAGTTATTATTTTGAACATTTAATCCGATACTTCCAAAAATTATCCCGATATATTTTTATACTTACATTTAGTTTATAAAATAATATTATGAGTTTACCTAGTGTTTTAAATTTATTTTGTATATAAATTGTTAAATTTATATTATTACGACGCTTTTCTTAAAGACTACACGATAATTATTAGTTCACTCAAATTTTGCAAGAAATGTATTTTTACAATTTTTATGATCTCAATATACTTTACTTTGATCCATTAAAAATTTATTTTTAGCTAACTCTACCTTAAATACTCAAATGATTACACAAGTTACAACTTATACTTATTTAGCTTACACATTTTACTTACACATTTATATTAAAAAAAAATCTTTCTTTCCTTGTTCATTTTCGAACACAACCACCAAATCCACAAATAAGATTTTGTGGTACACTCATAATAATATAACAAGCAACCACAACACACCATCACTTTTGTTGGTTTTCCTTCCAAAACAATCTTGTGTCAAAGGTTTTACTATGTTTTAAAGTACAAGAAGGACAACAAAATCATGCTTCTCTCTTTAATTTTATGATATACCGGTTTTCATCTTTACCAACTTTGTTTTAATACTATTGACTCATTAAATGTTTTGAAATCTTTACAAGCAAAATCCTCTCTTGCTTTCTTCCTTTATAACCGACAGCACAAGCCACCTAGCTCATCACTTTTACTCTCTAACTCTCTCAAAAATACAAACACATTCACTCTCACTTACTGTCGAGACTAAGAAGAAGATTTCATCAAAAATTTTCCAAATCAAGTTTTAAACAATCTAGTATACACTCTTGTTTAGGTTTTGAAATAAAAAAACCTAGGGTGTTTAAGTTTAAATCCTTGTCCTTATCACCTCATCAAGTAACTAGTAAGCATATCACTTTCATTTTACATCTTTCATTTTCATTTCATGTGTATTTCATCATTTTTGGGCAAAGCATGCAAGACTTATGGTTATTTATACCATTTTTAACATTGTTTTAGAGTTTTATATATATAAGTCATCCTATAATTTATCCCTTGTTATATATTAGTCTTGATGATGTCTAGGAACCCATGACACCCTAAGAAGGTGTATGGTAGGATTAGAATAGCTTTGGAGTTGTTTTGAAGGGATTGGAATAGGTTTAGTACGAGAAAAACTCTTTTCGACAAGTATTAAAAAGTGGTCTGATCTTATTTTGTAATTCTGGAAAATCCGACTGTAGACATAAAATTTTTGGCCTAGATATTTAGAAAATATACTTTAAAACGAATCCGTGGCCGCTTGAACGGATTAAAACGGAGCTATAACGAAGAAGTTATGAATTTTTCAAGTTTGACGACGAAATATATATTTTCTGAAAATTTCAGCAAACTGTTTTCGTTTTGTACGAGTCAAAAACGAGTCTTAAGCTTTATAAATTATTTCGACTTATCAAAAATATATTAGTATATCTTGATACGAAGCTAAGGACGTATAATACGAAGAAGAAAACGGTTTGTAACGACTAAAATATATACGTTTTCACAACATTGCCGTAACTTTATTAGTTAAGAAAAACTATATTATTTTTTAGTTGACAAGTGTTACGGTAAACAAAACGACCATATTGAAGGCTATTTTAACGTTGACGTGGAACTTTTTGTAACGAGATGTCTTCTAATTAAATTGAGATCACCAAGCATATTTTTCAAAATGACCAACCGTTTGTATAGCGGAGTTGTAATGAATTATTTACGGTTGCTTAAACTTTGCCGAAATTCACTTTTAAACTACATTTGGACAAAAACACCCTACTTAACCTATATTTTTCTTTATGAACGAGACCTCTAGGATAAAAACTTAAATGCCAAAACTTTGAGATTTTGATACAAGCTTTCCAAAACCGTTGAGTTCGTTTCCTAACGTTCGACGTACACCATTTTACGACTAGCTTTTCGAGGCCATTTTTGTCACTTTCATGAAATTTCCAACGACATTATTTTACGGCGAAAAGTTATAATTTCACAATAAATCATTAAGAAACTATTGTAGGATGACATTTTGACGTAAAAACTTGTAAAGTAATTTAAGAATGGTCAAGACGTCAAAAGAGTATTTTTCGACGATAAGTATTATTTTCAAAACTCACAAATGGTATAAATAACATACGAAATGCATGCACAACATTGTATCACGCATTCACGACAAACATATCATAACTCAAGTCATAACATTCATTTTAGGTCGCGGATAGTTTCCGAGCCTCATTTTAGTGCACTTCATTTTGTTAGCATATCTATCATACCAGGTGAGTTTCATAGCCCCTACTTTTATACGTTTTGAATTACTTTTGGGGGAGATACATGCTCAACTGCTTTCATTTAATTTCACAATTACTCTAAACTTTTACTGATTACCGTGAGTTCATACCCCGCTTTTACTCATTTAAATTCCTATAAACTATTTGGGGCGAGATATATGCTTATTTATCCAAACATTTAAACTCTTTTGCCAAACAACATTACTTATACTTTACACTTGATTGCGTTATATACTTGATTGGGTTATACTTGATTTCATATGCATATTTGGAACAAACATACAAGAATTAGTGGCTCCAAATTAAGTTGTTGGAAGGCTATTAATTTACAAACATACAGAATTAGTGGCTCCAAATTAAGTTGTTGGAAGGCAATTAATTTACAAACATACAAGAATTAGTGGCTCCAAATTAAGTTGTTGGAAGGCTATTAATTAACAAACATCCCAATATTTATATGTTGGAAGGCCATTAATTTGGATACAGCCCAACGTGCGTCGTTGGAGGAACATCCCAATATTTATATGTTGGAAGGCCATTAATTTGGATACAGCCCAACGTGAGTCGTTGGAGGAACATCCCAACACGAGTGTTGGAAGACCCTTGTGGTGATATTTATACTTTTAACTACCATATTGCGCATATTCATGATTGACATTCTATTTTAGGCAATGGGTTGTGAACACACAGGTTGCAAGTTTTGTATGGGCGGAACTTGGAACTGAGTGGATTTACAATGCCTTTGCTGTGTGAACATTACTCAAAATATTTTCGATCATTTAATTACAAACTTATGAACTCACCAACCTTTGTGTTGACACTTTTTAGTATGTTTATCTCAGGTCTTAAGGTGATAGCATTTCATGGAGCTTTTGGGTCACATGGCATACATTGGAGTCTTGTGCTTTTAACAATTACCATTCGACATGTTTTGTAAACTTTTTATGTGTTATCAAACCTTGTGATTTCTTGTTGTGTAAACTTTAACTTATTTATCGAATGGTAAACTTTTCAAAACGTCTCATTATAGAGGTCGTTTTCGGTATCCATACTTTGTGCTATGACGTTATACCCCAATGACACTATCGTTCCGCTGCGATATTTTGGGGTGTGGCAGATGGTATCGAGCATCGGGTTATAGAGAACTATGTTGCATCATTGACCCTAGACTATAACTACATCATCATAGCATCTCATCATATCATTATAAGTGCACATTCTTTATACATGCGGACTTATGACTCAACACCAAACATCATATGAGTCGATTAGTCCAAGCATTGCATAGTTACTCCTAAATTATACATAGCCGGATCACCTATGTCTAATTCAGGAAGAATCATGCAATGAAGGGAGTAGTAGTCTCATATGTGTAAGCAATTCCATAATCAAGCCAAATTTTCAAAAGATTTTCTTCAAACCACTTGTTTCTAGTTTGATCCGAGCGACAGTTCTTGTTTGATGAGTTGCAAAGATCGAGCTAGAAACAAGTCGTTACCTAAACCGATTTAGCCTAATCGTATGACAGTTCTTGTTTGATGAGTTGTGGGATTAAGTAAAAATCGGTTACCAAAAAGTCTTTTAAAAATTTTGCTTGAGAATGGGAAAGCTTGTCTCATCGAGCCTAATCATAAGAAAGCATGTATTTAGGACGGGAATTGCTCACGATAGCACGGGAACGTACCTTGCTGGACGAGTAAATCATATGCATGAACATTGACATAATCATATAGACCATACACAAGCATAAACTTTTAGAACCCTTGTCGAGGTTCGAACCATAGTATCATCGATTGAATCACGAGGACGTGATTCCTCTGACATGGGAAGAATGTCACAATTCTCAATTTCCGGTCATTTCTCATATTCCATATTCATCATTTCATAACGGTTCGTGCATGGTTTTGCATTTCACATTAAACGCGTAAATTTCATATTAAATAAACGCTATCGCGTAAGTTATTATTTTGAACATTTAATCCGATACTTCCAAAAATTATCCCGATATATTTTTATACTTACATTTAGTTTATAAAAATAATATTTTGAGTTTACCTAGTGTTTTAAATTTATTTTGTATATAAATTGTTAAATTTATATTATTACGACGCTTTTCTTAAAGACTACACGATAATTATTAGTTCACTCAAATTTTGCAAGAAATGTATTTTTACAATTTTTATGATCTCAATATACTTTACTTTGATCCATTAAAAATTTATTTTTAGCTAACTCTACCTTAAATACTCAAATGATTACACAAGTTACAACTTATACTTATTTAGCTTACACATTTTACTTACACATTTATATAAAAAAAAAAAAAAAAATCTTTCTTTCCTTGTTCATTTTCGAACACAACCACCAAATCCACAAATAAGATTTTGTTGTACACTCATAATAATATAACAAGCAACCACAACACACCATCACTTTTGTTGGTTTTCCTTCCAAAACAATCTTGTGTCAAAGGTTTTACTATGTTTTAAAGTACAAGAAGGACAACAAAATCATGCTTCTCTCTTTAATTTATGATATACACGTTTTCTATCTTTACCAACTTTGTTTTAATAGTATTGACTCATTAAATGTTTTGAAATCTTTACAAGCAAAATCCTCTCTTGCTTTCTTCCTTTATAACCGAACGCACAAGCCACCTAGCTCATCACTTTTACTCTCTAACTCTCTCAAAAATACAAACACATTCACTCTCACTTACTGTCGAGACTAAGAAGAAGATTTCATCAAAAATTTTCCAAATCAAGTTTTAAACAATCTAGTATACACTCTTGTTTAGGTTTTGAAATAAAAACCTAGGGTGTTTAAGTTTAAATCCTTGTCCTTATCACCTCATCAAGTAACTAGTAAGCATATCACTTTCATTTTACATCTTTCATTTTCATTTCATGTGTATTTCATCATTTTTGGGCAAAGCATGCAAGACTTATGGTTATTTATACCATTTTTAACATTGTTTTAGAGTTTTATATATATAAGTCATCCTATAATTTATCCCTTGTTATATATTAGTCTTGATGATGTCTAGGAACCCATGACACCCTAAGAAGGTGTATGGTAGGATTAGAATAGCTTTGGAGTTGTTTTGAAGGGATTGGAATAGGTTTAGTACGAGAAAAACTCTTTTCGACAAGTATTAAAAAGTGGTCTGATCTTATTTTGTAATTCTGGAAAATCCGACTGTAGACATAAAATTTTGGCCTAGATATTTAGAAAATATACTTTAAAACGAATCCGTGGCAGCTTGAACGGATTAAAACGGAGCTATAATGAAGAAGTTATGAATTTTTCAAGTTTGACGACGAAATATATATTTTCTGAAAATTTCAGCAAACTGTTTTCGTTTTGTACGAGTCAAAAACGAGTCTTAAGCTTTATAAATTATTTCGACTTATCAAAAATATATTAGTATACCTTGATACGAAGCTAAGGACGTATAATACTGAAAGCAGTTTGTAACGACTAAAATATGCACGTTTTCACAACATTGCCGTAACTTTATTAGTTAAGAAAAACTATATTATTTTTTAGTTGACAAGTGTTACGGTAAACAAAACGACCATATTGAAGGCTATTTTTAACGTTGACGTGGAACTTTTTGTAACGAGATGTCTTCTAATTAAATTGAGATCACCAAGCATATTTTTCAAAATGACCAACCGTTTGTATAGCGGAGTTGTAATGAATTATTTACGGTTGCTTAAACTTTGCCGAAATTCACTTTTAAACTACATTTGGACAAAAACACCCTACTTAACCTATATTTTTCTTTATGAACGAGACTTCTAGGATAAAAACTTAAATGCCAAAACTTTGAGATTTTGATACAAGCTTTCCAAAACCGTTGAGTTCGTTTCCTAACGTTCGACGTACACCATTTTACGACTAGCTTTTCGAGGCCATTTTTGTCACTTTCATGAAATTTCCAACGACATTATTTTACGGCGAAAAGTTATAATTTCACAATAAATCATTAAGAAACTATTGTAGGATGACATTTTGACGTAAAAACTTGTAAAGTAATTTAGGAATGGTCAAGACGTCAAAAGAGTATTTTTCGACAATAAGTATTATTTTCAAAACTCACAAATGGTATAAATAACATACGAAATGCATGCACAACATTGTATCACGCATTCACGACAAACATATCATAACTCAAGTCATAACATTCATTTTAGGTCGCGGATAGTTTCCGAGCCTCATTTTAGTGCACTTCATTTTGTTAGCATATCTATCATACCAGGTGAGTTTCATAGCCCCTACTTTTATACGTTTTGAATTACTTTTGGGGGAGATACATGCTCAACTGCTTTCATTTAATTTCACAATTACTCTAAACTTTTACTGATTACCGTGAGTTCATACCCCGCTTTTACTCGTTTAAATTCCTATAAACTATTTGGGGCGAGATATATGCTTATTTATCCAAACATTTAAACTCTTTTGCCAAACAACATTACTTATACTTTACACTTGATTGCGTTATATACTTGATTGGGTTATACTTGATTTCATATGCATATTTGGAACAAACATACAAGAATTAGTGGCTCCAAATTAAGTTGTTGGAAGGCTATTAATTTACAAACATACAAGAATTAGTGGCTCCAAATTAAGTTGTTGGAAGGCTATTAATTTACAAACATACAAGAATTAGTGGCTCCAAATTAAGTTGTTGGAAGGCTATTAATTAACAAACATCCCAATATTTATATGTTGGAAGGCCATTAATTTGGATCACCCAACGCGGCGTCGTTGGAGGAACATCCCAATATTTATATGTTGGAAGGCCATTAATTTGGATACGATAGCGTGAGTCGTTGGAGGAACATCCCAACACGAGTGTTGGAAGACCCTTGTGGTGATATTTATACTTTTAACTACCATATTGCGCATATTCATGATTGACATTCTATTTTAGGCAATGGGTTGTGAACACACAGGTTGCAAGTTTTGTATGGGCGGAACTTGGAACTGAGTGGATTTACAATGCCTTTCTTTGTGTGAACATTACTCAAAATATTTTCGATCATTTAATTACAAACTTATGAACTCACCAACCTTTGTGTTGACACTTTTTAGTATGTTTATCTCAGGTCTTAAGGTGATAGCATTTCATGGAGCTTTTGGGTCACATGGCATACATTGGAGTCTTGTGCTTTTAACAATTACCATTCGACATGTTTTGTAAACTTTTTATGTGTTATCAAACCTTGTGATTTCTTGTTGTGTAAACTTTAACTTATTTATCGAATGGTAAACTTTTCAAAACGTCTCATTATAGAGGTCGTTTTCTGTATCCATACTTTGTGCTATGACGTTATACCCCAATGACACTATCGTTCCGCTGCGATATTTTGGGGGTGTGACAGATTGGTATCAGAGCATCGGTTATAGAGAACTAGGTTGCATCATTGACCCTAGACTATAACTACATCATCATAGCATCTCATCATATCATTATAAGTGCACATTCTTTATACATGCGGACTTATGACTCAACACCAAACATCATATGAGTCGATTAGTCCAAGCATTGCATAGTTACTCTTAAATTATACATAGCCTGATCACCTATGTCTAATTCGGGAAGAATCATGCAATGAAGGGAGTAGTAGTCTCATATGTGTAAGCAATTCCATAATCAAGCCAAATTTTCAAAAGATTTTCTTCAAACCACTTGTTTCTAGTTTGATCCGAGCGACAGTTCTTGTTTGATGAGTTGCAAAGATCGAGCTAGAAACAAGTCGTTACCTAAACCGATTTAGCCTAATCGTATGACAGTTCTTGTTTGATGAGTTGTGGGATTAAGTAAAAATCGGTTACCAAAAGGTCTTTTAAAAATTTTGCTTGAGAATGGGAAAGCTTGTCTCATCGAGCCTAATCATAAGAAAGCATGTATTTAGGGTGGGAATTGCTCACGATAGCACGGGCGTACCTTCTTTGGACGAGTAAATCATATGCATGAGCATTGACATAATCATATAGACCATACACAAGCATAAACTTTTAGAACCCTTGTCGAGGTTCGAACCATAGTATCATCGATTGAATCACGAGGACGTGATTCCTCTGACATGGGAAGAATGTCACAATTCTCAATTTCCGGTCATTTCTCATATTCCATATTCATCATTTCATAACGGTTCGTGCATGGTTTTGCATTTCACATTAAACGCGTAAATTTCATATTAAATAAACGCTATCGCGTAAGTTATTATTTTGAACATTTAATCCGATACTTCCAAAAATTATCCCGATATATTTTTATACTTACATTTAGTTTATAAAAATAATATTTTGAGTTTACCTAGTGTTTTAAATTTATTTTGTATATAAATTGTTAAATTTATATTATTACGACGCTTTTCTTAAAGACTACACGATAATTATTATTTCACTCAAATTTTGCAAGAAATGTATTTTTACAATTTTTATGATCTCAATATACTTTACTTTGATCCATTAAAATTTATTTTTAGCTAACTCTACCTTAAATACTCAAATGATTACACAAGTTACAACTTATACTTATTTAGCTTACACATTTTACTTACACATTTATATAAAAAAAAAAAAAAAAAATCTTTCTTTCCTTGTTCATTTTCGAACACAACCACCAAATCCACAAATAAGATTTTGTGGTACACTCATAATAATATAACAAGCAACCACAACACACCATCACTTTTGTTGGTTTTCCTTCCAAAACAATCTTGTGTCAAAGGTTTTACTATGTTTTAAAGTACAAGAAGGACAACAAAATCATGCTTCTCTCTTTAATTTATGATATACACGTTTTCTATCTTTACCAACTTTGTTTTAATAGTATTGACTCATTAAATGTTTTGAAATCTTTACAAGCAAAATCCTCTCTTGCTTTCTTCCTTTATAACCGAACGCACAAGCCACCTAGCTCATCACTTTTACTCTCTAACTCTCTCAAAAATACAAACACATTCACTCTCACTTACTGTCGAGACTAAGAAGAAGATTTCATCAAAAATTTTCCAAATCAAGTTTTAAACAATCTAGTATACACTCTTGTTTAGGTTTTGAAATAAAAACCTAGGGTGTTTAAGTTTAAATCCTTGTCCTTATCACCTCATCAAGTAACTAGTAAGCATATCACTTTCATTTTACATCTTTCATTTTCATTTCATGTGTATTTCATCATTTTTGGGCAAAGCATGCAAGACTTATGGTTATTTATACCATTTTTAACATTGTTTTAGAGTTTTATATATATAAGTCATCCTATAATTTATCCCTTGTTATATATTAGTCTTGATGATGTCTAGGAACCCATGACACCCTAAGAAGGTGTATGGTAGGATTAGAATAGCTTTGGAGTTGTTTTGAAGGGATTGGAATAGGTTTAGTACGAGAAAAACTCTTTTCGACAAGTATTAAAAAGTGGTCTGATCTTATTTTGTAATTCTGGAAAATCCGACTGTAGACATAAAATTTTGGCCTAGATATTTAGAAAATATACTTTAAAACGAATCCGTGGCCGCTTGAACGGATTAAAACGGAGCTATAACGAAGAAGTTATGAATTTTTCAAGTTTGACGACGAAATATATATTTTCTGAAAATTTCAGCAAACTGTTTTCGTTTTGTACGAGTCAAAAACGAGTCTTAAGCTTTATAAATTATTTCGACTTATCAAAAATATATTAGTATACCTTGATACGAAGCTAAGGACGTATAATACGAAGAAAACGGATTTGTAACGACTAAAATATACACGTTTTCACAACATTGCCGTAACTTTATTAGTTAAGAAAAACTATATTATTTTTTAGTTGACAAGTGTTACGGTAAACAAAACGACCATATTGAAGGCTATTTTTAACGTTGACGTGGAACTTTTTGTAACGAGATGTCTTCTAATTAAATTGAGATCACCAAGCATATTTTTCAAAATGACCAACCGTTTGTATAGCGGAGTTGTAATGAATTATTTACGGTTGCTTAAACTTTGCCGAAATTCACTTTTAAACTACATTTGGACAAAAACACCCTACTTAACCTATATTTTTCTTTATGAACGAGACCTCTAGGATAAAAACTTAAATGCCAAAACTTTGAGATTTTGATACAAGCTTTCCAAAACCGTTGAGTTCGTTTCCTAACGTTCGACGTACACCATTTTACGACTAGCTTTTCGAGGCCATTTTTGTCACTTTCATGAAATTTCCAACGACATTATTTTACGGCGAAAAGTTATAATTTCACAATAAATCATTAAGAAACTATTGTAGGATGACATTTTGACGTAAAAACTTGTAAAGTAATTTAAGAATGGTCAAGACGTCAAAAGAGTATTTTTCGACAATAAGTATTATTTTCAAAACTCACAAATGGTATAAATAACATACGAAATGCATGCACAACATTGTATCACGCATTCATGACAAACATATCATAACTCAAGTCATAACATTCATTTTAGGTCGCGGATAGTTTCCGAGCCTCATTTTAGTGCACTTCATTTTGTTAGCATATCTATCATACCAGGTGAGTTTCATAGCCCCTACTTTTATACGTTTTGAATTACTTTTGGGGAGATACATGCTCAACTGCTTTCATTTAATTTCACAATTACTCTAAACTTTTCTTGATTACCGTGAGTTCATACCCCGCTTTTACTCATTTAAATTCCTATAAACTATTTGGGGCGAGATATATGCTTATTTATCCAAACATTTAAACTCTTTTGCCAAACAACATTACTTATACTTTACACTTGATTGCGTTATATACTTGATTGGGTTATACTTGATTTCATATGCATATTTGGAACAAACATATAAGAATTAGTGGCTCCAAATTAAGTTGTTGGAAGGCTATTAATTTACAAACATACAAGAATTAGTGGCTCCAAATTAAGTTGTTGGAAGGCTATTAATTTACAAACATACAAGAATTAGTGGCTCCAAATTAAGTTGTTGGAAGGCTATTAATTAACAAACATCCCAATATTTATATGTTGGAAGGCCATTAATTTGGATACAGCCCAACGTGCGTCGTTGGAGGAACATCCCAATATTTATATGTTGGAAGGCCATTAATTTGGATCACCCAACATGAGTCGTTGGAGGAACATCCCAACACGAGTGTTGGAAGACCCTTGTGGTGATATT
The DNA here is from genome assembly GCA_910596185.1 of Chrysanthemum makinoi. Classification (NCBI taxonomy): domain Eukaryota; kingdom Viridiplantae; phylum Streptophyta; class Magnoliopsida; order Asterales; family Asteraceae; genus Chrysanthemum; species Chrysanthemum makinoi. Next base: position 262,069,680 of record OU343222.1, on the reverse strand, counting down.
TATACTTTTAACTACCATATTGCGCATATTCATGATTGACATTCTATTTTAGGCAATGGGTTGTGAACACACAGGTTGCAAGTTTTGTATGGGGAACTTGGGCTGAGTGGATTTACAATGCCTTTCTTTGTGTGAACATTACTCAAAATATTTTCGATCATTTAATTACAAACTTATGAACTCACCAACCTTTGTGTTGACACTTTTTAGTATGTTTATCTCAGGTCTTAAGGTGATAGCATTTCATGGAGCTTTTGGGTCACATGGCATACATTGGAGTCTTGTGCTTTTAACAATTACCATTCGACATGTTTTGTAAACTTTTTATGTGTTATCAAACCTTGTGATTTCTTGTTGTGTAAACTTTAACTTATTTATCGAATGGTAAACTTTTCAAAACGTCTCATTATAGAGGTCGTTTTCTGTATCCATACTTTGTGCTATGACGTTATACCCCAATGACACTATCGTTCCGCTGCGATATTTTGGGGGTGTGACAATCCTACGGTCGGAAGATTGTGAGTCAATGGGAGGCAAGGAGATTTCCTAAATGGTTTTAGGCAACTCACGGGGGTCATTCCAACTTTCGTTGTCATAGAGAGCCAGGTCCTCTATTATACCCCACGATTCTTCCGCGGTGAGATCACTAAGTTTTCCACCGGCCGCTTGGTCATTGGATCGCTTGGTGGGGAAGTTGACATGATCATAGAAGAGTTGGACTTGGAGCCAAAGATCAATGCCGTGATGAGGGACTTTATGGAGTAAGTCCTTGAATCGAGTCCATGCTTCGTAGAGAGATTTACCTTGACGTTGTTGGAACATCAAGATATCATTCCTAAGCTTAGTGGTTCTCCCTGGTGGGAAAAATTGAGCAAGGAAGCGAGAGGTGAGATCATCCCAACTTGAGATGGAGCCGGCGGGAAGTCGCTCAAGCCAATTACTAGCTTGGTCCGGTAGAGAGAATTGGAAGAGATGCAGACGCGTGGTCTCCCGAGTAGTAGCATCGAGGTCGATGGAATCGACGATTTTAAGGAAATCCTTAAGATGCTGATTAGGATCTTCGGAATGAAGTCCACGGAATGCACATCCGTTTTGCACCAACCGGATGGTGTCGGATCGCAGGGCCGTAGTTTGGGCTTGGTCGGGAAGCTCAATGGTGTTCCTATTGCCTAGGTGGCTTGATCTCGAGTATTCACCAAGAGTACGGGCTCTTTGCGGGTCATTTGGTGGTAGGTTGATGAATGGTGGTTGGTTGTCACCTTCCATGATGAAAAGTGATGGGATTACTAACAAAGGTCACGAAGAAGGGGGATAGACTACGAGAAAGCTAAAAATGGGAAAAAAGCTTACTTGATAAGAATCAAGCAAGGAAACCTAAACGAGGTGGACTTCTAACTAGCTATTCTATTCCCCGGCAACGGCGCCAAGAACTTGATAACGCTACACGCATCGTTCGGGGTCAAAGGGACTTCCTTTTCATCGAGCAAGTTTTTCAACACCCTAGGCAGTGAACCTAATCGTTGTAGTCTAGTATTAGGGTAAGCCACAGGAATTGATATCGTTCTCAAGGGGAATAGGAATGCTAGTGAGAAGTTACTACGCTAAGGTTGGGGTTGAGGAAGATTATTTTTTTATCTTTTTATGTTTTTTAGGAAATGGAAAGGTACGAATCTCGGAGTTTGGATTTGGGGGGTTGGTATTTCTACCGATTACTTCTACTTGTCTAATTATCTAAACTAAGGTGTATGTAGTCTATGTCTAATTATTGTGTGCTCGTATGATGATTTAAAGATGTGTTTACTTAGGTTGTATTACTCCTTAATTATCACCTATTAATGGTTGAATTGTCACGTCCTTATTCTTAATCGCGTTGTGTGTCTAAGGCCGTAGGGTATGCGTTTATCCCTATCTCTTTGAAACTACCAAAGGTTAATGACTACAAAATCTCTAGGATTTATAAACTTTAACTCTAAGGTACTCTTCGGATGGTTTAGCCTACAATGACTCTAGGTACTATAAGCTAAGGTTTACAAAGATTAATCAAGCATTAACTACACAATACTAGATCATTAACAATGAAGATAAGAGACAACCAATCAATATTCAATAATTAAGTTTCATATTCCCTAAGCAAACACACAAGTAAATTAGCCGGACATGGGAAACATGCAAGCATACACACAAGTAATTGAAGACATAATTAAATTAATGAAGTAAAACACTTATCTTGATGTATGATAGGGTATTGAACCCTAAAATACTTTACAAGATAGCCTTGGTTCGGTTTAGGTTTTTACTCCAAAAGACTACACCCTGAAAACTAAAAAATTCGGATTCTATATATAAGATTACAAATGCGACGGCGTCATGATTCAGTGCCAGAAACACGTCAAGCTTAACTCACACAAACTAGCCACTTGTGAATGACTAGCCGTAAGAAACTTAAAACGGCTCGGACACTGATTTGATAATGAAGGCTTAGGGGTTATGTGTGTGGATAAAACCTCAATATCGATATCAAAAATAATCACGGAGATAGATTCAAATTCTCTTAGGAAAAAGAATAATAAATCAGATCCCGTGTGTGATCGTGTAATACGGATTAGTCAACCCGAATCGTTTCCCAACGAGGCGTGAATTGCCAACGTCGTTCTTGGTTTGGAATTTAATGCTCGATGTTTTGGATTAATGATTTGATTTTATTAACTACGGGAATGGGAAAAGTAATTAAGGAAAACTAATCTACGGGAAATCCTAAGTGCGAATTAAACTAAAACGTAACTAATCAAAACGCAATTAAAATGCAACTACGTCTAAACCTTATCCTAAAAATGCCTAAAATTACTTTTAAACTAAAAATGATATTAGAAAACTATTTTAGAATTAAAACTATTTTTTAGGATTTTTCTGAATTTTATTAAAATTAAAAACTAATATTTAACTATTTAAACTAATTTAAAATACTAAAAATTATAAAAATCAAAGAGAAAAATATGAAACTATTTTCTAAAAATCACAAATAACTCAAAAGACTTTTTAAAACTATTTTTGTATTTTTCAGATTAATTTTCTATTTTCTACAAATTTAAAACTATTTTAATCTAATTTAATTTGTAAAAAAAATACCAAATAAAAGTGGAAAAATAAGGAAAAATATTTTTTATGCTTTTTATATTTATCTTAAACTGAGAAAATTGAAAAATTATTTTTTGGAACTTTTTCTCAATTATTTGCAATAAAAGCTATTAAAAAGTGATTAAAATCTATTTTAAATTGAGAAAAATAGTAAAAGTTGACCAAAAATTATGAAATTCTCAGGAAAATTCTACAATCTATATCTTAATCTATGAAAAATAAGAAACAAGTAGCTTATGTGTAAGAAATGCAAATTGTAGTGTAACTGCAATGAAAACAAGCTACTAAAATAAGCTAACAAGCTAATTAGGCAACCAAACAGTGACAGAAGCTAATGTATACTGAAATAAGCTAATAGCAACTAGTTATACCTACTCCTAACAAGCTAAAAGCTCAGATCAAAGATTTATGCTAAACTGCTACTCTAGCCAAACAGTGATTTAGGCCTACTATTTAAGCCTATGCACAAGCTTATTCAATAAGCTATTCTAAAATCCAACAGTGCAGTCCTAAAGTACACCTGGCAAGCTACAAATTTGCCAAGTATCAGATCCTAACTCTCTGATTTGAGACCTACACAAGCTCTGCAATTCTGCCTGATTCACACTCAGTTTAGCTGAGTGTGAACAGGGCAGATTGAGCTAAGTTGAGCAGCTAAATTGAAGCTTAAAAGGACTAAACCAAATCTGATCAAAAGCAGTTTCTACAACTAGACCAGTTGAACATCATTTATCCAAAGTTTGAAACACTAAAACTCAGTAATGAATGAATGATTGATTCCAAAAGTTTGGTGAAAATCTGTTTTGACAGAATTTGACTTTTGAAGAATAGATGTGCAACTTTGACTTTACTCAGATTTGATCCAAAACAATGAACTGATTATGATGTTATTAGACTAATTATGATTATAACAAGCTAGATCTACTAGTTTTAAACCAATTTGCAAATTATTACTCACTGATTCTAACAGAAGCAGATTCTAGATTAGATACAAAGTAATTTTGACTTTTATGACTATAACTGCTATAACTAAGACCTGATATGACAATCAAATACCTAAATAAGCATGAATCAACTACTCATAACTATACTGCTATCCTCTATCACAGATTAATAAGCTATTCCAAACACTGGTTACACTACTGATTTGAGAGCTAAAAACAGATTATAGACTAGATTATACTAAACAAACATCAAACTCAGATCAAACAATACTAATAATCACTAAATAGCAGATGCAATCAACAGATTCAATAGAGAAATGTGTAAGACAGATTTAAGAACTTACAAAGTACCTAGCCACTATGGCTTGCAAATGATGAAACAGTAACCTCTAACCTATTTAACCCCTATCCTACTTCCATTCCAGCTCAATTTCAACCCAATTCCAACTACTGCACCATCTCAATCCAGATCCAACACCAGCAGAACCAAATCAGCAACTGTAGCAACTGTTCTTAACTGAATTTTTGTGATTTGAGATTGAAACAAGTATAAGCTCACAATAAGCTACTAAAAGCTTATATGAACTATATGAAACAGTAGATCAGTGATGGATCAATCCATAAAACAGATCTAAAGTGATTTTTTTATTTTTCAATGATTTAATTTGATTTTTTTGTATTTTTGAGATTTTGAAGAAATAAACTAAAAACAGTTTTATAAAACTTAAAATAAGCACTAAACTAAGTTTATAAGCAGATTTAGAACATAAGAAACTTAAACAAACAATTGAAAATGAAATTCTAAATTTTATTAATAATGGAAATTTGAGTACAAAATACGAATTACAAAGTAATTAAAATATTGAAATTGCAAACTACTACTACTTAAGCTATTAAATCTAGAGAGAAGAAAAATAAAAGATACAAGATGAGAGATATATTTGTGAACGAAATGAGTCTTATATATAGCTGAGCTTGAGGCTAAGAAGCTTCTCGAATTCTTTCAAATGTGCTTTCTCTTGAGCTTGTTTACACCCTTAGATCATATCCCACACATCATCTCTTGATAACAACCCTTGGATCATGATTGATGACTTGTTTCGACCAATGGGAGAGCAGCATTTGAGAGATTGCACGCGGATGGGTGACCTGGCATTTCCATGTGTCAGTGTGTGTCAGGGGAAAGTACATGATTGCCCTTAATTGTGGTAACTTTGATTAATTGACTCATGGGGTAATTAGGGTTCATCCCTGGGTAACTTTGGGGGAAAAGGGCGCGGGTAATATATTTTTTATATTAGTTTGAGTGGGGTTGACCGGGTTTGGGGGTTGACTCGGGTAATATGGGTAAACCGGGTTAGATATCTTGGCCGGGTGTGGAGTGGTTTTGGATATTGGGCTTGGATCCGGGTTTTATGTTTTGGGCCGAGAGGTATATATTGGTTTGGTCTTGGACTTTGGATTTAAAATAAACCCAAGATAGCTTTAAGGGACCAAAAGTGTATTTTCTGAAATTCCAAGGACCACAAATGTAATTCTGACAATACTCATTAAGGACCAATCATGTAAATCTCAAATAATCCAAGGGTAACTTTTGTAAAATCTGAAATTTCAGGGATCAATTCTGCCAAATACTGAAAGTGCAGGGACTAATCTTGACTTTTCTTCAAACTTTGCTGAAACTTCAAAAATCATCCTTAGAGAATAAAATCTTCCACAATGCACAATCCCGACCTTCCGGCTCAGCTAAAACTCTCTTGATCTCTCGTGCTCGGATTTACATCTGATTTGGATCCTTTTTGTGTGTTTTTGCATATCCGTACCTGCACAAGCACAAACTCAAGAAAACCACAAATATTAGCAATAAACGGCTTTTTCTTGGTTGTTTTGGGTCTATCTTGATAATGAAAAGGTATGTGTTTTAGCACATACCAAAATACCCCAGACGAGACCATTGTCGTGTCCTCACGCAATGCAATCAACTCACGCTTCTAAAACCAAGGATTTCAATCTCTTTCTACTAAACCATTGATATGTCCAAACCGTCAAGTTATCTCACACAAGCTAGCCACTTGTGAATGACTAACCGTAAGAAATTTAAAACAGTTTAGACAAACCAATTAGAGAAGAAGTAGTCAATGTTCCTCAAAAGAGATTAAGAAAGCCTTAATTCTAAAAACGCCCCGTTTACCTTTTAATTTTCATATAGATATTACGATTAAGCACATTCCGGTTATGAATGACGGTTTGTTGAACTTTCATGTCGATCAATAACTCCAACATTTTTCAAACGACATGTTAGGATCACGAAGTAGAAAACACAACACAGCGTGAAGTGACCATACGGATAGAATACATCGTCCCTGATTTTTCACAAGCTCCCAAACTAAGCGTAAAACCGAAATCATTGTTACATATGACTCTAGATGCTAACACTACCCATGGAAGTTACTTGTGTAATTACCTTTTGCTCCCATTTTCCTATTTTCCTCTAGATTTTTTTATTTTTGTGAGAAATGAATTTCTTCAAATTCTCGTTTTGATAACTTTTATTCCGATAAAGATATAAAGCTAAGTCGATAATTAGTTATCCGTCTTCCCTCAAGAACCATTGTCGTAAAAATGAGGTCCACATCAAGGAATTTTTATTCACTTATACTTGATTTTTCATTTTCATTTTTCAACCATTTTTTTTTTTTTTTTTTTCAACATTCATTTTCATTCACTTAGACTTTTACGTGTATGAGCTATGAACCACGGAGCTTCACGGGGTAATTCCAAGACTATAGGCTTCATGAAATGAGGATCCCGGCTGGCTAGGCTAAGACCTCACTCAATCCCGGCTAAAGATCCAAGGGTCCGATCTCGACACCGCAGCTCACAACTTTACTTATTACATTTCACATATCACTTATTACTTTATTTATTTTATTACGGATCCCTGATGTGTACCCAATTTTTAAAACAAAGATTCTTTTAAGAAGAAAAAGAACTAACTATCGCCAAAAACTCGACATCTCTAATTATTTAGACAGATATGGGGTGAAACAATTTTGTGGGAACAAAAAGCCATAAGTACCTTCGATGGGCTCTAAAGAGAACCAACTACTCCACGTTTAGCATCTAAACTCATAAGTAACTCTATCATTTCTCGATCTCTGCAAATTTAAAATCCCAAATAATGAGATCCGCAGATGCTTAGCCGATAATTTTTAGATTATCTATGGTTAAGGGAACAAGCTAGGGCTCAACACGCCCGGTCAAGTCAGAATTCCATTCCTACTCTCACCAGCGGAAAGTCAACAAGGTGTCAAAACATATATTAACTTAGCAAATGCTTCGTCTAATGAAATAAAGTCATGCATATTTAAAATCACTCAGGGAAACTTGCAAAATCTTGGCCTTGTGAGCTAGAATTCGCATTTTATAGCTTCTAATCTAAGAGACTAGCAAAACCTTTCAATCAAAAAGACTAACAAAAGCTTACAAAAATTTTTAAATTTTCTCATTTTTGCACAATTTTTTTCATTTTCTGAGGAAAAACGGGGTTACGAGAGAAACACGACAAAAATAAGCAAGTGCGGTCAAATCAAATCGAAGATTACCCTACCCCAGACTAGAACGAAACATTGTCCACAATGTTTAAAGCAAGGGTATCACGAAAATCTAAAATCCGTTTATTAAGTATGCTCCAAGATAAACGTTAGTCGATAAGATTAGGATATCGGATTTCCATCAGCATCGATTATGAAACTCGAGTGGAGAAATGACAAATCTTTGAGCACGAGAGTCTTCATATCGGGAACATCCTAAACACATCATCACAAACAACCAAACACGAGAAATCGAAGAGGCGGACCCCTTCGCGTCACTTATTAGAAAATAGAAAGAAGATAGATGGATAAGCATGGGGTGCCTCCCACGAAGCGCTACTGTTTTTGGTTACCGAGTCGCTAGCTTGACTCGATCCCCGAATTCAGTTGTCCTTAGGGAAAGTTTGGAGATCCGGGACAACCATAGATGGTATGTCCCCTCCGAAATAATGTTTCACACGATGACCATTCACCTTGAAATTTGGGCCATCGGGCTGAGAAAGCTCCACCGTTCCATACGGGAAAACTTGAGTGATGGTGAATGGTCCTGACCAACGGGTTTTGAGTTTGCCCGAGAATATCTTCAATCGAGAATTAAAAAGGAGAACTTGATCACCAACGTTGAAAACGCGGTTTTTGATTTTAGCATCATGAATCCTCTTAGTCTTCTCTTTGAAAATCAAAGAATTCTCGTAGGCTTGATCCCTAAGCTCGTTTAATTCATTCAATTGAACTTTTCGGTGATCACCCGCGGTCTTAAGATCAAAATTAGCATGTTTCAAGGCCCAGAATGCCTTGTGTTCGAGCTCGATGGGCAAGTGACAAGCTTTTCCATACACCAGTTTAAATGGGGTGCACCCGATGGGTGTCTTGTATGCGGTGCGGAAAGCCCATAATGCATCATCTAACTTATCGGCCCATGAAGCTCGATTTTCTCCTACGGTTCTCTCTAAAATCCTTTTCAAACCACGATTCGAGACCTCAACTTGTCCGCTCGTTGGCGGGTGATACGCGGTAGAAAGACGATGGGTAACTCCATATTTAGCCATAACTTTTGCAAATTGCTCATTACAGAAATGGGTACCGCGATCACTGATGATAGCACGAGGTGCTCCGAATCGGGAAAACAAATTCTTCAAGAACTTAACAACTACTCGGGCGTCATTGGTGGGGAGCGCCTTCGCTTCAACCCATTTGGACAAGTAGTCGACGGCCACGAGGATATACTTATTTCCTTTAGAGGATGGAAATGGTCCCATAAAATCGATGCCCCACACGTCAAAAATCTCACAGACTTGAATAGCATTTTGTGGCATTTCATCCTTCTGTGAAAATTTCCCTTGACGTTGGCAAGAATCACAAGATTTGACTAAATCATGAGCATCTCGATATATGGTAGGCCAATAGAATCCGGAATCAAAAATCTTCTTAGCGGTGTAGCTTGCACCATGATGGCCACCAGTGGGTCCGTTATGGCAAGCATTAAGAATATCAAAAGCCTCTTGGCCATGAACACACCGCCGGATTACTTGATCCGCACAAATCTTAAACAAGTAGGGGTCGTCCCAGAAATAATACTTAACATCTTTGAAAAACTTTTTCTTCTGTTGAGACGACATCCCTTTCACAATGAAATTCCCCGCATGGTAATTTGCAATGTCGGCAAACCATGGGGTGTTCGGGTCTTTCTTAGCAATCATCCCAAGTGTCTCAAGAGGAAATGTTTCCGTAATCTCCTTTTTCTCGAGCACACTTTGATGAGGATTCTCAAGTCTAGAAAGGTGATCGGCAGCCAGGTTCTCCGCTCCTTTTTGTCAAGAATAGTAACATCAAACTCTTGAAGGAGGAGAACCCACCGAAGTAATCGTGGCTTAGCATCTTGCTTTGCCAAAAGATACTTTAAGGCAGAATGGTCGGTATACACTATGGTCTTCGATAAGACAAGGTAGGGTCGGAATTTCTCAAAAGCATAAACAACGGCCAATAATTCCTTTTCAGTAGTCGTGTAATTGTGTTGGGCCTCAGACAATGTCTTACTCGCATAGTGTATGGGTTGGAAATGTTTCGATTTACGTTGCCCCAAGACTGCCCCAATTGCGTAATCACTTGCATCACACATGAGTTCAAAGGGCAAATCGAGCTGGGGCAACTAAGATCGGTGCCTCAGTTAATTTCTTTTTGAGAAAATTAAACGCTTCAATGCATTCGTTGGTGAAGATAAACGGAGCATCCTTTTCAAGGAGATGGGTCAGAGGGCGGGCTATCTTAGAGAAATCTTGGATGAAACGGCGATAGAAACCGGCATGACCTAAAAAACTTCGAATACCTTTGACGGTAGTGGGATGAGGGAGTTTAGCTATAACGTCGACTTTAGCTCGGTCGACCTCAATCCCAGATTTTGAAATCTTATGGCCGAGGACAATGCCCTCTCGAACCATGAAATGGCACTTCTCCCAATTCAAGACCAAATTGGTGTCTTCACACCTTTTGAGCATGTGGTCTAGATGAGAGAGGCAAGAAGTGAAAGAATCTCCATAAACGGAGAAATCGTCCATAAAAACTTCCATAGAATTTTCGATCATGTCATGAAAAATAGCCATCATGCACCTTTGGAACGTACCGGGAGCATTGCATAGCCCAAAGGCATGCGTCGGTAAGCAAACGTTCCATAAGGGCACGTGAAAGTCGTTTTTTCTTGATCCTGCGGATCAATCGGAATTTGAAAGTAACCGGAAAAACCATCGAGAAAGCAATAGAACTCATTCCCGCTAAGCGTTCGAGCATCTGATCCATAAAAGGTAGCGGGAAATGATCCTTCCTTGTAGCATCATTCAACTTCCGGTAATCAATACACACTCTCCATCCGGTGACGAGGCGTGTGGAAATCAATTCATTATCTTCATTGGCAATGACGGTCATTCCACCTTTCTTAGGAACACAATGGATAGGGCTAACCCATGAGCTATCGGAGATTGGGTAAATGATTCCGGCGTCAAGGAGTTTTAGAACTTCCTTTTTGATAACGTCATGAATTTTTGGATTAACCCTACGTTGTTGTTGGATAACGGGTTTACAATCATCTTCCATTAAGATCTTATGAGTACAAAAACGAGGGTTTATTCCCTTGATATCAGAAATTCGCCAAGCGATGGCGCTCTTATGTTTACGAAGAATCTCCAAAAGTGCGGTTTTCTCCTCATCTTTTAAGTTTTTAGCAATGATGACGGGAAATTTGTTCGGTTCTTCAAGAAAAGCGTATTCAAGATGAGGAGGTAAATCCTTGAGCTCGGGCTCCGGAGGTTTTCATTAGACGTTTGTACTTCTTTGATTTCTTCAATCGTAATCTCTTTCGGAGGGAGTGACGGTAATGGATCTTCATTTAACAATTGTTCAAGATAAAGGATATCTCCCTCCGAATCATAGACACCATCATCAATTCCCGGTGGAATTGATTCGTCAATAGCAAGAAATTCATCGATCTCTTCCAAAAGGAAGTCACCTCCCTCAAACGGAGTAAAAGAAGGGGAAGAGTCGGCAATTATAGGCTCAGAAGATGGTTCAAAATGTGAATCAGTAGAATTTTGAGCAAAACCGAGAACTTCTTGAGCGTACTCCTCACAAGAAACATCAATAACGTCGATTCGATTGATGGAAGCATCGTCGAAATTTGAGGAGTACCTCATCGTTTGATTAATGTTGAATGTGACGGCTTCTTGATTAACTCGTAACGTAATCTCTCCTTTATAGACATCAATCAATGCATGGCCCATTCTTAAAAAACTTCTTCTGAGAATTAAGGGTACTCGAGGATCGGCATCAAAATCGACTACAACAAAATCAGCGGGAAAATCGAACTCCCCCACTTTAACAAAGACATCCTCAGCTATACCCTTTGGTTTCGTAGTAGTACGATCGGCTAGCTCGAGAGTCATACACGTTGGGGTAAGTGGGGGTAACGAAAGCTTTTCGTAGATTGAGTTTGGCATTAGATTGATACTCGCGCCAAGATCGGCCAAGGCGGAGCATTGAACAATTCCTTAAAAATCACATGGAATGAGGAATTTGCCGGGGTCACCTAACTTTTCGGGAAGTTTCTTGAGGATAACCGCCGAACAATTCTCATTCAGAGATGTCGTAGCAAGCTCATATAGTTTCTCCTTATTCGTAAGCAATCCCTTAATCATAGAAGCAAGTTTGGGCATCAAGAGAAGAGCATCCGCAAAACTGATTTCCACATTCAAATCTTTGAAGATTTGGAAGAACGTTTCCAATTGATGATTCGACTTTTCACGAAGAGTTTGATCTTTAAGACGAGACGGATATGGGATAGATGGTTTTGGATTAGCTTTCTTCATATTAACGGGAGCATCTTCGGGCTCAGAATCTTGGACAACCGTGGGTTGGACATTTTCGATACTCCCTTATCAGTAGGAAGCATCGGGTCCTTTGTCACCCCGGTCTCACGGTCTACCACACGAGAGGAAGAAGAAGAATTAGTGGTAGGAACCGTAGGTCCATCATAAGCAACACCACTTCGGGTAGTGATAGCTTTCATGTCACCTCTCGGGTTTGGAATCGTATTGCTTGGAAGAGAACCGGAACCCGAGGGTTGAGAATAAGATGTGGACGGTTGATTGGCTTGAAAGAAACTAGCCATCATATTCTTTATTTCAGACATCTGTTTGTTGCTTGTAGCTTCCATCTCCTTTTGGAAGTCCGTCCTCATGCCGTTAATTTGATTTTGCAAACTTTTAATGGTATAATCAGAGTTCTTCATGTAAGTTAGAAAATCGTTGTTCGGGGCGGCTTGAGGAGGTGCTTGATAAGATTGTTGAGGAGGAGGTGGTTGTTGGTAAACTTGAGGTGGAGGAGCTTGGTAGTGTTGATTTCCATGATTAAAATTAGCTCCTCGGTTCTGATTAACATGATGATTACCATTGAAACGGTTTTGATTATGGTTTTGTTGTTGAGGTTGGTTGAAACCGGGAGGTCCGAGATAATTGTTTGAACGGTAGCTAAGAAGATTTCGATCTCCTTGCGGTTGATTGTAGTTTCCTGTAGCAGCATAAACATTCTCATGTGCGTAGCCACCGACGGCTGGGCACTCGGAATAAGAATGTGGACCTCCACAAGTCTCACAAATCTGGTGTACCGCTTTCACTTGTTGGTTGTGATTCTGATTATTCATCTGAGTAATCCGTAAGATATCGTCGATCTTTTGTTCAGTGCGGCTATTTCGAGAGAAGAAGACGTATTTGATCGAGATGATGCACCCCTTTCGGCGGTAGAATCCCAATAATTGTAATGGGCGGTCATGTTCTCAATAAGATCGTAACATTCCTCGGGACGTCTTTTCATGAAAGTTCCACCAGCGGCGCATGTAATCGTTTCACGGTGTGTCAACGTTAAACCATTATAAAACGTATCAATTTGAGTGACAAGCAACATGTTATGATTCGGACATCGATCAATCGCAAGCTTATATCGTTCCCAAGCTTCAAACAAAGATTCGTCGGGATATTGCCGAAATTACGATATCGTTCCTCAACATCGTCACCATCGACGGTGGAAAGTACTTTGCCAGAAACTTCGAAACCATTTCCTCGAAGGTATGAATCGAATTCTTCGAGAGTCGATCAAACCAAGACGTGGCATGATGAGTCAAAGAGTATGGGAAAAGATACAGACGAAGGGCGTCATCGGAGACCCCATTCGTTTCATACTCGAGTGACGGTCAAAATTTTATCAAGATGTTTGTTTGCATCGTCATCTGGTAAACCATGAAATTGACAACTGTTTTTTACTTGTTCTATCATATGGTGTTTCAAGCTAAAATCGGTAGCTTGAAAATTAGTCGGTTGCAATTGGTCCTCCCCTCCCGTACATTGTAGGTTGACATAACTCCTCCATCGTTCGGAGATCGGGAGCTACATTTTGATTATCGGGAGGAGGATTAGGACCGGGTATTGGTGGTCCGTTGGGAGCAGCCATATTACGTAACTTCGGGTGCGTTAGATTACTGCTTACGAAGTCGTCTAGATCGTGATCGAGTGCGCATGCACTTAAAAACCAAGGCAATTAAAATGATACGGTATTCGAAAACACAATGAACTTAACCAATAATCCCAAGTGAATAAATCACCTCTATAAGACAAGCGCACAAGCGAGCGGAGAAGCTTATTTAGGTCAGCGCGAAGCTTATTAAAAACCCGCTTCTTTACAGCCGCAATTTAATGTCAGGCCGTCCTTATACCCACCACACAGTTTGTTTATCCGATAGAAATAAATAAATCCACAAGCGACACAAAGGCAAGTTTTTGATCTTTAGTTCGGGAACTTATTAATGATAACACCTCCGTTGAGAATGTTATATAATTGGTGTCTTCTATTTATTAGCAAAAACACAAGAGAAAATCTTTTTGTATTTTTAATATGATATATATATACAAAAGAAAAAGGAAAATATTTTTTTACTTTTTTATTTTATAGAAAAATAGTAACTTCACGAATGAAGGATCTCGAGTCACTAATCGTCAAACCTCAAACGATATTGTCGTGACACAACCTCCCAGGCAGCGGCGCCAAAATTTGATTCAGTGCCAGAAACACGTCAAGCTTAACTCACACAAACTAGCCACTTGTGAATGACTAGCCGTAAGAAACTTAAAACGGCTCGGACACTGATTTGATAATGAAGGCTTAGGGGTTATGTGTGTGGATAAAACCTCAATATCGATATCAAAAATAATCACGGAGATAGATTCAAATTCTCTTAGGAAAAAGAATAATAAATCAGATCCCGTGTGTGATCGTGTAATACGGATTAGTCAACCCGAATCGTTTCCCAACGAGGCGTGAATTGCCAACGTCGTTCTTGGTTTGGAATTTAATGCTCGATGTTTTGGATTAATGATTTGATTTTATTAACTACGGGAATGGGAAAAGTAATTAAGGAAAACTAATCTATGGGAAATCCTAAGTGCGAATTAAACTAAAACGTAACTAATCAAAACGCAATTAAAATGCAACTACGTCTAAACCTTATCCTAAAAATGCCTAAAATTACTTTTATACTAAAAATGATATTAGAAAACTATTTTAGAATTAAAACTATTTTTTAGGATTTTTCTGAATTTTATTAAAATTAAAAACTAATATTTAACTATTTAAACTAATTTAAAATACTAAAAATTATAAAAATCAAAGAGAAAAATATGAAACTATTTTCTAAAAATCACAAATAACTCAAAAGACTTTTTAAAACTATTTTTGTATTTTTCAGATTAATTTTCTATTTTCTACAAATTTAAAACTATTTTAATCTAATTTAATTTGTAAAAAATACCAAATAAAAGTGGAAAAATAAGGAAAAATATTTTTTATGCTTTTTATATTTATCTTAAACTGAGAAAATTGAAAAATTATTTTTTTGAAACTTTTTCTCAATTATTTGCAATAAAAGCTATTAAAAAGTGATTAAAATCTATTTTAAATTGAGAAAAATAGTAAAAGTTGACCAAAAATTATGAAATTCTCAGGAAAATTCTACAATCTATATCTTAATCTATGAAAAATAAGAAACAAGTAGCTTATGTGTAAGAAATGCAAATTGTAGTGTAACTGCAATGAAAACAAGCTACTAAAATAAGCTAACAAGCTAATTAGGCAACCAAACAGTGACAGAAGCTAATGTATACTGAAATAAGCTAATAGCAACTAGTTATACCTACTCCTAACAAGCTAAAAGCTCAGATCAAAGATTTATGCTAAACTGCTACTCTAGCCAAACAGTGATTTAGGCCTACTATTTAAGCCTATGCACAAGCTTATTCAATAAGCTATTCTAAAATCCAACAGTGCAGTCCTAAAGTACACCTGGCAAGCTACAAATTTGCCAAGTATCAGATCCTAACTCTCTGATTTGAGACCTACACAAGCTCTGCAATTCTGCCTGATTCACACTCAGTTTAGCTGAGTGTGAACAGGGCAGATTGAGCTAAGTTGAGCAGCTAAATTGAAGCTTAAAAGGACTAAACCAAATCTGATCAAAAGCAGTTTCTACAACTAGACCAGTTGAACATCATTTATCCAAAGTTTGAAACACTAAAACTCAGTAATGAATGAATGATTGATTCCAAAAGTTTGGTGAAAATCTGTTTTGACAGAATTTGACTTTTGAAGAATAGATGTGCAACTTTGACTAAACTCAGATTTGATCCAAAACATTAGACTGATTATGATGATATTAGACTAATTATGATTATAACAAGCTAGATCTACTAGTTTTAAACCAATTTGCAAATTATTACTCACTGATTCTAACAGAAGCAGATTCTAGATTAGATACAAAGTAATTTTGACTTTTATGACTATAACTGCTATAACTAAGACCTGATATGACAATCAAATACCTAAATAAGCATGAATCAACTACTCATAACTATACTGCTATCCTCTATCACAGATTAATAAGCTATTCCAAACACTGGTTACACTACTGATTTGAGAGCTAAAAACAGATTATAGACTAGATTATACTAAACAAACATCAAACTCAGATCAAACAATACTAATAATCACTAAATAGCAGATTCAATCAACAGATTCAATAGAGAAATGTGTAAGACAGATTTAAGAACTTACAAAGTACCTAGCCACTATGGCTTGCAAATGATGAAACAGTAACCTCTAACCTATTTAACCCCTATCCTACTTCCATTCCAGCTCAATTTCAACCCAATTCCAACTACTGCACCATCTCAATCAGGATCCAACACCGCAGAACCAAATCAGCAACTGTAGCAACTGTTCTTAACTGAATTTTTGTGATTTGAGATTGAAACAAGTATAAGCTCACAATAAGCTACTAAAAGCTTATATGAACTATATGAAACAGTAGATCAGTGATGGATCAATCCATAAAACAGATCTAAAGTGATTTTTTTATTTTTCAATGATTTAATTTGATTTTTTTGTATTTTTGAGATTTTGAAGAAATAAACTAAAAACAGTTTTATAAAACTTAAAATAAGCACTAAACTAAGTTTATAAGGAGATTTAGAACATAAGAAACTTAAACAAACAATTGAAAATGAAATTCTAAATTTTATTAATAATGGAAATTTGAGTACAAAATACGAATTACAAAGTAATTAAAATATTGAAATTGCAAACTACTACTACTTAAGCTATTAAATCTAGAGAGAAGAAAAATAAAAGATACAAGATGAGAGATATATTTGTGAACGAAATGAGTCTTATATATAGCTGAGCTTGAGGCTAAGAAGCTTCTCGAATTCTTTCAAATGTGCTTTCTCTTGAGCTTGTTTACACCCTTAGATCATATCCCACACATCATCTCTTGATAACAACCCTTGGATCATGATTGATGACTTGTTTCGACCAATGGGAGAGCAGCATTTGAGAGATTGCACGGATGGGTGACTTAGCATTCCCATGTGTCAGTGTGTGTCAGGGGAAAGTACATGATTGCCCTTAATTGTGGTAACTTTGATTAATTGACTCATGGGGTAATTAGGGTTCATCCCTGGGTAACTTTGGGGGAAAAGGGGCGCGGGTAATATTTTTTATATTAGTTTGAGTGGGGTTGACCGGGTTTGGGGGTTGACTCGGGTAATATGGGTAAACCGGGTTAGATATCTTGGCCGGGTGTGGAGTGGTTTTGGATATTGGGCTTGGATCCGGGTTTTATGTTTTGGGCCGAGAGGTATATATTGGTTTGGTCTTGGACTTTGGATTTAAAATAAACCCAAGATAGCTTTAAGGGACCAAAAGTGTATTTTCTGAAATTCCAAGGACCACAAATGTAATTCTGACAATACTCATTAAGGACCAATCATGTAAATCTCAAATAATCCAAGGGTAACTTTTGTAAAATCTGAAATTTCAGGGATCAATTACGCAAATACTGAAAGTGCAGGGACTAATCTTGACTTTTCTTCAAACTTTGTTGAAACTTCAAAAATCATCCTTAGAGAATAAAATCTTCCACAATGCACAATCCCGACCTTCCGGCTCAGCTAAAACTCTCTTGATCACTCGTGCTGAGGATCAGTTACATCTGATTTGGATCATTTTTGTGTGTTTTTGCATATCCGTACCTGCACAAGCACAAACTCAAGAAAACCACAAATATTAGCAATAAACGGCTTTTTCTTGGTTGTTTTGGGTCTATCTTGATAATGAAAAGGTATGTGTTTTAGCACATACCACGTCACCCTTTGATTTGTGACGCCGTCAGGTCGCCGTCATTAGGGTTTCGTCTTGGCCACGTTAGTCTTGCGACGGAGTCACCTTATGCTTGTGAACTGTCCCTTCGGTCTCGGGACGTCGTCGGATCAAATCTAGGCCGTCTGAGTTGCGATGACCTACTCTTTTAAAACCTGAAGCCGTCACTTGAAAATAAGCAATTTGGCTACTTAGCGTCATCCAAAAGATGTCCGACGGCGTCACTAATTTGTGCTGACGCCGTCCCCTTCAGCCAGCACTGAGTGTCACGATTCTTGACTTTGGCCATTTTCTTCGTATATTCGCGCCTTTTCGTCCGAATAAGTGTCATTACAGCATTTTGCCTTCAAGATACCTAAAAAGTGAAAAGGAACGATATTAAGTAATAACGGATACAAAAGTGATCAAATAAGGGCTTAAACGACCCCTCAAAAAGGTACATTTTAAAACCTTATCAATTACATTGCTTAAGTTACCTCATTGCCAATTGAATGTCCCCATTTCATAATCATGAACCGTTAATTCCGGAAGAAGCGAGGGTGAGTGAATAGATCTATTGAGGGTGACTCCTCCATCCGGGTTGGTGGTCCCAACTGGTCAAATGAATGCATTTCATTTAATATCATTATTTGAGTTGTTTGGCAAAACACTCTATTGGGGCGAACATCATGATCAGTCAAGCTTCGGTGTCATGTGCTTATAGCAATTGTAACATTTTTATGTGACATATTTGTCATACATGGCCTATACTTGTCGTAGTCGTATAAAACATTTACATAAACTCTATGAAGTCACTCAACCTTTGTGTTGACACTTTTAGCAATGTATTTTCAGGTATCTAAGGCATATACTTCATGGCATGCATAAGGACTTATCATAGAGTCGCGGTGACGACGCGTCTCACATGGATTTTATGCACTTTAAAACATCGTTTGGATTGTAACAAACTTATTTCCGCAAATGTTGACTACCTTTTGGGACCTATCTTTTGTAAACTCTGAATGTTTTATTATATCAAACAATGTGTTTTCCAAACGACACTTTAGGTCGTTCAATATAACTGTAACTGTGATGCTATGGCAGTCATCCCCCAGGAATTCCATTTTGCTGCAAAACAGGTATTTTGGAGGTGTGACAGATTGGCATCAGAGCAAGAGTTATAGAGAACTAGGTTGTATCATTGACCCTAGACTATAACTACATCATCATAGCATCTCATCATTTCATCATAAGTGCATAGTCACTATACATGCGGTTTTATACGCACATTATGCGGGTTATTTACTTTCATTTCAAATCGATTGTCACATTGATATCTTCAGATACCCATCCCATCATACTCACATCAGACTTTGACATGGAGGATACCTTGTCATTCCCTACTATAGCTTTAACATCAGTTGACTCTACACCAGACTTACCACACATATTATCCGACGTGGAGACTGAACCCTTTGAGGAGGGCGAAGTTACACCTACACCACCACTGTCACCATCGATTCGTTGTAGGAACAAGGCAGTTCCTATCATTCTGTCGGGACAGATCATACCATTTGGTAGGACTTATAGGCTTAGTCCTAATGGACCTATTAGGATGCTTACTGCAAGGAAGAAAGTACATTCTCTTACCCTCATTCTTAGATCACCTGCTACTCATGTAATACAACCACCATCAGCTACTCATACCACTATTAGTCATCCAATAGTGCATACTCTAGCTTTACCTCTGAAACGTCGCGAGACAACACGAAAGAGAGTAGTATTTCATTCACCATCATCTCCTAACTTACCACTAGGATTTCCATCATCACCATCATTATCATCTAGAGCACCATCCGTACCATCACATCTCATAGACGATACGCATACATCTGACTTGTAGCTTGGGAAGCGTGCATAATTTGACACACCATTACCATCTAGCACTAAGACTATAGATACTACACCATCTTATAGGTTTGAGGACAGTGAGAGTTTCAAAGTTGTTGCTGCTAGACAGCCTACTGCTCCTACACTTGAGACATGATTAGACCATCAACAGGAACAGATAATAAGTACCTTTCTGTCTAATGTAATCTTTATTCTTTTAGTATCTCCACGATAATCACAACCTTTGTTTATTTCATTCCCTATCCCAATTGCCAAATTTTCAATCATTTCGCAACAATATACCGCTATCTTACTAGGGATTAGGGCAACTTTATTCTTGACCAATTAGGAGACTATTACCATTCTATGAGGTTCTCCCATGTATCCTACAAACCATTCAACAAATCTTATTCAAGTTCTTTTGCTACCACTTTATGAAATTATTTTACATAATTTTATTTCAAGCTATGTGACCACCATCTTAGGAAAAATTGTTTCACAAAGTTCTAAAACAAGCTATTTTGTTACCACCCTATAAATTGATTTTCAGTCATTCTATCAACTATTTACTACCATTACACGAAACGACTTTCATGTTACTGTGAAAAATTGTTTGAGCCATTATCTTACAAAACAAAATGTTGAATACCATCTAAAACTTCGGAGAAACATAATACCATTTCAACAAAACCAAGCATCACATCATTTATCCTCGATTATACATAGCCTGATCACCTATGTATAATTCAGGAAATATTATGTCATGAAAGAAACAAGCATCTTTTCAAACTTCCTAAAACAATCTTCACTCAAAAGCAAAGCTTTGTAATTAGATAAATTGTTCATAAACATCTCTTTTGTTAACACTCTATAGATACCTATGCCATTCATCACTTACTCAACCAATAAGTTGAAATTTTACCAGTGACCTTTTTAGGAAAGACTTTCTATACCATCTATGAGGAGGATTCCTCGATACAAGAAAACAATGAAAGGATTTCAGAACTACCAACAAGGACTAGAAGTAGGTAGCGAGATGTTTCAAAACTAAATAGAAATTTAAGACATCACGAGATAATCTGAACCACTACCTTTGGAATAGAAGCCAAATTCTATCATTTCAAAAGTACCAGCTAGACCGAGGTACAAGATTAAGTACAAAGCGAATACCCACTAAGTAACACTGTAGAAATAAACCAAACCTCCTAACTGAGACTACAAAACATTCCATGAAACATGGCCTCAGCAATAAGTGAACTTCCCTACAATGAGTTTCCCTTAAAGGAAAATTGAGTTAAATTAAGGTTATTGATATAAACTTTCTCTAAGGCATTGTGTTCTCTAGAAATTCCAGATAACCTCACTTGCATATCAAGAGATGCAACGGGTCTGAACATATCGGACAATCAATGACTCTCCATCTACAAGTGAAATCAGAACAAACATTCTTCGACATAGGATGAGCTGATATCTATGTTTTTGCTAGCATGATAACAATCTCAGTGATGAACTATTTTAGAAGCACTCAATATCGGAACAAATCTTGAAAATCAACCACCACACCACATCACTTAAATGTTTAGGGTTTCGTGACCTTATAACATAAAGCGTGGAAATATTTCGATAAGAGAAATTAGGAGAGACACCACCAAACATTAAGCATTTTAGTAATGGAGACTAAGCACCTTAGGCAAGGAAGACTCAAGTCATGCCATTCGATAGAACTAGAAACGCAAGGAATCACAACTGTTACCTATAATCTATTCTTTACAATAATGTCCTTATCGACGGACTTGACCTCTTGAAATTTGGCACGAGACACGTGGTATCAATTTCAATTATACCTAATATAAGGTAGCCGATTCACCTCAGACTTCTGAAAATCATTTCAAGATTCCCATGGAATCTACTAGGACATGAGTACCACCTATTATCCTCAGCTCAATGGTCAGAGCGAGAGAACAATTCAAACAATAGAAGATATGCTCAAAGCATGTGTGATTTTCTGGAAATGATTAGGCATATCATTCTTCTTCGAACAAGTTCCCTTACAACAATAGTTATCATATGAACACATTGACTGCACCATTTGAGGCACTTCATGGTTGAAATGTCAATCACTTATTTACGGGCCAAAAATCAGGAAAGCCCAACTCACTAATCCATAACTTATTCATGAAACAACAAAGAAATCGTACAGATCAATAATCAGTTACAAGCAACAACAAATAGATAGAAAAGCTACGTCGATATACGACGCAAAATATTGGAAATGTGTTTCATAAGTCACAAACCATTAGAGTTTCAAGTTGGCAACAGAGTTATGTTGAAAGTCTCGCCTTGGAAAGGCGTGGTACGATTCAGAAAACGCAGGAAGACCCGATGCGACTCAAATATACTCACCTTTTCACTGATAACACTGTAGAAACGAACATGAACTGAATTCAGGGACTGAATTCCTTTTTGGGTGGGCGAATGTGACAACTCGTAATTCCAGGTCATTTCTCAAAACTTTGAAAATTTGACTATTCATCTTGGGAATTTACTATTCACTTGTTACTATTCATCATTTTTTAAGTCAGTTTGAGACTTTGAGAGGTTATTTCAAAATTTTACTATTCACAAAACACTATTCATTCCCGAAGAAAAATCACTATTCATGATTCACTATTCATCATTTTTCGTAAACTAGGTTTACGAGTATCAAATACGCGTAACCTTGAGGGTTAGGCTGCGTATTCATGAAACATCATTGAGAACATTTCATATAGACTAGAGTTAGTCTACATATCATCAGTAACATCATTTCATATCAATTTGTGCATGGGTTTGCATATTTCATTAACGTATATTTATTTATTAAATAAACGCTATCGCACGATCATTTAATTTGAATAATTGATCCAAAACTTACAAAAATTGTCCTAATATATTTTTATACTCATTTTAAGACTATAAAAATTATATTATTAGTTTACCCGATGTTTTGAATTTATTTTGTATATATATTGTTATATAAATATATATATTTACGACGGTTTCCGTAAATTCAATTCGATAAATATTTGTTCACTCAATACTTGCGAGAAATGCATTTTTATAATTTTTATGACTTTGATATATTTTATTTTGTTCCGTTAAAATCGATTTCTAGCTAACGCTACACTAAATAATTAATTACATGTACAAAGTACACATTATACAAAACTTGTTACACATTTAACTAACAAATACACCTCATTCCTCCCTATCTCATCCCATAACCCCCCCCCCCCCCCCCCCCCCCCCCCCCCCCCCCCCCCTTCCTTGTCATCAATTTATAAAATATCATGACTTTAACATAAGTACACATACTCATTTTAATAGATATTTGTCTAATATTAGATATTTGCTAACTTAAACACATACAAACACATACTTTAAAGGTGTAAAAATGCAAAAACCTCTCTTGCTCACCCTTATGGTTCGTCCAACTCAAGAACAAGAAGATGGATCATTATTTTTTCAAGCTTCAAGTGTTTTACAAGTTCTATTAGTAATCTATTTCAAGGTTTTGAAATAAAAACCTAAAGATTAATTAAGTTTCTAGCTCAAAAACTCTTCAATCACTCAAGTAAGCTTCTAATAATTTTTCCTAATCTTTCATACTCTTACTTGATGTATTTTTATGATTCTATTAGAAAAACATGCAAATATACTATGATCCATACCACTTTTACATGTTTTTATTTCTTAATATGGGTTTAAATTATCCTATTAGTATTCCTACAAAACATATCATTGTTGATGAAGTTTAGGAACCCATGATACCCTAAGAAGGTGTATGGTAGGCTTAGAATAGCTTTGGTGTTGATTGGAATATTTTAGAACAAGTTTCAAACAAGAGAAATCGTTTTCGACGAAATACATATAAGGGCTGTTCATTTTTGTAAAATCTGGAATTATCAGTGGGTTGTGGATTATTTTGGGTTATATTTTCAGAAAATAGATTTAAAAACGAAACCGTGGTCCCTTGAACGGGTTAAAACGGGTTTATAACGAAGAAGTTACGCTATTTTCAAGTTTAACGACGAAAACTATTTTTCTGAAAATATACTTGCTGTCAAGGGTTTTTCAAGGGTCAAAAACGAGTTGTAAACCTAAACTAGAAGAGTCGACTTATCAAAAATAAATTAATACATACTATCATGATTCCGAGGATATAAAGAACGTAGAAAACGGACCTATAACGCTAAAGATATACACATTTGAAAACCGACGTTCACAACTTATTTCCTTCAGCTTTTACTAAAATATTTCTAAGTGTTGAAACTGTATTTTCGGGTACCCATGTTTGGAGCCGTTTTTCTCAATGATCGAGTCCGTTTTGGTAAAATAGTAGCTTTGAGTAAAAGTTAGTTCACCTGGCCTATTTTTCCAGCCGTTCGTCAAACGGATTTATAACGAGTAACTTATGACCTCTCAAACTTTCCCGAAAACTGCCCAGAAACTGCATTTTTAGCCCGACTACCTCACTTCACCATCATTTTTATCTAGTATCGAGACTAGTATGGACAAAAGTTCAGTGTTACGACTTTTAGATATCGCTACAAGCTTTCTAAAACCATTGAGTTTGTTTCCTAACACTCGATATTCACTATTTTACGACTAACTTTACGAGGCTACTTATCCATTTTCACTACTTGTAAAAGTATGTTGTTTTGCGACGAAAAACTATAAATTCTTGTTCTATCACTAAATGACTATCGTAGGATATCATTTCAACGTAAGTACTTGTAATTTATTTTATAACATGACGAGATGTCATAAACATATATTTCGACGATAAACTTCATTTTAAAAATGCACAAGTGGTATGGATATCATATGAGTTTGCATGCATAACATTACGTCATGACTTATATTAGATCATATCATTCATAGTAGGTCGCGGTTAGAGATTGCGCCACATTTCAGTGTACTCACTTTTGCCATCACATCATTGTACCAAGTGAGTTTTCATAGCCCCGATTTACAAGTTTATACTTTATTTCAAACCTACGTGGAGAATACATTGCACATCATTTTATTACGATACCAAGTATATCAAATTCATTACATTGCTTAAGTTACCTCATTGCCAATTGAATGTCCCCATTTCATAATCATGAACCGTTAATTCCGGAAGAAGCGAGGGTGAGCGAATAGATCTATTGAGGGTGACTCCTCCATCCGGGTTGGTGGTCCCAACTGGTCAAACGGATGCATTTCATTTAATATCATTATTTGAGTTGTTTGGCAAAACACTCTGTTGGGGCGAACATCATGATCAGTCTAGCTTCGGTGTCATGTGCTTATAGCAATTGTAACATTTTTATGTGACATATTTGTCATACATGGCCTATACTTGTGGTAGTCGTATAAAACATTTACATAAACTCTATGAACTCACTCAAACTTTGTGTTGACACTTTTAGCAATGTATTTTCAGGTATCTAAGGCATATACTTCATAGCATGCATAAGGACTTATCATAGAGTCGCGGTGATGACGCGTCTCACATGGATTTTATGCACTTTAAAACATCGTTTGGATTGTAACAAACTTATTTCCGCAAATGTTGACTACCTTTTGGGACATATCTTTTGTAAACTCTGAATGTTTTGAAAAACTTATTTCCGCAAGGGTTAAAACAGGTAGGATGGGTTGACAAAACTATTCAGTGTATTAAATTTGTTAACAAAAAGCATACTACTTGATTCAATCGAATTAGGATGTTGGGAACATTCTGCCTTGCATGATTTGCAACCCGTTTTACCGTCTCATTTATAGCAAATTTTCTAAACCTGGCCTATTTGATGTGTTGGAGTTACTATATGACTCGAGTCAACCCTTTGATTATTTCCTGATTAGAAACAAACTTTTTCTCGTCTTTGTAGGTTTCTCAATAGTCATATCAGTCAGGATTTGAAAGACCTTGCACAAGGACCAGTAAATGGTAATTGGACATATGGAGGGTATTTAGTCAATGGTTACAAATTTTATACCCAAAAACATAGTGAAGGGCGGCTCAGTAACAAAAGTGGAGTATGTGTGAGCGGAAGTGTTTATAATGAGTATGAATGTGACTATTATGGGATATTAGATGATGTCATTGAAGTAGAATATCAAAGCAAAATTCATGGCTTAGGGGATTGTATTGTCGTATTGTTTAAGTGTAAGTGGTTTGATACCCCTGGTGGGGTAGGGGTTAAGCGTAAAGATGATCTGGTGCATATTGATTCTAAGGTAAAGCTATTGGACGACAATCAGTTTGTTCTAGCATCACAAACAGAACAAGTGTATTATGGACCATATCCGAGAATGTCAAAGGAATTGCAAGATTGGTGGGATGTTATCAGGAGTCAAGATGAAGTCAAAGAGAATATATGAACAGAATGTATCTGATCAATGTGTAATTAGTCCTAATCTAGTATGGAACCATGTATTTTGGAACACTGTTTGCTTAGGAGCTATATACTTTTGGAATATGCTAATCGCCAATGCTAATATTAATACTGTTTAGCAGCTGTTTTTGAATACCTTACGCTTCCATCAATAAGTTGTCTTCTTACATGCTCAAATTTAGGGTGTATATACATGGAATGCTAAATTGGAGTTGAATCAAAAGACCCGATGCTGAAGTCGGCTTTACCAGGTGAGACTTATGAAACTGTGCAGCTTTATTAATAGGTCCAGATTTTCTTTCGTTACTGTTATTTTTAGGCTGGAGATCTTAGACTGAGATAATCACGTTATAGTCAATACTGCTATCTTGTGTTTGAGGATCGAAATTTGTGGCTTGAAATTGAACCTCAACTTACCTAGGAGTTGGTAAGCAAAGTCAAAGTAAATATAATACAGAAAATAACAGCAAGTTACAGAATTAGGAAAAGAGGGTCACCAATTGTCCTTCACTTTATTGATATAGATTCAGCAGCTGTTCATCACCATCATCATATCAGAACTTCAAGCTGGCTTTCAACCCATTTGACCATTTTTAGCCTGTTTGACTTGTATCAGGTTTTGGTAAGCTTTTAAATCAACTTGTTATTGATAAAATTCTAACCCAAGTAAACACATTTCTATGTTGTTGGACAGGTCAAAATAGTTGTAAACTTGTAATGTATTGAAGCTTTATTTGGGTCAAGGCCGGGTTGGGTTGAACCATTAACATTTTCTTTGCTAATGAAACATTTTAGAAGATTAAAACTATTTGGATCACACTCTAAGGCTACTTTCAACCAATAATTTGACCTGTTATATTATATAGGAATATTTTAAATTTGACCCGTTATAGATTAAATCGAACCCAAATTAACCGTTGTCATGTAGGCACACATTTCATCAGGAATATCAAGTTCTGTGAGATATGCTGCTACTTCATACTTTGGATCTAATGCTCTCAATATCTAGTCATGCAGTAATGATGAATAGGGTACAAGCAACATTAAGTAGAGTAGTTGGTACCTGATCAAGAATATGATCCGAGACAACTTTATCCCAGTCTGGATTTTTTGTGTCCAATAGAACCAGAACTATGTCAAATCTGCTGATCAATGGCCCAGTTTGAACATTGTTAAAAATTCTTGTGTAAGTAGAAATCGAGAGAATTATATCAAGGAATTAAACATAAACATATAAGAATTTGCAAGAAATGATACATTGATCAGGATCATATTGGCCTTTGGGATTTGTTGCATCGAAGACTATCGTTCTTGTACTGAAAGTGGTTACAAGACCCGCCTGAAAATTAATTAGATTATCACAAAGTCAAAGTCTGCTAAACCATTAGCATAATTTCACGAAAGCCAACTGAAAAAACAAACATAGATCAGGCTAAAAAATAACAAGTGATATAGAACCTTTACTAACTCATCAAAGATCATTAGCCATAGTTTTTACTGGGGATAAAGTGTATGTAAAATAGCTATACCTTAGCAACACTTATAGTCTGCTGTTCCATTGCCTCGTGTATAGTGGCTCTATCATGTTCCCTCATGCTGTCAAAAGGTAAAATCATTTTTTAGTTTTACATGACAAATCTAACATATACTTTTTAATTAACAAAGGCCAGCATGTGTAAAATATGATTATACAGTTACTCCATTGTCTTTTTTCCATTCAAAATTAGACTTTATCTTTGTTATGACCCATTTTCAACTACTTATCTTTGTCATCAAACTATATCAGAAAAAGACCAACATGGCTTTGGAAATGGTACCTATCAAACTCATCAATGCAACAAAGTCCGAATTGCAATAAATTATTCCCAATTCTGTACAAAATGGGGGGACAAGAATCAAGCAGTTTGGGATATATACCTTGTGTTTTAAAGCAAAATTCACCAAATGATTGTCATTGCCTTGTTTAGGAATATCTAACCATGGCCCAAAAATAGTTGCACTAAACAACCTCATTCGATCTGGATTGCGTAACAACTTAGACTTAATATTTGAAAGCAACTTAACCTGGGAATGAACCGTTACCTTAGCATCAAAATATCGGGCAATGTTTGCCATTTGGGACTTTAATTGACTGACTAATTAGAGTTTGAGTTAGGGTTTCAGTTAGGGAACGAGTATATTAAAGGTTTAGGATTTTGATTTCACTTTTTGATTTGTGTTTTGGGGTAGTAGAGTGTTGGTGTGTGTGTAAAATTTTTGAAAAAGTGTAAAATTATAATTTTGAAAAGTTATGAAAAAAAAGTACTAAAAGGTACAAAAGTATAAAGTAAAAAAAGTCGCTAATATTATTTCGCTTAAGTCGCTCAGCATTAGGAAGAAGCTAAAAGTATAAAAAAATATTTTAGTAAGTTTGACTTTTTTTACTAAATGACAAAAATAATTTTGCAAGAATCTTAAAAAGTCGCTCAGATTCGGTCGCTTTACTAGTATAGCTATTAAAAGTCATAAAACAATCATTGGGTACACAAATGACGAGGGACACTTGGCAATCTGAGATTAAAAGTAGAAAAGTCACAAGTCTCAAGGTCTAGTTAAGGGATATGCCAATTTTTTTCCTAGAAAGTGTTGCCACCTTGAGCAAAAGGTGTGTTGCCATAATTGCCCAATTTTTTTTTTTTACACATTTTGAATTTTAATCGCATTAAAATAAGTTTTACGCTTGAAACACATGAATCAAAGGTAAAAATCTATCGTTTTTGAAAACATACTCAATCTTCTCAAAATAAAAACCTTCTCAATCGATCCGGATTATATATATATATATATATATATATATATATATATATATATATATATATATATATATATATATATATATATATATATATATATATATATATATATATATATATATATATATATATATATATATATATATATAGGGAAATATATTAGCTACAATTTATTGTAGCCAATTGACTACAATATTGTGCTATAAATGTGGGTCACTGATTGTTTTGTGGGTCCCGATTCTTTCTTGGGTCCCGATTCATAGCTAGTGTATTTTTTTGAAGGATTGTAGCCAATTGGCTACAAAATTATATAAGCTATCCCCATATATATATATATATATATATATATATATATATATATATATATATATATATATATATATATATATATATATATATATATATATATATATATATATATATATATATATATACTATCTATAATAGAAAAATGGTCAAAGTGAAAAATGAAAAGTCAAGAAAGTGAAATGTGGAAAAAATTAAAAAGGAAATGTTGAAATAATTAATTATGAGTAATTTCAACTATTAATACATACATATGTTTCAAAAGGAAACTATTAATACACATCGAAAACCGGGTTGACCCAGGACCCGGTTTAATTTGACCCGTTTTTTTGACCTAACCCGTCGGGTTAACCCTGTTTATATTGACTCGTTTTTTAACTGGTACGGTTCAACCAGTTGAACCTCCCGGGTCGAACCGGTTTCAAAATATTATGTTAATCCCCAATTTCTCAAACTTTTACTATTATTCGTTTATAACTCATAAACTTTTTTTATCACTAAAACTAGCTTACTAAAAAGTACAATAAAATTTTCACAATGTACAATTTAAACAAGCTACGAGTACAACATAATTCTAAATATAAATAATTAAACATACTAATTAATATTATTTTTAAAACACCCTAAAATGAAAAGTACATGTTATTATATACATTATACAAATTAATAAAACACACAAAGCTTCATACAAGCTAACAAGTTGATGGTACATATAGTTTTGAAAATCGGATCGGACCAACGGGTTCAACCTGGAACCAGTGTCGCCACCGGTTCGGCTAACCAATAAAAACCATCCGAAAGTGAACTAGAGAGGACCCGTTGAAACCGATACAAACTGATGAATCCGGTCTCATCGAGATCTATTTCTCCGGTTAATCGCCGCCGCAAGGCGTAGGTACCCTGTTACACTATATATAAAGGAAAAATAAAAGTAAAAGTGAAAATTTGAAACTATTAATACATATCGAAAACCGGGTTGATCCTGGACGCTTCAAAACCGGTGGGTTGACCATGTTTAATTTGACCCATTTTGACCCAACCTGTCGGGTTGACTCGGTTTAAATCAACCCGTTTTTCGACGGGAACGGTTCAACCGGTTGAACCACCCGGGTCGTACCGGGTTTCAAAACATTATGTTTAATCCCCAAATCTTCAAACTTTTATTATTTTTCATTTAGAACCCATAAACTTTTTTTAACACAAAACGATCTGTCGCTATATAAATATATTATATATATATATAAGTTTTTTTTTCAAAAACGATTATAATGTTTTACAATTAAGAGAAAATATGTGCCCGTTAGTGCACATTTAACTTTTCAATAGGCTAAATACGCCCATTTCAAAAAGAAAAATGGGGCTAAACGTGCCCAAATCTTTTATAAAATAGCCAAAATTAGCCATTTTTTATTTTTTTTTATATATTTTTTTTGGGCTAATCACATTCATGCTAATTTTGGTACTTGCGTTCTTCTTAACAACGGCATCATTAATCCCATCCTTGTTAGTTTTACGCGACAAGGAACGTCTGTTATTAGTTTTTATCTCATAACTGATGTAATGTTTACTTTCATTTTCATTAAATGTTTTTATATGTTGTTTGATAGATGTTAATAATTTTGTCTAGACTTTAGTTATCGTATAGTACAACCGTTTGCAATTGCATTTTCATCGGTTCACGTTCTATTTTAAACGCTACACAAAACACTCACCATAGTATCACAAATCATTAATTATCTGACGTTAGAAACTGGCCGCTAGGCGTTACTGCCTAGTATATATATATGTATATGTGTATATATATATATATATATATATATATATATATATATATATATATATCTCAATCGATCCGATTCTATATATATATATGTATATATATATATATATATATATATATATATATATATATATATATATATATATATATATATATATATATATATATATATATATATATATATATATATATATGTATATATATATATATGTATATATATATATATATATATATATATATATATATATATATATACATATATATATATACATATATATATATATATATATATATAGATATATATATATATATATATATATATATATATATATATATATATACATATATATATATACATATATATATATATACATATATATATATATACATATATATATATATATACATATATATATATATATATACATATATATATATATATATATATATATATATATATATATACATACATACATATATATATATATATATATGTATATATATATAGGCATATATTTATATATAGGGAAAAGTGAATATGGGGCTGTTGTGCATTTAACTTTACATGCCTACCAGCCCAAAACTACGTAGTTTTGATTAAAAAACCTCCTAAATCATAAAACCTAAAATTAAAACCTCCTTTATCAGTTCTTTCACTTGATCGACCTTTCATCTTTTGTTCATCCAAGGTATGTTTCACATGATTAATTGATTTCATTCATTTGTTAATTGATAATATATCATTCATTAATGCATTAACTGTTATCTTGATTTCATTCAATTGTAAAACCCTTCTCACGTATACATGGTGTATATGTTGTTAAGTGTTAATATGTTAGTTAATGCATCACTTAACTCTTAATATGTCATTCGTTTATGATTTTGTTAATATGATCTTGTTACTGTATTAGTTAATGCATGTCTATCATGTGAAACATTTATGATCTTGTTAATATGTTAGTTAATGCATCAGTTAACTATCCATTAAAACTTGAGACCGTTCATTATTTCTAGAGCATTTTGTTGATTAATTTACTCCCAAGTTAAACATGATCTATAAGCGTCTTGAATGAATCAAAATAATAAGATAACCCATCTTTA
Organism: Chrysanthemum makinoi; assembly: GCA_910596185.1. Lineage (NCBI taxonomy): Eukaryota > Viridiplantae > Streptophyta > Magnoliopsida > Asterales > Asteraceae > Chrysanthemum > Chrysanthemum makinoi. Next base: position 262,037,487 of record OU343222.1, on the reverse strand, counting down.
CGTCATTCAGTAATACCTTAACTGATTCATACATCATTTATTGTATACCAAGTTACCAACACATAGAACCATCCATTTATTAAACATTTAAACATGAACCTGTCATGCTGATGTCTATCAGGTGTTGCAATTCAATGGAGATAGAAGTACAACCAAATGATGAACCATTGGTAGCACACCAGATCGAAGAAATTGATACAAATGGGTATTTGATTGACCATGACAATTCAGAATATGAAAGTGATAACCAAATCGATCACGATGGTGATGTGAGGTTGGAGAAAGATGAATACAATGATGATATAAACCTGTAGTTTTGTGTTTGCAAGTTTTCGTCTGCAAGTTTCTGTGGTTAAGGTTTTATCTAAGGTTTCAGTAGTCAAGGTTTTAGTCATCCTGGAATATCAATTACACAGTAATAATTTTTCTGCAATTACTTGTTTTATCTCCCGAAGACACGTGGTTGTTGCTCATCATTTTGAATATGTGACAAAATTAGTGCTTAGCTCGGTAAATGAAGTATGAATTACGGCATGTCACTTGATAATAAAGTGAGCTAAGCATTAAACACAGGCTTCCAACCTTACACATGACTCTATATGATATGTCGCATTCTTAAGAAGCCCAACGTCTTTAAAGAAGTTATGGCCATTTTAATTAGGTCCCATATTTAAAGAACTATGAACACCTTGATCAAGGCGTGAGCTTTAGTTTAGGATCAGCTCGTTTCAAGCTTTTACTAATCTCGAACTTCTTGGCTCATTTTTACCCCTGCTGTAATCTTGTAATTAGAAGATAGTATGAACCTTGTAGCCAAAAATTTCAAATAAATCTGATCTTGAAACAATATGTAGTCCCATATGATATTACAGTATTGTACTAATAACAAACTTGAAGCACCACCTACAAGAGATTATCCTTATGAAACCATATATCGCAATTCTAACAAGACATGAGAGAAAAATCTAACGGTTTCTCTAAGTGCATATATAAATCACAAACTTGTGTTACAATCATAAGCTTTGTCACAAGAAGATGCCTAAAAGATGGAAGCATTTCCACAATACTCCAGCAATTATAAATCACAAACTTGTAAACAGGAGTGATGCCTAAAAGATGGAAGCATTTCCGCATTACTCCAGCAATTGCGTCACATAATAATAATCTGCTCGACTCCTCAGGATACTCGACAACCTGCACAAAATTTTATATAGAGTGAAATAAGTTTAACATAGTATTGTTGCAGACTACGTGAAGGAAAAGAGTTGTACAACATACACTTCAATCAGCTTTTAATTAAGAATGGTCTCAAATGATAGAGCGAATGACATATTAAGAGGTAACTGATGCATTAACTAACATATTAACAAGATCATAAATGTTTCAAATGATAGAACGAATGACATATTAAGAGTTAAGTGATGCATTAACTAACATATTAACACTTAACAACATATACACCATGTATACGTGAGAAGGGTTATTCAATTGAATGAAATCAAGATAACAGTTAATGCATTAATGACTGATAATTATCAATTAACAAATGAATGAAATCAATTAGTCATGTGAAACATACCTTGGATGAACAAAAGATGAAGGTCGATCAAGTGAAAAAACTGATAAGGGAGGTTTTAATTTTAGGTTTTATGATTCAGAAGGTTTTTTAATCAAAACTACGTAGTTTTGGGCTGGTAGGCATGTAAAGTTAAATGCACAACAGCCCCATATTCACTTTCCCCTTATATATATATAGTGTAGAGTTATTTTCAGAACCAAAAAAAGGTCGAGAACTGCGAGAACCAATCACAACCCTTTATTTTTTGATCAATGGCTATTAAGACTTGTGGCATAATCGTAATAAAATATAATACTAGATAAATTTATTTAATAGATGTAAGACCATGTTTATCAATGAACCAAACCAACCGGTTGGTCTAATAAGGACAAAAAAATAATAGTTTTTTATTCACAATTGATAGATTGAAGATAAAATGCTGGACGACCCGATCAACTTGTGACCTTCGAATTGTAATACCAACCTTGCCAAGTGGCAAACAATTATTGGCCAAGAAATTTGAAGATTACGTAGTATATATTCTCTATACTTTCACCTTTTTTTTTTACTTTCTTTGTTAATGAAAAATGTTACTAGTTTGTTAAAAATAAATTTTTTTTTAGTTTTATTTAAAAAAATTACTTGAAAGATTTTTTTTATCAAAACAATCATTTTATTAAAAAATATTTATAAAGTAAATACTTTATTTAAATAAATATATAATTTTATACCATTTATTATGTTGCATCATTATTCAAAAATATAAAATACATTTATATCAAAATTTATAATTTTAAAATTCTTTATCCAAAATGACACATGTCACTATATTAGTGGACAACTATATTTTCTTTCATTTTCTTATTGGTTAGCCATATTTTTGATAAACTAATAGACCATTTATGTTAGTTTTCAGTCTCTATAAATATAGTCCAATATCGACATATTTTCATACACCTTCTCAATTCTTCATTTCTGATTTCTTAAACTTCTTATATATAGTTTATCTACTATGGATCCTAATTATCCAAATTATCTCCCAAACACCCAGTATTATGGAGGTTTTCAAAATCTTCTAAGCTCCCAGTCCCCGAATCTAAATCAAATGCCTAGCACACCCAATCTTGAAACTTCACAACATATTTCTAGAAATTTGTTTGAAGATTCTCAAATACCAAGTAGAAGTACCGAAAAAAATGTAAAATGGGAAACCAAAGAAGATATAGCTTTGATGGCAGCATGGTGTCATGTTAGTGGTGATTCAACTCGTGGAAACAATCAAAGAAAAACTTCGATGTGGGCAAGAATCTGGCAAATGTATGAGCAGACAAGAGCTGAAAGCCCAAAAGAAATCGGCCCTCGGAATGAAAATCAGATGAAAGGTCGTTATAAACGACTTAATGCAAACGCAAACAAGTGGGTCGCTGCTTACAGGGCAGCGTATAGCAGAATGAAGAGTGGAATGAGTATAAAAGATGTCGAGCTTGATGCACACAACATTTATGAGGGGGATGGTAGCAAGTTCTTAGACTTGACTGTATTTAATGAAGTTATGTGTAAAAATCCCAAGCGGATGTTAAACCTAGATCGTGACAATACACGATCACATCGTATAGATGAAGAACCTAATGAAGAAAGTGGTAGCAGTACGAAAAGATCACGAACTAGTGAAGAAGGAGAGTATGTTGTTCACTCCAACCAAGAAACACCAAATACTGGTGGTTCAAGTATTCAACGACCTATTGGTAGAGACGCTGCTAAAAAGAAAGGAAAAGGTAAGGCATCACAATCTTTTTCATCCCCTAATAACGAATTTGTTGAAGAATTGCGTGCTATGAAGAATTTGTTGATTATGCTTGTACCACTATGAATTTTTATATATGTAACCTAGTTTTTATCAATAATGAAAATAAAATTTCTTATCATAATAAAGAAAAATCTTATCATGACACGTGGCAATGTTTTATTCGATTATGTAGATTACAGATCATCTTATCAATAATCATAAGAAAACCTTATCATGACACGTGGCAATGTTTTATTCGATCATGTAGATTACAGATCATCTTATCAATAATCATAATAAAGAAAAATCTTATCATGACACGTGGCAATGTTTTATTCGATCATGTAGATTACAGATCATCTTATCAATAATCATAAGAAAATCTTATCATGACACGTGGCAATGTTTTATTCGATCATGTAGATTACAGATCATCTTATCAATAATCATAAGAAAATCTTATCATGACACGTGGCAATGTTTTATTCGATCACTGTCTTTATATAATATGAAAGTTACATATCAAGTTTTATACATTCAACTTATATTTCTAATTCAAGTTCTCAAAACAATTATGTCATCTGATTCTGATGACTTATCATCCGATTCTAACTCAAGTTCGATCTCATCCAAATCAATCGAGTATCATGAATGGGAATCACGTGTTGTTCAATATAATCAACGCACAGATCGCATCCTTGAAGATGTTATTATCAAGTATCCTAATTTACTCATACAAGACCAAACTTCCAGAGCAAGACGAGCGTATCGTGATAGGGAACGTGAGCAAGGTGAGGCACTTTTAATGGCAGACTATTTTGTGGACAACCCAACCTTTGATGAAGTTATATTTCGACGCAGATTTCGCATGCGTAAACACCTGTTTGTTCGTATTGTTGATGCTGTTACTGCCAATGATCGATATTTCCAACAAAGACGTGATGCTACGGGTAGACAAAGTCTTTCATCATTGCAGAAATGTACAGGAGCTATGCGGGTGTTGGCTTATGGTATATCATTTGATGCCGTAGATGAATACTTAAGGATGAGTGGTGCTATGACAAGAAAGTCTCTCATGTCGTTTGTACAAGGTGTCATTTCTTGCTTCGGTGATGAGTACCTTCGAAGGCCAAATGAAGATGATTTAGCGAGGCTTCTCAATGTCGGGGAACGACGAGGGTTCCCAGGTATGATAGGTAGCATTGACTGCATGCATTGGCAGTGGAAAATTGTCCTAAAGGTCAATGGACAATACGCAGGAAAAAGTGGAAAGCCAACCATCATTCTAGAAGCCGTTGCGTCATATGACTTATGGATATGGCATGCTTTCTTCGGAACACCAGGTTCGTGCAATGATATTAATGTTCTCCATAGATCTCCTGTTTTCAATGATGTGTTAGAAGGTCGAGCACCAAAAGCCAGCTATGTTGTGAATGGTAATCAGAAAAATATGGCATATTACCTTACTGATGGTATATATCCTTCATGGGCTGCATTTGTCAAATCTATATCTTCTCCACAAATTAGAAAGCACAAGTTGTTCGCTCAACATGTAGGATCGTAATATTTATTGTGTTGATGATTCGGGTGGTCTTGGATGATCAAAATACATGTTTGCCATATTTAGAGAGAGAAAGATAGAGAGGGTGTTCTTGCTAGAGACTTGGTTCTCAAATGTAAAAGGTTAGATTAAAATGAAGCACCACCCCTTCCATGGATGGAAGGGGTATTTATAGTTACAAGAAATACGACCTCCTATCGGCCTGTGGATCAGGGATACAGTGGGTAAAGACCCGTCCTTCCTCAACGGTGTTGCACTACACTATACTACGCTACAAACTAATAAATAAACTACTAAATAACGAAACTAACGACAAGTCTACGAGCTAAATTAAGCTAGATAACATTTGGGGTGACCGACTCTTCACTATGGAATTTTCTAATTCCTAACAATCTCCCCCTAAGGGAGGTCACCCCATGTTTTACATTTTGCATCCTAGCATTCTATCTTTGTCTTTGTTCTTGAGCTCGTAGACTTGAATTCTTCAACATCTGCATCTTTGTGCTTTTGTAGCGATTCTTTAAAGTCCGCATTGAATTGTACTTTAAGTGGAGGTCTTTGATCTGATCCACATCTTTGATGATCTTCGAGCTTTCATTGAGATCATCGCCACAAAGAAATCTCTCGGATCATCCATAGTTGTGTTGCCTTCATGTGATGTTGTGACTTTTGGACCAACATGCTCACACTTTTGAATCATGACATCTTTCCATCAGAGTAGCGGAAGCTTTATTGGTTCATGATATTTGCAGCAGCGAAGCAGAAGCATAGTATGAAATATCGAGCGGTTATGAAGATATGGACCAGTCATGATTTCTTCAAATTAAGTGTGGATGCTGTGAGCATGCGGCTTTGGATTGACTCCTCATTTCGATCAGCAAACCGTCAAATGTACCGCAAACAACGTTAGCAATAAAACACGCGAAAGTGTCTTTGATCACTTTCGTTGAATTGAGGTACACGCCCACGGTTCCCCGTTGATCAGTACAAGTATCGCCTGTGATCGGTAGGATTCATAAGAATCTCCTTGACAGGGTTTCGCAGATGTTCTAGCTGTTCTCAAACCGGAACATCTCAAAGAAGACAACACGCAGTGAGTGAACCAGCGAATTGAGATTCACTGATTGATGAAAAATGATTTGAAAACAATCGCGTAATGCTTAGAAGAAAGAGTTTTGCAATACGACGAAGGTTTTATGAGAATGATCAATTTTCAATCAAAATAATTTTTATATTTGAAATGAATACACATTCGATGCGCTAGAGAAAAGAAGATTTGCACATCGAACGGTTTTTCCAAAAGTATTCGTCAATCCATTTCCTGGACCAAGGTTGATTCACGAGTGAATCGCCCCATCGTTTCTATCCAGTTGTCACATGGTTGATCTATAGAATAGATCTCACATGCCACCTACCAGGAGCTTGTTTGATGTTGGCTCGAGAAGGCTTTCCATCTTCATTGTGAATATGTATGCATATTACTCGAATGTTCGCAATACCACAAGGATAATGCGTAGGACTCTACATATATACTTACTTTCCACATTGTGTGAAACAGCAAGTCTTCATTAATTTTGTGTCCTAATGAGATATTGTGGATGATCTCTTGGCTCTAGACTCAATCGTGCACATTTGGTTCCTATGCCGGAGACTAGGGAGAGGGTCTCCTTCTTCAATATCAACAATCTCTAAGAGAAAGTCGATAGATAATGTCGGTTCCCGTGAGAATGAAACAAGTCCTTTTAAGAGGAACTTGAGTGGTTTGGAAAGTTGAAGTGCAAGGCGTCCACCGGGTCCATGATGTCTTGGCTTCAATACCGATGTTACCATCAGTAGCATATGAATTGAACCCGGTTTCTGCCCTAAGGTTGAATAAATGGAGGGTTATTTGTTTTCACCCTTTTCTCATTCAATTCTTTTTAATTCTTCAACCCCTTCAGTGCTTACCGAGACTTCATAGCTAGAACCTTGTTGGGTTTATTCCAGTACTAGCTCAGACTCAGTCTGCACTCTTCCCATTCCTCATTTTTCTCCTTTTATCATCATACCTAAGAACTCTACACTAACTAGTGGATAGTCCCGGGGTAGATCCCTCCGGTTCTGGCGGATCATGGGAACACATACCTAACCTTATCGTCCTTATATCACCATTCATAATGTAAAGTTGGTCGGTCTTTTTGGTATTGTTCATCGGCCATAGGAACCAATTGAAAACCATTTGAAAATCAATCCGGATACTTATGATATTTTATCAAAGCATTTTGTACCTGAATTGTTTTGATATTTTTAGAAGAAGAACTCCCCTCAACATGTGAATCAAGTATTTGAAATAGTTTTCCACACGGAGGCAAGAGAAAGAATTAACTTCTTTGATTACCATTTTCTAAAAATATCAACATCACTTCCCTAATCGAATCAAGTAGATAAAGCATTTTGGGGAAGGATGAGGTTTTCATGATTTTGCTCCCCCTCAATATGTGCCTCGAGATTTGAAAAGAGTTTTGCACATACTAGAGGGAACCTGCACATTGAGATAAGTTGATCACGTTTCAAGTCATTGGTTTTTAAGATAGATGCTCCCCCTCAATATGTGCATTGAAAAATTGAAATCGTTTGTCACATGTGGGAAGGACATCATGTACGTCCTCATAAAACCATTTACCGAAAAATCAGTTTAAATCCAATTTAAATCACACATTCTCCCCCGATCACAATTATCAAATCATTTGAGATTTGTGATCTCTTATAGATTTAAATTGATTTTGAAAGCTTTTTAAGGAGAATTGTGACTTGATTATGAAAGCGTTTTAACTGATACGGATCGGATTTTAAGACTTTAAACTCCATTGATAAAACATGTATGTTCAACTTTTGAAAACAATTTAAAGCCAAATAACTTTTTAATTTAATTGAAATCATTCTCCCCCTCAATCAATGACATAGGTTGTTGATTGAGAGATAGAGATTTTGACAGATAAGTCCCGATGATTATCAAAAATAGAGACCGAGTTATTTTTCAAAGCATTTAGTTTTAAAGAGATAAATGTTTATAGAATCAGAGCATGGACTTTGAAATCATGATAAAACATTGCTCTGTTCTTTCTTTTAAAACCTGGGTTATTGCCGAAAATGACAATAAACCATTGTTTCACTTTCTCCCAAAAATATTTTTTGATTTTTGATTTTTTTTTAAATTCAACAACATCTAAAGTCCGTGTCATTTTTGAATGACAGCACAAAGACGTAGATATAATCAAACTAAAAAAACATGACAAATAGACAATAATTTTTGAAGATTTTTCGATTTTTTCAGATTTTTATGGATTTTTGAAAGTTTTATATTTTTCTATTTGGTTTTATAGGGTTTTATAATTTTGTATTTTGCTTTTTTGGATAAATCTATACAAAGATATAGATGAAGGAAAGACCTTTACTCCTCGTCTTCCTCCTGAAGACGTTTTAGTGTTTCTGGTTGAAGGCTTTTCAAGCCAAGTCGAGGAAGAATAAACTCAAAACGTTCTCTCGGAAGAGCTTTGGTGAAGATGTCAGCTAACTGATATTCAGACCTCACAAAATAGAGTTCCACCACACCTTTTTCTACTTGTTCCCTGATGAAATGATGTCGAATGTCGATATGCTTTGCTCTTGAGTGTTGAACATTGTTGCATGAGAGAGCAATAGCACTTTATTATCACAAAGATGAGTAGGATTTTGTTGAATACAAGTCATAGTCGATAATTGAGATCTCATCCATAAGATTTGAGCACAACAGATGACATGGCTATGTATTCAGCTCTAGTAGGAAATAGAAGTACTCATTTGCTTCTTTGAAGACCAGCTCACAAGCTTATCACCCAAAAACCGAGCACCTCGGATGTACTTCGACGAGTATCTTGACAACTGCATGATCGATCTGCATAGCCGTTAGTGACATACCGGTGTCCTTCGGGTTCCAAAGACCCATATTGATGGTTCCTTGGAGATACCGAAAGACCCGTTTAACCGCTTCAAGGTGCTTTTTAGTAGGCTTAGCATGGTATCTAGCACACATGCAAACAGCGAACAAGATGTCCCGGTCTACTAGCGTGAGGTACATCGGGGACCCAATCATACTACGATATTTCGTTTGGTCAATCATGATTCCTGAGTGGTCCTCATCTAGTTTGGTTCGATCAATCATGGGGGTGTCAACGGGGTCACTTGAATCAAATCCAAATTTCTTTAAAATCTCTGTTGCATATTTAGATTGATTTATGAAAATGCCTCCGGGACTTTGAGAAATTTGTAATCCCAAGAAAAATGACATTTGTCCCATCATTGACATTTGAAACTTTGAACTCATTTCATTTGAAAAGCGATCACATTCCATTGGGTCAGTCGAGGCAAAAATAATATCATCAACATAAATTTAAACATGAGTTAAATGTTTGCGACTTCTGAACAATGTAGGATCAATCTGCTCCTTTCTTGAATCCGGTTGATAGAAGAAACTTTGACAGTGTATCATACCATGCCCTGGAGCTTGCTTTAAACCGTAAAGAGCCTTCTTCAGACGATAAACGTGAGTAGGATGCTCTTGATTCACAAATCCTTCAGTTGGGCGACGTAGGCGACTTCTTTAAGATCTCGGATTCGAAATGCCGTCTTTACATCCATCCGATAGACTACCATGTTCTTACTTGCGGCATTAGCTAAGAATATTCCGATTGCCTCGATTCGAGCCACTGGAGCAAATGATTCTTCAAAGTCTATACCCTCCTCTTGACGGTATCCTTTAGCAACTAATCGAGCCTTGTTCTTTAACACATCACCATGCTCATCAAGTTTCACTTTGAAGATCCACTTTAGAGCAATGATCATAGCACAATCTGGAGCGGGTACTAATTCCCATACATCAAGTCGATCAAACTCATGAATTTCTTCTTGCATGGCATTGAACCGCAGTCTTCATCCATGGCGGTTTTAACATCTTTTGGTTCGATCTTAGAGAGTATGGAGTTGAAGAAGCACCATAAGGCATCTGTTGCAAGTTGTTTCTGTGTGGATACAGGATGAGAGGGATTTCCAATGATGTTGTCCAATGGATGATCGTGAGTCCATTTATTGAGGTGTTCATGTGGCAGTGGTTGAGGGACTAAAGTAGCGAGTCGATGTCTCACGAAGAAGATGGTTCTGCTGAAGATTCAGGAGCAAATACATTTTCAAATGGAGCATCTTCAGGAGTAGCAAAGGGATTAACTTCATTATTGATACCGGACATAGTTCCATGATGTACCCTCGAAGTTTGATGATTTGTTGATGAGACAGAGTGATCGCCAAGTAGGCGCTTCTTGACTTAATGATATTGAGATTGAAGGATTGACGTCATTCACGGGAATATGAGCGACCTCTGAAGTAGGAATTGTCAGTTCATTAGCACTTGGCTCACAATGTTCATCAATCATGGGATCAAACAATTTCTTTAAATCATCTTCAGATGGAGGTACATATAGAGTTTCTGAAGAAGAATTTGGTATAAGGGATGAACTAATGGGACTGTCTTGAAGTGCGGATCTCGAATCTGAGTGTCCGAGAGCCATAGGACCACTGCGATAGAAACTCTCTCTCTGACTATCTTTATCAACCCATATGTAGACAATTTGAAGTGACCAGCGATAAAGAAAACACGATATACCAAACTTGGAACTGAAGAAGAATTCCATGCATTTGCATCTTAAGCTCGCCTTTGTGAATTTTAACTTCAATCTCAAATAAGTGATAATTGATTAACTCACGGAGTAATCACTTGTGTCAATGCCCAACACGTGAATAGACGCACAACTTGGATGTACGTCGATCCACTGAAGAAGGAACAAATGATTTCTGACATTAATGCATTCTTCCTAAAGGTATACATGTAGAGGCCGATCGGAAGATTCACCACACTTGTCTTCGAGCGAATGAGGTAGTCATTTTCCTTAATGTTCATGTGGTTGATTTATAGCGTGCACAATGAGAGGAACAATAATCCGTAAAGATTTGGCAAAGGAATACCAAGGAGCGGATCATTATTCAATAATGCAACTTACAATATCATGATAGTCATTATGAACGCCTTGTGAAAATAACGGAGATAAGGTTTCTCGAGAATTCCAAGAAGTACTTCTTAGATGGTGAACCAGTTGAGTCAATAGTAATGCGGAGCATGAGCTTCGAAGGCGGATGATCAACATTCGTCGAAGGTTGAAGGTACTCATCAAACATATCTTTGAAAAACAATGAATCCCAAACATTGATTCCTAATTATCCTTAGTAAGTGAAGCATTAGGCGTTGGAGGAGAGTCATCAAAAATCAAAACAATGAATCCCAGTTATCCTTAGTATATTCACTCATAATCAAAAGGAATATACACTCATCATCATCAAAATAAAGTCGTGATAACCATTATTCAAACATCCATCATCATGTAGTATATTCACTCTTCTCTCCCTCAAAAATTGCATCCGAAGTTGCCATTTTTGATTTAGCAAGTGAATAAGAGTATACACCAATGAACATAGATCCACTTGATGATTGAATGAGCGTGGAAAAACATGAAGCTTGTTGATGAAGAATGTAGATGAGTATGGCCATTCATGAGAGAATTTCTCTTTAGCTGAAGATAAAGCGCCACGGAAGAGTACACTTTTCTTTTCTTTGAAGAACGGGGCCTGAAGTGTTATCTGCAGAAACCATAATGATGAAGAACGAGGCCTGAACTGATGTGAACAGACGTCATAATCTCTCTCTTTTCTGCTCTCTTAGCAAAACATGTAATCATCCCCATTATCATTCAGTAGGCTCTTTGTAGTGACAGTTGATGGAGAAAACCAAATATGATGAATTTGACCCTGAAGTAAAATACCCCGAACTCGTGACTTAAACTTGCACATATGTAACAAAGATCGGTGCCGAGACTTCATGCCCATTTGAATCTCTAAGTACTCTATACTCTTCAACCAACCAACCATCGAGTATAAGACGTACATTACCTCTTGAAAAATCCACAATTGAATGTGACACTGAGCACTACAACGTAACTCCTTTAAGTGATAGTTATTTTGAGGTGATAAGAGCCCAATTCCCCCAAGTGGTAAAAGAAAAGGTAAAAGACACCCAACAATAACTAGATTTCCAAGTCTTTGTTTTTTATAATAAGCTCGAACAAGGATCTCGAAGAATCTTCATCCATCCATCCCCGATACCTTCAGATACTAAGTACACTTGCCCGTGATAATTCACTTCAACCTCAAATAAATAATAGTGAATTAACTCCGTTGTCACATCTTCTGAATAAAAGCACAAATCTACCCTCCTTTGACATTTTAAGTGAACTATGATAATGGTTTCATCCCGACCATGGTCAACATCACATAACCCCGTAAAACCATGTAATAACCAAACTGCCATGACGAATATCCAAACACACATCCAATTTATGAAGTACACCCTTTTATCCTTTCTTCGAAACAGAACCCGTAACACCAGCATTAGAAGACCCCGAGATACGCTTTCCTTTCTCCAAGATGGTTCCATCATCACGGGATTTTACAATTCTATAGTTTAAACCGAGAAATTGTTTCTTTCGCGGGATTTTACAAAACCAAGAATAAACCGCATGACAGTTCCGGAAATGCACTTTACAATTACCAGGATATTTCCATTGTCACGGATTTTACAAGTCTCCGATTTAAACCGAGAAATAGGTTCTTTCAGCGGATTTTACAAAATCAAGACAAAACCGTAAACAATGTCAGCTTGAATGTGTTATGACAACATTGGTTTCAGTGAATATCTGTTTTAGGGGAACATGCAGCGGTTCATCAACTGTTCATTATCCAACATCAACATTATCATCAACCATCCAATAAACACCTTGGTAAACACATCACTCACGCATTCACGAAATTGCAGTGACAACATGGAGAAGTAAATCCGATATGCCAAACTTGATCATGAAGTGAACTTCCCCAGATTTGTTACTTAAACTTGTACTAATCCTTGTGAAGAAGAAACGGTGTACCCAATGTACAAAACCTCTTGACATTCTCAATTGAGTGAGACACCGAAGTGATAGCTACGTTGTGGGTTGAGAAAGAATCACAAACGCAACTAAATAGCCAAGTCTTTATCACCCTCTATAAACGCCCAAACAAGTCATCTTCGCGGAAGTAGAAAGAAAGAAGACGAAATAAGTAACCGTGCCCGAAAAATCTTACTTCAAATCCAAATAAGAAATACCGTACAAACAACCCCGTAGTCAACCTTGTTCAAATATCAATTCAAGCCATGACATAATAATCTCCGTGGAAATGTATAAGCCAAAGTGTCAAACCTCATAACCCAAATCTCAGAATCTCATAACATCAAAACTCAAATAAATTGTCCAAATTTGAGAAGTCTAACCGCAACAACGAACCGATCCAATTAATTCCAACGATATGTAAGAAAGACACTTAAGCCCACAATGACAACTCTTTTAAGAATGAATACAAAGCCCAACATGAAGTTCGGTTCAAATCGTAACAATGCAATCAATGTTTCTGTCCAATATACACACAACCCACTACGAAGGAGACAATAATAAGTCGGTCCATGTCAAAAGTCATCAAACTCACTCGAATTCGGATACAAACACAACTTGACCGAGGTATAAAGCTAACAATTATCACACTTAATCCATAATCCGCTCACTTCAACGTTTATAAAAAATCATTTGAATATCAAAAGTTTATAAAAACGTTTAATCCATAAACCATGTGAACTAAATGAGATAACCATTAAACAATTTGAGAAAATCATCTCCACGACCCATCTTTTCAATCGACAAATTCAGATATAAAAATTTTAGGCCCAATCAATGTACGCAAGTACCAACAATCCGGCCCATATGAGAATGATAAGAGATGCTCGGTCCATAAAGATATCACATGATCTGGGCCCGTCCAATGATGTAAACCAATCCAAAACTAACCCATGAAAACAACATCCGAACCTTACTTACCCATGCCCTAAAAATTGGGTATAAAAGTGCACATAATCTGATACTTACCCTAATATTTCTCACCTCAAACCAAATCTCACCAAAAAATCCGCCCCCATCATATTGTTACCTAATACTACGGATTAACACCATCCCACTTCATCAAAATCATCTCACATCTCAAACCAAACTGGTGCACCCTAAAGTTATCACAACAAAGATCAAATACATCCGAATCAAACATATACCCAATCGTTAATGATATGGTATAGTTTAGTAGCTCCATTCGAATTCAAGAAGGCTTCAAAATCTTGTAAGGAGACACAGGTAAGCTTAAAATTGATGTGATATTAAATCTTGTAGCGTCAATTAACGAAATAAGGAGAGAGGAACAACATAATTGTTGTATTCTTAATCTTGTGGATTTCAAAAATTTCAGTAACTCTTCGAATCAAATCAGTGATGAGTGAAGTGAGGGTTTGACCCTTGAGGTCTTGATTAGTCATGATAAAAACCCCACAAATCTGAGATTAAAAAACGAGTTAACATTAATTGTTAAACTCGTTTTATGATTCGAACATTAACACAAAGCACACGTTTTTATTTTGGTTCAAAGGTAGGTTTTAATTTTTGTGCTTGTGTTTCTTTATACCAACGAACGAGGGGAAAGGTAATAACAGATTCTATATTGTTGTTTCCTTTTCTTATCATGTTCGAATAATACCAAGAAGCATAGTCTTCAAATAAAATCTGTGATGAATATTGTTTTGTGGCAATAGACCTTTATGAGTCTTGATGAAACGTTGTACACCACGAAATGAAACTGAGCTCAGATTTGTTAATAAGTATGAGTCTTGTTTAGATATGATGTGGCTAATGATGAGTTTAACTGAGGTCATTAGAGTCATGATGTTATGGTTTAGTGGTCAATGGTCAACTCTATCTTCATCTCTTTTACGCAAAACCATTTTACACAACTCGCCACGACTAACTCGCCACGGCTAACTCGCCATGGCCAAGTCGCCACGGCCAAGTCGCCAACTAGTAAAGACTAGTCGCTATAATACTTAAATTCAACTCGCTACCTTGTTCAATAACAAGTAGCTAGGTCATTTTGGAGTCAAGTCGCTAGTCAATTAAAGCACACAAGTTGCTAACTTGTTCAATAACAAGTCGCTATGTCAAAGTCACACAACTCGCTACCAAAGTCGCTAATAATGAGGTACAATGAACCTGGACAACATAAACAGCCAACTCGCTAACTAGAACTTGTACAAGTCGCTAGTAAGATGTTTGAGTTTTTTTTTTCCGGCGAGTTTTCCGACAGTATTTCCGACCATATTCATATATAAACCCAGAATAACTTGCATAAAAGTGTGACCTTTTGACCCTTTTGACCAAAAACAAGTCACTTTGGTATTATATTGGACACGACAAAAAGAACAGATATTGACAGTAATGGACAAGACATATATGATCAAAACAAGAATAGATATAAACTGTTAAGCACAGTTTTTTGACCAGAATAATGGACAGAAAAGATTTGACCAACAAATATAGTACCAAAACTGCGTACAACATGATTCAGAAACCAAAAGAAACCATGAAATAAAACCACACAAAACAACAAAACACAAAATAACCTTGGCTCTGGTACCAGTTGTAGGATCGTAATATTTATTGTGTTGATGATTCGGGTGGTCTTGGATGATCAAAATACATGTTTGCCATATTTAGAGAGAGAAAGATAGAGAGGGTGTTCTTGCTAGAGACTTGGTTCTCAAATGTAAAAGGTTAGATTAAAATGAAGCACCACCCCTTCCATGGATGGAAGGGGTATTTATAGTTACAAGAAATCGACCTCATCGGCCGTGGATCAGGATCGATGGGTAAGGCAGTCCTTCCTCAACGGTGTTGCACTACACTATACTACGCTACAAACTAATAAATAAACTACTAAATAACGAAACTAACGACAAGTCTACGAGCTAAATTAAGCTAGATAACATTTGGGGTGACCGACTCTTCACTATGGAATTTTCTAATTCCTAACACAACATCAAGAAGCCGTTCGAAAAGACGTGGAACGGGCATTTGGAGTTTTACAAGCTCGCTTCGCATTCATTCGACATCCATGTCTTATTTGGGACTACAAAAAAATGGGTCAAATTATGATTGCTTGCATTATTATGCACAACATGATAGTTGAAGATGAACGTGAAACTTACACAAATTATGATCCATCTGAATTTTTTAACGACACACATACAAATGGTAACGATGATGGTGTTGAGTACTCCACTGAACGAATTGCGGATTTGAGAAGTTACATGAGAAACAGAGAACAATCGCGCAACAGAGAAGCTCATTCATCTCTACAAAATGACTTGATTGAGCATATATGGCAAAAATTTGGCGATGATAATTAATTATGTCATTTGTATCTCTAAATCTGTACTTTTTTATTTCTTCATGTTTTTGTAATTTTTTTAATAAAAGACGCATTTTATTTCAATTAAATTTAAAAATATAAAGTTATTTTTTTATTATTTATTTATTATTGAAATCTTTACTTTTTAAAAATATATTTATAATCAAACATATAGTTTTATATAAAATTTTAAATAATTAAATTAAATATAAGTATAATAATATTATATGTTAGGTTGGGTTGTTGATAAATAGTAAAAAGATTATGGATTGGTTGTATGTAATGGTTGTGTATGTGGAGGAGAGAGAAAATAATATTTTAATAAAGATTAGGTTGGGTTGGGTTGTGAATAAAGATGGTCTAAGGGTAGAATAGAAATTCCACCGTCAATATTTTTCTCTTCAGGAAAATAAAAGCGGTTCTATCACTTAGATCCATATTTTTAGCCTCACCCCATTTCTCTCTCATTATTATTTTTCTGCATAATACTTGAAACCCTAACCACCAAATCATCATCAAAACTAACAAGTATGAGACTATTTTCGGCCCACAATGACACCATAGTTCATGCCACCACAATTGACCATCGGTCCATCGGTTCGACTGTTTGTTCCATTCTCCGCCACAACCAATTTCTCAAACCCCTTTTATTCGCCTCCCCCAAACAATAAATAAATAAATACACACAATGTTTCACATTCAAACACGTATTCAATTTGTTTCAAAGTCAATGTCTTTAGGAAAAGGAAAAAAGAGGTTGAATTTTTTCTTTTTATATCAAATCAGACTATAAAATGGTTAGATCTTTATTACTATTGTTTTTGGATTTTATTCTATTATTGTTTGTGTTTTGATTATGTTGTTATTGGATTAATTGTGTTTTAGTGTTTGTTTATATTGGATTTGTAAAATTATTTGATAGAATTTATTATTGATTTTATGAAGATATGTTGAATTGTAGATGAATTTATTGCTTAAGATTAATATGTTTTTTTAGCAAGTGGATTATGTTGAGAATTGTATGTTTTATATGTTGATTGGATTAGACTAGATATATGATTTTGATTTTGATTTGGATCTGGGTGTTTGTTTTTGTGGAATTGTCAAATTTGGTAGTTAACAACTATTATTAAATATAATCAACTATTAGACATAGATATATATATGCAGATGGTGCAATTTGATGTATATATGCAGATGGTGCAATCTGATATCTATATTTAACGACTATTCGTCAATCACTCTATCGTTTATATACGCCTCTAGTGTATTTTATTCTATTGTTATGATTCGAACGAGGTGGGAAACCCCGCCGCGTTCTTGAAGTTTTTTTTAAAACAAAATAAAAACGCATGAATAGTTTTAAGATACCGGCTCTCTTTGCGCCAAACAATGCATAATTGTAGCAATGTGAGTACTCAAAACTGCTAATAACTGAAGTGTACCAACATAAGTATGCTAAAAATCTATTATCTTACACTTAATTAATGATATTCAATTATAAACATCTAGTAATATTCTCATTTGTGGATAACATATATACATATACGTTCACCTGTACACCGATAATCTAATTCAAGCTTGACTCAGTTCTATGACAATAGACGAAGTTGACATGGCGGGATCAGTGTATGAGTGCAATTGATAATTATTTTTTACTCTCTCTTTAAAAAATGCTTGGAACATTACCTGTAAACAGTTAGCTCGGCTTTCTTGGGCCTCTTAGCCTCTGGCGCTCCTGTATCTTCTGATGGATTCTCAAACAACTGTTTCCTCACACATGAACCTTCGGGTTCTGGTGTCTCTTGTTTTTCTGCAGGTTGGTTTGAGATAGGAGGAGTCAACTTTTCTGCTGAGATTCCGCTGACGGGAGTCTTCTAGTTCGGTGTTTATGAGGTAGCTGAAGATGTGGCTGTCATTAACTCACTTCGGATTGCCGGAAACACTGGTAGAGTCGTGTCTTCTGCAATCCATTTTTCGACCTCCTGCAATCCAGTTCTAAACAATGAAACTTATAAACGTCAACTACCTTTCAAAACTTTTCTTTAAATCAAAGAACAGGTCTTGCAATATACTCGCAACCACGTCCATAGTGAGTTACCTCATATTTATAATCTTGACACGTAAAGAGAGAAAGCTATAATTAAAAAATTAAGTAGACAAACTACGCCGACATCTTTACCTAACATATATATGTTGCAGCTCATTGAATTTTAGAAATGCAAGCTTAGAATCATGTTTGGTTTCGTGTTACAAAAGATTAAGATATTAATGATTGTATTTATGATAAACTAATTTACATATGGCAACTGAAATACATATAGATTTACAAAGTTTTAAATTATGATGTTTAAAAAAGTTTAGAGTTTCGACCTGTATTACAAAAAGATTTAGACGAATCCCGGGTAAACGAAAGTGAAAGTGGCAGAGCGCAAAATATGTCATATGAATCAGTTTCAGCCCATTGCACTTATCGAAGTATTTCATTTGTAATGCATCTATGAAACTGATTATGTAACATATGAAGACCCAATTTTTTCTGGTTGATAAAGCCACCAATTTTTACGCCTCTAAACACGAATCTACTCAATTGCTAACATATTTTAAAGATTTCTTACCAATGAAAAATGAGTTGATGGTTGGTCGAGTCGTTAACGTTAGCATAAACTTTTTCAAGAAGCCAAAGGGTCCCTTCTGTCCTTTCCAATGCCTATGTGTATACTGCATCACCTGATACGCTGCTATGAACAGAACACAATGATTGTTGAAGGCAATCTAATTGAACTTCCAACGATGCGTTTGACGAAGGAGTTAGAGCTTTGAAAAACTTTTCTCTTTCACAGTCCTTGTTTATTATAATTGCACGTATGTTCAGCCCTTGTTGTGTGACAAACATCTAATAGCGTTAAAAATGAGCCATTGATGAAAAAGAATAAACTTACTTAAGAGCATCAGCAGTTCCACGCTTTGTCTTGTGTGTATCCATCCTATAATCCAAAACCAATACTTATAATCTTCACAAACAGGGGCAGAGGTTATAATCTGCAATAACAGTTCCATTGTTTGTCTTATAGGTTTTAACTTGACATCTCTAGCAGAAATACAAGTAAAGCGAGAACCGTCAGTATGATAACGCATAAATCATTATTTATTGTTGCAATTATAGAAGCAGACAACTAGTATGTTACTCTTGTTAATTGCAGATCTGTACCTCGTTGAAAATTATAAATCAAAGTTTGCATTGGCTTTTTGCTTTCCTAGTTTAAATGATTGGTACAAAGCAACGTTTAGGATAATAGCAGACCTAATTCAACGACGCTACATTTTTCCTTTTTTTTTCAACTTTCTTCATATTGTCTCATTTGTTGCCTAGAAATCAGGAGTCCTATTAATAACATTTGCTTCGACCTTTAAGCCACGCGTTTGGTACATTTTCTATAGGGTTTAATGTCCAAAATAAGTGAACATCTACTTAAGTTTTATAGCAAAAAAGAGTACCTAGTTATTAAACATTTCCAAATTCAATTCATTAACCTAAGATGCATATTGGTGGCCCCCCTTATGAATACCAAATACATAACTGCTAATGGTGTCAATAACTTATCTAATATAGGCTTCAACGCTGACCTTCTTCCATATCTAAAACTTCTTAGTTCTATACTTGTCCCCAGATAAGTGTCACCGGACAAAACACATGCTTTACGAAAATTGTCATTAAGTAACGACGAATGCAATGCTTTCTATTAATAGCAAAGCACCAACTGCTTACACATTTTAATTGGGAGCAAGTGACGATTATATTTTACCACGATAAACGGAGCGTTGGACAGACACCAAATTCCACCACAATCATATCTTCCACTTGATGCACCATCCCTTATATGAAATTTACATATACTATTATTCACACATTCCAATGCCACTGTCACAATTCACACCAAACATTAATCCACCAAACCATAATTATATACAGGTCATAAACCAAAACATATAGTCATAAATGAAGACGTGTTAATTTACAGGTTTTCTTTACCAAATAAACTATTTAATAACACAAAGTTTTCATATGTTTTTTTCACGGATCATCAAAAACTCACAAATTATATAAACAATCAAACACACTGAAAGTATCGAAACTCGAAGATTTAAATGAAAGACAAACCCATAAATAAAGACTCCTAAGAAGCAAGTTACCTTCTTCTTGTCTCCAATTGTCTTTATAACGCGTACCCCAAACCAAACTTCTATCTCAAAATCAACACTAAACAGTTTCAAAAAATATGTACTTATTTAGTTAACATATGGTTATACCTGTAAAAGCCAACCAACCTCTGAAAGAAAAAAAATCATGTACCAACACGACCCTGCGCTACACGACAACACAACAAACACATCCAACTAATCTACTCACCTTTAATACAAAAACACCTAAAATTATTTCCAATAAAATCAGGGTGGAAGTAAGGCGGTCAGGATGGCGGTACAGAAGATTGGAGAAGAGAAGTGTGTAGATGTGTTTGGATAACGGAGTATTATACAAAAACAGTAACCAACAATGGGCCAAAGGTATAGGCCAGAAGCCCAAATAATATTATATCACCTGCATCGCACGTGCCAACGGAAAACAATTTTTAAAGTGCACCGACCCAGCGGATTAAGAAGTATATAGAATATATGTGTCTTTTTTTTTAATAAAAGGTTGCCCACCCACCGAGAACCCATGGTTTCTTCTTTACGATTCATCTCCCCCAAGCATATACTATAATATAATTATTTTTGGTTTCATATCATTTGAAAATTCAAATACATGATGCCTCATCAAAGTTAAAATATTTATTTAGCAAACATATCAATTACTAGTACTATACTTATGAACTTGTTTTTATATAGTTTTAATATATGTTTAGTCCAAGTTGTGATTATATTTTGTAATTTCTTTTTACTTTGTCAAATAAGGATTATGAAGGGAAAACAAATATTCTTATTTTACTTCCTTTCCTTTGACGTCATGGAGGAAAGAACTATTTTTTTTTTTCTTTAATCCCTTTTGACATGAAGCAAAGAACAAACAATTATCAAATCAGTTCTCAATAGAGTAGTTGTTAATGCTTTCTTTTTATAAAAAAAACATAGTTTTTGAAATGCATATATGTTTTATGGCTGATGCAAAATCAATAAAAAGAGTGTGTATATGTGTTATTGAGAGTGCATATGTATTTTTACAGTTTCTGGTGAATTTATTGCCTTATGTACATACGTGTTTTTACAGTTTCAGAGTTTAAATGTATTGAAAATGCATATATGTTTTTAGTTTTAATATAAGGATGTTTTACGTTTAGTTTTGATTTAAGGGTGAACTCGTGTTTTGTGTTTTAAGATTGTACTAATTTCTCAAAGAAGTCAAGTATACGCTCTCGTGTGCACAAGTCAGAAATACATTGTACATATATGTTTTGTTATTTGTAACGATTAAGTAATTCATTTATTAATTGATTGTGGTTACAGGTACGAGTATGATGATCGATGTGAAGAGTGCACATGTGTTTTGTACATACTATCTAGCGAGAAGATAGTTAATGCAAAGAAGTAAAAAGTAAAAGCACAAGTGCATGCAGTATATACAAATGCACATAAACTAACTTGAGTAGTATATATAAGGACTCATGGATGAACTCAAATGCACATAAACATACGAAGAAATTCAGAGAGTCGAACAAGGGAAAATACATGCGCAACATATTTTTACTTTTAGAAATTTGTATTTGAATTGTATATTACATGAATTTAACTTTGGTATATAATGTTTTTGTTTTAACATATGTACAATACAAGTAAAATACTTATGCATGACATTCCGTGCACTTGTGTAAAATATCTGTGAGAAACAAATTAGCGGTTTATGCAATTGAACACTAAAAACTGATTTAAATTTACATTATCTAAAAAAACACATATGCACCTTATCAACGTGCATGCCGGAAAAAATACTATTTTAAAAATTAAAAAAAAAAAATCATAAAATTTAGAGAAAAAACGTTTTTTATTAAAAAAAAAATCAAAAATAAAAATAAAAATATACTTTTACTATTATACCCTTTTGAATTAAATTATAAAAGCTAATATCCAAAAAATCTAATTGGTTGATGCTAGTTCTCACATTTCTCGACCTTTTTATGATTTTGAAAAGAACTCTTCCCTATATATATATATATATATATATATATATATATATATATATATATATATATATATATATATATATATATATATATATATATATATGAGGATAGCTTGGCTACAATTTTTGTAGCCAATTGGCTACAATCCTTCATTAAAAATACACTAACAATGATTCAGGGACGCACAGAAAAAAATCAGGACCCACAAAAATAATCAGAGACTCACATTTTTAGTACAAAATTATAGTCAATTAACTACAATTAATTGTAGATAATATATTTCATATATATATATATATATATATACTCTCTTATAAAGGAGCAATATACACAACCTAAAACTGAACCTCATTCCAAACTTAAATTTAAGATTCAGCCTCCTCAACCTCAAATGTGCACTCACATGCTTATCTCTTTCCTAAAATCAAACCAAATCCCGACCCTAACTTTTAAGATTCAGCCACCGAAGCTAAACTAAATATACTGTAAGTCACACATACCAACTCATAACATACCCATCCATCTCTCTCTCTCTAAAATAAAACACACAAACAAATGCTCGTGCCTCTCTCCAAAAATCTGCAATCACACACTTTCTCTCTCTCTAACCCTCCTTCTGCTACCACAGCCACCGTCGGCACCGCAACCACCATCGCGAATGGTTTTATCATTAGCCACCTTCCTATATCTTGTGCTCAAAGTAGAGAAGGTGTTCTCCTCCACCCTTAATTAATATGTCACCGCCAATAAGAAACCAGGTGCTCATTCTTTCCTTCTCAATTGTTATTTATTTTTCTATTTGGTTGTAACAACTGTTTATTTCAATTACAGGCGGCTCATTGTCAGTTGTTGTTATCATTCTGTTTGGTTGTAGTTTTGTTGGGTTTATGTTTATTGGTGGTTAAACCGAGATCTGACGCAGGTTAGAGCTCTTTGTGTTTTGTGGTGTTCAAACGAATATTGTTTGAAAGCCGTGGCCAGTTATATTTTTAGGCCAATGATATAGTGTTGTTATTTTTTTTTTTCCAAAGGCCAATGATGTTTCTGTATTCGAAATTGAGACCATAATATATGTTATAAGTTTATTTTTTTTTCATCAATTTTGCGGGATAAAAATTGAGGCCGATGACTAAACTACAGTCACCACCACGGCACCACCAGATTTGTTTTCCATTGTCCGTTGGTGATTTCTTGTCAGTGGTTTTTTGATAGTGGGTTTCTGTTTTGTGTTAATGTGGGTGGTTTGAGGCTATAAAGAGTAAAGCCTATGATATTTTATTTTAGTCATTTGAAGCTATTGATATGGTAGATTCTTATTATATCTTTAAAGATTGATATTTTGTTTTAGTCATTTGAGGCTATTCATACGTAAGATTTATAAGCTTTTTTTTTAATGCTAAAGCTTTGTCATATTAAGTGCTTGATTTTGGTGGTTTAGTAGTTAGATAGTTTGACAATGGTGAACTGGTCATGTTGATGTTGGTTTCGATATATGTTAAAACTTTTACTGGTGGTGAGCTTTGTAATGTTAGATCTAAAGATCTACCTTTCTCATATGATGACTTTCTTATATTTCTTTTACATATGGGAAAAAGACTTGAGATCAATATAGAACTCATATTTGTCATAGAACAAATGAACCAATCATAACTTTTCATTTTTTATCTAAATTAATACAAAATCATTTTCCACTTTTTTTTTTAAAACAACATATCTTACAAACGGTAAATCTTCAAAATATAAAAATACTGCAATCGGACGAGAATTAAATTATCTTTCTATAGATATGCACTTTTACATATTTTCGACAAACATTTTTTTCAAAAATTCCGTCCGAAAAATCATATATGATTTTTACGAATCATATATGATTTTAAAAATCATGTATGATTCGATTTTTACGAATCATATATGATTTTTACAATCATATATGATTCTCAAAAATCATATGTGATTCGTAAAATCGAATCATATATGATTTTCACAAATCATATATGATTTTTGTTGACCGAAATTTTGAAAAAAGTTGTTAAAATATATAGTAGTGCATATCTATAGAAAGATAATTTAATTCTCGTCACGATGGTATAATTTTTATCGCGTAACGATTAACGGTTTGCGAGATATTTAATTCTTTAAAAAAGGGTGAAAGTTTATCATAATAAAAAAATGAATGGCTATTATTGATTGATTGGATCTATGGTAAATTTTGGTTCTATATTGAACTTTTGCCGGGAAAAATATTCGTATGCACTAAAAGTTTGTATCCAGGTTTTTGAATTTCGAGTTGGTGTTCCACCCTTTATATTGTTTTTCGAAGCTGGTGTGTTTGTTATTGGCCTGAATTTGTTGCGTTGCAATGACAATATTTTGCTGATGTGTTTTTGGCCGGAATCTAGATCATCAGAATCAAAAAGTAGATAAATTTTTTGAAATCTTTCAGTAGAAAGTTTAAGGGAATGTCTAACCAGTGCCCTAAGGGCATTGGTTAAGATTTGTCTTTTTGTGTTTTTTAATAATTATTTATGTGGGTCCCCGTTTAAATATGCAATTTTGTGTCAACTACAAGGACCATTTATGTAATTAAAAATCACAAGAAGACAAATCTTAACCGATGACCGCATTGGTTAGACATTCCCAAAGTTTAAAAATTTTGAAATCTTGGAAGAGCATCTTTAACGGGGAACAACACCTGAAAAAAGTAAACTTTTAAAGATACATAAGTACAACAATTTGAAATGCATGAGTGCATGACAGCTTAAAGCACAATGTATTGGGACTGTTAAACACTAAAAAAAACCCTGCAAAAGTGAATACGACAATATAGATATCTACAACTGTAAATAATTGTATGTTCTAAATTGGTTTTTCAAAATAGAGTTATCATATTTGTTGGCCGTGGTGTATGATAGCATTTTATAATGCAATCATGTGTTTCTAAACTTTAAGACATCTAAAGTCAAAATATCAAAAGTAACATTTGAAATTCTACAACATATCCAACTTTATTTATAGAATGATACAAAGAAATTAAAGCTCGATCTTTCTCCATCTATAATACACAAACACGCAAAAGAAAGACCAGTTGCACACACCGAAATAACTTATCGATCTAATTTACCGTAATTGTTCACCTAAACAACAAAAAGAAAGGCTCACAAAAACAAATATACATAAAAAAGAAAAATCACACATACATAATTATGACCTCTTAACAACCCCCTCGAATACATAAAAACACACACCAACAAATCGTTGTAGTCACCGTTGCTAAGCCCAAGACGCCGGGTATCCAATCCATACCGTAAAACAATGTTATGAGAGAAAACGCTCAAACACAAAGATCGATGCCATCAAACTTTATTGAACTACTGCCGCTATGCAATCTTGCCATTAGAAAAATAATTATTCAAATTAGATTTCTTAATGCTACAAGCACATTTTTTCGAATGAAAATTATTCGCCGCAAAAAATATATCCAAAACTAGACACCGCTGCCGCTAGGCGCGGGTACTCGGATAGTATATATATATGTATGTATATATATATAAGAGCGCATTTATGTGAGAACATTAAATATGGTAAGAAGGTGAAAAATTTTTATCCTTTTTTTTCTTTGATCTAATGGCTAATATTAGTTAACCAACTTTTTGAAAAAGTTTTGAAATATTTTACAAAAAATTTTGAAAATTTTCAAAAAAATTTTGAAAATTTTCGAAAAATATTCACATGTGACGAAACAAACTCTAATACTATGACGAATTTCGTCAGATGTAAAAATTTTCGCAAATAGAATCTTCACATGTGATGAAAAAAAATTCGAAAACAAAAAAAAAGTTTCTGAAAAAAATTCAAAATTATTTTTTCGAAAATATTTTTTGAAATTTCTTTTTTGAAAAATATCTTCAGATGTGACGAAACAACTCTAATACTACTACGAATTTCGTCACATGTGAAATTTTTCGCAAATGAAATCTTCACATGTGACCAAAAAAATTCGAAAACAAAAAAAATTTGAAAACATTTTTTCGAAATTTTTTTTCAAAAACTTTTTACGAAAAAATTTAAAAAAAAATTTTTTTCAAAAATTTTTCGAAAAAGTTTTTCAATTTAAAAAAAAAATGTTTTCTCGAAAAAAGTTTTTCAAAAAAATGTTTCAATAAATATTTTTTCAAAAAACAATTTTTCGAAACAAATTTTTAGAAAAGTTTTTTTTAAATCATTTTTTTTTTTTTTTTTTGGAAATTTTCGTAAAAATTGGCTAACTAATGTTAGCCATTAGATCAAAGCTAAAGAATGATAAAATGAGTGGCTAAGATTGTTTCTCGCTTTCTCACCAAAATAAGGCTTCCATTTGAGTGCTTCACTATATATATATATATATATATATATATATATATATATATATATATATATATATATATATATATATATATATATATATATATATATATATATATATATATATATCTATACATTATATATAAGAGGAGGCATGCCACATAAAATGCCACTTGGCATCCCATAATGCCATGTCATATTTCCATGTCATCAATTTAATGCCACCTAAGCACCTTTTTAATTAAAATCCCATAATGCCATGTCATATTTCCATGTCATCAATTTAATGCCACCTAAGCACCTTTTTAATTAAAATCCGTTTTTCATAAAATCCGGAATTTTTTTCCCCAAAAAATCACATTGCTGGAATCGAACTCATTACCTAACAGTTATTAAGTGATGTCTTAACCACTGAACCACCACATTTTTTTTGTAAGATTCAGTAGCCGAAAATCTATATAGGATAAAAAAAACTTATTATCTACTCCATAGAAGAACCCGCCCCAACTCATTCCATATCATTCATCCATTCTCTACCCTAAAACACAACACGTAAATCTAAACCCTCCAGTCGGGTTTTTATTCACGATCAATTAGGAGAAGAAAAAAAGAGGCGAGTTATAAAATCTAGGTTATTACTGGTTTTCAATGGTAGTTGCTACACAACAAGCAGGTAAATGTTTCTAAATCTTTGTTTTTTTATATTATGTCTAAATTGTTAGGACCAGGAAAAATGGAACTTGGTCTTGGAATTGTAAGTAGGGTTTTTTTTCTACATCACTAAAGTATTATTGTATATTTGAGTTTTTGTTTTGTATCTTTTTTAAAGTTGATTAACTTGTGTATTATACTGCTTTAGCATGGAGAACCTCGTGCAGTTGTAACAGACATCCAACCTGTGGATTTGGTGTATACAGATTGAGCCTCTATTGATGTATCGATACTTTATACATTGAGAAATAAGAGAAACAAAACCGATAGTGCAATAGTATGGGTCAATCCGAATTAGACAGTATATTAGCTTTTCTTAGTGATATGATTTATATTCACTTTTTACTTAATGAGGATATTAACCTTTGCTGTTGATCTGATCTGATTGTAGAATTCGAGACAGTAGACATGAGAACTGTAGATAAACACTTGCTAGCTTAAAACGTGGTGAGTGCTCTTTGCTTTAAGATTCATGGACTAGCATAGTTCTATACAGAAACCATGAAATTCTGATTGTAGTTAAAAGTTTATATTGTGCTTAAAATTTGAGTTTGAATGCTCATTATCTTTATTGCTTTTCTGATTGTGGCATACCTGGTGGTGGTCGGCCTATTGGAATTTGGCTAACTTGTGTATCCTTTCGTCTTAAGCAGCATCAATTTGTTGCGGGTAAGTTTCTTCCTTCAGAAGCATGTTTCTTTTTTAAACAAACATATTACATGTTGAAATAGATGAAAAGAATCTGTTGATCATCTTGTTTAAATCATAATAAAGCCTTTCCATAAAAAAAATACCCTTTCCTGAGCAAGCAAAAAGAATATTCGGAAACAAAGTGTTACTTGTTTTGAATATCTTCAATTCAAGTCTTATAGCAACAATCTCATATTTTTTTACTTTTAGAATGACTTCTACATAAAAATCAGCACTCTAAAACATATTGCACGGTAGTTAAAATGAAAATTTGTTCTTTTTGTAGTAATTGAAATTCTTGCTGATACCACGATTTCCGATGTGGTCAAGATTCTTTCTGAATCCAATATAGTATCAGCACCAGTAATGAACCCAGAAGCTGATGACAGTATGGACTGGAAAGAAAGGTACCTGGGAATCCTTGATTACTCTACTATAGTTTTGTCGGTGTTTGAAACTGCAGATTTAGCAGCTGCAGCCATAACTGCCACATCAGCAACCACCGCAAGAATAGGTGCTGGTGCTGCAAGCAGCTATAGCTTTAGGTGCCACGGGTCCAGTTGCTGCAGCTGGACTAACTGTTGCTGCAGTTGGTGCAGCCGTTGCTGGTGGTGTCACTGCTGAAAAAGGTATGGAAAAAGACGCTCCTACTGCAGCTGACGAATTGGGGGAGGATTTCTACAAAATTATTCTTCAATAAGAGCCTTTTAAGTCTACCCAGGTTTGTTTACCTTTAAACAACGGACACATTGCACTACAATATTCACTAAAAACAATGCCGTTGTTTATTGTAGGTGAAGTCCATTGTGAAAAGTTACCGCTGGGCACCTTATATTCCTGTCTCGACAGATAGTTCTATGTTGAGCGTTCTACTTCTTCTTTCCAAATATAGACTGAGGAATGTGCCTGTCATAGAACCCGGGAACCCATTGATTAAAAACTTTATAACTTAGTCTGTAGTTGTTCAGGGTCTTGAACAATGCAAAAGGAAGAGATTGGTTTGATGCTATCTCTGTCCGTCCTATAACTGAGTTAGGAGTTCCATTTGTTTCCAAAGACAAGGTCAGAGTTTTGGGTTTAAGCTTTGACGCTACTTTTATATTTCTGGAACCTTGAGTTTTTACCCTCAAATTTTCTTCTTCTAATCAGGTTATTAGTAGTCAAAGCGATGAACTGATTCTTGTGGCATTTAAGAAAATGAAAGATAACCAAATCGGAGGTCCCCCAGTTGTTGAAGGCCCTACAAAGAAGATTGTGGGTAATGTGAGCATAAAAGATATCAGATTTTTGTTACTCAAGCAGAAGCTTTTCACCAACTTCAGGTAATTTTGTCTATGCACATGACATTCCCATGTGTCCCAATTTCCTCATTATTTTTATTTGGTGGCAGTTTTGACTCGTTTATGGTAATACGGGTTCAATTCGGGTAGTACCATGTCCCTGATGCTTATAGGTGAAGTTTAAAACATTAGTTGAAGTGTAAACTTGTGGAGCTGGTCAAACGGGTCAAAAATCATTCAAAGTGTATTCATTGTAATGAGTAAATCTATGTACTCTGTAAAGTCTATAAATCACAGTAATAACATAGCATTTAAACCATATATAACATATCTGTTTTATCAATAGAAGTTTTAAAAAAATAAAAGAAAGTGGTGTTTGCGGGGGTCGTCTTAACCTGTCCCTTTTTTACGGGTACTATAAAACCACCCATTACCCAACCTGCCCGACCTGTTATTTTGACTCTTTTAGAAGACCCATGAGCCAAGGGTGATTTTTTTAGTTACTATATTATATTCATGTTTGCTAATCCTTTGGTTTCAGGAAGCTGACTGTTAAAGATTTCTTGAACACAATCGCTGCAACATCAGAGGAGAACATGAAGGTTGTGTCACCCATAACATGCAAACTTGGGTCAACTCTTAGTGACGTGATAAGCACTCTCTCTTCAAATTCTATTCATAGGATATATATGCTGTTGGTGATAGTAATGATGTCATCGGCATTATTACACTGAGAGATGTGATTTCTTGCTTCATCACTAAACCTCCAAATTACTCGATGGAGGTCCATGGATATGATGTTAAAGACATGTTAAGCAAGGAGAAGAGTAGAAACTATGGTTAATTAGATGGAATGTAGCTAAAACCTCCCAGATTGTTCAAAGTGACTATTACTAAATCAAAAGTACGTTTCTTTCCGTCTCTTCTGATTCAGAGTTTTGTAACAACAGGAACTTTAGGGATTTTGTTGCAACAGTAACCTACCTTACTTTCGTTTCATTTAAGTTATAGCATTTTTTTACTGTAGTTTTTTATGCTTAGAAACTTCACGATTCGGATATAACCATGTAATGGCAGTTATATTTAAATACCCAATCTAAGCTAGAATATGAGTCAAATATAGTTACTACATACTTTATAGAGGTTTACAATAAGAATTTTGGGAACCCACTATAACTAAAAGCATTTCATTGATCTGATACACAAATCCCTTCACCTTTATTTTAGGCATAGGTGTAACTATACTTCTGATCTATGCAGTGGAAACAAAGTTGACAAGTTGGTGTCAGAGAATGAAAGGAGTATTCCTGTCCGGTCAAAATATATAAAGAAACAAGATGGCGGTGAATCTGAATTGCAGCAGGCATCATTCTCTTCAACAAAACTCATCTCCATTGGCAACAAAAGAATGAGCGCCTTACTAAATAATCCTGCACTTGCAAAAAGGTGTAACATTCTATCTATTCAATTAACTTTATGATAATATTATGCAGAAATGCTCATTATGATAATCGACCAACTGTTTAGAAAGTTAAAGACTCTTCATCAATATGTCCTTCTCCTTCACCAAGCTCTCACTCTTTTTTTTTGAACTGTAAAACAAATTTCTTGTGCTTGTCAGCTTCCGCCTTCAGTGCAGCCTCAGTTTGCGCAATACTTTTTATCTTTGACTCCCGTTCATCTATTTCCACTTTGCTTCGAGAAAGTTCCTGCTCCAACCGTACTACCACATCTTGTTTCTCATAAACAAGTTTTTTAATATCCTCCAACTGTCTGTCTTTATCTAATAGCTTCACATTCATCTGCTGAACGTCTACTTTCATCCGACCATAATCTTCAGGATCTATTTATTTCAATCTCTCAAGAAGCTCACTAACTCTTCTTTCGAGATTGTTACGGTCCTTCTTTTGTGTCTCTATCTCTGTCTTACAGGCTGCCACCTCATTTTGTCTTTCACCAAGCAAATTTTGTAGATTTTCAACTTCCACTTTAGATGTGTGTGTAAATTGGCGCAGCTTTTGACATTCTTCAAAATTATGTTTGTTTTCTTCTCTAAGCTGTACATTGCTTTCACGAAGTAAGTTCATTTCTCTAACTTGAACCTGCAATGCTTTAAACTCGTCTTATGTGAAATGCACAGATCGGGAATTTTCCCGCTCGGCATGGAGCAAGTCTTGAGCTGCTGATTCAGCTTTTATCGCACCTTCGAGCTGTGACTGTAACCGTAGCTTTTCATACTTCAGTAACGAAATCTTGGTCTCGGCTATCTCTTTGGACCGCCTTAAATACTTCACCACATTCTGCAGTCCACCATCATCAACATTTCCAGAAGATTCTGCAACAGACCGCCGACTCTTCTCATCCAATTTAATGTGTGGTGCCTCAAGTTGATCATGTAATATTTTATTCTGTTCATTAACTTCATTAAACTTCTTTTCGGCTTGATTTTTTGCTTCTTCAAGAACCAACTTTTCAGATTCCCATTTGCTTTTTAGCTCATTATTTTCATCTTTGAGAATATCAGATACCCTTTGGAGCTCATTTGCTTTTTCCTGAAGTGAGGCTAATGCTTGTGATGTTTTGGTCAGCTCTTGGATTGTATCAGACTGTAATATAACCTGTCTTTCATAATTGTCTTGAGCAGTTTGCCATCTTTGATCTTCTTTCTCCAAATTATCTTTCATGGCTGACATTTGTGACTCTAAACTCTCGATTTGCAACATTTTGGTCGTACATTCTTCCCTCAATGTAGAAATTTCAGACAATGCGGAAGAAAGAGCGTCTTCTTGTGATGTAGCAGTAGAAGCTGCTTCTTTTGCCTTTATATTATAACCATCTTAAAGCTGATTTACCTGTTCTTTGAGTGACAACACTTCATCTTCTAATGATTTCATCATTTTTTCTGCTTCGGCTTTAAAATTTTCATGTGATTCTTGCAAACTAAGAATTTGGAAAGGGTCCTGCTACGGATTATGTAGGGTTGATAATGGTGCCCCCTCTCTTACCCTCTCTTCGTGATCATAACCTGAGTTTACATAAAGTGACTCACGTATCCATACTATGTTTATTATAAAAATGTAGAGGTAACTAATGTTTGATTGGTTACGGTTAATTATCGAGTTTCCTGGTAGGAGGCATTGGTCATGTTGCAAACTAACAGCTGCACTATTGACTTATTGAGGGCATGAAGTTAATTGGCCAATATAAATATGTGTCATCAATTGTTTTAGCTATGTCTAATCTCTTTATATACAGTTCAGTTATTTACTTTGTTAATCTGTCTAACTTTATTAAGGATGTTTAGATTATGACATGTCGTTTGTGAAGGATTTATGACATGACCGTTTAAAATGAGTAAGTTGGAATCTGTTTGTGAAGGATTTACTTGGTTGGTGCTTTCCTGTTCGCATAATAGAGGAGATGACTAACTACTGATATAAACTATCTGCTGTTAATTCATTTGCACCGACTTTGATAAGACCGACACATCTCGAGAACTTTATGGTAAAAATGAGGTTTTCAAGAACGATGATCAACGCTCATTACATGCCATTGTATAAGAAGATGATGGAGAAATTATGTAAATACTGATATTACAAACTTACTATTGAAGTGTAATATTGAATCTTATTATAGCTTATTCATTCTATATATTTATGATCTCCATACCTGATGCAAAGATTAGGTTATTGTAATTTGTAAATTTGGCTCGAACATTATTCTAAAAAGTGTTAAGCAATGCAAGTGGTTCAATGACCATATATGTGTATAGCGTTGGCATGTATATATGTGAATATTAAGAATCATACATTATTTTGGTGTCATAAGCATGAACTGAGATATGCTTTATTTTTTACAAGAAAATTGTGGACTATTGATGCTAATTGTTATGAATGGTTAGTAAACTTAATTGTTGAGTTATTCTTCTAATGTTCTATACGAGTCTAATTTCCACTTTAGTGCTAAGCTCCGCAATTCAAGTTGTAAGTACCCTATTTTCATATCTCATGTACAATGAATATGAATCAGCCAACGGCCACCACTTCAGCCACAAATGCTGGCCTTAATGGTCGTTTGCGCCACGGTCAGCTCTAAAAATTATCATCACAAATAAAAATGTTCTAACGTTTAAAAATTATTAAATATCAAGTTCATTTGTTTAAACTTTTCAGTCGTATTCTTTTCAGCACTTATTTATAAAGATGCAAAATTTAAGTGGTTTACATGATTCTCTATGTGTTTACATGTGGTGCAATTTTGGCTATTGAGAAGATGTAAACTCTAATCAACTATTTGGATATCGAACTATCTAATGTTGTTCAATTTGGTATGGTTAAAAAAGGTTGGTAGTTGGCCGGCTTGGAGCTATTTTTTAACAAGTATTTCGACAAACTTTTACTCAACACGTTACTTGTGCATAACATTAAGATGTAGTAACAGTTACAATTTGTCAACTCAATAATAATAGTTTCACAGTGTTTTATCTTTTATTATATTACTAAATACCAAAATTTAAAAATAATCACGTACTAAGTATGAGTTGAGCACTTGAGCATGCAGACTAGCCTTAGGATATATCGATATCCACTTTCTTTCGTCGCTACGCATATAAAAGGGTGCATGGAGGTAAATTTTAAAGTTTGATTTAGTCACTGTAAAATTAATATTTATGATGCTAACAAGTACGTAGTAATTATTTGTGATCAGACTGGTGAAGGTACATAATTGTTGGTGCATCAAGGATCATTGGTGTTGATCTCAATGCCAACCGGTTTAAACTTGGTAAGTTGTAACACAAATTTAAAGATTTATTAAGTATATGTGTCAGCCGAAAATTAATAATTATTTTTCCATTATAACAACAAAGAAATTTGGGTTGACTGAGTTTGTGAACGCAAAAGACTTTACACACATAATCTCTTTTGATCTAGACTCTTTAAGGGTAAGAGGATCAGTCAACCTATTTTCGGCCGATTTAAAATTTTAATATTGTTGTCAACAAATTTTAATGGTTTTGTTAACGCTTCTTATAAGCAAAAATATAAGATCACTAGAAAATGTGGCTGACGGCTGCATAACAGGTGATCACGAGCGCATCTTTGGAATGTCTTTCACAGTCAAAGAAATTCGATCCGAGCAAAACATATTTAATAAAGCATATGAACCATTATATGAAATTCTTAATACAAAAATGCAAATAACCCTTTTACTATCCTATTATGAATATAATTATACATTCAAACTGTTTAATTAAGAAAAATTAAATGCATATCTTAATATAAAAATACAAAACTATATATAGTCCAGGGAGCAATCCAAACCATAACGCCGTCAATCCTAACACTAAAATCCACCAAAACCGAATTAAAGAAGTTAGCAATAAAACTCCAGAATCTGTTATAAACTTCAATACCAGCCCACTACTTCTGCAATAAATTACACTTCCACAAAATATGAGCCATCAGACCATGATCCAACAGACCCTGATCAGACCTTGACCCATTAGAACCTGAGTTATAAGACCATGAACCTTAAGACCTTGAACCATAAGGATCTGAGCGTAAAAGCAATAAGCTGGAATATGCATTAAGAACCATTAGAGCAACAAAGGTACACAAAAACATGCATTACACATAATTAATATATTCAGTGTAGTAAATTCTATATGTTAATTCTCAAAAAGCTACATCTCTTGATCTGTTAAATGCACATAATAAGTGACTGTGTTAAAGGACTAAAGGAGACTATTTGGATGTGCAGGGGTCTTCAGGAATGCTTATTTTTAAGCTATTTTCTTTATCCAAACATAAAAAATGCTTATTAATACAAAACCAACCTGTTACTCAACTCACCCGCTCTGCGATCACTGTGTTTGTTCTTATTCGCTGCAATTTTTGTGGTGGCCGCTAATTCAATTTTTTTGAATTGTACATGCATGTGTGAAAAGGGTATAAGGAGATGATAGTGGAGAAAGGGATTGCACTAGACAATAGTTTGATTATTGGCATTGTATTCACAAGGCTGTAAGTTGATTTGTTATTTACTCCTGTTTGTTTACACACAGTGCATTACTATATTCTAGACTTAGTTCAAAAGTATTAACTAAGATCTTAATTTCACTTCATATATCAGAATACAGTATGTTGGTAGAAGGCCTAAAGGTCAACATTAGTTATGTGTACAACCTAATCTTCAGCCTCAGCCTAACTGTATGCCAAGGTAATGCCTTTTCTATTCTTATCATAAACACAATCTCAAAAGGTATCCTCCTAAAGAAGTTCCAAACATCTTAAAATGGTTAATTTGAAATAAGCAGCTCTATGACTGATTATTTAAAGGAGTCAAGAAAATCACAAGCATTTTAGATAGCACAAAAGTCCATTTTCTTTAAATAATTAGATCACCACCTTAAAATTCAATTATTGAGATTGTTTAAGTAAATCCCTTTCTGCTTAAATATAGAGTTTTTAAGAAGTTTTAAATGTTTGAATAAAATAAGCATGTTCTAAAGCCTTTGTTTGGGTAATGTAGTTCACTTGCTATTGCATTCT
The DNA here is from genome assembly GCA_910596185.1 of Chrysanthemum makinoi. Classification (NCBI taxonomy): domain Eukaryota; kingdom Viridiplantae; phylum Streptophyta; class Magnoliopsida; order Asterales; family Asteraceae; genus Chrysanthemum; species Chrysanthemum makinoi. The sequence continues at coordinate 262,001,397 of OU343222.1, read as the reverse complement.
TTATCTTACTCTTTTACATCATTCACATCAATTTAAATATATGCATACGTAGTTCAATGCTCGAGTCGAAGAGTTCTCTTGTCTATTTTCCTTGGATTTGGTCGTGGTCTGATTATATCGGGCACATCATGTGTTCGTGATTATATGCTTTTAGCAGCCTGTAAGTATACATAATACAAACGTTTCTTCTTTGTGTATAAACTAATGATTCTTAATGTTTTGATTTGAACAGCGGAAGCACTGGCTAACCAACTTACACAAGAGCATCTTGACAAGGGTCTACTATACCCTCCCTTCACTAATATATGAAAGATTTTAGCTCATATTGCTGCCTAGGTGGAATCCAAATCATATGATCTCGACAAGATATACCTATAAATGGATATAATGCAAATCCATTTTTAGTAGGAAACTTTTGTATTTTACTGGTACATTTAAGTTACCAATTTTTTTTTATCTCTGAATTAATATGGAAAAATGTAATATACTTTTATGTATTACAAAATAGTAAAACACACTTTCTTTGACTTTGGGCCTACTTTTTTACTGATAATATATTTGTACCCGTTATAGGCAAAATGATATTAGAAATGGGTTTCTAGATTCAATGTTTTTTATTTTCCTGTAATTTCATTGCCATTGAATGATAATAATGTCTTTCTGTAGGTTGTGGTAGGCAACAAACCTATAGGTGTTGTAGCCATTGAGAAATTAGGTAAAGATATATGTTGCATTCACAGGAGTACAATTGAATGGACTTGAAAAGGTCGATTACGAACTAAGCTGCGAATAAGGTGTGTATAGCTTGCTCGTCAGGGTTGTTTGGACTGTTTTAAGTTTCATTATCAAACCTGCAATCCTGGTGCAGTGTATTATTTATACACATAATTACTGGTTGATTGATCACATTACATGTCATTCTTTTCTTTTGAACAGTGTATCAGCCGCAACTTTGCTTATACCGACATTATAATGGCTGATTTTTCTTTAGGTACGAATGAACTGGTGGCGGAAACCTATAGTTGTCTACATTAAAATGATAGGCACATTCGTTTAACGGTCAGAGGTAATTCTGTTACTTATTTTTTATGTTATTTATAAGAACCGTGTTGCAGCTATAGTGCTAAGTTAAAACTAAGGGAGTGATAACTGTTAAGCATATAACCACAACCTTTTTACCATATTCCTGGTAAACACACAAACATCACCACTTAACAAACAAAGGGTATCAACAACAACACTCCACTTGTCAACCAACAATACATACATATTCTCATCATAATGAACATCAAACCTTACCATAAATCCATTCACAGATATTTCAAATTCATCAAATCATCTAAATTTGGTAAAAAAATCAGCTGGAAGCACCAAGATATAATAAGTAAATAAACATAATTAACAAATATAAAATAATAATAATAAATGTTAATAATATTATCAAATATAAAAGATGTTCATGATTTAATTGTTTAGAATAAAATGTTAGAAAATAGTTACATCCTTTTAGTCATTTTATGAATTATGGTAACATCAACTATAATTCTTAACCGTTTAATTTAACTTTAATAATTTTTTAGTATATATTTGTTATAGTAAATCCTAAAAATAAAAACCACGAATCAAAGTACTTACTTGCTTTTAGCCGTTTTATGGATTATGATAACATCAAATATAGTTCTTAACCATTTTATTTAACTTTTAATTACTTTTTAGTATATATTTGTTCAACTAAATCATAAAAATAAAAACCAAAAATCAAAATACTTACCTGCTTTTAGCCGTTTTATGGATTATGGTAACATCAATTATAGTTCTTAACCATTTCATTAAACTTTTAATTACTTTTTAGTATATATTTATTCAACTAAATCCTAAATATAAAAACAAAAAATCAAAATACTTACCTGCTTTTAGCCGTTTTATGGATTATGGTAATATCAATTATAGGTCTTAACCATTTCATTTAACTTTTAATTACTTTTTAGTATATATTTGTTCTACTAAATCCTAAAATAAAAACCACAAGTCATACACGTCCATCGGACGGATTTTGACACTAGTATATATATATATATATATATATATATATATATATATATATATATATATATATATATATATATATATATATATATATATATATATATATATATATATATATATATATATATATATATATACCGGTTCGATTGAGAAGGTTTTTATTTTAAAAAGATTGATAAATCTTTGTTTGAGCAAACTGATTAATGTTTTTTATTTGATTCACAAGTAAACATCATTTTATGGTGAATCGAATCTATAAATCACAAATTTGATTCACAAATCATTGTTAAAATCGAGTTATGATGATGATTCATTAAATTATACAGATGATTCAGTATTCTACATATATCGCAAAATCGAGAGATTTTTAACATTGATTCAACTTTTTTTACACATTTTGAATTTTAATCAATTTAAAATGAGTTTTACGCTTGAAAAACATGAATCAAAGTTAAAAATCTATCGTTTTTGAAAGCCTTCTCAATCTTCTCAAAATAAAAACCTTCTCAATCGATCTGGATTATATAAAAACCTTCTCAATCGATGGGCGGGCATGACTTATAATTATTGGTGACATATTTTACTATAGCGTTTGAAAGCTTTTTTCAATGATTAGAACTATCCAACATATATACTTCTTTAATTAGTTCAATGATTCATGAGGCATATATAAGAGATGCATGCCTTAAATCAATGCACACATTGTGGTAACATAATCATGGAAACATACCAAAACAAAAAGCCGTAATGCTCAAACGCAAACAAAAACCTTTCAAAAATGCAACGTAAAATAAGTTATAAACATACCAATTTCATATTGAATGCATAAATAGAACAATTAAAATATACAAAGTTTTTTGTAACTATATGAAATAAAGCTATTACCATCGATATCACAACAAAAAAAATTCAATCCCTTTATGCTCTTCACTTTAGCGACATAATACCCATTTACAAAAGACGGTTTTGCTTATTATCCATCTCCTCCACAGTTGTGCCTCTGTTGTGTCTTTGCGTTATACCACCACAAACAGCGCAAACCGAAAGGCGAAGGAAACTAACCTTAGAAGAAGAGTACAAAGAAGTTATACTTCTTTTTTTTCAATGGAGCGGGTCTTTTTATTGGGCTGGGCTGTCAAAAAATGACGTCATGTGACGTGAAAGTGAATTTCACAAATTTTCAATATGCCATCCTAGTTTTTTTACAATATAATGCTTAGTCAAAATGCCTCTTGTGGCTTGAACCTTGTTAGAAATGTATGCATCCTTTGGTCCCATCGTCAAATTTTAAAATTATCCCCAAGATTGTAAGTATTTCTGCATATTTTTTGTTTTAGAGAGAGAGAAAGAGAGAGAGAGAGAGGGGGGGGGGGGAGGGGGGGCAAATGTCATCTCAATATGGGCATGCCTATTTTAACCCATACCAACTTTGTATATGAAAGTACTTTCAAATTACAATGATACATGGCGACTTCAAGATCAAGTTACAATGAAACTCCAAATTGCAAGACGTACCAACTTTAATGGAATTAAAAATCATAAAAATCACTCCTTTCAAATATAAAGAAGACGGCTATGTGTAATACCATAACATGTCACCAGTTTTGTGTCCACAATTTATTTGAATATATCATGAAAAGAGAAAAAGAAAAAAAAAAAAAAAAAAAAAAAAAGAGTTACACGTAGCCACAAAGCAGTTTTCATCTTAATAAAAATAACTCTCTGACATGTTTTATCCTCTCTCTTTCAACTTATTTTTTTCACGAATGACCAATACCAAGTGTCTTCATACCTGAGTCAAAAGAGAAAAAAGAAAGTTAAGCCCAATAAATTTCATCTATAGACAACTAAACCATGGAAATATTATGGTCTAATTAAAGATGTGAAGTATCCAAGAATATAAAAGTAATTAGTAAACTCATGGCAAGTGTATTCAGAATATGAGTTCATCCTCAAAAGAAATGTTTTCTAAGTTCTCTTAAAAAAACATATATAAACAACCCAAAATTTCACAATAATCAAATTACTAACTGTTAGTATAGTAAATAAAACACTAGTTTAAAAGAATAAAAAGTTTAACTTCAAGAATGCCAAATTCCCCTGATCATATTTCAAAATTAATTCGACTATAGGCTCCTAATGATCTCTTTCACATATAAAAGAAAGTTTCTCTACGCTTTTCAAGTATCCAAAGCTTATAATTTTCTTTTTGTCTTTACTAAACAAAGTTAACATGTCAACAAAATACGTCAAACATGTCTATTATCAATGAACAAAAACTCCTTAACGATTTTATACAAATTAATACACTGTTTTCAAGATCATATAGTTTCTGTAAGCATGTTAGACAAAAAAAAGTTATAAAGAATTTAAGACACAATAACGTTTGAGTGTCAAGCACACCGGATCATGTCTATTTCATCATTTCAATGCCACCATAATTAGTTGCAACTATTTATCACTCGTGACAGTTATAAAGGAGACCACTCTACCTAATGAAATTAACATCCAACTATTACCTTGAGCCAATGGTTTTTCCCGCCAATATAACCAAGATCAAAGGGGTACTTGGCATCGACCTTTCGTACAATATCCGAGTGAAACCCAACCAATTTTTCTGGAGCATTTCTTCTACCATTAATATCTGTCAGAAGCCAATAACAGTTACGCCAATATATGAAGAGCTTTGGTTCAACCTGCCTAATAACGTTATTTTTCTTGAAGTTCAGAATGAAGCAATTTACCTAAATTATTATAAAATACAATGCAACTCTTGATATAGATTCACTACTGATAGCTTTTTTAAATTATTTTTCGAGCTTGTAATCTAAATTTTTTAATTACTCAATCTTTTTTATGAAGTATTAAATAGTCCACATCACATCAAATCAAGATTTTAAGAACTAAAAACATACCTTAGTGCGGCTACGGATATTCCTTGTGTACATTTATGGGAATATTTATGATGGACATTTCAGGGTCGCAACTTGTGGAAGGTATACCACAAAGGTTGACATATGATGGCTCACAACGCCATTCAGATTCTATATCAAGAGGGCCTATTGGTCTTTCATTAGCTACACTCCAGACATATAAGTGATTGAGTAAGTCGATTTCAAATAACCTGTAGCTATTAGTTTGTTATTTTTCACCACCTTCTTTATCAATAAGGGATTCAAGTGATTTTGTAACCACTTCTCTAGGATTGACTAATGAATAGAAGTTGTGGAAATTAAATTAGGGAAAGACTTTAGAAAATTATAAAAGTAGGCATGTGTCTAATAAGGTTGGTGTGTTGGGAATGGTGAAAACCTTCTCAAATTGGTCAAACACAATCACATCCTCATAAAGGCCAAGATGAACATCTGGAAGGTTTCTATCATTCTGTGGTCATTTGAAAATGGAATTTTTCTGGCCTCTACATACCGCACAGTGTCAACACTATGAGGTGATAAATTTTAGGCCCTTTTGAGTTGACGTGTCATGAGGTAAATATATTGCACAGCAAAAAACAGCCCATTTAAGTAGAAAAGAACAATACATACATCAATGTTTGGACCATTGAAACTATATATAAATTCGAATACAACATCCTATTAACTTGTATCTTATGTACTCAAGTTACATATTACTTTGTGCTAGTCGATCTTGACCGCGTCTTGACCTATCCATTATGTTTGAGAAACCATTGTCTTGTGGTTCATTAACCACCCCTTTATTGTATGACTATACCGCGTCTCGATCTATCCACTATGTTCAGGAAACCACTGTCTTGTGGTTCATTAACCACCCCTTTATCAAAACATACCTGTAACACATCCCTAATAGAATGATACTCATGCATGCTATAACTTGACATACCTCGGGAAAATCAGTTCTCTATGTCACAGTTTTTCCTTCTTCCTTCCCATATATCTGCTTCAGTTCACGAGTAGCAGCTAGGAATGAATCTAAAGAAATGAGAAAGAGGTATGATAATGAGGATGAATCAGTTTTTAATACCACAAGAACATATAACAAAATGATATTGGATTTCCAAAACATATTGCATCGTAAATAGTTAAAAAATGTACCTTTTCAGTCTGAAACATTTTTGGTTGATTGGTGATCCAGTAATTATCTGATCTGAATCACCTCAAACAACACATTCTGGGGAGTATTTCTCAGCTTTTAAACAACCCTGGCTGGTATAACACTGCCCATCAGTGTACATTCCAAAAGTCAACTTTGTTTTGTTTCTTAAAGTGCGTTTATATTGGAAGGCCGTCTATGCTTCCCCAAACTTGTTTGTTATTCTAATCACTTCCGCCTATGCTTCCCTAAAGTTTGAATTGTGGTGAACCTCACCACAGAATTAAGTGGAACTTCCACAGAATCTAAAAGTACATGACCATCTTCTTAATCCTCAGAATCATTGATATTATTGTTCTTATCTACTAACAGCCTTTGTAACGTCCTGCTAGACATCGATGGCCAGGTGTAAACTCTGATATTCCCTCATGGATCCTTTTTGTATAATTGGTGAAAATTGCTGATGTAAATAACCTTTTTGTCTAAACTGAAACCGATCCAATAGTTCTTTTTCAGGTGGTCCCATGATTGAAACGTTTCTTGTTGTTCAAACCAACTATACCACGCTAAAGCTTCTCATCTAGACATAACGTGGCTGCCCGAAGAAGTTCACTCTACATTATTCCTTGAATCTCAAAATAACGTTCTGCCCTATAAATCCATACATGAGCATTGTCACCCTCAAATATTGGCATCTTGAGTTTCCACATTTGGTAATCGGCTGCATTAATACTAATTCCTCCACTGCCATTACTTGGTTGACGAACTAAGATTTTCCTGTTACTGGTTGCTGATTCAGTTTACCTCCGTTTTAGTAATGCTATAAAACTTTGGGAGCTCGTAGGGAAACCCCAAATCATCAAACTGCTATTCCGATTTGTTCATCACATTTATTGTGTGAAAATTGAACTCAAATGAACTTTCCAGATTATGATTTTCTGAGGTATTTTTCACCACTGAACATTGACCCTGTGCACATTCTGTTGACTTTTAGTGTTGCCATCGAGATGCTTATTAGTTCTTTTTTCCATGGCTGCAAGCTCCTCTGTGACTCTAACCAAACAGCAACCAACTTTTACTCAACATTCTTCCTATCCACAGCCATCTGTTTCCTAATCTTAGTAGTATGTCGTTCCGCCACCTCAACCCTCTTGGTGGCCATTCCGATAATGAATACAACACCTGTGAATTGTGATGAATAAAATTATATTAATGATAGCAAATATTGACAAAATAGACAAGAATTAAAAGACACCTGTTATTTAAGAATCAGTTATAACGACTTCAGGTTGTGTAACAATCCTTTTTCCAGCAGTTTTTGACAATGAAGTGAAAGTGCTAGTATCAGCCATTATCCTGAAAGTGTCGCCATTGGTTAGATCAAATAATAAGTGACTATATTTGCGATGAAAAGCAATTGGATTCACAAAGTGCTGTTTGAAAATACATGCAAATACTAAATTGCAAGCTGAGACAACATTTGAAAATGTGTGTGCTTTAAGACAATGGTATATATCAGAGACAGTAGTCAAAAGAGCTTTACGTTTGACAAAAACACTAAGACATATAACATGGAAAATATAAAAGGTATGGCAAACTGCAATTAGGCAGCATAGATATTGTTAAACTTGTTACGGCAGTTAGAATACAAACCTGATTGCCAGAATCATAGACGCTATCTGGATATGCTTTGCTGTTGAACCAATAATAATCAAATTATGAGTTCATTAACTGATCTTCAGTATTCACCATTTTCGCTATTTGAGTCTTGGAAGGGGTCTTATAATGTAAAATCGCCTGATGATGTAGAGGAAGAAGTTGAGGCTTTGTCTTTATTGAAATCGGTAGGAGAATGTATTACCAACTCAATAAACTCTCCATTACTTGCACTTGAAGGTTCTGACACTAATTCTAATATATCATTTTTATCAGAAGTAGTCGGAGAATCTACCATAAATTCAATGACATCGCTGACGATTTCATGCTCTAGTTCTTCAAATTTATGGTCTGAGCAATCTAAAGATACCATATCAAATCACTGAGATATCATATAAACGTGGTTTTAAGAGAGTGCTGATTTTCGGAGTCCATGACGTGTAACTCCGGCAATTAGTAGACTCTTTTCATTATTCAAATATGAGATGATGCAAATGAATGTTCCGGCCAATATAGTTTGACTGAGATTTTCAACATGCTCCAAAAAACAGGCTACATTTAGTAACTTAAAAATACACACTGATAAATATCTATGGATAAATAAACTTATTAGCTGCGTAAAGGATATGCATACTTGAACCTTCTGAGTCAGGCACGAGACTGTAGATGCTTTAGTGCTTCGTGACATGTCCGGCCTCAATCTACAAAAACATAAAACATTCACCATGAAAGACGGATGGGTTGACCTAAAACACCCTTTTACAATTAAAAAATGAGAATTTCCAACCCGTTCGATCCCTCTACGTCCAGCACGACCCGCCATTTGAAACAGTTCGTTGGTGCTTAAGAAAGTATGACCAATTCACTCCTTTTTGTTGAGAGATGAAATCACAGTCGTCCGTGTAGGCATGTTGATTCCAGTAGTAAGTGTGTCAGTAGGAAAGACAATTTTAATCAGTCCTCTTTGGAATAACGCTTCTATAAAAGATTTCCATAGAGGCAAACAACCATCATGGTGAGCTGCAACCCCTCGAAGGACCCCTTCGATAGCTGATTCTCTAACAGTGTCAGGATATTTGAGCCTAAACCTTTTAAACGCTAAATCGAGGTTGCCTGGAGCACCAGTAGGAGCATTCGCTCCCATATCAGGAAGACCCTATAGACCAAGTGTAAGGAATTTATTAATCACATTATCGAGATGAAACAGGATTTTAAGACTTAAAAGATTACCTGAGGAGAGAGATCCAATGGGTTTGCATTCGGTCTAGCTGAAGGCACAACTGCTGGTTTTGCAGCTTGTGGGAGCTGAGCAGGGGGGTTTATAGCCTGCACACCTGGCACTGGTGAAGCTCCAGCTGCTGGAGGAAGTTCGGCTGCGTCAGGGATACCCTGACATTATATAAAGTTCTCATGGGTTATACAAATTTTATAGCACATCAAATAAACTAAGAATTCAGAATTACTAAATCACTTACATAATAGAGATACTCTACAGCTCTTTCCCATATCAGCAATCATAAATGTGGGATATGATCGACTTGTTTCATCAGTTGGGCGTAATACATAAAACCTCTTTATTTATCATACAACACAACATGAACACACAGATACAATCGATAATTCAGCACCTTTGATACCAATCTGATTCAACTCATAATTTACAGATACATAAACAAAATATAAAGACCGATCCAAAATTGCAATATATTCTTTACTATTTAACTTGCTGCATTTTTTTCGATTTTAACCTTTATTACTTGAATCTGACTGTTTATTATCGCCTTACTAATCAACTTGACAGTAGGCAATAGCAAAAAATAAGTATATCTCATAAGATGATCCATTACTTTTCTTGAAATGGACGAACATATGAACTATGAACACATATGACTTGTTAAGATTACTAGGCCTGGTTAGAAATCAGAAGGGACTAAACACAACTGTAAATCATTAACAGATATGCAAAACCATTTTTGACACACTCGAGACAAAATGTTAGGTATGATCAGGCCAATGAGTTAGGATCATGACTAAATAGCGTCAGATGTTCCGCTTCTTTTGTACATGTCTCTGTTGAATATCAAGCACAACTATAGGTGACAACTCAAATAGTCACTGCATATTACTGTTTCATTGTTCACAAACATATCAATAGTAACAAAAATGTTTACAATCAAAATTCACGCAAACCTCAAGTTATATATTCATCCCTATTTGAGAGCTAGTCGGGATCACAAACATTACAAATACAACACGAAGTTAAGATACGGCAACGACCACCACTCGGAGCACCCTCAGCCTTGCAAATGATATCACAATTTCTTATGAAGAAACATAAGCCTTTGTATGTGTTACTTGCATATTTGCATGAGTGTTTCCCCTTTTCGGTGGTTTGACCCATATCTGGAATGGTAAAAAAGAAAACCGAGCATATGCAATGATGATTTAGAACTAAGCGAAGTAGAGGGAGATAGAGATCGACCTGAGACTATAAGCATTATAAGCTTTGTAAGCCACGGGCAGGGGGTTTAGATGTGCAACACTTAGTAAAAATGCATGTGCACATCATTTTTTCCAATAAAAAACGTTATTTCTAGTAGTGATTAGTGATTAGTGCATTGAACTTATTCCAAGCCTCCTGTTAACATATCAAACTCAAAATTATGACAAAACCGCCAACTACACATTGTATCTTTATAAGTGGTACACTTTATTTTTAATCTTTAACTATGTTAGGTTAAGTTGATTAATTAAGTACCTTAAGTATATCAAAGACCTTCTCAGCAACATATTTCTGTTGAGGAGTAGCTCCTTTTTGTTGCACCTTATCAGGATGGATACATAAAGTTGCATTTCTATATGCTTTTTAGACCAAAAAAGACTTTTAAGTCTTAAAAATGGGAAAATGTATTTGTCAGTTGGTTAACCTCAACCAACTCATACTGATACGCACTAAAAACACCCTGTTTCAACCAAAACCCGTATTAACCGTTACCCGACCATCCATTTGCTAATCTCTGTTATAACCCCTGTGCACCAAATATAAATTTGAAGACCATTACGTTGGACTACTTTCTGTTAAATTATACAATATCTAAGAATTGATATACATATACTGATATAGTGTGACAACTCGTAATTTCGGGTCATTTCTCAAACTTTGAAAATTTCACTATTCATCTCGGGAAATTACTATTCATCATTTTACTATTCATCATTTTTTAAGTCGGTTTGAGACTTTGAAAGGTTATTTTAAAATTTTACTATTCACGAAACACTATTCATTCCAGAAAAAAATCACTATTCATGATTCACTATTCATCATTTTTCGTAAACTAGGTTTATGAGTATCAAATACGCGTAACCTGGAGGGTTAAGCTGCGTATTCATGGAACATCATTGAGAACATTTTAATATAGACTAGAGTTAGTCTACATATCATCAGTAATATTATCTTCATATTAATTTATGCACGGGTTTGCATATTTCATTAACGTGTATTTATTTATTAAATAAACGCTATCACACGATCATTTATTTTGAATAATTGATCCGACACTTCTAACAATTGTCCAGATATATTTTTATACTCATTTTAAGACTATAAAAATTATATTATTAGTTTACCCGATGTTTTGGATTTATTTTGTACATATATATATAGAGTAAGGATTCGGTGAGAAGTATTATTAGAATAAGAAAAATAAGAAGATATTTAAACCATTGGATCAAAAGATCAATGGCTAAGAATAAGGGGTGGCATAATTGTAAATAATAGGATTTTTAATTTAATGCATGAGGGCATATAAGTAAAATTAACTAAGTTCTTTTATTCTAAACATATTGTAATTTCTGTATTTTTTTTCTCACCATCCGTAATTTATGTTCAGTACATCATCGATCACAACTTTTATACAATCAAGCTTGCATCTCTTTCGCTTTTTTCAATGCAATTTTTTTCTCATAGAAGCATCCATCTCTTTTTCTAATAAGCTTGCATCTAAATTTATTTTTATGATAAAAAATTAATAATTTTAAATGCATCTGTTCTTTTTTTAGAGATATACTTGTCTTCAATTTTCCTTACATGAATTAATGAGCCTTCTTAAATGATGAACAACTAAACCATTTATGCATCTTTCTCGTTAATAATCAACATGAAATTTAGAGTAACACTTGCATCTATTCTTTTATGATAAAATAATATGCATCTTTAATTTAATAATCTAAAATGTGAAAATTAGATGCATGGGTGCATCTCATTCGTCATAATCATAACTACAACATGCATCTGGCATGTTTGTGAGGCGCAATGCGTCGATAGATGCAATAAAAATTAGATGCATCCAATAATATATTGTATTCAATATTAAGAAAAGGCATCACATGCTACATGCATCGATCTATTCATTGTGATGAAAAAAGCATCGACTGTGACATGAGAATGAGAAAAGAGGTTGCTGAAGAGAGGAGAAAAAATAGGAAGCAATCTTTAATTAGATGAATAAGAATGTCTAAAATACCCTTAATTCTACTTTAAATTGATTGGTTAAGATTACTTCTTATCATTCTTATTTTAGTTTTTCTTCTTATTTGATCCTAACTCTATATATATATATATATATATATATATATATATAGAGTTAGGATCAAATAAGAAGAAAACTAAAATAGATGCATCAATAATATATATATATATATATATATATATATATATATATATAGAGGATCAAATAATATATATATGCATCCTAACTCTATATTATTTTAGTTTTTCTTCTTAAGATTACTTCTTATCATTCTTATTTTAGTTTTTCTTCTTATTTGATCCTAACTCTATATATATATAGAGTTTTTCTTCTTATTTGATACAATATATTATTGGATGCATCTAATTTTTATTGCATCTATCGACGCATTGCGCCTCACAAACATGCCAGATGCATGTTGTAGTTATGATTATGACGAATGAGATGCACCCATGCATCTAATTTTCACATTTTAGATTATTAAATTAAAGATGCATATTATTTTATCATAAAAGAATAGATGCAAGTGTTACTCTAAATTTCATGTTGATTATTAACGAGAAAGATGCATAAATGGTTTAGTTGTTCATCATTTAAGAAGGCTCATTAATTCATGTAAGGAAAATTGAAGACAAGTATATCTCTAAAAAAAGAACAGATGCATTTAAAATTATTAATTTTTTATCATAAAAATAAATTTAGATGCAAGCTTATTAGAAAAAGAGATGGATGCTTCTATGAGAAAAAAATTGCATTGAAAAAAGCGAAAGAGATGCAAGCTTGATTGTATAAAAGTTGTGATCGATGATGTACTGAACATAAATTACGGATGGTGAGAAAAAAAATACAGAAATTACAATATGTTTAGAATAAAAGAACTTAGTTAATTTTACTTATATGCCCTCATGCATTAAATTAAAAATCCTATTATTTACAATTATGCCACCCCTTATTCTTAGCCATTGATCTTTTGATCCAATGGTTTAAATATCTTCTTATTTTTCTTATTCTAATAATACTTCTCACCGGATCCTTACTATATATATATATATATAAATATATATATATATATATATATATATATATATATATATATATAGAGGGAGGCTATTGTAAAATAGTGGCTTATTGTAGGAAGTATAGGAAGCAATGTGGTCCGTTAGATGTGTCAATAATAATATTATTAGATCAAAATTATAAGATGGCATTTTAGTAAATAAGTTGAATATGATGGCTAGCTTTAAAACTCAATTTGAAAGATTCAGCCCACACGCCCATGATCACGTTAACTTTTAAATAAATCAAACTTTGAAATATATTACTGAGTAATATTTCAAACAAAAAAAATGATAGTCAAGACTCCATATCATGCAACGACGATTCTTCATCTTCTTTCTCAAATATTTATTTAAATTTATGTTATATACAGCTTTTTCAAGCATTTTGTTTTGATACATGATTTTTCTAAAGCACTTCGTTTACGGTTATGTGATAGTCAATATTGCAACTTTGATACATCACGACTAAAAACACAAATAATATGTTCAAAGACAGTGACTAGTAGATACACAAGGAACTAAACACCAACTGATACAAGAACAAGAACCAGAACCAATTGATAGACCACTAACATGTAATCGATACACGACAAAAAAAATCAATTTTAGCTTCGCGAGAGATGACGACATCACTACGAATATAATATCGCCAAAAATCAAACTTAATAGTTACGGTTTACAACCATGATACACATTTACAACCAACAACCAAGTACATGTTTACCACGTGATAAATATAGTAAGAACAATGATACACATGACGTCTACCGGTAATGGCGGACGTTAGGGTACCATTAGTTGTTTCTTGCAAAAGTGGTGACCAGAGTTTTCTTCCCAGAAGATCTTCTTTCTCTTGTGTTAACATAGCGGTTACCATCCTTTCTTTTCGGTACCGGAGAAGAAGATCAACTCATTTGGACCAGATCTATCGAGTCGCACCACCAAAGAACACAATATTTGTTGAGCAATGACGCATTGCTGTCCCAGAAAAAAGGCCATGTTTCACATTACATTGCTTGTTACACTTTTTTCTTATGTTATCCCTTGTTATTACATTCATAACTGGGACGATATGTTTAGCTTTATTTGATAAAAATGACCAACATTTCACATTGGGAGCATCTGTGTCAACAAAAAAGGCAAGAGACAATAAAAACATCATTAGTTCGACTTCACAATAAGATAAAAAAAAATGATCGCACAGTTATATTATATGATGATGATGGTAAAACTTCATTAGCTTTTAAAGATAGATTCATTGGCATATGTAAATTTCCAACTTTTAAACAAGATAGTGGTAGTCTAGATAATATGAAATGAAAACTCATAAGTGGTTCAAGGAAGGAATTACCAAAGGTGATGCAAAAAAACATCACAGGGGAATGGGCCGGTAGGTTTCGATTTAGACAACAAACCATTCGAAGAGTAGTGGTTACCGTCTTTTTTTTCGGTAAAAAGGAAACAACGACAGTAGCCGTCGCGTGCGAATTAGTTCTACATTTGGGGTTTTAATTCACGTATCATGTTAACCCTTGATATTAGATTGGATTTGTGAAAAACACGGTGTCTAGACCTTGTTGTATTGTGGCGTTTCATAACTAATAGAGAAAGGGATCCATGTTTTCCGCCGTGATATTAGATCAGATTTGTGATAGGTTTTTCGGGAGAGAGTAAATAACGGATTTTTTTGACGAGATACCAAGTGAAATAAAGATATCAGGAGAAGATGGAAGAGTTGAAATGCCTAATGTACCCTTTATGGTATATTAGTTATTAAATTTTAGTTGTAATCTTTAATTTCCACATGGCATCATGTTATTGGCTTCCTACATTATCTTACTTTAAACATTATCTCACATGAACCTCATTCTATATATATATATATATATATATATATATATATATATATATATATATATATAGTGAAACTTTATTTTCAGAACCTACTTTAAACGCGAGAACTGCGAGAACTTCTTTTTAGCCATTGGATAGTTGATCAAGGGTCAAAATTGAATGTGCCATTTATGTATATAACCAAAAGATCATGTTGGTTATTGTAATTAGTGTAAGGGTAGTTAAGAAATATCACACTTATAATTAAAAAAGAAAAAAATAAATAAATAAAAAACCGCTCCTATGAATAAGGGTTAACATTTGCTTTAACCTAAAAAGAAAACCTCTGCCGCCTCCATCTCTACAAAAATCCACCACCCCATTTTCAGGTTTGATTCTTCAAAACACGGATGACAAACACACTTTTGTTGCTCGTTTCTTTTCTAAGCCGAAAACAAGTTACAGCCCGGTTTTGATATTTATTTTTCGTTCGAGTTGGCTTCAAGATTTTTATAGATCTAAGGTAGGTTATATTTGTTTTCTTGTTTCAATATATAATTATGGATCTACGACTATGGTTCCATAAATAGTTCTATAAAAAAAAACCCTAGTTACCACCATAGCCACCATCATCTTAACTGCCTTCATCTAGTTCCGGTTTGAATGGATTGTGAATAAAACTCGTGGTTTTATGTGTTTTTTAGATTTGGCTCGGGTTGTGGCTGCACCAGGGATTAACGTCAATGGTACATGGGGCGCAAGCACCGTAACATGTTTGTTCTTCAACAGCATGTTGCTTTCTTTGATCAAGATGATAATGGTATCATTTACCCTATGAAACTTTTAAAGGTATGTTCTTCCATATTAACAATCTTACGTTTTGGTTAATGACTGGTACTTTTAATTATTAGGGTGGTTTATGGAATCCCATATATATAAAAACTATTGCAGAGTCGCTTGCTTAGACCGTGGTGTCCAATTAGTTTAGTTTCACGTTGGTACTGCTATGTTCTTGGTTCGTTTTCGTGTCCGGATCTTCTGTTTCGTTTTCTTTGTTTTTGTTTTAGATTGGGGGTCGCGGGATTTAGTTTCGTTTCGTACATAGATTAAGATTCTGTGTTAGGAATTGGAAATTCCATGTTAAAGTATCGGTCACCCCAATTATAGTCTAGCATATGTTAGCTCGTAGATTTGTAGTTTGTTACGTTATTTAGTAGCTTATTAGTTAGTTTGTAGCGTAGCTTAGTTTAGTGCAACACTGTGGAGGAAGGACGGGTCTTTACCCACTGTATGCCTGATCCATAGTCCGTTAGGAGGACGTATTGTTTGTAAGTATAAATACCCCTTCCATCCAGGGAAGGGGTGTGGCTTGGCAATCTAACCTTTTACATTTTATTGAACCAACTCTCTACCAAGAACACCCTCTCTACTTTCTCTCTCTAAAATATGGCTAACATGTATTTTGATCATCCAAGACCACCCGAATCATCAACACAATAATATTATCGATCCTACAAATGGTACCAGAGCCAGGTTATTGTGTTGTGTTGATTTTTGGTGGTTTTTGTACCTTGTTAAATCTGTTTTGGTAGTTTTGATGGGCCAAAAATCTGTTTTTCGAGTATTGTGGCATAACAGTTTCTTAGCACTTTTTGTATCCTTTTTCTTTTGGTCACGAAAATGTTTCCTTTATGTTACTAATGGGTTTTATGAAACTGTTGTGTATCTCAAATGGTTAAACTGGTTTGTGGTCAATTTCTTGTTGGCGAGTTGGTTAAACTGGGTCTTATTAATCTGGTCAAGTTTTTGGTCTCAAATGTTTAGTCTATTGTGGACTTACGGAAAACTTTTTATGGTATTAGTATGGTCAAAATTTTTAGTCTCAAATGTTTAGTCTTTTGGTCTCAAATGTTTAGTCAAATGTTTAGTCTCTTTCTGGTCATAATCGAGGTCATAATGGGTCAAAAGGATGCATTTTTATGTCATATTTTCTGGGTTTTGCAACTTGGTCAGAAATACTGGTCATTATGGTTCTTCATAGCGACTTGGAGCAGGATGGTTCATCTTAGCGACTTTTGACATAAAAATTCATAGCGACTTGTGTTCACAAGTCATAGCGACTTGTGTTCACAAGTCATAGCGACTTGTTCTAAGACTTGGTGACGGTTTGACTTTTGAGTCAAACTGAAATGCTAGCGACTTGTCATAAGCTAGCGACTTGACACGTAGCTAGCGACTTGACACGTAGCTAGCGACTTGACTCGTATCTAGCGACTTGTTACAAATCCTAGCGACTTGACTCATTTGACTAGCGACTTACAGAAATGGAGATGTAGAAGAACAGACCTTGAGCACAACTAAACTTATACCAAATACCAAACAAAACACAACTCGACCTTAGGTTCATTAACCCATCATCAGTCCTAAAACATCACCTCATCAGTCCTTAATACCATCATCAATCCTAAAACATCACCTCATCCCAGATCTCAAAACAAAATCATTCAAAAATAAAAATAAAAATGTAATCAGAATCTCAGATTATTTCATGTGTATTGATATCAAGACCATTCAAAGGTTCTCACACATAATCATCTCTTCACAGATCCAAAACAGATTTTATCATGTGTGTTATGTAATAAGTCATTCGACTTCATTTGTTTTTCTTTTCGAAAATAAAGAAACAAGGATAACAATAATATTACCTTATTTCTTTGATTCGTTCAAAGATCTTAACGAAAAAGGAAAAACAAAACAACCTATTACACCTACCCAAGACCCATCCTAGGATCTTGAAGCCTTTGACTTGCTTTCTTGAATTATTAGTACGGTGGTGTTGATGTTGTCTTTTGATTGAGGTAGTTTGATTCATTGTAATGAGATTTGATTTGTTATGATGAATAGGGTTCTGAGATTTAAGATGTGATTCGTTCAAGATTGAGATTCGCGAAGCTCAACCTATGGCATCGAAGGCACTCACTCCATCCCTGTGGCGGTTGTTTAATCAGGAGATATATCTTAGGGTGAGAGGCGGATCTTTATGTGAAGTGTTAGGGTTTGAAGAATGAAGTGGGTAAGTGACGAATATTAGAGAGATTTTAGGGTTATGTAAGTTTTGTTAAGATATCACTTTGTGTGATAAGAAGTAATTTATACCCCAATATTAGGGTAACATATGGTTTTGTTCATTGGGTTGGAGCAGATTATGTATCTTGGACTCCTTGGGCTTGTGATGATGTTTGCTGTTGGGCCTCACTCAATATAATTACACGATATGAGGTTGTTCCACATTTCTTGTACCATGTGTTATTCGTAGGTAATATTGTTTTGGTCATAAATCGGGTGAAAATGGGGATTTCTCTATGCGGTTTATGACAAAATGATAGTTGATATTTGTTTTGAATATTGCGCCTCGTGGAATTGGATCGGATCTCACGGGTATAAATGAATGGAATGGACCGAGAGGAGCTTAATTGGGCCGAATTAAAGACTTGGATCGGGTATTATTATCTGAAATTCCAATGAACGTTAATTGGTATCCGAATCTTTTAGGTAAAATGTTATATTGGGTGTCATTGAATTTTCATTGTGAATGTGATTAACCTTTACATCTTTGAGATTATGTTCTTGGATATAGTTGAATTGTGCGGTTTATTTACGGGCTTGGTCAAGTGTAATGTTTGATTTATGAAAGATGTGATCAATAGGCCTCATCTGAATTAGATCGGATATTATGTTTATGAAAGATTGGGTCGTGAGATGACTATTCTTGGACCAGGCCTCGATTATTTATGTAACCAAGTTTGGGCCATTCGCACGATTGGGTCATATGAACTTCTCAAGATTGGATCTTATGAGACTTGATTAAAATAAGAATGTATTGAAATGATTTAATGATGAGGTAAATTGAGTCGTGAGACTTGATTATGAGATTTGATGATGAGACTTGATGAGATGTGATGTGATGTGATTTAATACTTTGGTTATACATTATCACGGAGGATACTATTTCACGGCTTGAATTGATAATTGAACAAGGTTGACTACGGGGTTGTTTGTACGATATTTCTCATTCGGATTTGAAGTGAAGTTTTCCGCGAAGATGACTTGTTTGGGCATTTATAGAGGGTTATAAAGACTTGGCTATTTAGTTACGGTTGTGATTCTTTCTCGATTTACCCACAACGTAACTATCACTTCGGTGTCTCACGCAGTTGAGGATATGTCAAGAGGTTTTGTACATTGGGTACACCGTTTCTTCTTCACAAGGATTAGTGCAAGCTTAAGTAACAAATCCGGGGAATGTTACGTCTTGTTCAAGTTTGGCATATCGTGTCTATTTCTCCATGTGGTCACTACAATAGCCGACAGAATGCGTGATTGGAGTATTTACCAAAGTGTTTATTGGATGGTTGGTGATATTGTTGATGTTGGATGATGAACCGCTGCATGTTCCCCTAAAACAGATATTCACCGAAACCAAAGTTGTCATAACACATTCAAGCTGACATTGTGTACGGTTTTGTCTTGATTTTGTAAAATCCCGCGAAAGAATCTATTTCTCGGTTTAAATCATAGACTTGTTAAATCCCGTGACAATGGAAACATCCTGGTAATTGTAAAGTCCATTTCCGGATCTATCTTACGGTTTATTCTTGGTTTTGTAAAATCCCGCGAAAGAAACTATTTCTCGGTTTAAACCATAGAATTGTAAAATCCCGTATTGATGGATTCATCCTGGAGAAAGGAAAGCGTATTTCAGGATCCTTTCTGATGCTGGCACTACGGTTTCTACTTCGAAGAAGGGATAAAAGGGTGTACTTCATGAATTAGTTGTGTGTTTGGATATTCGTCATGGCAGTTTGGCTATTACAAGGTTTTACGGGGTTATGTGTGTTTAACCATGGTCAGGATGAAACCATTATCAAAGTTCGTTTAAATATCAAAGAAGGCTAGATTTGAGCAGTTAACCAGATGATGTGACAATGGCGTTAATTCAGTATTATTTATTTGAGATTGTAGTGAAATATCACGAGCAAGTGTACTTAGTATCTGAAGGTATCGGGGATGGTTGGATGAAGATTCTTCAAGATCCTTGTTCGAGCTTATTATCAAAAACGAAGACTTGGAAATCTAGTTATTGTTGGGTGTCTTTTACCTTTTCTTTTACCACTTGGGGGAATTGGGCTCATACCACCACAAAATAACTATCACTTTAAGGAGTTACGTTGTAGTGCTCAGTGTCACATTCAATTGTGGATTTTCAAGAGGTAATGTACGTCTTATACTTGATGGTTGGTTGGTTGAAGAGTATAGAGTACATAGAGAGTACTTAGAGATGCTAATGGAAATCGGCACCGCTCTTTGTTACATATGTGCAAGTTTAAGTCACGTGTTCGGGTTAGTTTACTTCAGGGTCAAATTCATCATATTGGGTTTTCTCCATCAGCTGTCACAACAAAGAGCCTACTGAATGATAATGGGAATGATTACATGTTTTGCCAAAGAGATGATGAAAAGAGAGAGATTATGACGTATGAACACAACAATTCACGCCTCGTTCGCTAAAGAAAAGAAAAGTGTACGTGTCAGTGCGCTTTATCTTCTGAAGAAGAGAAATATTCTCTATTATGACCATTCTCATCAACATGCTTCATGCTTTTTCCATGTGCTTTCGATTATCAAGTGAACCGGGCTACTGTTGATTGTTTTCTTATTCCACTTGCTCAACTATAATGAAGATGGAGACATCATGTGCTAATATTGCGGGGGAGAAGTGTGAATAGACTACATTTGGTTAAGATATTCACTTATTCAATCAAGAATGGCAACTCCGTATGCAATTCTTGAGGGGGAGAAAAAGTGTGAATTTACTGCATGGTTGATTGATTTCTGAGATAAAATGGTCAAACGGCTCCAAACTCATGTAAGAACCGAGCTTCTTCTTATCGGGTCATATTTACATGGAGTTTTCTTCTAAGAGCCGTTGGTTGACATCTTCACTCGGACTGATGAGTTTATCGACAAAGTGCTTCCGGTTAATGCTTCACGTTCACATCAACATGATGATTCCGAACAATCTATCTGTTCTTGTTTGATGTGATTGGTAGTTTGGTGTTACCATTTAGTGTGTTCGCTGCGGCCTGATTGCTGATTTCCTTGATGAACATCTTTCTGTTCTTGTTTGATTGGGAGGGATTTTAGTTAAGGGGATTTGCAAGATGTAAGTTAATTGGGATGCTTTTTGGTGTGAGTTGAAGATGTTAACTATCTATTCCCCAATTGAACAATCTTGAAGAACGTCGAGTCTACAGTCTGTTCTACATTTTCTGTTGCATGTTAGAAGACTAAAGACAAGTTGCATTTGATTATCCAAAGACTTCTTCTTATTCTGAGCATTCATTATAAAGATTGTCGGTTTAGGGGAGAGCACTAATTGGGGGAGGGTGAAATGTCGAATTTAATCCCCAATTAGACTTGCTCACATTATTCATCATGTTGATTCTCACAAAGACTTCAAGCGATCTTCTCAACAGATTTCAAGTATTTGGGCTTATAATGTTTTGCTGATTCTGAAGTGTCAAAACCAGCAAGGGGGAAGGAGACAAGCACCTAAACGCGAGTAAACTTGATGAACTTAATACTTCTAAGTAATTGAAGATATCCCGGGAAGACAAATGTTATTACCGCAGAGAAACTCAAGGTTTGACTCATGGCGAGTAAACTTGATGAACTTAATTCTTCTAAGTGATTAAAGATATCCCGGGAAAACGAATGTCATGACCGCAGAGAACCTCAAGGTTTTACTCATCAAGGCTTTTAGTGTTATTATTCCAACGACGTGGGGGAAGTGATGTAATAGAAAGTTTCTGAAGATAAAAGAGGTACACAAGTATGGCGTATTCAGGGGAGATAAATGTGTAACATGAGGGAGGTGTTATCAGTTATTCTCTCGTTGGGAATGTGTGTACTTCGGATTCTTGAGCTTCATACACATTCATCAGGGACGAAAGATGTGAACATAGGGGAGGTGTTCTTCATTACCCTCATGATGTGTATTCGGGAGAGTTCTTGGATATTGGTGTACTTCGGGTTCTTGAGCTTCATACACGTTCATCAGGGAAGAAAAATGTGAACATGGGAAGGTGTTCTTCATTCCCCTCATGAAGTGTATTCGGGAGAGTTCTTGAGCATTATACTAAGAGACTGACTGCATCAACTCAACTACTTGGGGGAATTGTTCTCTTGACACCTTTTGGAATGGATTGCTTCATACTTCAGTGGAAAAGGAATTTGAGAAGATTATTTAAGTGTGGGATGAAACGTTGCTGTCCTTCTATTGGATGATATAACCCCGAACGATGAATCACGATGATTATTCTTAAAAGGAGTAGCAAGTTCGATGATAATGGTGTGATTCTTTGTGCACCTGGCTAAGGGAAGCTTGAAAGAAAGCTTTGAATCTGCTCAGCTATAGGATTTTTGGTTTGGGGGGAAGCTGCCAAAGTCTCACTTTCAGATGGTTCAATTTCTTTATATTCAAGAGCCCTTGGAAGCTTTGGTGATGAATGTTTAAGAGATGATGACTTCTATCTTCTTCAATGGGACTGTTCGATATCCTTATCTTGGTACTCGTATCATCATCTTCTTTTACTATATCATCTACTCTATTTGTGTATATATTTATCACAAAAACAAAATAGAAAAATATAAAACCAACAAAAACCCATAAAAATCAGAAAATTTAAAAATACCAAAAATATGTTTTCTCAAGACATGTCTTCTGGTATCGATAACATCTGCGGTCTTAGAAATGTCATTCAATAATGGCACGGGACCATAGATGAAGTTCGAGCAGAAGGTGTAAATATTTCTTTTCCAAACATGTCACAAATCTAATGGCTTGCAGTTACTTCAGACTGTAACCCGTGCTTAAAACTATGGCTAGCTATTATTTCTGATAGCAACCCGCTCTTTAAAGAAAGGAAAGTGTTGCGCTAAACCAATTTTTCAAATATTTCGTGCACTTATCCTAAAACAAAACAAGGAAAGCATGTCATCAAAAAGACTGCTGTTCCTACACAAATGTTTTTCGGTCTAAAATTCTTCAGAAAAATATTTGGTGTTTTACTAAATGGTGGTAAATGAGTTGGTTACAAATCAATCAGCTTCAGAGTTTTAGTAATAATTGAAAACTCAATCAATGACTTCAGCGCTTTTAAATTTTTTAGAAAATGAGTCATTGATTGAGGGGGAGAATGTTTTCAAATCTATATCATCTAACGGGCTTTCTAATTATCCTAATATGCATAATTAAAAATGATGTTAACCTATGTTGAAGGACTAGGTGCCTAGGATATGACTGCCAGATTTAGATGATTAGAGTTTGATGAACACATTATTCCCATACATTTATATAATATGATTGATATGTTGCATTGACTTTTATTAGTCGATTGCTGTTTGGGTGATGTCGACCACCATATATCTGTGTGTGTGTTCACTAACGTATGCAGGTATATTGGTATAAAAGAATGTTCCCGATCCGGATCCCACAACTAGATGATTGGATGCCGAAAGGAAAGGGTAACTATATCTTGGGTTGACAAATGAAGAAACGGAGCTTAAGAGAGTTGGCATAAATGCAACGTAAGAGGTGTCACTGCATCAGCAAATGGTTTTCTTCTAAGTGATTGAAGAAACGGAGCTTAATTTGACCTCAGTTGGCATTAAAATGCAACGTAAGAAGTCTCACTGCATTTGCAGATGGTTTTTCTTCCAACCCTCAGCAACAACAACAAAAGCTTCTCAACCACTAATGTATCTTTGTGCAGGATACCATTCTTAAAACAATTTTGAAAATGTTGTTTTGAAAATGGAAAATATTGTTTTTGAAAATTAATTGAACTAAATTTTGGAAATCACAGGACTTTATTTTATCAAAACTTAAGTCACTCAATCAACGACTTCGGTCATCGATTGAGGGGGAGAGTGATTTTATTTAAAGTATTTTCAAACAATATATCTTCAAAAGAGTCCGTTTGTACAATAATAAGTGGTGATCTAAAGATTTAATGTTATGTCATGGTATGATTTTTCTTTAGAATCAAGATCTTTCAAAATGAAATTTTTTCTGTTCTTGTTTGATTGTGAAATTGTTTTATTTTACTTAAAGGTCTCTTAAAACAATCATACCTGACACTAACAATCTTTAATGTCTAAAATTGGTCCTCATCGGTCATTTTTCAAAATTAAATCTTGCCACGTCTTTCCCCAAAATTTTCTAAATGATTTAAATCTTTTGCGATCACAAATCTCAAATGGTTTGAAATTTTTGATCAGGGGAGAGATCATGATTTAAATCTCAAATATGTTTTAATGGAATCAGTTTTAGTCCTTTATAGGCACTCCTGCCTCCATGTGCCAAACGATTTCAAATACACAATGCACATGTTGAGGAGGAGGATTTATCCAAAAACAAGATGAGCATTTAAACCTGGCCACATATTCTCCCATGTTTTCCAAACCTGATTAAATCACTTGAGATCCAAAATCTCAAAGGGTTTGATATTTTTGATCGGGGGAGAATTTGTGATTTAATAATGAAACTTGATATAAGATGATCGTTTTGATTTAAAGTGCAAGTTCTCTCTAATATGTGCCAAACTCTTTCATTTATTGATGCACATATTGAGGGGGAGCGAATGGTTTCTTAATGGCTTGTGTGATTGTAAATGTGCTTCAAAAGAACTCTTGCCTCTATGTGATAAAATGATTTCAAATATCCTACGCACATATTGAGGGGGAGAATTTACCAAAGAAAATCAAATGGTTTTTTCTATGAAAATTGTGATCAAAGAAAATATTTCAAAGTCCTCTTGCCTCCATGTGCTAAACATTTTCTAAATCATATGCACATGTTGAGGGGGAGGTTTTCTAAATGATCAAAACTATTAAGGTACAAAATGCTTTGATCTCGTATCACAAGTATCTTGATTGTTTTTCCAAATGATTTTTCAATTGGTTTTGAGATGGAAAGAACTGTACCAAAAGACCGACCATTTTACTTTATGCATGGTGTTATAAGGATAGTGAGGTTAGGTATTAGTTCCTACGATCCGCCAGAACCAGAGGGATCTACCCAGGGACAATCCACTAGATAGTGTAGAGTCCTTAGGTATATTGAAAAAAGGAGAAAAATAAGAATATGGGAAGAGTGCCGACTGAGATAGAGCTAGTACTGGAATAAACCCAACAAGGTTCTAGTAATGAAGTCTCGGTAAGCACTGAAGGGGTTGAAGAATGAAAAAGAAATTAATGTGAAAAGGGTGAAAAGAAATAGCCCTCCAATAATTCAACCTTAGGGCAGAAACCGGGTTCAATACATATGCTACTGGTGTTTACTTAGGTAACACTGGTATTGAAGACAAGACGTCATGGACCCAGTGACGCACTGCACCTAACTTCCCAAACTACTCAAGTTCCTCTTAAAAGGGCTTGTTTCATTCTCACGGGGAACCGACATAATCTATTGACTTTCTCTGAGAGATTGTTGATATTGAAGAAGGAGACCCTCTCCCTAGTCTCCGGCATAGGAAACCAAATGTGCACAATTGAGTCTAGAGCCAAGAGATCATCCACAACATCTCATTAGGACATTAAATTCTTGAAGACTTGCTGTTTCACACACTGTGGAAAGTAAGTATATATTAAGAGTCCTACGCATTATCCTTGTGGTATTGCCAGAACATCCGAGTGATATGAAAATATTCACGATGAAGATGGAAATCCTTCTAGAGCCAACATCAAACAAGCTCTTGGTGGGTAACATGTGAGATCTTCTCATAAGATCAAACTTGTGACAACTGGATAGAAACGATGGGGCGATTCACTCGTGAATCAACCTTGGTCCAGGATTGGAATTGACAAATACTTTTGGAAAAACCGTTCGATGTGCAAACCTTCTTTTCTCTAGCACGTCGAATGTGTACTCATGTTTTCAAACACAAAAAGTATCTCTGATTGAAAAAATACTTTTGGAAAAACCGTTCAATGTGCGAATCTCTTCTTTTCTCTAGCACGTCGAATGCGTACTCTTTTATAATACAAAAAGTATTTTGATTGAAAATTGATCTTTCTCATAAAAGCTTCGTCGTATTGCAAAACTCTTTCTTCAAGCAATACACGATTGTTTTCAAATCAATCATTCATCAATCTGTGAATCTCAATTCGCTGGTTCACTCACTCTGTGTTGTCTTCTTTGAGACGTTCCGGTTTGAGAACAGCTAGAACAGCTGCAAAACCCTGTCAAGGAGATTCCTCGAAATCCTACCTGATCACAGGCAGTACTTGTACTGATCAACGGGGAACCATGGGCCGTGTACCTCAATTCAACGAAAGTGATCAAAGACACTTTCGTGTGTTTTATGGCTAACTGTTGTTTGCAGGTACATTTGGACGGTTGCAGCTGATCAGAATTGAGGAGTCAATCCAAAGCCGCATGCTCACAACATCCACACTTAATTTGAATAAATCATGACTGGTGCATATCTACATAACCTGGCTCTGATATTTCATACTATGCTTCTGCTTCGCTGCTGCAAATATCATGAACCAGTAAGGCTTCCGCTACTCTGATGGAAAGATGTCATGATTCAAAAGTGTGAGCATGTCGGTCCAAAAGTCACAACTTCACCTGATGGCAACACAATAAAGGGTGATACAGAGATTTACTGTGGCTGATGATCTCAAAGAAAGCTCGAAGATCATCAAAGATGTGGATCAGTTAAAGGCTTCCACTGAAAGTACAAAATAATCGGACTTTGAAAGAATCACTACTAAAGCACAGAGATTGCGGAATTGAAAAATTGAAGTCTACGAGCTCAAGAAAAAAGACATAGAAAGAATGCTAGGATGCAAAATGTATTTCATGGGGTGACCTCCCTTAGGCGGAGATTGTTAGGAATTGGAAATTCCATGTTAAAGTATCGGTCACCCCAATTATAGTCTAGCATATGTTAGCTCGTAGATTTGTAGTTTGTTACGTTATTTAGTAGCTTATTAGTTAGTTTGTAGTGTAGCTTAGTTTAGTGCAACACCGTGGAGGAAGGACGGGTCTTTACCCACTGTATGCCTGATCCACAGTCCGTTAGGAGGACGTATTGTTTGTAAGTATAAATACCCCTTCCATCCATGGAAGGGGTGTGGCTTGGCAATCTAACCTTTTACATTTTATTGAACCAACTCTCTACAAAGAACACCCTCTCTACTTTCTCTCTCTAAAATATGGCTAAAATGTATTTTGATCATCCAAGACCACCCGAATCATCAACACAATAATATTATCGATCCTACATTCTGAACCAGAAGCCCAACGATCTTTCCCATCATCAAAGTCCCACCAATCTCCTGCAGGTGGTATCACTTTTTCCCTATCAGTAACGGATGATTAAAAAGTTACGGCATTGATGATTGAAGAATGTTGCACTAATAACATTTATCATGGATAATAATATTACCTGCAATTCTTGTTTGATTTTTACAATAATCACCCACTTTTTACAAATAAATAAAATCAGTCAAGGTTGTGTAAAGCACTTAAATGGAAGCATATTGCTACTGCTACTTTATGTCCATTGATTTGCAGGACTCTTATAAAACATCCTAAGAATCTTTCATAATAACTCATAAGTTGTCAGAATTGCAAATTGTTGCAGCTTGAATCATAAGCACGTGGTGTGAAATCTCCACCTTTAATGATGAAACTAAATTTTATACACATTGAATCATAAACAGCTACCGAAATTCATACCTCTTTGCAAAATCTGTAGAAACCCAACCACTGACCCATGTTTATAACCTTGTAATCAGTCATTGAATATAATCCATGATGGATGTGGAAACAAATTAGGGTTTTTAAGAATAGATGGAACTCATATGTATGCCTATATTAGTAATGTTTAAATCTAAAGTATATCTTCTATAAATTATGTTTTATATAAATCCGGTATTAATATTCTCTTGAACATTATATTTATAGTTTTGGAAGATATATCTAAAAAATAAGTTGCTCTAGTGGTAAGCATACTCATTACTGTATTAACAAATCCTAAGTTCGAACGATCCTTGTATCATTTTTACAATTTAATTTCAAAATTTTGAAAGGATCAGAAATTGCTTAGGTTGCAAATTAAGATGACATGGCATTAAAAACAATTACATGGCAATGAGGTGGACATTTGTGGAATAATCTACATGTCATGCCTCCTGTTATATATAATGTATATATATATATATATATATATATATATATATATATATATATATATATATATATATATATATATATATATATATATATATATATATATATATATATATATATATATACATTATATAGAGTTAGGATCAAATAAGAAGATTACTTAAAATAAGAAGGAATAAGAAGAACTATAACCACAAATCAAAGATGCACCGACTTAAATTAGATGCATCTCTATAATATTAGATGCATTATAATGCACCATAGTTTATTTTCTAGCTTTTAATCAGATGCATTTACGTGTATTAGATGCATTTCATGATTTCTCTTGTTTTTTTGTTCTTCTACACGTTCCAAAATCATGAAAATCAATTTGCACCATCTATACATCAAATTAACTTTCGAACTCAATATGTTGCATCTATATGAATAGAAATGCATCTAATGCAAGTTGTTGCATCTCAAATGCGTGGTTTTGGTCACTTCTCACCACTTCTTATTTTAATTTACTTCTCACTGGATCCCTACTATATATAATGAAAGTCTAGGAAGGATTGTGGTGGTGACATGTGTCACCTCCTGCTACATCACCATGCCACATCAACACCCCCACTCCCACCCCACCCCCAACCCCCCGTGAAAAAAAAAATTTCCTGCCAAAAAAATTTTTTTTAAGGAAAAAATAAAATTTTTTTCCCGCCAAAAATTATTACTGCATCACAGTTATAAAGTTACTGCATCACAATAATCGTGCATCTGCTGCTACTACACTTGAAACTGCTGCTAGTTATAAAGTTACTGCATCACAATTGGTGCATCTGCTGCTAGTACACTTGAAACTGCTGCTGGATCTGCTGCTAGTTATGAAGTTACTGCATCACAATAATAATTGTGATGCAATAACTTTGGTGCATCTGCTGCTACTACACTTGAAACTGCTAGTTATAAAGTTACTGCATCACAATAATAATTGTGATGCAGTAACTTTGGTGCATCTGCTGCTAGTACACTTGAAACTGCTGCTGGATCTGCTGCTAGTTATAAAGTTACTGCATCACAATAATAATTGTGATGCAGTAACTTTGGTGCATCTGCTGCTAGTACACTTGAAACTGCTGCTAGTTTGAAGGAATCTACTGCTTGTGATGCAGTAACTTTATAACAGTGATGCAGTAAAACAAATTTGGCAGGAAAAATTTTTTTTCCCCAAAAATATTTTTTTTCGGCGGGGGGTGGGTGGGTGGTGACACGTGTCATATGACGTGGCATGATGATGTGGCAAAGTGACACATGTCACCTCCACATTCCTTCCTACCCTTCTCATTATAAGAAACTTTTCATTGTATCCCTATCATATATATATATATATATATATATATATATATATATATATATATATATATATATATATATATATATATATATATATATATATATATATATATATATATATATATATATATATATATATATATAAATATATGATTTAAGATCATTTGAGGACAAAAGATTCTTTACATATAAGGGGATTAATCTCTATTGTGGAAAATTAGAAGGGGGCTTGAATAGTTTTACCGATTGAAACTTGGTTTTAAACTATTTAGATCGACTTATGTCAATCTATTTAAACGTGTGTGTTGGATGTTGATAGATAAGCATATAAATAAATAAAACTAAGATAAAGAGTAAGAAGCACAAAACCACAACGCGAGTATTTATAGTGGTTCGGTTACAAGGACACCTTCCTTTCCCTACTCCACTCCCCGAGTCACCTACTCGAGAGTTCGTAATCACTACACAACACAAACTCCTTGTGGCGGAGAAGCCTTCACAACTTCGCCTAGTCTTTATCTGGTACAAGGCTAGACACCGGGTTCTTCCACGAGGTAGAACCAAACCTATCACAACGTCGCCTACACTTTATCCGGTACAAGGCTAGATACCGAGTTCCATTACAAAAGAGGAACTACTACCCAACACTACAAAACACCTATCCCAAAGGAGATCCACTCCTTATGACAATATCAACAAGGATATCAATATCCTTTGACTCAATACAAATCTATCCTGTGCATCGACACGTCATATCAAATGTACACCCTAGACACCTTTCACTAATGCCTTTGACTCGACTTCTAGGTACCCTTCACTAATGCCTTCAACACGGACTTTCGGCACCCTTCACTAATGCCTTTGACACGGATCTTTGGCACCTTTCACTAATGCCTTCGATACGACTCTTCTACACCTTTCACTAATGTCTTCATCTTGACCCTTTAGACATCTTTTACCTATGTCTTCGACACTACACTTCTAATGAGAAAGAAAAGAACTATCAACAAGATACCATCAGTAGTCTTGATGATGACGAAGCTAGGCAACCCATGGACTTGAGCTTGCTCGACTTCAAGAGGTGGTGATCTCGCCTTTAAGAGGAACCTAGAGAATCACACAAACAAAAAACTACATAGAAAGATCCCTTGGATCTAAGGTTAGAGAGTTTACAACACTAAGAGAAAATGTGTGTGAAAGGGTTAAGTTACAATGAAGAAATGGCTCACTATTTATAGACAAAATATGCTACTGTTCCACGGATCCCTTGATTGAGGGATCCGTCTAGTGTAATACTAGGGATGCGTGATACGCTCCTCATTACCCATGGGTTATGGGTCATGGGTCCTAGACTTGGGACCATGGTTATCCAAGTAGATACAATGTATCTACAAGATGCAATGCATCTAGTCAATGGGTTATGGGTTAGCTCCATGGGTCATGGATAATACCTATTATGACTTATGCATGATGTCATGCAATGGGTTAGGATTATGCTCCATGGGTATGGGTCTGGACTTTGGGTTTTACCCAAATACATTCAATGTATTAAGTCAACGGGTTAAATACTAAAACTTCTACTCATTCTATTACCCATTATAATACATACTAAGTATGTATATATCTACCCAATATGTAAACACTAGTTGTTGTACATATGCATTACTAAATCATGAAAGCACTATTACTTGTTTAGTGTTTTATATGAAAATGTAAGTGTGTTAGTAAACTATTGGCTCAAACGATTTACGTGTTTTATTTGTTTCGTTAAAATGATTTTACGTTTGTTATCGACAAAACATTAGAAGATCGTAAAATATAAATAAATGTTTTTACGGCTTATTTATATTAACAATCTCCCCATTTTTGTTGATGACAAAACATAAGATTATTTTAAGGAAAAACTAAAATTCGTAAAAGTTTGAATTAGAGTTTTTACTCTCTTCTCCCTCTTTTTGTCGAAACAAAAAGAGCGTCGAAAAGAAACTAACACATTGTTTTAAGAAAAATATGTGAAAAGTGAAAAGAAAAGAATAAAAAATAGAGAGTAAGTGAGGAGAAGTATTCTCGTCTTAGCTCCCCCTTGACGAGTCCATCCCTTTGTGAGGGCGTTAAGCAAGTAGAAATACTTAACTAGTGCATTGCAAATATGTTTTCAAATGGTTTCGTCTTTGTGACGAATATACTCCGCCTTGATGATTGCACCTTTGCGAGGAGGACGTCATGTAATGTAATCCTATGTAAATGATATTGCAAATGATTTTGCAATGTTTTGCTTTGACAAGAAACTCCCCCTAGCTAAGGGTGTCAAAGTCTTCATGTGTGTATTGAAAATCTACAAAACAAAGGTTAGAAAACAAGTATATAGAGCATAATTTCTTGCAAATAAGACTCAAGTTAGTAGTAAACAAGTCTTCTGTTGTACGGATCCCACGGTTCCCTCTTTGTAGGGATCCGTCTAAGCTAAACTGAGGTTTCTGTCAGTCTGTAGGCTTAAGACAGCAATGGTGATGTAAAATGTGATGTTAACATCTAAATGAGATATGTATTAAGGCACTAAACATATTCTCAAGACAATATGGCATATAACATGTAATTTCATTTAATAAAAATATGAGAAATGATCTACAAATCTCTAAAACTAAGAGAATGACTCAAACAAGAAATATAATTCCTAAACCATCTAAGTTAAGCTTAAGACTAGGACATCACTTGAATCCTTAAGCTCAAGGTTGTTTAGGTTTGTTGATCTCGTCGAAACGTTCGAGGAGGTGATAAAACATGAAACGTTGATCTTCGTGTAATTCATGTATCAAGCTTTCAACATGTTGACAATGATAACAATCTTTGTCATGGCTTGGAAATGGTGGTGGTAGAAATGGAATTGCTTGAGATGGAAGGTTTGGTTGAGATTCTACAAAAGAAGGAGGAATTTTTATGGAGGTATATTTGGAGGTGATTCAAACAAAGGTGGTGGTGGTGGAATATGTGATGAGGATGGTGGTAGAGAGGTATCTACTTCCATGTGATCGTGTGGTTGACTTTGATGATTCCTCATAATCCAAAAGGGACTATTTGAGGGTGACGGAGAAAAGGATGCAGGTGCTAGTGTTGATTCAACACCTTGATTTTGTTGCGTGATTCTTTCTATTGAGGAGAATGTTGGCAATGGTGGAGGATGAGAGGGCCTAAAAGGCAATTCCTCTAAGTTGTAAAGGTGTGTGTAACACTCCTAATTTCGTGATACACAGCGGAATTCAAACTGGGTGTTACTTCATGGCACAACAGTCATAACTTATAAATACTCAAAAATATCCAAATCAACACTTTATTCTTAATCAAATGGATTTAAGCCTATAAAAATATTTACTAAATATAAATTACAATTCTACCCTTGTATTGAATGTCTCTATAATTCAAGTTGGTGGGTTAATTTTATTTTCGTTTTTGGCTATTCTACTTCCTTGAACACCACTGATCAACAATATATGGATATCTAAAGCAAAACAATAACATTGTTGGTCTATGAAAGACATGAAAATTAACCCATTACTTGAGAGCCACACAAAGTCCAATACACATTTCTTAATCTTTAATATGTATGTAAGATCAAGATTCGCATATATGGAAACGTGGATTAGTGTGTATCTGTAAGTTGTTTGAAGTACTTTGTTGGTTGTTTTGTATAAGGCAAAATAATTTTTAAAATCATATCTAGATTGCTTAATAACCATAAGATGATAATAGTTTCAAGATTAATACTTGAGAAGAATTGAAGAGGGTGATTAAATTCAATGATGGAACAGTGAAGAAATACATGAACGATTAAGGTACCAGTGACTTTCATTTGTTTGATTTAGGATAGAAGGGTAAAAAGGTAATTGATCTTCTAATTTATTATTTGTCTATTACTTTTTAATAATAAATACGTTTAGTTAATAGTAATTATTTATTTGGATATATTTGAGTATTAATAATTTTTGAAAGGATATTGATGTAATTTGAAATTTTGCAAGGATATTGATGTAATATCAAAGTTTTGTAAGGATATAGATGAAATTGTCCCTTCGATTTATATAAATATCAAAGTTTACAAAAATGAGGTCACCAGTAGTTTCTCGGTTTACAAAATACATTAAATGGGTTTTCGAATGATAATAAAATTTATAGCCTTCTTGAGTATCCGTGCTCCTCCGTGCCAGCCTCGTACAATATGGACCTGAAATACATGCTTAAAACTGTCAACACAAAGGTTGAGTGAAATTCATAGAGTTTAGGAAATCACTTGAACACATAATGTTTGTGTGGGTTACGTTATTATACACCCATAATATTGAAAACAAAACAGATATTATTGTACTAAGCTCATGACACCTAAACGTTAACAGTTTGTCAATAGAAATTTATATAATAGTAACAGTTTCCCTAATAGGTAATTTGCCAATTAAACCTATGGATCTTCAAATATAGTGCCTTTTTTTGCCTACCCGGTCAACACAAACGGGATTCTTCAATCCCCATAGGCCTATCCACAATATTCGCGTTCACTCACAAGTGATTAATGGTTCATGATAATAGGGACTTAAGATTGGCAATAGTGGTACTTAGTGCAAATAATACATTCAGATAAGCATATAGTTTGAAAGCAATGTGTTCGGTTTAAAATAAAGCATGTATTTCCCCCAAGGGTTTGTAAAACAATTAAGTAATTGAAAGTAGGGCTATGAACTCACTGTAGTGATCAGCAGCGGAGTGTAACGATATAATGTATGTCAACAATAGAGTATGGCAAGACCACGATCTTTAACGATTACCGAAGAAAGCATGGTATTCGTGTTTTAGTATATTGTACGATATAAGTGTACAAGTATATGTAATTTGTTGGCTTATGATGTTGTACATGAATCCTTAAGTTAAAGTATTCCTTAAATGTTGTTTGGCTTATAGCCCTTTTATAAATAATCTCGCACCATCATTCGGGCTATCAAAATCAAGAGTTCATGAAGTAGTTTAATATGTCATATGGTCATTTACTTAGTTTGTCAAAGTCTAGTGAACAAGTTTTAAAAACAAGTTTCGGTCATTAGACTTATACTAGCCATGCGGCTAAGTTATGGTTAAGCAATAATAATCAAGACCATATTAGGGATGTGTCTAAGTTAGTAAACCTCAAGAAAACAATCTTAACTCAATCTTGGCTTTATATTAGCCTCAAATGATCAATATATCACTTAAAGTTTTTACTAAGGTTGTTTTCTAGTCAACAACATATCAGCTTAGTTTTTGCAGTTTTTAGGTTTTGTCGTTCACTTTCTGCTTATGTGCTCCCGAGTTTTTGTAGAAAACGTCATTCTGAGCAACATTCGTGCTTTACACTTTTGCTGATTCAGACTAGAAAAGGGTCAAAATCGTGATTTAAAATCGTATCAGCAAGCTTTTGTTCCAACACTATATTTCCATCTAGTAAAACTTAAATAGGCATAACTTTTTAACCACAAGTCCTTTTTAAGTGATTCAAAAGCTCAAGTTCATATTTTTATATTCTCTAACAGCTTCTTAAGCTTAATCAAGTCTAAGGTCCAAATTTTACCTATATCAATGGTCTAATTACAAGTATATACTTATATTTCATTGCAGAAAGTTTGGCTGCACATTCAGTCCTGCCAAAACGACCATAAGTTGAGTTCTACAACTTGTTTTGACACGTTGATTTCACCAAACTTTAAGTTTAGGTCTTAGCTACATTTCATAAAACTGAGTCGAATTCCAAAAATGAACAGAACCATGGGCTTTTCCCCAATGAAATCTGGTGTGCAGATTTTGACATGTTTTGCCATTTTGGCTCTCATTTACTCATCGGGATGAGTTATGAGGTGAGCCACCCAGAGAAACGACCATAAGACATAGATCTACAAGCCTATCTTATTGAATAACCTCAAGGTTTACTGAGATAATCATTTTAATCATTCTTTGGGACTGTTGCAGAATTCAAGTTCATAGAACTTACCTAGGACTTGTTTTTAGCTTGTTTTTATGGTCACAACCTCATGTACAACATCAATTAAGCCATATTACATATACTACATACCAAATTTCATCAAATGAATATAAATTATTACAACCATATTTAATGAATATGAAGATAAATAATAGCTTACAAGGATTGGAATAACACAAGTATCACAACTACAAATCAACACCAAAACCCTTCTAATCTTTCACCATTATCTTTAATCTTTATCCATTTTTATAACGCCTTGATAATTACCAAATAATCCTCTTTATCTCAGCCCCTAACACCTAGAATAACTCCAAATCTAACCATGGAATCACTAAAACAACACTTGGACTATGTAGAGCTCACTTAGGCCTTCATCTTCTTAGTGTAACTTATTGTGTGAATCAAAGTGGGTGATGGTGATATGATTTTAGAGATGGACAACCATGGGAGGAAAGGATGAGAGGATTTGATCACTTTTGCATGTGAGAAATATAAGAATGAGGTGATATCTTATCTAGTGGGGGACAAGGGTGATGTGTGTAAGGCTAAGTGCCCAAATGAAGGCCACATGGCTTGTATTAGTGCCATTGCACGCCACCTCTCTTTGAGGTGGTAGTGTGTGTTTGATTTGTGATAAGTATTGGTTTATGAGGTGTAGTTTGGTCCCGGTAATTACTAATGTTAAGCCCTTAAGTCACGAAACTTAAAATCGGGTAACGTAAAAATATAATACTTATGAAAATGTCCAAACTTACCAATATACTCTAACTAAGTATATTAAATGTGTGATAAGTCTAATTGGGTGCGTTTATGTTGATAAAACCTAATAACGTAGGTTTGAGTACGCGTCTTACGTAAAATGTAACATATCTACATAAAAATGATAAAGTAGTAATAGTTCATATAAATTATGATTATTGGTGAAAATAAAGTATTTTGAACATATAGACTTATCGTAGTCTTGTGTTGGTCACAAGAAAAATTACCAGTTACTACCGGTTATCATATTTGCTTTTACGTTACGGTAAAAGTCAAATAGTCAAAAGTCAAAGTCAAAAGTCAACTTTAAAAAGTCAAAGGGTAAAATAGTCATTTTTCCTTATAAAAAATTATGGGTTGCTACAGTCTCTACCCCTTAAGGGAATTCCGTCTTGGAATTCAGTGTGTGTTAGCCGATGTTGAAGTGTCTAGGAAAAATGTGAGTGTATGCGCCGAATTCTAATCTATGTGTTCTCAAGTTTCTGGTCATAGAATGTGTTATGTACCATTCTATGTTTTTGGTAAATTTTAACGCCTTACATATATGTAATTTTTGTTTTTGGTGATAGTGTGCGGCATGGAGCCTAATTTGTATTTGTATGGTTTCCTTAGTTGTTTTGTGAGTGATTTCTGAACACCTTAGTCTAGCAAATGGTTGACTGACACTTTCGTCTATATAGTGTCTCAAATGGAATAGTTTTGTTGTTGTTAGGGTATCTGTTGTTAATTAAAGGTGTAATATATTGTTGATGTGAAATGGTTTATCATGATGTGATAATTGTCCTTGTAGGAAAGTCTTGCTAGTGGCAAGTGGTTATCCAAACCATGTCCAAAATTGATTATGTCTTAGGTGATTTCGAGATGAAGCCTATATTGTATAGTGTTTTTGTCTACTAGTGTTTGAAAGAAACGTGATACTATGAAGTTGTACATACTGACGTACAATGGGGTTCAGAAAATGATGTGATATGTTCAAGATTAGGAGAGTGTAGTGTATGTTTACCATTATTCTTAGGTAGAGATGTCAAGTTTGCTTTAAAATCAAAAGTGCATTTTAAAGGATTATGGCAGAATGATATCCTTGAAACCTAATCAGGCTAGTACTTATAAGAAATGACGAGAAGATTTGATTGTTATCCCAAGATAGTAGTTAAGATTATTTCATAAATGAAAACTTTCAAGAATGAAATTAGGTAGTATACATAAGTGTTAAGATCTCGCTGAGTGGTAAGACACTATCGTCTCTAGATCTTTTTAATGAATTCTAGTGGTTTATCGATTTCAAGTAGAAAATTAACCTGAATATAACCTTTATATAACTATTCTCAGTGTTTGAAAAATTTAAGTCAAACATAGTTAGTCAGACTATGTTCTACCGTCCCTAGGTTAAATATAGGTGACGAGACTATATTTAGCCGAGGTTCGATAAAATTTTCAAATACCTAAATTAGGCATACTCATGATATGTCCATAGCTTTTGAGAAAATATCCACAAGGCAAAGGCGATATCAAACCATTCAGTTGCAAGTCCTGGCCAAAAAAGACTTGTAACCTATGTTTTTACATGCCATTGCATAGGAGATGGTATGGGTAGATACGTGCGGAAAAAAAAATTTAAGTAATTCTAAAATAGTCCATACTTGGCTCGAATCATAAATTTTTAACAATGAAGGTTTCAAAATAGGACTTTGATGAATGTAGAGAAAGTTGCTGAACTTCAGCTTTTGTAGATGCTGAGTCAGTTTGTCCTTTAGAAATCCTATTTCTTGTATTTCCATTAGTGAAATCGTTAGATTGTGACGGGTTTCATGTAAAACAATATCACATAAGGTTTTATAAGATAATTTCTAGAGTCTATTGTATAATTTACAATGTTTGCGAAGTAAATTAGACCATTGTGTAACTCACAATGTCTGAGAAGTAGTTGAGATCATTGTGCAACTCACAATGTCTAAGAAATAGTTGAGACCATTGTGTAACTCACTGTAACACCCCAACCCTGCAAGGGTAGAAGTGTCACATTCTGGTGTCATATCAGAACATACAAATAAAATTTTACAAGCGGAAGCCTTATAAAATAAATTACCAAGTCATATAAACGAATGACTTACAATGAAGATTACAAAATCCAATATATCAAAATGAAATGAAAATCAAAGCAATGGCCCTTCAAAATAAGTCCCACAAATAATAAGGTAACTAGGGTCGGTCCACTCAGATAATCCAACTCTCAGCCCATCAAAGCCCATCTTCCAACCTAAAACCTGTCGCAGGAAAAGAAATACGGCTGAGCTTAAAAAGCCCAGTGAACAGATATAACAAAACGAAAGCTAAACAAGATCAGAAATAAAAAATGAAACAAAGGGAACAATAACAAGGTCGCAACGGAAAGGAAACAATGAGTCAATGAGAAACCTGCAGAATACAATAGTAACAGATATAAAGAAAGAGTAGATAACAAGGGAGAACAAAGCAAGTAACGTATCAATGACACATACATAAGCACATCTAAATAAACAGGAATACAATTAATCAGGAAATCAGAATACATATAAGCCAAACAGAAATCTAAAAGCAGCGGAAGCAACAAATTAGAAATTGGGAATAGCAATCACACAAGTCAAGTAACCCACAGTTAATAACATGATAAGTATCATAACCGCAGAATTACTATCAACAGTCAAAACATGGTAGCCACACGTATCAAGTAGGAATACAACATGAATGTCATAATTGAATGAATTAAGGAAATATCAGGGCAACTAACCAAGCTAACAAGCCAGACAATATAAGTTGAACCATTTACCCAGTCAAACAGTAGCATAAGCAAAAATGTAAACATGGCAGGTCAACAATAAGCAAATAAGGATACTAACAGATAGTCATAGTCCACGAGATTAACTGAACGAAGTATACATGATAAATAGACAAAACAATCGATTACACACTAGCATGGTCATCAAACAAATCAAAGGGGTCACATAACAGTAAGATAACATATAATCAGATGACAATGTATGAATCATATAATCGCATATCAATCATATCATAGCAGGGTAAAACGGTAATCACACAAAACATGTAATAGCATAATCAAATTCAAAAATCATATAATAACCCGATACGTGAATGGAATGATAGTCTGAAGTAACGGAATAAGAGTATGACAGATCAATGCAATGGAATATATATCATGGTAGTAGAGTGAGTCACATAAGAGTACTGAGTAATGGACAATTAATACAGAATATGGTGCGTTGGGGAATATAGAAGGTACAATATAGGAATATCAAAAGTGTAAGGGTTGTCAGAAATCTATCCCGAGCCAACAATACAATACAATACTATCAATAGTGGCATTATCAGCCCAATATCCAATAGTAGCCATTGTATTCGGATGGGTGACCTCGGAATACCAAACCAATAGGAGGGGAGACCTCAGTAACCAATGGAGTAGCTAGCTCCCAGACTGTGACAACTGGCAATTTAGGGAGTCTATTTTAGGTAACCGCATTACGTTAAACTAAACCGAGCTTTGCCTTTACCACTATTTTCATCAACCATGACTTGATTTTATATCGTTTATTGGTTTTTTTGATTTATTTTGTTATTAGATGAGTTATCGTGTGAGTTTTAACTCTTTTTTGATAGGCATTATTTGATTCGGCACTATAAAAGCCTAAAATGAGAAATAATGTAACTTTTAGACCGTAACTCGAAAATTGGCAAATAAATAGTCAAAACTCGTGGCAAAACATAAATAACGATAATAGAAAGTTGAATGAACGTCGTGGGATTAAAGCTAATTAACACTTTAATAAACATGTAGCTAGTGATTTGGTATCATGTGGTGTATCATATTGTTGGGTTTTTGCATTTTAGGTCTAGTTTGATGTTTTTCATTAGGAATAGATGATGGGTTTGATGTTTGGATGATGATTGGAGGTTGATTGATTGTGTTTGGTTGTATTGGAAGTGATTTGGGGAGAGTTTGGATGTGTGTTTGGGGCGTACGACCACCAAGACCCACGATGGGGTCGTGGGTGATGGTGTACGAGACCCATATGGACCATGGATCCGGGTCGAGTTGTCGTGGTAGCTCGTTGGTTGATGTTGTTGGCGTTTGGATGAGACGCGTAGAGCCAAAAAGCTTCTAGAGCTTGTTTGGTTCACATGGTCTTAACCGTAACCGTGTCATGAC